>OY282606.1:94277658-95502379 GCA_958298945.1 Atherix ibis | reverse complement strand
GAGTACTTGAATGCACTACGGATTAAGTTCGGATAGTACAACGCTTGCGTTTCAGTTCATGTTCAAAGCAGGCTGTTTTTAGGTGGGCTACACGGCGATAATTCCACACAGTGGGGGAATTACGGTTTATTACGACCCTTTCGTGCACATTTCGTTTGAAATATTCAGATAACATGCCAAGCAGGAAAACGAAACGAAAACTCCATATCGATCCGGCGGCTACGTTCTAGGCTCATAAACATGTAAACTTTCCTTCTTCTGGTATAAGTTTAGGACACCCTTCGAAGCCAGACACACATTTACACATGCATGGCCAAATAAATAAGTGCCACTCATTCCACTGCAATTGTGCAACCCCATGGCTATTGTAAGCCGTGTCAAGCGATGTCGGACGATTTCCCGCTCACCCACTACCACCACCTCCCTATAACAAATTGATGGCAAGCGCTAGATTCTGCAACATCGCATCACACTGTTCAGTACCTTCGGTAGAAGAAACCATAACGATAGCGGTGTGAGTAAGGCGCGTCTCTTTTAGGTGGCCCATGCACCCACAGTTGCCACTTTCTCTAATCTCAATCGACAAACGGAACCAACCCCTAATTTCATTTGTATCAAACTAGCGTTCAACAAGGGTAAAAGTTCGTGTTATCGATTGTCTGTGTGAGTTCTGCTGCGGTTGGTTCGCACTCCAAAGCAATTTTTCCGCTACCTCTTGTACCTACACAGAATATTAGATGTGTGCGTGCTCGTCACAATGAACCCTCGTCCAAAGCCAAAACCGTATGGCATTGAACTGCCCCCGCTTTGTCCAATAGATGAATTACTTATCATCCATCCCGTATAGTCTCTCTCTGTATGACTGACTGCGTGTCACGTGCTCTAGAATTTAGTTCCTCAATTTGTTTGTATTTGCTTGAATTTTTAATATAAATCAAGATGTTCATAGATATATAGACACAGCGTAGACACAAATGGACTTACAAACATACTATATTATAAGAGGAAAACACTCCGAAATATCTGTCTAAGATATTCATGTGTGTGCGCGCTTTACTTGTAACTCTGCACGGACAACCCCTAACCAATTTAGCCGAATTGAAATAGGACATAAACTACAACACCATATACGGCGCCGTACTATATTTGGAAAAACTCCGTATCCGTAAAATATGTGAACCTCGTAAAGAAGATGAAGGCGCGTCATTCATCAATCGATGTGCCAGAGAAGATGAACTGCACCACATCAAGCAAATGGGAGAAATACATTCCGTGCAAAAAGTTTATTAAAATATTATACATAATATACATTATTTTTGAATATATTCATAATATTTTCAGGAGCAAATATATGCGCGTCTAGTGTAGAGAGATAAGAGTTTATTCTAGAATGGAAACAATTTCGGAAAAATACTATTAACAAATGGAATAGATTGAGAAATTTTATTCAAAAATAAACAATTACATAATGGTATTCATGCACATATCAAAATATACTTAATTGATAATATTAAATTTCCATAAAACAGAAAACCAAAAATAATTTTTATGAGGCTGTCAAAAAAAAAGAAATAATTAATTAAATTATTTGAAAAATTTATTTGTTCGTGTATTTATTATTACCTATTTTCGCTTGTAATTACTAAAATATTAAAACATTTTCTTTTTCTTGTAAATAAATTTTTGATATCAATTTATGAATATTGAGCATATCATTTTTATGAAATTCTTATAAATAAAACGTTTGCACTCTAAAGATCAGTGATAGTATCATAAAATCCATAAATTATTAAGAATTACTTTTACAAAAAAAAACTTCTTCAGAGTAATTTTGATTTTATTCTGGATATAAAAAGCTCTTTATAGTTTATTTGAAAATGCACAGTTCTTTTCATATTGCAGCAATAATCCCCGCAGACTTTTTTCAAATTCCTGTCTAGTTCATCCCAAAGTAGTGGCTTATCCATTACTTGCAGTTTTTTTTCAGTTGAAGATTTATTTAAATAATCACTACAAAAATTCGACGTGTTATTCTGATCATTGTACTGGAATGTGAATTCTTTCTGGAAAATCCAGGAGAGATATTAGCGTTACTGCTGATCGGAAGCTTAAAGAGGAGAGTTTTTTTTCTTTACTCACAGTAGGTACTATTTTTTAATTATAGGGCGCAATAATACAACTTTTCCACCGTGGAGACCTGCCTTTTAAATTTTTCCTTTTATGATTCAAAAGCTTACTCCCTAAATCCGCCCCATACTCAATTGAGATGCCATTTTTGTTGCGGTAAGACCCCTTTTTCGCTTGCTAGTTATCGCTATTATTACAAAAAATCGTAATAATAGCTAATTGAAGAAATTATTTGTTTTTGGCTTTACTTCTAGATTCCAAAACAATCTTGATCAATCGGCATATAAAAAAATCATTACAGTTTATGTTCTCCGCCTGCCTAGGCAAATACTGCCGACTGCATATTGCCATAATTTAATTGAAAATACTTTTTTTTTTAAAATAACTTCCCCCGTTATTTATGGTTTTAAGTAAAAATTGATCTTCGTTTTATTTTTTTTGTTGATGCCAGAAGAACCCTGTTTACTGTGCGTGAAAAAAAACAGATGTCGAAAATCGCTGATATTGTGACCCCAACTTTATGTGACCAAATAATGAGATTTCTATGTCAATATTGTTGAAATCGATAATCACAAACGAGATATATGCATATATGAGGTTAAATGAACTTATAAATTGAATTTAGTATCAAATATTTCAGAATAAACTGATCAGATGGCATTTCTTTATTATTTGAAATTGTGTTTAATTTATTGAATATGTGTAAAGCAAAATTCGTTTATTTTTGACATCAATTGAAGTTATTGTTTCTCGTAATCGTCAGAATTGTATTCTCCCAATAAGCTTCAGCCACCGACGCATGAGCAATCTGTTAAACACACACTGAACAAGAATATAATACAGTAATAAATATTCGGAGTTTTGTTACGAGCACAATTCTGACTGAAACTAAAAATTGCATTCAGTATGACTGTCAACATTTAAAAATCTTGACATGCTTATCAAAATGCATGTAACTCCGACTGTTTTTTCGCCGAAATAGATCTTCCTTTAATTTTGCAGCTGTAGTCCAAGTACTGCCATACATTTCAGTGTTTTTGTTATGTGGCAGGATTGTTGTTTGATTTTTATAAATGAAAAATTGCAAAAGTGTATAAAATTTTTTATATGAATCGATAAGTCAATGTATTTACTTTTTAAAGATTATTTCATGTAAATGTTGGCCACGGCTTTTGGTCCAATTTTAAACTAATTTTTCGAGCATCCCGACTGGTATCTCGGCAATAACACGTGTAATATTATCTTCCAAGACTGCAAAAGATGCTATTTATCGGCATAAACGAGTGACTTCACGTAACCCCATAAAAGATAGTCTATTGTGTCACGTGCTGTGTGGCATGTAGCACCGTCTTTTTGAAACCACATATCGACCGGATGCAGTTCCTGAATTTTGGGCAAAAAAAAAATTCGATATAATCGAACGATAGCGGGCGCCATTGACGGTAACATTATGGCCCATAAACCGCACCAAACAGTGAATTTTTCTGAGTGCAATGGCAATTCTCGTTTTGCCTGTATTTTTTTATCAGACCAAATGCAAAAATTTTGTTTATTTACATACCCATTCAACCAGAAATGAGCTTCGTCGCTAAATGCAATTTTTTGGTAAAGAAACGGATTTTCTTCAAGTTGTCCTAAGGCACCTAATAATATATAATTATTTGTGTTGTTAAGTACGATTTTCATGTTTAATATATACATATACATTTTTTTATGGTAGCTTTGTTTAATTTAGACAGAATTTTTTCGAGAATGCATTCGTAAGAATGCACACACTTGCAAAATAACCTATTACGAAACACTTTGTATCCTAAAATAAAAACTTCCTATTTCCTGTCGTGAGGAATAAAACTATTTATGCAAATGTATCAATTTGTACTAACTTGTCTGTAAACTATTTAAAATTTAATAAAACCGCACTTAAACTATCACTTCGCGATTACTATCTAAATGTAAACAAAAGTATGCAAGCATTTCGGTATGCTACCGTTTCATGGAGAATGGCGTATTTTAAAACTCTCCGAAAGTCTACAAAATTGAGGCGCTTGATATTGTTATTTACAAAATAAATAATAACAAATGATTGTTATTTACAAAATAAATAATAAACCTAAAATACAATTTTATTTAATACCAGAAGATTGGAAAAAAATAAATGTTACCTTCTGTCGTGTTTAAATTAGAAGTTTCCTTGGAATAAGTGAGTTAAAATGAATATTGATAATGCTTTTGGAATTCAATAAATATGTGTTATGAAAACTAGATATTAGTGGGTGTCATGTCTATATAAAAAAATCTACACAAAACTATGCAAGCAGTACGATTTCTCGCCGCTTTTGAGATAATTTAGATAGAAAATTGCGTATACATATAAGAAAATCTAACGACCAGGCCAATCCAGGTATTCTTTACTCTAAGGCCCATCCAGGTATTCTACACACAAAAAAATTACACAATTTTTCGCCGCTTCTGTCAATAATTCAGACAGTAAATTGCATATCATAACGACATAACTGAAAAGTTTATAAGGTAACACAGTAAAAATATTTTTTTTTGCAAAATTCATTTTTATTATTCAACATAGTTGCCTTCGAGGGCGATACAGCGATTATAGCGATACTATTTTTATAGTACTCTTTCGGTTTTGCCTCAAAATAGGCCTTAGTTTCGGCAATCACTTCATCATCGGTCTTAAATTTCTTGCCACCGGGCATTCTCTTGAGGTCTGCAAACAGGAAAAAGTCGCTGGGGGCCAGATCTGGAGAATACGGTGGATGGGGAAGCAATTCGTAGCCCAATTCATTGAGTTTGACCATCGTTTTCATCGACTTGTGACACGGTGCATTGTCTTGGTGAAGCAACACTTTTTTCTTCTTCAAATGAGGCCGTTTCTTAGCGATTTCTTTTTTCAAACGATCCAATAACGCTATATAATAGTCGCTGTTGATCGTCTGTCCCTTCTGGAGATAGTCAATGAATATTATACCATGCGCATCCCAAAATACAGACGCCATCACCTTGCCAGCCGACTGTTGCGTCTTTCCACGCTTTGGATTCGGTTCGTCGCTCGCTCTCTACTCTGCCGACTGCCGATTGGACTCTGGAGTGTAGTGACGGAGCCATGTTTCATCCATTGTCACATATCGACGCAAAAATTCGGGTTTATTGCGCTTGAACAGCTCCAAACACTGCTCAGAATCATCAACACGTTGTTGTTTTTGGTCCACAGTGAGCTCACGCGGCACCCACTTTGCACACAGCTTTCGCATGCCCAAATATTCATGCACGATATGTCCAACACGCTCTTTCGATATCTTCAGAGTCTCAGCTATCTCGCTCAACTTCACTTTACGGTCATTTAAAATTATTTTGTGGATTTTTTTGATGTTTTCTGCCGTAACCACCTCTTTTGGGCGTCCACTGCGTTCTGCATCAACTGTGCTCGTACGACCAGTTCGAAATTGACGAAACCAATATTCCACATTTGAAATAGCTGGAGCAGAGTCCAGGTAACGTTTGTCAAACCATGCTTTGGTTTCCACTGTATTTTTTTTCATCAAAAAGCAATGCTTTATCAATACACGAAATTCGTCTTTATCCATTTTTTTTTCAATAACAAAAGTTGCTTCACTCAAAATGCTATATCTCACGAACCAATCGACCGATTGCTGTCAATTTTGACAGGAATCATTTGAAGGATGGTGCTTTGTGATAATTAAGTAGATTTTTGCAAGAGACGTCCATCTAGACGTCAACCTTATAAACTTTTCAGCCAAACTGTTATATGAAAATCCAGGTATTCTTTAATCTAAGTAGAACTATACAGGATCATATAAATTTTAATTTTCATCCAAGCTTTAATACCTTCCTGTCTTTTCCAAAACCCAAAAATACTGAATATTTTTTTTCTTACCATAAAACATTTTCAGAAAAAAAATTATAATTTAACTCCAGAAACATATGCTTTCGAATCAAATAGAACACAATTAAAAATTATAGTTTTACACCCTTAGTTATATTGAAACTTTTAATTTCGTTCAATTCTATTCACATTTGTTTTATGTATTAGAATAATACCAAGCAGCGAATCCCCTTCTTTCATTAGTGAAGCTATTATATACTCGTAATTTTAAAAATGAAATGCAACCCCAAATGAAAATTGATCTGCCTTTGTGGTTTAATCAAAAAATCAAAGAGTAAACCCCCTTCGTAGACAGAATTGAAAACGAACAGAAAATAAACTTTAAAAAACAAAATAGAAAATCAAATCAATCAGAGTTTTTAGTTTACAAAATTATTTCCTGAAATAGTAGGGATATTTGGTTTAATTATTCAGTAAAGTAACCTTTCTAGTATAATTAGAGTAGTAACTTTTGCAATATAATTACCATTGTAACTTTTCTATTACAAGAATTAATTTTCCAACATTTTCCGAATTATGTCTTTTTAACTTTATTGAAGTAATTTCTGTAACTGCCATCAAATACATTTACTTGAATTTTATAGAATAATAATTTTACCTGACCTAGGAACGCCTGGTAATGGAGAAATCACATTTTGTATACGAATTGATTTAAGCAAAAACATGGCGGCTACCTTAGTTAATTATAATTCAGTATTTACATTTTGTAGGGAAATTAGTTGGAAATGATTTTGTTTTCATGAGCAAAACTAAATCTTATTATTTTTGTTTACATCTTGTACAAGATAAAAAGCAGATTCAGATTTTTGTTGTTGATTTATTCCATTTTAATGGATGTACAGACTACCGCCAGTCTGATATATACATACATACATACGAAATATGAAATCATAAAACTTGGATAGAAACAAATATAATTTTTTATATGTGAATGTAATAAAAATTTTATTATGTACTATAAAATTTAGAGAAATATTTTTATTTAGTCACTTTTCAATCATACACTAAACCCAACAACATATACGAGAATATCGAAAAGTAAGTGGATTTATTATTGACTTATTAGAAATTATGCTTTTTATGTATACATGTATTATGAGTAAAATAGTAACTCCCTTTTATAACATACATAGATGAGCATAAATTTTCTATAGATAATTGCCTATTTTTATGCAATATTTACGATTATTATGGCAACATATATAAATTAAACTGTTCTTTTGGGAATTGCGCACTTTTAAAGGTAAATATGTTGTGTAATTTAATAATAAATATAATACTGAGAATTTATTTAATATTTAAAATGCAACTAATGCATAGAAAGGTGATTTTTTTACGTCTGTGCGCAGTTTTTTTTTATCAAACAAAATCGAGTGTATTCAATTATCAAGAAAAATAGATTACGTGAACGGTAGAGATTTTGAAGGAATTTTATGTTTAACCAAGGCTCAAAGATAATTTCTTGCATTGAAGACCAGAGACCTTGTACAATGTTCTTTTATGCTCAGATACAGGTGTACACAATTTTGAAAGCCACAACTATGTACCTTGCAAGAGCCACGGGCCGTAATTAATCCCGGACTCGGTGCAGTTGGCTGGCGGATGAATCAGAGCATTGCAGACATGCTTTTAGTGCCAAGCGATTGCATTTACACCTGCCTAATGCAATAAATACCCATTCTCCGGTACCAGCGTTTTCTTGCATAGTATATATACCAAACACACTGTTAAGTTGGTTTGTTTCAACTAAAGAAATCCTACATGTGCTATTGTATTACCTTTTATGGGAATGCGACATGTACAATCCAACGATCAACGAGCTTTTCCTTACTAACAACGGTGAACATCGTTTAATGAAATTATTCACTTGAATTTATTCTCAATTATGTATGAAGCGTTCGTTCATTGATATAATGATGGAATGCAACGACAAACAAAAACCAAAAAAATATATAACAAAAAATAATATTTTAACAGCACATGTGTTATTTCCTGAAGCGCAGAGCACATTGGAATTTTCACCTGCAATTTCTTGTTCTTCTGCACGCTTCGGGCAATTATTAACCAAAACTTGAGGTTGAAAATATGAAATATCAATAACGTCTAAATTTACAACTGAAAATGAATATAGGGGTGGTGGGGGAGGGTTGTTTATTGATTTGCAGGTGAATCATTTTTAATGACGATGAATCCTTTATAAAAAAAAAGCAAAGAAAAAATAAAATAAAATCGTATAATGCACTAGATTGGATTGAACAAAAACGAGGTCTATTGAGCACCCTCGAACAATCCCCCTTTTGAAATCACAACTGAAAATAAAGTCGATTGTATACTTGCTACCACCACCCTTCCTAATAAGAGGGAAAATTGAAAGCGAAACAACAATAAAACATCATCGACATTACGAGTGTGCATCCCTTCAGTTACGCAGATATTCTCGCTGCCATCGTGCATAGATTTTGTTTTTCGGATAATAAATAATCGATTTGCAGTTTTTCTATTGGGAGTAGTAAATCGCAAATACCGCTCTTCCGGTTTATTGTATATTGGCTCGTGTCTCATAATGTAGAGTACATTTCGATAGAAAAGTTTTTCGAATTGTCAATGCATCATTATGAGTGAACGATGATAATACAAACTTTATAATGATGTGTGGTTGGTACGTTATTCGTTATTTTCAAAATCGAACTGTCGTTAATTTTATATGAAATTTAGATAAAATTATTCTTCGATATTGTGTAGAAAATTCCGATAAATTTGTAAAATAATTTGCTCATAAACAATAAGGTGAACATTTTGTTCATTGACACATTAAATGAGAAATATGTTGTTGGCATTCAAATATTCGATATTCGATTTACGATTATGATGAATTTACTAGAATTTCTCTTGAATTTGCCCAATGTTCTTGTACATTTCAATCTTGATTACTGAAGAGAAATATAGTCACGGATAACGAAAATTTCCTTTTTCACTGATGGCACTTGCAATTTATTATTGGTATGTAGCGATGGATGGATGGATGGCCCTTCATCATTCGCATATGTAATTTTGTGGATGAACAAGAACAGACCAAAGTTGTAAAAATTTATTGACTAGTAAAATGTGATAGTTGCGGATAACACGTAACCACCAACGAACGGGCCAATAACAACAACAACTAACGCGTTCAAGTCTGACTGTTTCGGAAAATTTACGTATTTCTCGTTGACTCAATCAATTCAGCTTTTATAGCCATGCTCTTTTGACTATAATCATTTTTATTTTTTATTTTCGACTTTTACGGAAGCTTTTCTAACCATTTGGAATAAGCAACTATGCATTATACAGTTAGTTAAACATAAATCATGCTATTTTCATGTAGGATTTCGATTTATTTATCGTAGCATTCGTGGTACTGACACATCACGTTCACACATTAACAAGTTATTACTGCATTTCCTTCTTTAGTCTCAGATTCGTTTCTATTGTTAATCTGATGCTCATTCATGGCCTCTCATTCAACAACAACAAAAAAATTGGCTCTTCATGCATGGTCGAATCATTATTTTGGTCGACATCCCCAGAGTGGATCACGCAATATCGTACAAGTTCACACCAAATTAGATATAGAAATAGAAAATATTTGAGCATCATACAAATGCGTTGTCCTCTTCAACAATTTGATTCCAAATCTTCCAAGCCATTTCAACATTACATATGTATGTACTCATGATAGTTTGCAGTAATTTTCTGTCGTTTCTTGAATTTTTCGCAAATTTCGTATATTATTTGGTAGTTTGTATTATTTTTGTACAATTTTGATGCATTGATTTCCTCTAGACACATAAATGCGTTAACATAAAATTGAATTAATGGATTTATTTAATACCTATGGGAAAGGACAAACGACCATACACGCATCCATGTCATAATTTCTTTACTCTTGTTAATTCTGTTCGTGCCATTTTTCCATAAATATACCATAGAAAAATCTCACAATATTATTAACAGTATTGCCCTCTATCTCGATTAAGGATATATTGTATTATATTATATTTATGGAAGAATTATTTTTATTTATATAGCCAAACGTACCGATAATGTTTTCGTTTACTGTTGGAAGAACTCTTTTTATTGTTATTACCTACTCATATAAAAGGATCTTTGCAGACAATAGCTTAACTTTAATATTCAATTACGACAACAACTATAATATAAGCCAGAATTGAATTGGATTCTTGATTACCGTTTATGTTATTATACCATTTATATAACATACTTTCAATCGTGATTGAAGCTTTTACCTTAAATATCTTCATTTAATATTATGGAGAGAAATTCCCATAAGTAAAGTTTCATATTATTGCACTTGAATATTTTCGAAAAATTATTCTTTTAATTGCCCAAACCACCTTTAATTAAAATGAGTACTTGTTGATGAAGTAAAATTGGTTAAGCACCGTTTTTCAATAGATAGCGCCAGCAGTAAATGCTGGTTCTTTAGATTAAAGAATACCTCGATAGGCAATTTCCTGTCAAAATTATCTCAAAAGCGTCGAGAAATCGTTTTTATGTAAACATGACACCCACTGACATCTAATTTTCGTAAAAGAATTTTTTTGAATTCCAAAAGCATAATGAATATTCATTTTAACTCACTTATTCCAAAGAAAAATATAATTTAAACATGACAGAACGCAACTTTTTTTTTTTTCAATCTTGTTGTATTAAATGTATTTGTATTTTAGGTTTATTATTTATTTTGTAAATATCAATCAAATATCAAGCACCTCAATTTTGTAGACTTTCGGAGAGTTTTAAAATACGCTATTCTCCATGAAATGGTTGCATACTTTTATTGAAATTTAGATACTAATCGCGAAGTGAAATTTTTAGCGCGGTTTTATTATATTTTAAATAGTTTACGAACAAAAAAAAATTTGGAAGGAATTTTTGTGTAGAGGCCTATTCAGTTCTTCTATAATCTAAGTGCTGGTCCAAAATATCGGATTAGAAATACCAAATCGTATGCGTAGGCATCTGTCAACAACTCTTCATCATTATATTTGTGATTTTTTACAGGCGTTAAATTTTTTTTTTTTTGAATCAAATAAGCGTTATTTGTGGAAAGTTTTGCTTTTTTTTGAATCAAATAAGCGTTATTTGTGGAAAGTTTTGCTTTTAGCCTTTAATTCGAAAAAATCTGCTGCTGAAGCGCGTGGAATCAGCCTTGGCTGCAAGGCTACACAAGTGGTGATTTCGTCGTGAAAGACAAAAGCTTCCCGAAAGTTTTGGAGGCATTACTGGATGAAGATCCATGTCAAACGCAACAAAAACTTGCAGATTCATTTGGCCTGACTCAATAAGCCATTTTCCTTCGTTTGAAAGCCTTGGGAATGAACGAAAATTGGGTGTCATACGAGTTGAAGCGGAGGAACGTCGTTGCTCCAACGGCAAAAAAGAAATGGTTTTCTGCATTGTATTGTGACGATGCAGAAAATCCTTCAAAGCATAGAACATCGTGGGGCACCGCGGCAATACATCAACATTGGTGGCCAAGCCAAACATCTTTGGCTTGAAGCTTATAGCATGATGGGACCAGCTCAGCGTAGTGTATTATGAGCAACCGGGTGAAACCATCGCAGCAGCTCGCTACCGAACACAACTGATGCGTTTGAGCCGAAAGAAAAACGGCAACAATACGAGAAAAAGACACGACAAAGTAATTTTGTAGGACGACAACGCTCGACCACATGTTGCTAAGGTGGATAAAACCTACCTGGAAACACTGAATGGGACGTCGTGCCCCTTCCGACTACTACCTCTTCCGATCGATGACGCGTGGACTGGTTAAGCAGCACTGCTGATGAGCAGTTTTTTCGATAATGAAATCCGTATGCTGCCAGAAGGATGGAAGAAAGTTATGACTAGTGATAGACAATAATTTGAAGCATGAATATGTGAGCATTTTTCCACAATAAAGACTCAAATTTTAAAACAAAAACGGCAGTTTTCCATTTGTATTCCCAATTATACAATTTTTTTATAATTTTGCTTAGTTATACAAAAATCTCGAAAGAAATATACTGACACAATAAAACGTTTATTTGAACTATTAATAGTATTGTGCACTTTAGGAGAATGTGTTACAAAAATAACAACTATTCACAATAGAACTAACTGTACTCCTAATTATTATAATACTTTGCTACAGTTGGCAAGATTTTTACTACAAATCCAGTAAAGAATTTGTACTCGACAGCTTATCTGTTGCACAACTAAACCTTAGATGTTATACACATCTGCTAAGACTATTTCGAGAATATCCTTAAATAAGCTTTTAATCTAAATAACTTTTCCAGATAATCATTCTCTATATAAGAACAAAGAAGAATTCGTTTACAAATCGTTGCGGTTTTATCAAAGTACATGCGTTTATTTGTATGTATATCGTTTGATTAGGAAATTATCCTGTCCATTTTGATCATGATGGTCGATATTTGGAAATAGCACAATCGAAACTAGAAATTTTACTCAATTTTATTCAAAACAATATTAAAAGTTTTATTGCTTCAATAAGAATATTATTCAATTAAAAAACATAATTATCTCAAGTGCAATAATTCAATAAAAATAATTTATTTGATTAATTTATCATTTGTTTTAACAAAAAATTCATAATAAGTAGAATAAAAACGAAACCGTAACTAAAATACGTATAGACCATTGAAGAGAAAACGTTTTGTTAGATGCGACGTATTATTCAAACGGTAATCCATGTTTTGTACTTTCCCCCCTGTTTTAAAATGGTAAAATTTTCCAAATGACAGTAGTCCACCATTTGAATTATGCATTAACCAAGAACACAAGCAAAATGGAGAAATTACCCTAAACACTGTACGATAATATTACGAAATTTACATAAAAGAGCTTTTTACATTTCGGTGAATGCACTCATACTTTACTAGAAACAACCCTCTTCCTTTATAGTACAATAAAGAAAACGAAACAAAACAAAAATATCAAACTTCTAAAAGCTTATATTCACTTTCTTATATGTTCATTTTACATAAATAAAAAATACGACTAATTGGCGGTAATCTTAATAATTTCTTTTTATAAATAAAATAATAAAAATAATACACATATTTAAAAAAAAAAAAAAATAATAAATCGCAAGTATTCTTGTTTTAATTAAAGAGGAAAAGAAGGATGAATTTGTTAATTTTATTAGTTTAAAGTAAAATGCATATTTTTCAGATGAATAATAAGAAATTTGTTGTTGTTTTCTCATAAGTAATAGGATTTGCCAAACCCTTCAGAACTGATTTACCAAGTGTATAATAAAAGTCAATGACCATCAAATCTACGCAAATAAGTTTTGCTCTCTGTTGTGAACCATGTCCTTCCATACATCTTAATGGCAGTACCACCACACCACAATACACCGAAGCTCGGTACCTTGGACTGAACTTAGACAAACGCTTGATATGGAATCAATACACAAAACTTGAAAGACAAGAACTATACAGATATGTGTAATACCGCCAACTACTTCAACTTCTAGACAAACGTACTAAGCTTAGTATAGACAGCGAAGTAATTCTATACAACGTCCTACTGCAACCAATATGGACTTATGGACTAGAACTCTAGGGTCCCACTAAGTGTTACAATTAAATAAGTTCAGTCAAAATACTCTTCAGTCAAAAATAATCCGTTAATGGACAATACTTACTTTTATTTTTACAATAGTTTTATTCAGCGTGATCTTTAAGTTTCACTGTGTCGCGTTATAGAAAGTTCCATTTCTGTCTCTCCAATCATACTAATATCCTTGTTCATGAGCTATCCCCCACTTTCTTCCCTATAAACCCTTATCAAAGACTTAAGCGTCACTAGTGCCACAATTTGTTAATTTACGAATGCTATGTTATGATTAGACCATTCGAGATATGCTTAAACTGTTCGAGCCAAATATTTGCCTCAAATTAATTCAATTGTATGAACTTTTTAATATCAGTTACACCAGTCGAGCAATGGACGAATTATTGACTCAACTCTAAAATTTTTGTTCAAGTCTTCGAAGGGCTCAAACCCTCGATAAAATTCGAGTAGTAATTACACGCAAGCTCGATCAAAGTTCGTCCAGTCAGTTTCTGTTCGAGCATAGATTTTTTTCTTAATTTATTTACCATTTTACATTTATTTCGTTTTCATGAACGATTTTCAATTGTATTTTTTGTTGTTTTGCAGTTCAAGGGAAAATGGAAAAACAATATTTGAATAACATAAAAGAATATAATAAATATATTAAAAAATGAAAAATTGGATAATTCAAGAAAATGCAGCAGCACAAACGAAGTGCAGCAATGGGAGCATCAGCAACAGCGATGTGGCTGATGGACGATAGCAAAAGTTATGGCAATAATAAAAGCAGGGCGTGGAGGGGGTGTTGTGCAGCGCGTCAAGGACGATGGATACAGAAAGTTATTGTACGGAACTTCCCAGGGGTGATAACTTCGAACAGCAATTTTCACCGTCTTGGCTAGGCTGATTTCAATCACCTTTTGGATCTGGCCCCGCTGTTAATCACCTAACAAGATACGGCAATGTCTATACTGGGTAATTCAATATCACTGCCAGCATTGAACAATATATATACAAATAACCATTAAATCAAAACACATAACAAACAAAATTTAACACATTTAAAATCAAAAAAACACTACATAATTTCAATAAATGCATAATGTTCGCGCTCGAACACACAGATTGAATGAAATTTTTCATTATAAAATGATCGAGTATCTACAATTTGAGATAACTTTACCATTTGAGCAAATGTCCATATGTTCACCATCTCGAACATGCTCGATCGAGGAGAAGGTGTTCGTCAAATATGTTCGAGCATATACTACACCGCGAGCGCTGAAAAAATCGACGATTTTGTTCTAAAATTCGACCGTTTATCGAATGGTGTAATCGTGGCTTAAGACTTAACTTATGTCGCAAATTTACACGCGAGCAGGAGAAGCTTCGATTAAGTTTTACTCCCCATAAACTTTTTATACGTCGTAGTTGTAGATAGCTGTAAAAATTGAAAAAAAAATAATAATAGGGTTAGAGGGTTATAAATCGACTAATAATGATTTATCTTTCTTTATTAATTTAATCGTATTAGGTCTTATTTAGGACAAACACTTAAGAAAGTGAACTACTTCACGGTTACTATTTTACTAAGAATTGTTGATTATATCAATAAACGCTTTCATCTCACGGTTTTCCTGTGAATGCAATCGTTAATCGTGTTTAGCTGCTTTCTTTCTTATTTTGTCACAAACCGAATTAGTTGGGAAATCATGTTGGGAATCTATATTTTTAATAATCTATCCCTCGAATACTAAGAATGTCTGAAATTTGAGTGTATTTTTTTCCTAAATTTTATATGCTCAAATCTGTTACCTTTTAACCATAAAATACAAGCTTATCCAGAATAGATTTGAGAAAACCAAACTTTTAAATACAACAATTTTATTTGTATTCACCCGAAAAATTATTTTAATTAATTTTTAGAGATTTTCTATCATTAGATTTACATGAAATATTTAAATACTTTACCAAATCCATATTTAAAATAATCATGAGCATTGAAAGTAAAAAACTTTCTCACAAAAAAAAGAAAAAAAATCAAACTTTACTCACCTTTCTAAAATTTAATTAATTATTAATTAATTCGAGTGCAAATTTTTATGAAAATTTTATTATTCTAAAAAAAATTTATAAGAAAACTTTTAATAATAAACTTATCAAAATGTTCAAATCTTGTCTTAAATTCAAAAACATAAAAGCTAAAAATATCGTTTATCAAATTAGTAGGGGAATTGAAGTAGATTGAAAAAAAAACACAAAAGTTAGTCAAAGATTACCATTTATTATCATTATCAAAAAGCCACTATTAGGCAAAAAGTTATCTTCTAATGAAAATTCAATGAACATCCTTAATAGATGTGGCTTTATTAATTTACATACATATATACAAGGTATGTAAATTTCCATTTGAGATCTTCTATTAAATTCGGAAGTCTCTTCTTTACGATAGAATAGGTCAACAGCCATTTGGTTTTGAATAATTGTATGAGTACAAAAAGTATATTCTGAATTTTTAAACAGGCGCCCAAAAATAAAATAAAATAAACCAAAACCAGTGTACGAATTTATTCGAATATAAATAGTAGAGAGATAATGGAAAACATTAATGTGAAAAAAAGTAAATAAATAAATTTCAATTAAGGATGGATTTTGAAAAAAAGGACATAAAAAATAAGACTAACAAGTACCCTCTTAATAATGAAGTGTAAGCGATTATTTAGGAAGAGTTATTTGGTAAATAGCAACAAGGATAATCAAGTCTCGAAATTAAGTTAATGTGAACCGATGGGGTTCACCCACAAAGGTTTTTTTGTAGATTAGTATCAACTGTCTATGGCCGCCGAAGTTTTCTGTTTTCCTATTTCTCAACCATCTAAATTTATGAATTGATCTAAGAAAATATGAATATTTCCGCCCCATGACTCCAAGCGCTTACATTATCAATCTCGAAACGATCATAGATTGTCATTTAACATGCTGCGTTAATATGATTCCTTTCATATTTTTGAAAGTTTTTCCTTTCTTCCTTTTTCTTTAAAATACGCACAAACACTTTTAGTTAGATGTATTCAGGCAATGTATACAAACGAATTTAGGAGTGTTTTTGTATTTTTTTCAATTTTTTTTTTTTGGTGATAAGTAAATATTAAATAACTGGACAAAGGGAATAAGTGGAGAATAGAAATGGTGGACAATGGGGTAGAAATTTTTTGAAAAGATGATTTGTTGCCTCTTTTGTTTTGTATTCCACTTAAGCAGCGAACCTTTTTTCCAGCTCTTGTAATAGCACATCCTTATGGATGTTGGACGAACATTTTATTTTTACCACAGACGATAGCTATTCTTGTTTTGTTCTTCGTCACGATATTTGAATGGAGGTGTTTGTATATATATATATATATATGTTATATATAGTGTGTGTGTAGACTAAACTAAAAAGCACAACAGGGCTTCTTCCGTTTTCTGGAAGACATCATTGTCCACATAATTCACGATTATTGTCTGTCGCCACGGCCCTTATTCTGTTCTGCGTAGATTTGAAAAGGACCAGGAGGGATGAAATGGTCGAAAAAGACGGGAATTGAATAGTAGAGGAGGTGGCGCCTCCAATCCTATTGTCCATATCATAGCCCAGCGTTCTAGTTATCATCGCTGTAGTCACATCTCCAGGGTTTTATTTAATACTTAAGGACAACGATTACAACCACAATCACAGCGAGGACACAATGGACACAACAACAATATTGCCCACAAAGATTACAATAAGAGTAACGATACGAACAAAAGCAGTGTCAGTAATATAAGCAATAATAATAATAATAATAATAATAATAATATACAATATTAAAAAAAAATATATAAAAAAAAATAGAAAATTTTCAACAAAAGCTTAAAAGAAAGTAATGATGCGGCCGAAATTTTTACCCAATGTTTAGTTCAATTTTCTAAGATTTTATCCTTGTAGGCCTTGCAGCCTTTTATGCGTATTGTATATGTTCAAGTGTAGAGCACCCGCCAGCAACACCTTCTATCGTATTCGTATGTAACCACACCAAATGCATATACACATTTTACATAATAATGTTGACTTTTAAGAGTAATAAGCGTCAATTTTGCTTCATTTTATGTTTACATGTTTATATAGGACTCAGTTTTATAATTTTTCCTTTCTGGGGACTACGCTACAATTCGACATGCTATAGTTAGATATGCTTTGATAAAATGTGATTCGCAAGGATTCGATACTACGGGAGAATATCTGTGCGAGCGTGGTGGTAGAAATGACAGTTCATGAGAGTAGAGGAAGAAGTAACTGGAAAAGAAAATGGGTTTCTGACCGTAACAGAGAATGCTAATAACATAAAAGATACATACTAACTACGATATTTGTTTTTTATATAAACCTGTAAAAGTTATTGACAAACAATAGATATGGCCTTGCTTTTCCAAAACTCATTTATCATTTTGTGTCGGCAGCTTTGTGTGATGTTATTTCATGCGGTGAATCTTAATTGATTGACGAATGATATCCGTCGTTGTAGGGTGTGCGATCATGTATGAAATTTTTACCCAAAATCTTTGGACACGAAATCCATTATTTGACAAGGGTCAAGTGGTCTACTGTAAGAGAAGTCAAGCTCAGAGGTTGAAGCTGGGTCGCCCACTTTCTATTACAAGTCTCCTCTTCGTCCACTTCTTCGGGTTTCTATTCATTCCGCTTTTTCTTAATGTGTACATCTTCGACTATATTCATACACACAAATACATAAAAGTCGATATGCTATTTTGCACTTTTCATCCTTTTCCGTTTTTTTTTCATTTATCACCAAAATGGATATGATAGAATTCTATAAGATCGAAAGTAAAACGAGATAAATTTAATCTTCGGAACGGTCAATTTACTTGAGATTAAATTTTAACATAATTCAAAGGAAAAGAACAAATTGTAGGCAATTGCTATAAAAGAAAATTAGTATACACATATAGTATGTATATCTTTCGTAGAGATTTTTCAGAATTAGCAGAAAAGAGAATATTAAGTGATATAATTTCCTGTTAATGGACATAATTGATTCACAATCAAATTTTTTTCTAACATCTAAAATTCTAAGAATTTATATTTAATGTTCTAATCAATAATGTTAAATTATTCTTCTCATAACTTACCCCCCCCCCCCCCCCCCCTCTAAATCGAAATGAGATATTACAGAAAGGTTAATTAATTTAGGCTTTTTCTTTTGTGTAATATTAAAGATTTTTTTCAACTACATATTCTAGAATAATTTAGGATTTCATTTTTGATTATACAATTTTACAGTTGAATAAATTTGTTAATTGTTAATTTTTGGTAAAAAAAGTTGAAGAATCCAATTTGTTGGGAGTTTTTTTTTTAAATTTAAATGTTGCTTTAATTATGTAATTATTGTCTAAGAATATGCCTTTTATACTTAACATCATAAAGATTACGAAAGAAATCTAGACTAAATTTTTTATTTCATAAAAGATATGAAAAAAATGTTTTGTAGTAAAGTTGGTACCGTCACGTAGAGTATTGGCGCGATCTGTCAACTAGTTGGTGTACAACTATTGGTTTTGTTGGTCAACAACATGAAGTTCGGTCTGCAATTTTTAATATTAAAAAAAAAACCGAACAAAGAATTTTCCTGAAATTAAATGTTTCTAATAAAAGTTCTTATTGACAATCATTGCTAATGTTAAAGAACACTTCTGATTAGTCAGTTATACCGAAAACACAAGCATACGAGTGGAACACGAAAATGGTAAAGTTCTGGTTGAAGACATGCCACTATCTAATTGACATCCAATGCATTTGATTGCGGAAAGATCAACAAAGTGAAGACAATCGGCATGGGATCTCATATCATAAAAGAACTGGATTCTTTCCAAATTTTTTCGAAAATAAAATCTTTAGAACGGACACACTTACAAAATAACCTATCACGAAACACTTCGTATCCTAAAATAAAACTTCCTATTTCCTGTCGTGAAGTATAAAACTATTATGTTTGTAAACTATTTCAAATTTAATAAAACCTCACTTAAACTGTCACTTCGCGATTAGTATCTAAATGTAAACAAAAGTATGCAAGCATTTCGGTATGCAACCATTTCATGGAGAATGGCGTGTTTTAAAACTCTCCGAAACTTAACAAAATTGAGGCGCTTAATATTTGATTGTTATATACAAAATAAATAATAAACATAAAATACAATTGCATTTAATACCAGAAGATTGGAAAAAAATAAACGTTGCCTTCTGTCATGTTTAAATTATATTTTTCTTGGGAATAAATGAGGTAAAATGAATATTAATTAAGCTTTTGGAATTCAATAAATTTCTATTATAGAAACTAGATGTCAGTGGGTGTCATGTCTAGATAATAACAATTTCTTGCCGCTTTTGAGATAATTTAGACAGAAAATTGCGTATACATAAACGAAAACTTGACGTTCGGGCCTATCCAGGTATTTTTTAATCTAAGCATGGGATATTGTCATTCTAGTTGAAGATAGCTCGGAAGCAGAACATATCTAATGAATCGTCTCTCACAATTTTAAGTCATCAAGCTTCGGAGTGGCGCTTCTATAATGAACCGCAAATATCTTTGTTAACTCGGAGGGAAAAACCGTCAACAAACAATATTATCTGAGCATTATTAGGCATTTAAAAAAGAGTATTTGCCGGAAAAGAAAAGGTTTGTAGCAGAACAATTGTAAAAATTCTTATCATGTTAATGCAATGTTCTACACAGCAACCATTGTACACAATTAATTGCCAAAACAAACTCAACGAAGGTTATCGATATGTTTCCATACAACTTTTTCCTGTTTTCTAAACTAAAATTAGCACTTTGTGGAAGATACATTAACTTCATTGTTGCCATAAAGAAAAATAACCAGAAATAGCTAAACACGATAAAAACAAGCATTTATAAAAAGTGTTTCGAAGAGTGGGTTAATCGTTGCCATCAATAGAGTCTAATTTGAAGGCGACAAAATGAATCCAGATTATTTTCTGTTCGATTTATCAATTTCGAAAACTTATTTGACAGAATACATTTCAGGAGATTAGAAAAAAAAACTTTATAAATAAAAAATCAAAATACCTTTGGGAAAATTTATGTACAAACCCAATAACAAATCAATTAAATTTAGAAAATAATTTCTCAAAAATATGTACTTACCCATAAAGGAAGTTTTTCGAAAATATTCTTTTAGAAGCTTTTTTTTATCATCAGAAACTTTTTTTATCATTAATAAATCGAAAATATTTTCATACCTGCTACAATTAAAAATATTATTTCAACAGATTCCAATTAAAAAATCACTTAGCAATTTTTATTTTGGTATATAATGATTTTCTTCTAAAATTTTAGTTTTCTTTTATATAGTTTTATACTAAGTACAATAAATAAAATTGCTTATAAAGCATTCGCTATTTTGTTTAGTCGTAATAAATTTTACAGTTTCTATTAAAAGTAGAATTTGATCAGAAAATAAATTGATTTAAGAATTTTAAAAAAAAATACCAAAGAAGAAATTATATTAACAATAGAATTATTAAAAGGAAATGACATCAAAAGAAAGTTTATTTCAAAATAATGTTTACGAAATTTAACGAAAGTCAATATGATTTCTAGAGAAGAAATTCAAATACAGTAGAAGAAATTTCAGTTTCTATCTTTTAAATGCTCCCTTTGAAGTTTTCTATTTTTCATAAGATGAAAAAGTTCCATTTTTTCAATTAAATTATACTGTCTCTATTCTAACTACTATTATTATTTCATTTAATATACACGCATAATTTTTCTAAAGTAAATATTATAGCAAAAGAAAACCATTTTTCTGAATTGAATTTTATTTCTAATCTAAATCGAATAGAAGAAATTTTTTTAGTAAAAATATTTAATCAGCTTACTAGCATTAAATACACAATGTTTTTATTCGTTTGAGTAATCTGTAATATGATTTAAATCTAATTAGCTAAATCTTCTTTACGACTTACATATAGAATTAATTTCATATTTTTAAGATATTACATTATATACGAGGTCTGTTCCAAAAGTATCGCGAATTTTGAATTTCCACGGGTTACGTATATTCGTTATATTGATACTCATGTCTCTCACTTATGCCGACAAGTTCGGCCATTTTGAATGTTCAGTTAATTTTTGACAGCTGCTTTGCTTGCACGTGTTTTGGCTCGTCTTCGATTTTTTTGTTTCGTTATATTGGTACTCATGTCTCTCACTTATGACAACCAGTTCGGCCATTTTGAATGTTCAGTTAATTTTTGACAGCTGCTTTGCTTACACGTATTTTGGCTCGTCTTCGATTTTTGCCCATTCCAAAAAATGGATCAAAGAATCTGTTTCGGGAACAATAAAAAGTCACAGGGGGCCAGATCTTGGGAATACGGTGACTGCGGCATTATAAGTGTGTTCTTTTTGGCAAAAAATTCGCACAGAAGGAACGAGGCGTGAGCAGGGGCGTTATCATGGTGCAAAAGCCAATTTTTGTTCTTCCACAAATCCGGGCGTTTCTGACGGATTTCTTCGTTTCTGACTTACGCATAACTTGCAGGTAATATTCCTTATTGACCGTTCAACAGTGTGCCATAAAATTTTGTCTTAAGCTTGATGAAATTTGATCAACGGTGTGCCATCAAATTTTGTCTTAAGCTTTATAAAGCCGCGAGTTTGATTTACGAAAAGTAGCAATGACCTAATGGAAAATATTCCTTATGATGAACAGAGGTTTTCCGATAGCATAAAGCGTTTGTCGAGGAGAATCAGTAAAAGATTAACCTCGCTCAATGAAGCGACTGAGGGCCCTTGTGAGCTCAGACCATCGAAGAACAAATTTTTTCTAAAGAATTCATTGAAGAAAACAATGCTTTAATAAAAAGTGTTTTGGTCGTCCAATCGGACATTGCACATACTTGGGTGGTTCTACCATAACACGATCATCTCCATCAATGAGTTTTTTTTCGATACAAAGGATTCCTGCGGTTTCCCAGTCCCTCTATTCACCTGACCAAAGTCCATGAGACCCTTTTGTTCCCTAAAATCAAAAAAGACTTTAAAGAACGTCATCTTTGTACTGTCAAAAACATTCAAAGGAGTGTAACCGAGGAACTCCGTTCAACGACACGTCCGTCGAGACTGAATACGAAGAATCAGTGGAAGACAAACCTCGCTCATGTAACATCGGACACTGATGAAAATGATGAACTAATAAGGGCTCTTGTGAGGAGGCAACGCCCACTGTCCCACAGGATTCCTGTGACTCCGTATTCAGCTGATCAAGGTCCGCATGATTTTTTTCGTTTGCCAAGATTAAAAATCACTTGTAAAGACGTCATATAGATACTGTCTCCATAGGAATATAATCGAGGAGCTGAAAACGATTCCAGTTGAAGCTAGCTGATAAAACTACTCTGGAGCGGATAATTCTTGTTACGTTAAAATAAACATAAAATTATTGCAAAGAAAAATCAGTTTCATTAAATTTCTGTCATATCTTTATGTTAAACTAAATGTTGTTTAAAATTTATTGGAAAAAATACTAATGATTGAAAAATTATTTGACTAAGAAACTGAGCAACTCAATATATTTTACAAATTTGAAAATACTTAATTGGATAGACTTTCGACAAAATGATTTTATAAATTCAACTAACAATAAATTCGCACATAAAATTTAATAATCGGTTGGTAAATTTACTATCAACACAATGCAGTATTATAAACGCATTATCAATAAATACATACTCGGATACTGTAAATTTTACACAATAAGCTTAATTTTATGCGGAAGTTGGAAAGCTACTCTGAATAAACAACATATCAGCATGTGTGTCTCTTACGATAATCATGAATATTATGCACATTCCACATCTACATGTGTATGTACTTAACATCGAAGTTTTGATATTTATGGAATCGGATTAATTGTATTTTTCCGGTTCAGTAAATGAATAATGAAAGCATTAAATCAAATAGTTAAATACAAAATAAGAAAAAAATATAATTAAAATTTACGTCAGCATATTATTATAGACGAAATTATAAACTCGAATCGTAATATCCACTCTCATCTTAATGTACATTCGCATTTGAAGGATTATTTAGGGTTGATTTAATAGAAGCTGGCCTAGTTATTGTTGTAAATGCACATACAATGAATAATGTCGCCTTCGGTATAAAACGATTTTATTTTTTATACAATTTTATTGTACTTTAAACATATACACACATATACCACGTAATAGTTCTTAAAAATACTACAATTCCTAACTCTATGGTTTATATTAATTGTAACGACAAGAAACTAATTAGAAAGTTGGTGAAACTTTTCTAACAGCTCACCTGGTCTCTCTTTTAAACTTCTACTATAGTTCTGTGAATATTGAAAGAAACACTTTTAAGACTAGAGCTATGAAATTTTAATAATTATTTGTTGTTTCTATTAAAAGAAAAGTTATCATCTACTGAAACATTAGTACGAACGGATACTGGTCTACAAAACTAAATTTCAAACCATTTGCACTGACGAACGGACAAACCGGATTCGCCTACAAGCACGTACTACATACCTGATTCGTACCTTTGGGGTATTTTACTTTTTAATTGTTTCCAGTGACAATGTTCACACACACTATCTTTTAAACGGCACAATAGGCAAATAGCAAGTCCCCTAACAAATATTTAATATGTACATATTGATTTTTGTATTAATTTGTAGGAATCCTTAAATGATATGTACACGTGCTTTTTAAAATATTTCAAATTCCTTAAGCAAGTGTAAAATTAATAAAATATGTTAATCGTTTACATAAGGTTAGAAAATTTATTTTTATTATATTATAATTCAAACGGGAATTAAAATTTTTTGGGAAAAAAAACAAACGAAAAAAATAATAATTTTGTATTAAAGAGTAAATATCTACCTTTAATTTAATAAATATCTAAAGTATCATCACTTTAAATATATTTTTTTAATTCTTTTAACATTTTCTTTATTTTTGCAGATTTTACTGAGACTACCTGCTAAGATATAAACGAAATCACACGGATTATGTCCGATTAAACAAAAAAAAAAAAAAACAAATACGTCATTATAATTATTTCTAATCTTGTCGCCTGTCCATGGCCAGTTATCGTTATGGCCATAAGCCTGTAGAAGTTTTTTTCATTTTTACTGGAATATAATAAATATTTTGCGATTACATAAGTGGTAAGTCTTTTTTACAATTATTAATAATTGCATACAAGTTTAAGTAAATGAATTTTTTGTAGGGTGTTCTACACATGTAAATGCCAGCGTTCTATTGTAACTATATACTCAATAGAACGCTGGCATCAAAGAATCCAATTCAGCTGTCGAAAAGTTTACAATCCTCTGACGGCATCTTTCTCCAGTACCAGTTACAGTAGTTGCATAAGTCAGAGCCAAATAACTTCTTCTGACCTAACAGCATATTAATTGATCACTGTTTTTTCTTTAATATATATATGTGACCTTTGAAAAATTTTTTTGATTTTCGTTCAGCTGAAACAGCCCATTTTATTTATAAGCACAAAAAATACATTAAAAATTTTACACAAAATAAAGATAATTATGAATAAGCTGTTTTGACATTACTTTGATTTAATTGAAAACGGTTCTTACATAAATTTGCAATACCTACACTTTACGAATAGTTTAAATCAAAATAAATTTATATTAAAATTGCGGTCTGTTTAGGTTGTATGCCTTTTAATAGAAATCCTATTTTAACTTAATAAAATTTTTCTTATAGATTTTAATGAGTATTGTATAAATTAGTTTTTAGAAGCTAGGATATTTTGTTATCTCTCAGTTGTTATCAATTTTTTTAAAGAATAGGTATAATTCTAATTAATATTATGCACAAAATATATTAAAATGGCGGCCGGTTAAGGTTGTATGCCTTCCCATAGAAAACCGTATATTGTTTTGGAAATCATATTTATAACTTAATTTCGAATAAGATTTTAACTCTAATGTGAATCATTCAACTTAGTAAGTCTTATCTTAAAGTTTTAAAAACGCTGGGCATTCTTATTGTATACAATCTCAAAAATTTTAGTTACAGATGGCGATAAGTTGAAGAGCAAGGTGAATATTCTATCTTCAACGAAAATCGTATAAGCTTATATTAAACTAACTCATCGTGAAATATTTACTGAGGGGTAATATAAGGTAATATTTTGGAGACTCGTCAACCTTGATTTTCTTGACCCTATCTATGTACATAAAAGTATCTAAGGTTGAAAATCATGCATTTCGTAAAGTACGATGTGTGTTGTGAAAAGTTAATAACTTTTTTTAACTACTTGGGATTATATGGAGATCAGCTCCTTAGAAGTATTTTTGCATATGAAATAACCAATTTTCGATTGCATATAGTACCAAGACAGCGGTTAGCATCAATATACTAAGTTTCCGTGTGTCTTTTTCTACATGGTCATTCAATCATATAGATTTTTTCTGTATTTAGAGTTCAATAGATTTTTGTATCTAGCATAATGTGGGCATACAATGACCTCGACTTCTTCAATCATCCAGTTAATCCTTCTATAGATTCAAAAAATTCTACTACCCAGTTAATCCTTATGGGGGCCTAATTGACTATTGTTGCTTCAGTGCACAATTTTTCATTATATATTATTATTATTTTTGGGGAATATCCTACTTTGATATATGCTGTATGCATCTGTGATACTACGTAAGATACACTTATTTTTTTACATTTTAAACAGAGCAATTTACCTACACTCGTTGCGGGCTATCCTAACAAAATTTCTTTCTAATTGCGAAATTTAGTACAGTCTCTGATAATAGCTGTTATATATCTTCAGAGTACACAGCTCTTTTTTTATAAAAAGTATTTTTTTTTACTTTTATATTTCCAACATTAAAAATAATAACAATTTTGTACAACCGATTTTATATTAAAAAGTTTTTTAAATAATTTTTATCATTTATTTTTCTATTTAAGATGAAATGAGTACTTTTCGATCATAGTTTCAGCATAGTTCTTTAATTTATTTTTACATTTTTAATATTTACCTGTACAAGAATGCGAGTATATGCAGTTATATTAATTATGAAAATATTTTCTGCATGAAATACTATGTCCTGTTCACAGTCGATAACATTTTAATTTCAGTGAAGCTAGATTTGAGTATGCATAATTGCAATTTGAGAATTCGTTGGAAATTCACACATCATCAACTTACGTACGAGTATGTACAGAATTTCCACTCTTAGTTGGATATGTGACTGTTTCTTTTAGTATCAAATAAGATACGTCAACAATGTTGCTAAAGCAAATGGTGAATATTTGTCGCAAAATTAAATCTCTTTAGTCTCAGTCGTTGGCTTAGGTTTACGTATCGGAATAAGTTCTTGTGGAATACGAGTAATAACAACACGTAAAACCACCGCAATGCAACTATGCTATATGAATTGAGGACAAATACAATTCGTTGTGTGTAGAACCCCATGCGCATATGACAATTCCGGTAAGGATTGTAAAAAGCACTTTAATTTTCTAGAAGATAATCCAACCCTCCAAATTCTTAAGATGAAAATCCGTTCATCCAGAAGGATGCATCTACTCATTTATAGTTTGGGTAGTTGTTAATGCTGCAGAGCAATCTTCACAGTATACCATAACGAGCACATTACCAAAAGAGAAGTCCTTCGGGATTCACATGTACGAGTATAACTATACGTAATGCGGTTACTAGTCGTATATATTACAATATTGTTTTCCGTTTATTTGATTGCACCAGAAAAGCGTCTGAGTAATGACAAGAACTCGACAATTTTCGGACACTATAACAGTACAAATCCCCAACAATATCAGTTTACGGAATCTCAAACCGTACGATTGCATTGACACAGATGATACTGATAATTGCTTAATTATACTAGAAGTCAAATGAATAGACAAAATTTATATTGGTATTTACGTTTGTAATTTCTAATTAAACAAATATATTTGCATGTGCTTGCGCTGCATATAAATATATTTATATTTGATTCTCATTATTGATGATATTTTACAGGTCTCTAAAAGATTTTTTATTTCCTAATTAATTTTTTTATAAATTCTAAATATGCTCTATAAAAATTTTCTTTTTCATTTTAATGAGAATCGTATAAATTAGTTCTTTGTAGCTGGAAAATTTTCTTATTTTCCGGTTACTATTAATTTTCTTAGCAATAGCTACATCTCTAATTAATTGCAATATACAAAATAATTACTCTTTTGTAAATTAATATCTTTTGATATCTATTATTATGGTATAGATATATTCAGTATTTCCTTTTCTTTTTTTTTTGTATAAAAATATCTCCTAGTTCATTTATTCTCTAAGAATAAGTTAGCAAATATCTTGTTAATAGCTCAATTATATTTCACTATATTATTATCTTTAATCAAACATGGTATTTTTCCTATCGAAAATAATAATCCTTCATTATGTTTGAAATAGAGCCTTTTTCTATCGATAACCTAGAATATTATTAACAAATGAGGAAATAATGATTTTCTTATTTAACTTTTTACATTTCGTGTAATTAATACTTTAGTAAATTAGTATAAATTTCGGTTGTTGTTTTTTTTTGCTTTGATGTCTTTTATTCAGTTTTCTACTATAGATAGAAATTACTAAGAACAAAAAATATTTATTATGTAACAACAAAAAATGATTCTTATTTCTGCCAAGTTCACCCTTAACTGGGAAAAATCCAATTGTGAATTTTTTCTATTTTCTTCTCACGTAAAGGAAAATAACATAAGTGCATGGAATCTTGAACGATCGCCATTGTCCATAAAAATGTAGCTAATGGTTCTTGAGAACCATCCGTAACGCTGAGGAAACAAATGTTTTCTTTCACCGTAAGTTAGTTTTTCTTCTTGATTCATCTTCTTATAGGGATAACAAAAACATGTGTACATCTTCATTTTTAAATTGAGTTTTTATATCTACTTCAAAAAAAAAAAAAAAATTGTTTAAACCATTCTTGATGTGCTCTTTGGCCAAAGAAAAACGAAATTTATTTTCTTATGTTTGGATATTATTGTTGCTTACACCAATAGTGTAGATATTTAAACTTTCGTATAGAAAATGTAAATATTTAAGAAAAAATAAAAAAATAAATATTGAAAAGACCTTAATTTACTAAGGTTTACGAAATTGAATTTATACCTTTGAATATACATAAATCAAAGTTCAGAATAGAAAGTTAAAAATTTATGTTGAATGCTATATTTGGGGTTGAACAGTTGTAGCATATTTGAAGAATTGGATTCAATTATCTATTAAACTTTTCGTATGACATTTACAAGCAATCTGAAAATTTTATTATTTTGGCAATTCAGTGATTTCCTTATAACACTTAAAGTTATTCTTTAAACTTGTATCTTTTTACTTTTGAATCTTTTCCAGTTTCTACCTGTTTTACATAAAATTAGAATAAAAAAAATCTCGACGACAAAAAAAAAATAACTAAATTTATTTTATTTACTAACTTGTTATAGTAAAATTGAAAATTATTTACTTAACTTATCAGAAAATTTGTAAATAAGAAAATAAATTTTTGATAAGTTTAAAGGTGTGGAAAAAAATAATATTTGAAAATTGTACTTATTTTTTGTCTATTTCAAAATAATAAATACTCGTATATACATAAGAGATATTATATGTAAAGATGAAAATAAAAACTATTATTAGTCTTTTGTTGTGGCCATATCGGAAAGGACTCTTACTTTTCGAAATTCGATTATGGCTTAGTGCATTTTCTCTAATGGAATTTAGTGTCTTGACGATTAGAATAACACTTCAGTACTAATGCTTCTTGATATAATAACAAAAAAAAAACAAATCGAAAATATTAAATTATTTGCTCAATATTATGAGTTCGAAATATTCTGAGCAAATATTTATCCAATTTGTGGTTCGGAAAGTAAAGTTAAATAAAACATAACGAAAATTCACTTGTTAATAAATAATTTTTTTTATTATATATTCTAACTTTTGTAATTATATATATTGGGTTGTTCGGAAAATAATTTCGCTTTGGAACACTATATCTTTCCTATTGACCAATTCTGGGCTTTTTTTTCTTTGAGTGAATAATTCAATTTGTCCAACTGATGACAATACACTTCAGAATTGATCGTTGTGTTGCTCGGTAGAAGCTCAAAATAAACGATTCCTTTGAAATCCCACCAAACAGATAGCATAACCTGTTTTTGATGAATATTGGCTTTCGAAATGCTTTGAGCCGGTTCATCTTTTCTACTCCAGGATCTTTTGCGCTTAACATTGTCGTAGACAACCCATTTCTCGACTCGAGAGATGATACGCTTCAAAAGTGGATCATTTTCTTGGCGTTTGAGAAGCAAATCATAAACGTCAATGCAACGGCACAAAGGAACGTAAGAAGATAAGGAACCCATATGTCGAGCTTTGAAATGATCATGAACGGTCGAATTCGATAAATTTAATCTCTCAGCGATCTCACGAGTTGTTATTCGCCGGTTTGCATCAATGAATACCTTTATTGTATCTTCATCAGCTTCAACTGGCCTTCCAGAACGTGGTGCATCTTCGAGATCAAAATTGTCCGATCGAAATTTTGCAAATCAGTTTTGGCACTGGCGCTCACTTAACACATCTTCTCCATACACATCGGATAATTTTTTTCTTTCTTGAACAGCATTTTTATCTTTTCTATAGTAAAAAATAAAATATGCCGAAAATGTGGTTTTTAACTTTCCATATATAAAAGGTATCAACCAAAAACTACTGTGCAGAATCAATCGAGCAAACCTTGTTATGTCAGCTATCAAAATACATAGATTATGCGGCTTAAGTGTGAAGTTGGTTGTTAAAAAATACAATTAAGTCCTCTGTTGGGAACAAACAAAATTACTTTCTGAACAACCCAATAAAATAAATGTAATTATCATAAGACTTATTGCATGACTAAATCTTTTTCATGAATTTTTCTTACATGACATAAATAATTTTTGATGAATTTTCCGCATATTTTGATCTGTTATTTGGCCATTACTTAATAGATGTTAATTTTTTAATTGGTCTCAAATTTGAAGATTATTTGCGTATGTACGATATTTTACATGCTCATATAAAAAAAAGTCTAACAGAACGAAATGATATGATTTGATGTCTTGTGATACCATCTTGTTAAAATCGCATATGATCCAGATTAATATCTTTAAGTTCAGACCAAAAAAAAAGTTCGTCATAATAGGACATAACACTCACAATTAATGGCTATGTTCTGACTTGCCTCATTTTGAAAAAATGCAGACTAATAACACTGTTCGACCAAATATACACCTGCCACTTTTTACGAATACAATGGTTGCTACTTCATAGTCATTTGTGACTTTTCAGAGCCCCATTTTGCTTATTGACCTATTTACCAGGCGAGAAATGAGCATATTACTAAAGAAAAGTTTGTTTTTTAAAGTTCAAGATGTGGATACAACAGAATCACCACTTTTGTAGAAGGTTTTTTTCCAAACGATGGCATATATGTTTGACAATGTCTTCAGTTAGATATCAAGCATCCATATTCATTTGCGTATTCGAAATTATTTTTAAATTGAAAAAAACTAATAACCAAAAGTATATTATTATAAAAAAATTTTTTTTATTTATTATATAATATATTAGCTTGGTAATTGAAACTATCATTTGGAATATTTGATTAAAGTATTACTGATTGAAGGGAAAAATAACAATTTTGTGAATATAACAATATTGAATCTTATCAAGAGAAAGTGTCTCTTTAATATAAAATAAGCAATTATTTACTATTCGAATAAACTCATTGTTTATGTACAAAAGTGTACATATAGCAAACATGAACAGTTGTAATATATTTCGTTAAATGTTACACGCCTACTACTGTATTGACATCACAACTATTTCGTCTTGTATTAACTAAGCATCCTTAATGTATGGAACGTTTTCGATTTGGTCTTGAGAAACCTCTTACGATAAATAGTTTCTGATTTGCCAAAAACCGATTTCACTAAGGAGCGTTTTTGTCCTACAGTAAAGATCGAAAATACATTCTAATATATTTTTCAATAATAATTTCTTAAGTGATGACCAAAATTATGTACATGTATCAAAATGATAACATATACACTTTTAGATTAGATATTCCGTATAGTACATATGTGTAATATAGTGTAGTAATACGAGAAAACCCACTGTAACAGCTCTCAAGAACAATCTACTTATAGAGCTATTCAGTTCGAGTGGTTTCAGTAGTTAATTCATCAATTTCTAGTTTTTACTGGGCTTGACAGTGATGTTCTGATAAGCCGATTTTCTACAACTCTTCGGTAATATCCTTCATAATATCTGATCATTTCGTATTCCAAATCTAATCATCATATATCTACCCATGAGATGATTCGGTAGAATATTGATTTTAATATTATTCTACTAAGATAACGGTTAAACATTTATTAAAAAATGTAAGCTCACCGAATGATATACTAACTACTGAAGGTCCTTATTTCTAACTGTATGATGAATATATAATATGATTATAGCCAATTTTGTACATCTTACAGGTGCTTATATTCATCGGTCCTTATTCTAAGCTCATATCTACTATAGAATTAAGGTATTTAGATTATCAAAATATAATATTTATTAATATTGGTAATATTTTTTTTCTAACAAACTCTGTAAATATAATACAAATAGATTTTTTCTAGATAGTATTGAACCTAACAAATAATAGTTTAAGTAGTAGAAAAAAATGATTATATTTTAATATTTTTTTCAAAATTTAATTAATATTTATACCTTAAATAAGTATTTTTTTAAACAATTTAAAAATGTCTATTTTATTATATTAAAAAAATGTATATTTTATGTTCGCAACTAATGGCTTAATCATTTTGTAGTTTAGAAAAGACATTCCCGCCATTTGATACCTGTTAAATACACGAGTGTAGTATGATAAGTTCATAATAAATGCATGAGATGTAGCCGATACCAGCAAAACTATATTAATTTTTTAACAATATTTTGTCATAAGGAAAGGTTAACTAGCATATTATAGTAAAAGTATCATTAAAATGTGAATTTAATGACTCTATATAACAAGAGTTTATCATGCCTAATTTCAAAAATTTGAAAACACAATCAAACAAAATTTTTTTTATTTTTGTTTTAAGTTAAAAATACTGATAATTAATCAGTATTTTTAACTTAAAACAAAAATAATATGTATTAATACAATTTAATACATCAAACATAAAAGAGTTGAGCATATGTTTATATCCACAATAAGGGCCCATAGGGATGACCTTTTCTGTATCCAAAAATATTTACAAATACAAGATCTTTTTCAACCATATAAAAAAATTCATCCTCCTTTTTGAATCAAATTATAAAATTGACTTTTGCCAATTACAGAGAAAGCCTATCGTAAATCATAAACTGTCACGAATTTTGATGCACACTCTCTTTCTAGGAATAAAACTTACAAAGCTTATACACTCCCCAATTCACATATAATCATAGATATGTGCAGATACTAATACAATAATATTGATAAAAAATACAAAATAGGATGAGAATATCGTTAAAGTAAATATTAGAAAACAAGGTTCAATTTTTCTACAATATCGACTAGAGTATTATGTGCTATAAAAGGGAACCAAGGCTCGGATAGGAAATAAAATGTTAAATCGTGACGATATTAACGTAAAAAAATTTCAATAAAAGCAAATAAAAAATATCTAAACGTTTGCAGATATATTCGTATGTAGATATACCCCCATACACGTATGTTGCTACAGTATCTATCGGTAGACGTAGATGTTTGTATGTACATTTATCTTTAGAAATTGTGTACGAAATTACATGTACTATTATATTTTTTCACAAATAAGCAGTTCGATAAGAAAGTTGGGGTTGGTCATAGGGCAGCTATTCTATATTCCTAAATAGAGGGGTACATCGGTAACTATTCTACGGTTATTCAATATTAATGAACATACATACAATTGGTAGACGGTAAGGTGCTCTTACTAGCTTCCGATTTCTCTTCTTTTTTTTATTATATCAGTAATATTATATATTCTCTATTCAAATATTTATCGTCGCGTCCTTTTCATATCCTCGGTTTTGCATCTACGACTACCAACAAAATAAATATTAGGTCTTTATTTCCCAAGAGATAATTCGAGCAAAAAACTTCATTTTATTTATATTTCTTGTGCAATTTTATCAACAGAAAGGTAACCGTCAATGTTTAAGCTTTGTTTTACTACTTAACTTATGCACACCCTTAAAATCGACTTATCTCTGTTATAAAATAGCCGCCCTATAATAGAAAGGGGGACAATTCTTGTTTGAATTTTACGTGGTAAAATTTTCTTGAACAAATAAGAAGTCATTAATCGGTCACTGACCACTCGGTCGAATGCGACTGATATGTCTGGACAGACATTGGTTTAACCAAACCAATCACCTTATTGCATGGCCTTTGAACATTCCATTTTGTTTCAGGTGGTATAAGGTATGAAAATATATACGAAACATATCGATTCATTTCAGTTTCATTTGTTTTCCTTGAATTTCGTAGCTTAAATTTTTTCTGTTCATTTCAGCCAGTTTTTGAACCGACTTTTATTGTATTTCTCCTACACTACCGAAATAATAGACATTCGGATTTAATAGTTTTTTTTAAGCTCATAAATAGAAATTATATTAAGAAAACAGATAGTCCTCTTCATACATTGTACTTGCTTGCAATACTATTGGATACTTAATAATTTAAAATATTTATATTCTATTAGAATTTTCTATTTTCGTTACTACAAAAATTTTAATCATTTTTTGGCAACCAAAATGAATTTTTTTTTCAAATTTCATTTATATACAAGCTTCGATAGTTCCAATTTTTCGACCACTTTATGCAATAAATCAGGCCTGATTTCACGTATTTGGCCTTCAATAGGTGTTAAATCACAACTTCTTAGAAGCAATTGCATATCTGCATTTCTTAAATTATCGACTCGCCAAATTTTTCCCGAAATACATCTATTATTACTTGGGCTATATGACACGTAGCACCGTCTTATTGAAACCACATATTTGTTAAATCAATATCTCCCAATTCATACAAAAAAAAATTGCATTATCATTGATCTGTACCGCATACTATTGACGGTGAAAAAAATAAGGATCGATGATACCATCATGCCATAAACCAAATCAAATGGTCACTTCTTAGGAATGTAAAGGTTCCTCCTGAATAATTTGTGGATTACTCCTAATAAGTTTTTTTTTCAAATTTTATTTATATACAGAATTTTTCAATAAGAGTAATATATTTCTTTTTCTAATTAAATAAAATGAATAAATATGGCAGAGCAAAATTCATTATTTTATTGCAGTGGGGCACGAAGCGCCGTTTTATTGAAACCACATATTCATTAAACCAATATCTCTCAATTCATAGCAAAAATAATTTCATTATCATCGATCTATATTAACGTTAATACAAATAAGGACCGATAATACCACCGTGCCATAAACCAAACTAAATGGTCACTTTCTAGGAATGTAAAGGTTTCTCCTGAATAATTTGTGGATTGGCTCCAGCTCACTAATGACAATTTTATTTATTCACCGATCTATAGGAATAAAAATGCACCTTATCTTAAAAGATGATTTTCTTGGGAAAATCAGCATCATTTTCGAGTTGTTCCAGAGCAAAATTAATAAATTCACGGCATTTGCGATGGTCCAACCGTTTCAATTATTGTGTAATAAGAATTTTTTAAGAATGTAAGCGCAAATCCAAATGCAAAATACGGTATGTTGTTGTGAGAGATAGTCCCTTGAAAACGATAAATTTGGATCATCACCAACACTAGCCTGAACGGCAGCAATATTCTTTCCACTTTCACCGCATGTTTGTCTTACTGGCACCCGAACATTGTGTAAAAAGAGAATGCGTCTAAAACTTTCTACAGTTCGATAATGACGACCATAAATTGGACGAAGTTGCATTGATAAATTGCAATAAACGAACAATGATTTTGATAAAAAAAATTGAATAATATCCAAGCGTTGTTTCGGCGCATATCTTTTCAAAAATAAATTGCAAACTTTCTAAAATACAACTGACGATAACAAAATATTTTGACATTTCAGACATTATATTAACACATATAAATTTCATTTTTATTTTATTTTAATATCATCTAATCAAAAAAAAAGAAAATTATTATTTAATTGCTAATTCAGTTTTAAAAGTAATTCACTAAGATTTGATATTATCATTGTGTTTGAATAAAAATATTACGAAAAATAAATTCGTTATAACTATATATATAAAAACAAACAAAATATAAAACTCAATAGAAAACTAATCGGAAGTGTTTACCATTTTTATCTTTTCAGAGTTCATTGATGGATAAAATGTTGGGACATCCGCATCGAAAGTATCGGCATCATATAACATCCAAGCAAGGATAGTGAATCTTCCATTAACTAAAAGAAAAAACATCAAAAATCGCTCGATAAGATCGCTAATAAAAAAAAAAGAAGAAGAAGAAAAAACAACAAAATTTCATAGAATCATTTTTATTCACAAATACATACAATTACGAACACCATTATATGTACGCCTACCTCCCCCTTGCTGCCCACAATAACCATTTTTCAGTATTCATTTTTAACAATTGATTTGCTTTGTATACATTGACAAAACTAAATATAAGCTGTCGAACATTAGCCCCACCATCAATATTCACAAAGGAGAGGGGGAGAAGCAAAAATAAAAACGGAGCCAGGAAAAAAACCATAAAAAGGGAGAAAAGATTAAAAAAAAAAAAAAAAAATAGGGAAACATAGAAAAAAGGACAACTAAATTGAACAGCACGTCATGTGTTATTGGTATAGATCAAAGCCTGGGGGACTAGTATGGAGCCTTTTCTACTCTTCGTTAGTTTTTATCCTTTGCCAGCTTGGTAAGTGTTACTACTTAGTTTTAGAATACATTTATTAGTTGTATTAGTGTATCTATAAATTTTAACCCTTTTTCTATTCACACAAATATTCATACATATTTAAATGGTCCTGTATGCTTTTTTGTTCATTTTTCTTTTATATACACATACGAATAATATTATAAAAATGGTGTTTATGTTATTCGTACTTGGAAAACTTTCAAAAAGTGTACTTTATATATTGATAGAAAAAAATAAACTCGCCTTGCCTTATCATTTTAAGCTCCTTTTTTCTTCCTATTTATTTATTTTTGCTTTTTTTTAAATTATATAAAACGGAAATGGTTTTTGAAAAGTAAGCAAAAGAAATATAAAAAAAAAATCAATTTTTATTATATGACAGCATGTATCAATACAGCCGATGCTACCTGATGACGCGTCCATGAATACCTAATTTGCCGTAGTAAAAATATTGATTTCACATTTTCAAAAATCTCCTCCACGAAAATGGCTCATCATTATATTGGATATTGTCGATTCAATTCAAATCAGAACCATGTTCTTTTCATCGTCAGAAATGAATATTTTCAATATACTCCCCTCCCGGATATCCTTTTCTTATTTTCTTTCACTTTATTTTTGTGAACAAAATCTGCAAATGCCTTCTCGTTCATCTTCACTTAATTTATCATAATCCAAATACCAATTCGTCTTAGATGCTAGAACCAACAAAAAAATCAAAAAAAATTATGTCAATCTTTTTTTACTGCTATTTTTATAATGTATCTTTACGTATTCCTTTTCTATTACTCTTAAAGTCTATGGATTCCCATTATAAAAACTCATTTACATTACATTGTATGATATAAAATTAGTCTTTTAACTCAATTATTGTTATTGAATAATATTTTATAAATATGGAATGTAAAAAAATTGAACAATAAAATAAAAATAAAAAACGTCAAAAAAAAACTCCAAATAAGGATGTGGCAACGTTTGCTCTCTTATTCATAATTCTCCAATTTTTTTTAAACAATACTAAAATATCTTTTGTTAAATTATATTTAAATTATTATTGCTTGATAATAAAGATATAGAGAAAATATAAATTATAAATTTTAAAAAATAGACGGGATGTCCTCTGGTTTGTGACTAGTAAGCAAATGTACGCAAGTTCGAACCAGGCTTACGGCATCCTGTAGGACAATGGCCACTCTCGTTGCTCAATAGCAAACAAACAAAATAATAGATATTAGATATGGCGGAAATTATTTGGTAACCAAATATACATGCACAGTCGTAGTTTTTTTTTCAAATAACTGAAAAATGCACTATTTATTGGGTTATATCATATAAAAATGGAAGACGATTTTCTTATAGTGAATTAATATTTTATTCAATTAAATATTGTCCAGTCTGATCCAATACCCTTTGCCTTCTTTCTGTCAGTAGCATGATTCCGCGCTAATAAAATTCTGAAATTGCTATATAGGGGGCTCTGAAAACCACAAGTGACTGTAGAAAAACCATTATATCCTCAGAAAGTGATTATCTGATGTGCATTTTGGTTTGAAGATATCATTTGCCTGTTTTTCTTTGAATATAAAGAAGGACAGATCATTATCGTCATTTCTGAGCTCTATGGCGGTCAATGATAACCGACTTTTTTGACCTTAACTTGAAGATTTTAATTTGGATCATATGTGGTTATGAAAAAAACGACACCATATAATTTGACAAATTTTTTCTTTATTACGCGTGATTTGGAGATTTGTTAAAATGTCCATTGGCTTCCAAGATCGTGTGAGTTGATACCGTTTATTGAATTTTTCTTATAAGATAATACAAAAAAACGTATTTACTCAGATAATCATAAAACTTAATAAGACCATGTTAAACAATGACCCAATTACGGCCTGAAATATGTAAAAAAAGTCACCGATAATTACCTTAGAAAGATCAAGTGCTGCCAGAAGCTTTATGGCAGTCGCTTAAAAAACGTTATAAGTTACACGTATGCAAGGTTTAAGCAATACTATGGTTTAAAAACTTTATCAAAGTCAGTACATAAAATATATTTTATTAAATGTTACTCTTCTAAATGCATATTTGTTTGTTTATATTGAAAGTAACATAATAACTACAATAACATCAATTGCCACGTACTGTATCATCACTTAAATATGCGGTAATAGAAAATGTTCGGTGGTAGTAATAGTAACTGTATTCCTTAAGAACTAACAGTACGACATTAGTATTTTTTTAACTAGATCGAGAAAATTCTATTAAAATTTGAAATGGTTCCAATTAACTCATTAAACAATCTTAAAAATGAACAGAATATTTTCTTGTAGAACGAGTACTAAAACAAAATTGCTTTGAATATTTTAAAATAATTAACTAAAAATTCTCTTTTCCGATATACAGTAAAATAGATTGATGAAGCTCGACGACTAATACAATATAATACAAGAACTAATGGAAACAGATGGAGTGCCGTACTAAATAGACAAACTTACGGAACGATAAAAGCAATTTGCTCCTTTCTGAAACTTTTTTATTCTATGACTAAACAGCCATAACATTTCATAATCGTCATTTTACAATGTTTTACACAGTACCATCATAATACTTTACACAATTACATGCCTCATTTAGTTTTTGAAAAGCAATTTCCTTTTATAGTAATTCTCTTCTATTCTAATTTTAATGTTCTTTATTTTCCTCGATTTAACAACTACACAGTGACAAAGTACTAGACAAAAACAGAAATACAAACAGTTTTTTTAAACCAAAAATAACATTCATAAAGCTTATAAATAAATATAAAGACGAGCAAAAATATATTCAAATCAAATATTTCATATTTGATAATTGTTTATATAAATTTAAAGAAAAAATAAATAACAATAAAAATAATAAAATAAACATTAACAGATTAAATTGCTGTTAAACATAAAATTTGTATATTAGTTTCAAAATATTCAAATTTCTTCAACGAAAGTTATACTCTATAACCTGAACTAAATATAATTAGAAAATAATTCTTTGACTAAAAATTCCCTCGACTATTCGAGGTGTGGTAGAAAAGTAATGAGAAATTGGCATCACTGAGAGTAATCCAGTAATACTGCAAGCTTTATCTTAATTTAGCTTTCAAGTTAGTTCCTCGTACAGATGTAGTACAAGTTTCAACATTGTCCAGTAGCTTCGTGACTCTATAGAGTGCGATAATTGAAGTTGTGTTTTTGTAGTGCATTAGGAAATATGGAACAGGGAAATTTATAGCAACAATGTACCATGTAATTTTGTCATAATTTTGGTGAATTCACAAATTTTGCTTACAAAAAGTTGAATCGAGCCTATTCCCTAAACAAGAGCACAAGTTTTTCAGTGGAAGATGAACCTCGCTCAGGGAGCAATGGCGAAAACTGATAAAAATGTGGAACAAATGAGTACTCTTATGAGATCAAACCGTCAATCAGTAATGAAGCTGATGAGTTCTTGAAAGTCTCTGAAGAAATGTTATTAGATTGGACATTGCAAGAAAAGGTCTTTGAAAGGCTCAACAACTGAATGCTCCAGCATGACAACCTGCTGATATTAGTATGTGTAAAAAAGGGAATTCCTGCAGTTCTCCGACCACCTATTCGCCTGATATTAGTATGTGTGCGTATTTTTGTTTGGCGAGATCCTGTCGATAACATCCAAAGGACTGTAACCGAGGAGCTGAAAGTTAAATTGACCGCGTTGAAGACTTCTTCCACTACTACGAAGAGTGAGAACAACGCTTCCATCGATAGATATCTGTCCAAGGGAACTTCTTAAAAGGGATAACATCAGTCCCATTACTTTTCTGCCGCACCTCATATAGATAAATATGTAAAATTTCATACTTGCGCTAACTCATAGTAGTCAAATAAATTGCACTATAGAATTTGCCTCATATCAACCATTGATAGAAATAATAGATAAATATTAATAATAAGAAATTATAAAAACTAATAAGAAATTACCATATTAGAAAAACTTTGAACGCGAATAATCTAAAATAAATCGCCTACAAAACTAATAAGAAATTACAAAAAAAAACTTTGAACGTAAATAATCTAAACTAAATCAAATTGCATTAAATAAAATCCATATAAAAATAAATTTTTCCCAACATTAATTATTATTTTCTACCAAGTTACTACCATCTTATTTTATATTAACTACCACATTATTACGTTCTTGATAATTTTATTTTCTAATTTATTAACTTTTATAGAAAAATTATGATCTAAAACAAATCTAAATATTTACTATATATTCGTTTATTTATGACCATACACGTACACGTATACTTAATTAGGTATTTTTATGTATATTTTCAGCTAGAAGCGTACACGTATACTTCTAGCTGAAAATATACATAAAATTATATCATTTTATAATAGTAATTTTAGTTTATTTCAAAGGATTTATGCCATATATAATTATTTTATTTTTAATAATTTCAGATTACGTACACACTGTACGAAAAGGTAGACTAATGGTACCCAGTTTATATACGGCACTTAGCGGTGATTTGCATATACAATTGCAATTTGGTGAACAAATATCCTCATCACTTTCCGATTTAAATTTGGAAATAAGCCGATTAAATAATAACGGTAGAGAAAAACTTGATACAGTCCGATTGTATCCAGATCCACGATACAATGTAACGCAAATTTCGATAGCATGCCATAATTTTATAAAAGGAGGAATTTATGAATTAGAAATAATAGACAATGTAAATAAATCGTTGGATGACTCGGATCAAATCCAACAGCAACAGGACCAACAACAACAACAGGACGAACGTTTACGGCAACAATTGGACGTTAGATGGCCAACACCAAAACTAAGCATTACACCAGAATTGATTGGCACTTATCCTGCGCAACCAGTGGACGTGCTGCTAACATTTCCGGAAGTGGAGTGTGAACTAAAGAATATGAATATTGCTGGTATACCAGAGTTTTGGTTAGAGCTGATATATTGTGGTCAGGAGGTTTTTTGTAGTGACTCTAATCAAACCAAATCGCACGTCTTGTACGCGGAACAAGTGCGAGGCTTTCCCAAAACCAGGTTAATCAAGTTACGCTGTGAATTTTTCGGATTAGCTGGACACTATGCAGTTCAACTGCGACCAGTGAGACCGACTCCATCATTTGTTTCGGCAATTTCCTATATAAAAGCCGATTGGAATGAAGAATTCGTATTCAATGTTCGTGAGAGAAGCATTATACCCTGTGACGTTCAGCACGGTATTCGAGTAATGTTTGAGTATCCAGCTTGCATCCTTGATAAGGCCGACCGCGTTCGACTCTTTGCCAAACTCAGAGCTGACGTTTATTCATTAAACCCACCAACATCACTACATTATGTTACAGAACAGCGAGTCATCCGCGGCCAGTATGCACTAAATTTTAATTGTGATTACTTTAGCGAAAAATATGTTGAGTACTGTTTTGTGTACGTGAGCCAAGCTATATCAGGTGCTGTTGCGGATATTCGAATGGACTGTGTGCCAACATTTCCCGTAACGGGTAACTTTATAGCTGACACTTCTGTTACACATTTTATGCTGGAATCTTATTCAATTTACAGACTCGGATTCTGGAGGCTGGGGACCATGGAGTGAATGGACGCCCTGTTCTACCACGTGCTCAGGAGGAACACGAAATCGGTACAGATTCTGCGACTCACCACCACCTCGATATGGAGCCAAGTTCTGTGAGGTATGTTCTCCTTAAATGTTGTTTGCATGGAAAATTGTTATATCATCGAAGCAGATACTCATCACATGCTAAACAAAAAAAACAGAATATCTGCCTTTATTCATTGCCTGCCTGCTAAGTAAATGTATTATTTTATATTCTGCGTCATTTCAAGAAAGTGTAAAAATCCTTTAACATTCACACCAAGGCAGTGAAATTCTTATAAAATTCTGTCACGTCTCCGTTTTGCAATACTCAACATCATACGCTCCTATAACAGCTTCCGACTATAACGACAATGCCAATGTCAATTTGACACGGAATTCTCGAAAGAGCAAAAATATCCTTTCACTTCTCCTTATTAACATGTATTTGATTTAAACTGAAATTTAATATTTAATCAAAATAATTGGAACTCACTGTTCCCATACACTTTAAAAGAAATAATATCGAAGCGAAGCTCATAGGATGTGAGAATTCTTCCAACACTGATACATCGTCAACAATTTATGCTATGAGAAATTTTTATATTCAAAGTTTATATTCTGGAAGCATGTTATCAAATTAAATTTTAGATTTTCAAAAGGCTTTTAATTATGAGTATATTATCGTATATTATTATATGCAAATAATATAACATCTTTGTATACTCGTATAATGCGAGAACCAGCGTTCATCTCTGATCCCTCTGGGAGTTAATTAACTTTCGAAGCTTTAGTTAATAAGTTTTCTATGTTATTGTATATCAAAATTGAGAGTTTGGTATTCTTATTTTGCATTTATTCATCTTATTCTTAAAAAGATCGTACTTAGTTTGTTTTTATACAATTTTACTTTCCGTGTTTCCATACTTCCTATTACGAATTTATTTTTCTTTCTTTAATAGCATCAAGTACAAAATGTATAATAAAATTTCAAAAGTAAAACTTTCATCAAATGATTTATAATAATATAAAATTATGACAATATTTTATATTGTAGTTATTTTTTAGGTTGTAAATTTTCTTAAATAGGTTAATTTGACAAAAAAAACTTTCCATATAATTTATACAAATTTTATAGCAAAAAAAAACTTTGGTAATTTTTATTTATTATAACTACTCATATTCGAATTGAATAAGAACGTACGAGTATATACTATTTGTAGCAACAATGGCAACTTCATTTTAAAGAGCAATTGAAAAATTTTAATTCCTCTACTAATCATTTCAAAAACCTATATGGGTTTTTTTTAAACTAAAATGAATGAATTATTATGTTCTTCGATGTGAATATTTCTAGAGATGATTTCTTGTTTCATTTTGTACCATTTATTTGTTCTTATCTCTAAAACATTTGAATATAGAAACGAAAATTGACTTCGTTTGATTATGAATCATTTAAACTTAAACTCTAGGAACACAAAACAGATTCCGCGAGTGTCTTCACCTTTTATTTAAAAATAGGTATAACTGGTCAGGCAAAATTTTTTTCATCTTTTATTTGAAACTAGGTATAACTGGTCAGACAATTTAAAAGTATTAAAAGTACGCTCAAGAAATATAATTTTAATAAATTTATGCACACAATCTTTAAAACTGGCTTTTATACCAATTACCTTGCTCTCGACCTGCTCTAGCAGCAAAATTAAATTGTTCCTTGTTTTGTTAGGGGGCTAAAATTCTTATGAAAATTATTTTCATTTTACCACAATCAAAAAATCTAATATACATCCAGCCCCTCATTTGCAAAATCCGGTGTAGGTTCTTATGAAAAGATATTTCTCTATAGTCTGTCAACTTCTTGCATTCACATTTCAAAATTCCGAAGAAAAATATATAAAAACTGCAAAAAAAAATTTAAAGTTCATTGAAAAATTTCATTAAATAAATAAATTTTTTTTAAAAAAACTCTATTTATACTGGAAAATAATAAATTTACAATTAATTAAACGTAACGAGATAATATGTATTATTATAAGTGCCTCAGAATAATGTGCGTTAGAGTTGAGAAACCACCTCGTACATTTCCTTTATCATATCGAAAATCCTTGCTTACTAGGCCGTTAAGTCTCTAAATGTATCCTTAATTGAAAATTTACAACCGAAACACTGTCTTTAATTATTTATCGGCACGGAACCTAAACATTTGATAATAAAAATCTACAGTAAACGTATATCACTTGTTAAAAGCTAAGCATTACATCTTGTGTACAAACCATTAATGAAAATACTTTTATTGTAATTTTTTAGTTTACTATAGTTAGTAATGTAGATGGCTTCGGTAACATGGTGGTAGGAGTAGTGTTCTTGATTCTGTACAAACAAATTAAAGTTAATACTTTTCCTAGTAGTAGTAGTATTCCCTAGTCAGGGGAGAAAGAAATCCATTAACTTCCTATAATAAGCGTGACTCTTAACTCCCACCAATTCAAGCTTAATTTAATTATTTGTTTTAATTATGATAAATTCGTATTGTTTTCACATTCTATCATTCAACCATTTTATACTCAAAACATCACAAGTATTTTATTGGAATTTCACTATTTTACCAAAATAGCAATTTATCAATTTATTTCCAATAAGATAATCTACACACAAACGAAATATATTTAAATTACTTTAAATATCTGAAATATTTTCAATATAAATGAATGGAACAGTTCTCAATTTAATTACAATAATTATCAAATATATCTGTATATATTTATTATAAATATACTTTAAAATCTAATTTTTATTAGATTGTTTAAAAGAAATCGTCCTAAAATGTTTAATTATAATTTTGAAAATGTTGTTTGTAAGCTATTTTCTTCATTTTTTATTACTGGCTTTCATTTATTAACTATTCTATTGGGTTGTCCGGAAACTAATAAAACCCAATATATACCCTATTATATTGGGTTTCATTACGAAATTACTTTCCAAACAACCCAATAGTTTATTTATTGGCTTTTTTCTTTAAGTGAATCATTCAATTTGTCCAACTGATGACAATACACTTCAGAATTGATCGTTGTGTTGCTCGGTAGAAGTTCAAAATAAACGATTCCTTTGAAATCCCACCAAACAGATAGCATAACCTTTTTTTATGAATATTGGCTTTCGAAGTGCTTTGGGCCGGTTCATTTTTTTTACTTCAGGATCTTTTGCGTTTAACATTGTCGTAGACAACCCATTTCTCGTCCCGTGATGATACGCTTCAAAAATGGATCATTTTCTTGGCGTTTGAGAAGCAAATCACAAACGTCAATGCGATAGCACAAATTTTTTTCCGTAAGATGAGAAACACATATGTCGAGCTTTGAGATTAAACCTAGCCGTTTCAAATGATCATGAACGGTCGAATTCAATAAATTTAATCTCTCAGCGATCTCACGAGTTGTAATTCGCCGGTTTGTATCAATTAATGGCTTTATTGTGTCTACATCAGCTTCAACTGGCCTTCCAGGACGTTGAGCATCTTTGAGATCAAAATTGTTGGATCGAAATTTTACAAACCAGTTTTGGCATCTTCTCCATACATATCGGATAATTTTTTATATATTAAACAAGTAAAATATGCAGAAAATGCTGTTTTTCACTTTCCAAATTTAAAAAAGGTATCAACCAAGAACTACTGTGCAGAATCAATCGAAGCAAGCCTTGCTATGTCAGCTGTCAAAATACATATGATTATGCGGCTTTAGTATGAAGTTGGTTGTGAAAAAATACAATTAAGTCCTCTGTTGATAAACAACGAAATTACTTCCCGGACAATCCAATATAATAAAATATAACTTCGATGCATAATTTATTAAAAGTTTATTTTAATGACGATGATTTTTGTTTGCGTGTGTGTTCACAACACTAAGATTATGATGGAGGCTGCCAATGATTAATTTAATAAGTAACAATAAAATGCCAGATTAGTAATATAAATACATGTCTATAAAATACACAATAGTTGAATATTTTGGATTGTCCGGGAAGTAATTTCAGCGAAGAAAAGATTTTAACAATTCTTTGTTTCTTGATCCTTTTTATTATGTCAAAATTTTGACAAAGAATATAACATCATTCAAATAGCTGCCGTAAGATTTCTTCAAGACCTTATTTGTTTAAAGTATTATTTTTTTCAAATGACTGTCATTTGGTCATTTGACCAGAAGACAAAATCCAACAGTGTCAAATGGCAAGATTTTGGAGAACAATTGACGTCACCAAATTCTGAAATTGCGTGTTCTGCTAACTTTTCACATAATAAAGCCAGAACTTGTCCTTGTGTTTGGCTTGAAGCGCTGTCTTGTTAAAACCATATATGGAACTTATTAGAATTTTCAAGTTCAGGCCAACAAAAATCGGTTATCATACGGTCATAGCTCTCAGAAATAATGGTCACTGTTTCACCCTCATTTTTATGAAAATAACTCCTTCAGCCCGATATATAGCGATATATAGCAACTTATCCACCGAGCAATAAATGAGCCGACCATATTATAGAGACGACCATATTGTCCTCTTAAAGGGTGCATCGTGGCTACAGCAGAATTCGCACTTTTATTGGGAATTCTTATAATTTTAACGCATTTTTTATAACAAAACATTCTAAACTATAAAATTGACAAACTTTGTACTATACAAATATTATCTTAAATAATATATATATTTTATTACTATCAAATGACAAGGCTAAACTTTTAAAACTGCAAAATGAATAATCCTGTAATTTCAAATGAATATGCATTTATTACTTGTGTATATAAAAAATCTTTAATATTAAGTTTATACATTTATATACACTTGTATATTATTTTTAACATGAGTTTCTATTAGAATTAACGTTTACAATTTTTAATCATATTTTATTTAATTATTCCATGGAGTTTTGTACAGAATCGAACGATAACATAATTCATATTTTCTGTTCATATTTATGTTAATCAACATTATAAATAATAATGAAAAATATTTTTACTCCTTCTGATGCACTTACTCCAGCCAATGTTCTATTATATCTTGTGAAGAAGGATTTTTAAAGCTTCCATAAATATTACGATTATTGCGTTGGATTAAAACTTTAAATGCATTTAATAGAAAACTATAAACCGTCTAAGAACAGTGCATACACATATAATATTTACTGTACGCTCATTATTTATCAGACGCCGTATACGTATATGTTTTGTTTGTATGAATTAGTTTATCAGGTGTACGGAATAGTTTTATATTTTTTATTTATTTGGAAGAATATTAGGAATTATTATTTTATTTTTGATCTTATTATATTTAAAGTGTTTTTAATTATAAATTATCTGAACTACAATATATTGGAAACAACGCATCTTTTATTTATAATATATTTATTTTTACTCTTTTAAACGTTTTTTAATTAATTAACAGGATGTTCCTCACTTATATTATGGAGCATAAGTAAAGACAATTGAAGCGCCAAAAAACGGAATACAACCTTAAAGCTTACTGCTCAAATGTACCACTTTTAGATAGGGGCAGTTTTATATTTGTACACATTGGTTTGGCGCACATATTTAAAATAATAGTTACATTAATGCTATTTTGGTAGACTGTTTTTCTGTCAGTTGATACTCGTATTTACCAGTCATAGAAAGTAAACGCGCCAAAATTATCATAAATCGTTATGACCTTTGGAAAACGCAAAAGAATTGCACATTTCCCAAACCATCGTTTGGAATATTTTGTATAAATATTTTCATATATACCATTACACAATTCAGGTGATACAAGAATTTCAATCCAGAGATCATATGTCCCTCAGTTTTTTACAGGAAATTGGTAATGAGTGATAAAGTACACATTTTCACATATCGGGTTTGTTAATAGATCAAATAGCTGCTTTTGGTAATGTAAAAATCCAGTGACAATTCACAAACAACACGTACTTTGTATTAGAGTGACTGTTGAAAGACGATGCTGGCAAGGCTGTTATGGTAACTAGTGAACGATATGGAGATTCTACAGAACTTGTTCTTCCGTGAATTGGGTCAATTGGGGTTGGATGGCATGTGGTCACAACAGGACACTTCCATATGAAATACTGCACGCGCCATAATAAAAATTTTCCGACCGTTTTTCTAACCAAATTATTGTATGTCGAAAACTGGTTCTGTCAGTTAGACTCTTTGCTCTCCACTTTTAAACGTTCTCGTATACTTAAAGGGAAAAAAAACGTTCTTTCTGCTCGAATACTGAAAGGAGAAGGTCTGTGGCTAACTGTCCGGAGACAATTGAAAAAATTAAAGAGCATATACTCAATGAAATCAATTGAATTTAACGGGGAGTATGTGAAAAGTTGTTGATATATTATTATACGAGCAGACATTTACTGCAAAAATCATTGTTATTTATTACAATGCAAATTTTTTTCTGTATTATGCTTAACTGAAATTTTAAGAGTTCATTAAATAATTTATATGCACTAATCATACTTTTGATTTAAATTTCAACAATGCTGTCATACAAAAAGATATTCAAATATAATAATATGTTGGCTGCACTGCGACTAGAAATGTAAATTTAAGGTTCGACTTAAAATTAACAGTATTTCGTGTTGGTCGGCGCTTGCAATTGTGTGCACAGTCTTAAGATTTTGAAGGTTTTAAAATTTTTGACTATTCTTTTTCAGTTGCTGGTAGAACTGCAGTTACATACTTACTGCCAATATGTCAAGTTCTCATCCCGCATTAATTCTTAGAGCATTTGAATTATAATTTTATTTTTAAGAACATTTCAGGTAATAATTATTTTAATATTAAAAATGCTACTAGTATTATTTAAAAAGAAAGAAATCAAAACATAAAAATTATTTAAACATGTTTTCTGTAGAATTTATGTTCTTGTACAATATCAATTTTATTATTTGAATTTCTTGTTGATTAAAATAGTTTTCATCCAAAAAGATTTTTAAAAATGTTGTATATAATTCTGCATGCATATCATTAAGTATGTTAAATATATGAATATCGTTGGAAAATCATCCACAATATTAAGATTATTATATTGTATATACACATACTTTTCTGATATTATTGATTATCTTTCCAAAATGTAGTCGCTTATACTATTATTTTCCATAACCAGCTGAAATAGCTTCTATAGTTACTGATCGAAAGCGAACATATTTGAAGCTTATTTAATCAATAAAAGCAAGTCTGTTGTCATGATACTCATCAAAGAACTAAAACTCTTGTCGACCGGGTTTGGTAAATTCAGGAAGTCGTCCTGCTAAGAAATACGCATTTGTCTGAATTACTGTTCATTGTTTATCGGTTTTCGCGTACATAACATAATTTTATTTTATTAATTTTGATAAAAAAAAATCAAAGTTTTTTTCCACATCTGATTTAGTTTAATAAGTAAAGTTTAATTTGAAAATAAAAGTAAAACGGTAAAATGGTTGGAAAAAAGAAAAAAGGAAAAAAAGAGAAACCAAAAGACAATGATGATAAATTAGCTGCTGTAGATAAAACATTTTATGAAATAACAATAACCGATTTAAATAATAAATTAGGTCGTCTTCGTACGTATAATGCTAAATTGGAAGAAGTCAATGAAGATTTGGCTGAGAAAATTCGTAAACTCGAAGATGACAAAACTGATACTACAGCGTATTTAAATCGAAAATTAAGTGAAAAAATTGATACTATAAGAGAAATGGACGAGCGCATCAAGGAATTAGTAAAAGTACGTGACAAAGAGAATAGGGAATCTGGTAATAAAATTAAAGAATGGGAGTTCAAATATAAGGCTATGCATGATCAACTGACATCAGAAATTAAGCTACTAAATGGTAAACTAAATTCATTGGAAGAGTTTCGAGTCCAAAAGGACGAACTTTTAGCCAAATTTGATGAACAGGAAGCAACTTCACGTGAGCAGGAACGTAAACACAAAGATCTACTTCATGATATGGAACAAAAAATTGTCCTCGATAAAAAACAACTTAAAAAGGAAGTTGAATATAAACTTTTGAAATTATCAGATGAGTTCACCAAGTCAAGCGAAATTTGTATGGCCGGTTATACACAACGGCTTATTCGTGAAAATATTGCACTTAATAACGAAATCGAGCGATTTATTTTCATACAACAGAAACTCGACAAAGAAAATCGTGAAATGACTCGAATAAGCGAAGAAATCAAGAATAAATTTTCATGTAATGAATCTATTAAATTTCGTCTTGTAAAAAATTGCCAAAAGCAGATTGATGCTATTGAAAAACTAACTAGTCAATTTGAATTGCTTAAGAATAAGTATGAGAAAATCTGCGAATACAAACATCTCTATGAGAATACATTAAAACGCGACGCATGCCAGCAATTCACATTGAATGATATCAACAAAAAACTTCGTATTATGGGCCAGCGGGTCGAAATGCTAAAAACAGACAAACAAAATTTAATGTCAGCGCATAATCAGCACCAAATAGAGATACTAAGGCTTCGCGCTATTATCAAGAATATAAAATTTACAATACAGTCGGCGATCCGCGGGGAAGAGTCATCTAAGTCCGATGGTGAAAGTTTCCGTTCCGCTCAGAGACAAAATCTACTTTTAGAGCTTATGAAGATTGTCACAAGCTATACCGAAGATGTGTCAATCAACCCTTCTATTAGCACCATATCAGCAGATAGCTACCTCTATGAACCGGGAGTAGTGGGGCTTACACCCAAATCGAAAACATCTTTATTGGATTTATTTAAAAAGCAAGCTCGGAAAATTGCTGCCGTCGAACTTATAACACCAGAATTTAAGCAACAAATTCCTCTAGACCGTTACACACCGGAGCCAAAAACAATCGACGACACTATAATTGATATTGATAGTGGTTCAGGAATACATTTTACAACTTCTAATGAAAATGATGACTTCGACGATAACTTGGAAGACGAACAACCAGACTATGGTGCATCATCTTCAAGCGAAAACATTACCATATCGGCCAAAACGTCAAGTCAAACCATTCAACGACCAGTGTCAGCAGTCCTTGCAAGAACGGAATCTAAAGAAACGAAAGCTGCATCTCCACATGAAGATGATGATGATGATGATGCTGTTATATTTTTCTATTAAATTTTTTATAAACGATAATCGAATATTGAAGCCAAAAGATCTATTTTATGTATATTGTATTTTAAAATAAATGCCTAGAATTTTTTTATTCACACGCTTGTGTATTTGTTTTAATTCTTGGTATTATTTTTCCTTTTTAATATTATTGTCTAAATAATATTTATGTGCTACTAATTTCGTTAATGCTAACGATTGAGTAACCCTTCGAGACACTTTTTATAAGCACTTGTTGGTCCTGCGAACTTTGGTTCATAGCATTAATGGTCTGAAAAGTTCTTTCACGGAGTGATAATTTCAACTTGGAGAACAGAAAAAATCTGAAACCATGTTTGATGAATACGGTACTTAAGCGATAACATTCGTTGGTTTTCGCCAAAAAATCGTGTACAATGGTTGCTATATGGGACGGTGCATTATCCTGGTGCAAAATCCAACAATTATTCTCCAACAAATCTGGCCTCTTCCGTTTAAGGCTTTTTCTCAAAAGGCTTATAGCGGTCAGATAATATTATTTGTTAACGGTTTGCTCCTTCCGAATGTATTCCGACTGAACAACGCCACGATAAACAAAGAAAACAGTCAACATCATTTTAATTTTTGAGCAACTTTGACATACTGTTCGGTTTTGGCCCGTTAAAGACACGTCTTGCTGAAGCTTGCTAACTGGTTTACATGTCAAACTGATATATTGGCTCGTTCACTATTTACTCTTTTTGAAAAAAATCAACTCATTTTTGTATACTTGTGTTTTCGATATAATAGCCATTGTAAGTTGCCTCTTCAGCAATAGTAACGATTGTACACAAGAAAATTTGTAGAAAATACGAGCAAATTTTTTTTCCACATTAAAATTCGCATATCAAACTTCACGTCGATTAACATAACCAATTGTTGTACACAAACTAGTTGACAAATTGTCCAAAGCTCTACATGAGAATTAGAATTAGAAGTACCAAATTAAAAGTACCATTTTTCATATATTTTGCGCATACTTTTTATATAGAAAGTATGTTTGTTCCAACATTGTCTACTATATTTATTGAAAATGAATTTATTTTATAAAACAATATGTTTGTTCGTTAAATTTAAAAACAAAAGTAAATGTTTTTAAAATATTTTACTAAAAAATTTTAAAACAATTCTATAAACTTTGGCGTTTAAACTATTTTCGAATTTATTAAATATAATCTATTAAATTTCTGCATGCTTTATGAAATATGATTAAAGTAAACAGGAAAAAATACCGATTAGAGCATAAAATGTTGAATTTCTTAAACTAAAAACCAATCTTAACGCTGACTAATAATAGAAAGAAATATTATATATTATATAAAACAATTTTGGGTTATTTAAATTATATTGAAATTGAAGAAAAAAAAATTTTAAATTGAAATTTTTTAATTTGAAAATATTTATGAAAGTTATTTCATATTGTTTTTAATAGACTATTATTTAATAAATTTATAATTTCTAGCAGTTATCAGTTCATTCTTCTACAGTGGATATTTTATTACACGTATGAAAATAATACATTATACTTACGAACGAATATACGAATATGTAACATATTCAGTCTCATAAGTGTTAAAAGTATAACAACAGTGAAAAAGGGATTTTTTTAGGCCTCATTGTAACATAGATTTATTAGCAGTTCTGGATCGTGTACCTTAATAATTTTCTGTCATTTCTTTCTACGCTATATTCACATTTAGAGCAGGTCAATTAATAAACGTCTATTCCAACATCTATGAAAATTTTCCAAAATTCATCAAACATCATTAATTTTCGTAACATTTACAGGGATCTGCTGTAGAGACAGAACACTGTGGCAAGGAAGTAGCTGACGACTGGGAATGTCTCTATGGAGCAGATATACTTGGTAGTGGAAAAGCAGCTGTTGAACGTACCGAGATATCATCCGAAATCGGTCCTGGCTGTCATTGCGGTTGTATAGTTCATCTGAGCACATCGAAACCTAGACGCATGATAGCTTCATCAGCTCAAAGTTGTCCTGGCCGATCATTTTGGTTAATTCAGGTGAAATTTAACACTTCCTATCCTATCATTTGGCTATAATATAATTTTAACTTGAATTTATTACAAAATATTTTTCTTAATAATAATGTATATTTTGAATAAAAAAAAATTGAAAAAAAATAAAAATAAAAAACAATTCTAAATAGATTTTACCTTTGATTTGACTATATAATTTTAGGCTAATGAAGGTTATCGAGTAAATTTAAAAATGGACTTTTTCCGTTTACCATGTTCAACGCAATATGTTAAAATCAGAGATGGTGACTCGTTGGCATCGAACATGATTGCTGAGTATATTGGTGGGACCAAATTTGCCTCTAATACAATAGCTTCGACAAAGTCGCAAGTTTTGGTTGAATTTTTCGCTGATGAATTAGCTTCGATGGGCGGTTCATGCAATGGTGGATATCTAGCTCACGCTAATCAAATTGGTAAACATTTTTTTGTATTCAAATTTGTCTTCTCTTATTACCATAATAGAAATATTTTTTAAATATTTTTTTGAACGAAAAATATATTTTTGTTGTGTTTTTTTTCTTTTTTATTAAAATAAATTACATTAAAAATGAATTGAGATATATTTACAAAATTTATTAGCAACCGAAACTCTATTTCTTTTTTTTCGGCAATTATTTAAGTATATAACAAAAACTAACCGATATATATAGTTAGTTTTTTTTATAATTTAATAATTTTGAATCTAAATAACATAATGGAATGTTATTCCAATTGAAAGTTGGTCACTTTCAAATAAATCGTGACTATGTACATTATTTGCACTTCTATAAGAATACAGAATAATTTGTACAAATAAAAATGCCAGAAAATATATTTATTAACAATTTAAGGCAGACATCAATATACGACGGTATATACAACATATGACAATTAACTGATAATATATTTGCAATTAAAATATTTTTAGCATTCGATATGCAGAATGTAACTTCGATAACGAGTCGAGCAATTACACAAAAACCGCACATGGGAAAGCGGTTCACACTTGTTCATCTCGTGGCTGTAATATTCGCAAGCATTATAATTATAATAAGCGCACTTCTTGGTAAATTCATTGAATAAATATTGTAATAATTAAATGGGAGGATTTCATCGGTATGGTCTTATCTTGCAGGCGCACAATATATACTTCGGTACAGAAAATACCATTTAACTGAGAATCGAGGGGAAGCTGATACGCCATTACATACACCTCGATCATCCGTAGGCTCTGTACAGAATCCAGAAACACCACCATCTCGTGCTATATCGACAACAACTCTATTATCAGAAGTTATATATTTGGTGAAAATAAGGCCACGAGGACGAATGAAACACTCCATCTTAAGGGAGAGTGTTGACGGTGAGGCATTGGTAAATGAAACTGGAATTACAGACGGTGTAGAAAGTTCCAAATGGTAAGTACACATTTGTGTTTAAATATATTGTACAAGTGTACAAATGTCGTTACTTCTATATATGACTTAAGTCTGTACCGTAGAATTGTGACAGAGCTTAAATAAACTGTTTGGTATTTTTCATTCCATGGACCCTACCACCACCTCTAACTGAAATTGGTTACCATGTTTGCTGAATATGTATTCGACCATAATCTACACCTAATATATGCTTTCTGGTTTATTTAGCGATGACACTGGCAGTATTAGCAGTACACACACCTTAACGAATGAAACAACTAACTACGACGAGGGTAATTGTAATGACAAAGAGATTATGTCTTCTTCACCCAATGATACTGAATCAATTTGTTCGCGCCGTAGCACGGTTGGTTCCCAGTCGAATGTTTCGTTGGAACCATCAATTCAAAAATCTAAACTGAAGACAGTCAAAAGCAATAAAAGCGCTATCGAGGCAGGCAAACGTCGTCGACTTCTTAATGTTCAAGCAGACGACACCGATACGGATACGGATTCTCTGAAATTCATTAAAAGGAATAGCCGTGCTATAAGTCTTAGTAATTCTACCCTGACCAATGTAAGTCCTGAGAATGGTATAAAATTTATCGTAAACGTTACGTGTAAAAAAAATTCACATATAAGTTTTTTTTTTTGAATTTTATACAAATATTGCACATTAAATAAATATGAAATATTTTCAGGGTTACTATTCGCCAGCAGCTAGTATTATTAGTACAGCAACAATTCGCACCACAAATCAAAAAGAAAGCAAAGAAAAACAAAATCGTGAAAAACTTTTGGCTCGGCCAGACTCAGAATTTTCATTGGCAAATCCAGAGGATTTAGAACTTGACTATTATGATTATAATGTTATAAATGCTGGTGCGGCACCCGGCTCTTATCTAGGAATGGATCCAGCCTATTTAGTTTGGATTCCACCACTGGATGAGGGGAATATCATCAATGAAGTGGAAGATGAAGAAAAGGACCCGGAACCGTATTATGAGGAGATACTACCACGGCACGGAGGTATTGATCCTGGAAGCAATACAGAAACACCAGACGATGATGATCAGCCTCCAGAACCGCCACCTTTGAATTATACACCAAAGCATATCTCACCTAAAAATGACCTCATTGAAAGTACGCTAATTCATAGGACAATAGTGGAAGCGATCTTCAAAGAAGACTCACCGAAATTTGAAAAACGCCAAAATTCCGAAACATCAAATAAATCAAATCTTCAAACCTACAGTGAGGGTATTCCATTGCAAGAGTTCAACGATAGATCGAATAGACACACCTCATCATCACCAATTAAAACAAATTCACGTAAAAGCTGTGATGCAGAAAAGGAAACTTCTGTTGTTAAATCTCCAAGTGATAATTTACAAAATTACTATGAATTAGATGATATCCAATTTGCCGATGAAGATGATAGTGGCGAATCAGATACTAGCAAATCGAAAACCATTGCTTATAATAGAAATTTTCAATGTAAAACCTAGTCAAAATGTGTACCTTAATCCAAATTCATATGTTCTCGATTCATAAAAAAATAATAATTTCCCAGCATATAATATTTATAATAACACAAATTCAAATACATATAAACTTGTTCTGTGAGAAAATTTTCATATCAAATAACATATACTCTTATAGAAATACAAATTTAATAAAAGAACATTTCATAAAAAGAAATATTAACATATAAACACATTTCCAAATAATCTGAACAAAAACGGAAAGGAAGATGACCACCGGTTAGGGATCAATTACTAAATTAAATATAAGCATATATATGTCAAAATTAATATGAATATTTAATATATTGGTACAAATGATATATACATATAATATATATGTATTCGAGGTAGATATTTATATAAATACATTATAGTAAAGAAAATAGTATTTTAAACAAAATAAAATATATAGAAATACTTTTGAATAGTTTCTTTTTAGAAAAGAAAAACTTATATACAAAAACAATAATAAATATATAATCGTAAATAATGTACTTTAAGAAAATTATGGAAATTCTTGAAAATAAATATCTCTAACTGTAAAGAGTGTACATATTGAAATTTCGATGACATAGCATAATAAAAGTATGTATAGTATCGGAATGAAAGGGATAAAAATAATGTTTGAAAGTTAAAATAAAAAAATGTCATAACTCTTTTGCAAATTAAATTGAAATTTCTGATGCTTTTTAAATGTATGTTAATTTGGTACAATTTCACGTGTAATATGATGTGCAATACGGCGAATTAGTTTCCATATGAACAAAATTTTTATTGGTAATTTTCAAAATTTATTTGACTTCTTATTTGAGATAATAAAATATTGTAAGAGACTGAATATAATCTAGATGAGAATTATAAAAATTAAATATTATGTTATCCATTATTCATATAATATAATAAATATTATAATAATATAGTAATTAATTATAAAAATAGAGTTTTAAAAAAATGTATTAAATATCTTTGTAAATTTTAATAAAACTTGTATAAAAATATTATAAATTATAAAGTATTTTTTAAATGTTATCTACCATAGATACATATAATATATAATTTAAATATACATATATCGCACAGTGTAAAATAATAATATTATCAATAAATATTTAGTAAGATAAATCAAAAGAAATAATATAATAATTATATTTATATTTACATGTGTATAAAAATAAATATACAAAAATATTTATATATTTATTTCATTTAGAAAATTGTAGAGTATTATTTTTGAAAACTAATGAAAAGATAATTTTAGTTATTCACCAAAAAAAAATGTCTTTGTAAAAAAAAACAATAATAATAATATATAAAACCACCATAAAACTTTATATTTAAACTTAAATATAAAGTTTTATGGTAGTTTTTATATATATATATACAGGAAAAATATATCTGAAAATTTTTTATATAGAAAAAAATATAATTCCAATAATAAACTTAAAACTAGTATAATATAAATTCAGAGAAAAGGCAAAATAATAAACCATTATTTTCGGTTTCGAACAAAACTACTTTCAACAATTATTTATTCAATTATTCATTTTATATTCTTGTTATTTTATCTAATTCTAGTCAAGTAAAAGTTTTTAGGTCAGTAAGTTTTAAGAATGAAATTGAAAATGTATTTGTTAAGAAAATAATTTAATAAAGGCAGAGAATTATACATTTTAAGTTTATTTTACTTAAATCTAAGCTATAAAATACAAAAGAATCAAACATTAACTCAAATTTCTATTATTTAAAATTAAATTATACTATTTTTACAAAAAAAAAAAAACATATTTACGAGTTAATCATCTTAGTGAAAATCGTATCTATAGGATTATTTTATAATTTTAATGGTAAGTAGCTCGACAATCAATATTTATGTATACATATAATATAAATTTATTCAATGCATGCTAATTTAATATTATATGACATACTTTAACGCACAATGAAAAAGATAGTTATATTTAGTTAGTTTTTTTATATATAAAATAAAAATAAAATCTGTTGGATTCATAAATGGAAAGGAAAAACTAAAGAAACTAAAAACAAAAAAACAACTATTCTCACGAACAAAACCGAAGTTCTTTTTTGCAGTTATGGTAGCACTATTTTCAATTTATAAGCACATTTGTACAATTCGCCTGTTGTCATTTTCGAACAGTTCATAGCTGTTATAAAAATATACATGCAAGTACATATGTTTAAAGTGCGCGCATTTCCAGCGTCTGTAAGTATTTTATGATTTGTTTTCATTTAAAGTTGATGCCGTAAATATTATTTGTCATGCCGAAAAGAAGTAGTGTCGAAACACCTAATACACTCTTAAAATATTTTGGTAAATCACCTGCAGCTTCAAATAATATTAAAAAGGAAAAATGTTCTCCTGAGAAAAAAGGGAAACCAAATAAATCACCGGACAAGAAACGCCGGCCTGGTAAAATCTTCAGACTTACTTATTGTCTTCAATGTTTTGATATATATTATTGTTAAGTAAAAAGGGATCTTAATGGAAGCGATTATTCCGGAAGTGAAAACGCAAATAGTTCAGATGAAGAAATTAAATTCAAAAATAAAAAACGCCGGCTTATAAAACCACTTGAATCGGAATCCGAAAGTACAGATGATGAGCGGACCAAAGATTTAGACAAATCTACAGATAAATCTAAAAAGGTATGTACTTTGTTATTGTAATAAATCTTTTGCATTTATTATATTCCTTTAAAGCCTGTTAAACATGAAAAATTATCGCCTGTTAAAAATGAAAAATTATCGCCTGGTAAAAATAAAAAATTATCGCCTGATAAAAATGAAAAATTATCGATTTTTAAGAGAGAAAAATTATCACCTGTTAAAAATAAAAAACTATCACCTGGTAAAAATGAAAAAGAATCGCCTAATAAAAATGACAAACAATCTTCTGGAAAAAATGACAAACAATCGTCCGGTAAAAATGACAAACTATCATCGTCTGGAAAAAATGAAAAACCATCACCTCCTATCAAAGATATGAAAAATTCATCTGTTATTCAGAAAATTAAGGAAAATGGATCTGGTGACGTTAATTTTATAGCCGATCTTCCAGAAGAATCTTGTAGTGCTATTGATGAAGTCCAAGTGTGGCCTCACAACAAACTGAATTTCTTACAGCCTGAAAATATTAAAGATAAGAAAAATCGAAGTCCAAATCATCCAGATTATAATCCTTCAACTCTGTACGTTCCTAGCAAATATTTGGCTACATTATCTCCAGTGAGTTTAATTTGTGAAATAATATACTGTATGTTAGAAGTTCATTATCTGTTAATATTTCTATTGAAAGGCCGTTCGCCAATGGTGGGAAATGAAGATTGATAATTTTGATTGCGTACTTTTTTTCAAAGTTGGAAAATTCTATGAACTTTACCACATGGATGCTGATGTTGGTGTGAAAGAATTAGGCTTTACATACATGAAGGGAGAATTCGCTCACTCTGGATTCCCTGAAGTATCGTATGATAAGATGGCAACTGTTTTAGTAGAACGAGGATACAAAGTAATTTATTACTCAAAATTACGATTCATATGGTTAACAGAGTTCATTTTCTTTCTTATATAACAGATTGCCCGAGTAGAGCAAACAGAAACACCTGAAATGATGACAGAACGTTGTAAGAAGATTTCAGCCACCAAATTCGATCGCGTTGTACGGAGGGAAATCTGTCAAATTTCCAATCGAGGCTCACAAATCTATACTGGCCAAACCCAAGTTACATATAAACATGAACCAAATTATATGCTTTCGATAATTGAGAAGGTATCCAAATTTTTTATTAGTAATAATAATTAACTAAAATTAACATGTTTTGTAACATTTTAGAATAAGGGTGCAACAAGTCAATATGGTATTTGTTTCATTGATACATCCATTGGCGATTTTTATTTGAGCCAATTTGAAGACGACAATAATTGCTCCAGATTTTTAACATTATTGGCCCATAATACACCAGCATTGGTATAAATAAAAGTATTTTAAGAATAAAGCAAAATTCGAAATAATATTATTTAGGTTCTTCATGAGAGAATATCTGGAATAACGCAACGAACTCAACAAATATTTAAATCTTTACTAGCAAACACTCTGAAAGAATCTTTAACGGATCAACAATTTTGGGATGCCGAGAAAACTTTGAAACATCTTTCGGAAAATTATTTCAAGAAAGATGGTAATACCGAATGGCCTGATGTAATCAAACTAATGCAAGATGAGGGAGATCATTTAGGACTAACGGCAAAGGAAAATTATAAATTAGCATTTAAAGCACTTGGTGGTTGTATTTGTTATATGAAAAAATGTCTTATTGATGAGCAAGTTTTATATATGGCGCGTTATAACATATATTTACCTCCGGATGTTTTGAATAAGGAAAATCTAGATAGTCTCTTAAAAAATGCGAATGAAGAAAAGAGACGAATTCCAAAGATTGGGCACATGGTTCTCGATTCGATCACCTTAAGTAATTTGCGTATCACTGGCGAAGAACATTCTTTAATTAGTACCCTAGACAAATGTTGTACAAAATTTGGCAAACGGCTTCTTCATCAATGGGTTTGCGCACCAAGTTGTAATGTAGAAGAAATCAAAGCTCGACAAAGTGCTATCTCAGAACTATTGACAAATGACTGTGATTTGCAAGAAGCAAGAGGTCTATTTAGCCCGTTACCAGATTTCGAACGATATTTGGCACAAATTCAAGGCTTTGGTAATGGAAAACGGCTGAAAAATCATCCTGATGGAAGAGCAATTCTTTTCGAAGAGAGCTCATATAATAAAAAGAAAATCCAAACATTTATTTCCATATTACGTGGCTTTGAAACTCTTTTAAGTATTCCAGCAATGTTCAAAAATGTCTCATCGGATTTATTAGTACAACTAACACAATTAGCACCAAATGGACTTTATCCAGAAATGAAAGAAGTTCTCGCATTTTTTAAGGTAAATTTTTTTAATATTAGGGGAAATCAATATTTAGAAGAGCAACTGACTTAGTTTTATAAAAAAAAAATATTTTTATTATTTTCTGAATTTATTTTAGGATGCATTTGATCATGAAGAAGCTTATAAAGAAGGTATAATTGCACCCCAAAGAGGTGTAGATTCTGAATATGATAGTTGCCAAGAAGAAATCGAAAAAATAAATAAAGAACTAAAAGATTACCTTATTGGACAAGAAAAATTCTTTGGGTGTAGGATTTCGTACTTTGGACATGATAAAAAAAGATTTCAACTCGAGATACCTGAAAGTAATTCACGAAAAGCTGGAAGTGATTATGTCCTCGAAGGACAGAGAAAAGGCTCCAAGCCGGTTCGCAGATTTCATACTGCTGAGACAAAGGTAATTAAACATCGGTGTACGTTTTGAGTGCGAAATCTTAAAGATATTGAATTTTTTGTATTTTATTTAAGGAGTTCTTAAAAAGTATGATACGCGCTGAAGATCAATTAAATAATGTGTTAAAAGATTTAGCGCGGCGAATTTTTGACAAATTTTCACAACATTATAATTTATGGAAAAAATGTGTTGATTCAATAGCCACACTGGATGTGTTAGGTTCTTTGGCGGAGTATGCAAAAAATCAAAACGATATATGTATTCCCGAAATTATTGAAAATACTGATAAACCGTTCATTGAATTAGAAGAAGGTTTTCATCCGTGCATGACGGCTTTGGATAATTATATTCCAAATGGTATCGAACTTGGAGGCAACAATGCAGCACCACTAGCTTTGTTAACTGGTCCAAATATGGGCGGTAAAAGTACCTTAATGAGACAAATTGGCTTACTTGCAGTGATGGTTCAAATTGTTAGTATCTTCACATTCGAAATTTATGCGTTTTCTTTATTATAAATATATACTTTTATAAACAAATTTAGGGTGCACCGATTCCAGCTAAGAGTTGTAAAATGTCATTAATTGACCGAATATTTACTAGACTAGGAGCCCAAGATGACATTATGGCTGGCCACAGCACTTTTCTTGTTGAATTAAACGAGACTTCAACAATTCTCAAACACGCAACAGTGGATAGTTTGGTCCTTCTCGACGAACTTGGTAATTTTATTTTAAAAAAAAGAAGCCATTTTATTTTTTATAAAAATGGTATTTAAAATTTTAGGCCGCGGAACAGCCACATATGATGGCACTGCTATTGCTGCGTCTGTAGTCAATTTTCTGGCTGAAGTGAAATGTCGAACACTATTCTCAACACATTATCATAATTTAGTTGATTATTTTCAACGCGATAATCGAATAAGCCTGGGCCATATGGTAGATATTATTCTCAAGTTCCATTTCAATTTATAAAACTGTATAACACACAAATTTCAGGCATGCATGGTCGAAAATGAAGATAGCGAAGATCCAACTCAGGAAACTGTTACATTTTTGTATAAATATGCTTCCGGAGCTTGCCCGAAATCATATGGATTTAATGCTGCTAAATTAGCTGGAATGCCACATAGTGTTATAAGGAGAGCTTATGAGGTAAATTTTATTTGCATATATGTATATTTACAGGAAATAATTACCAATTTTAATTTGTTATTCTCAAATAGCTTTCAAAGAAAGTGGAATCAAACGCATTGAAAAGAAAAATTATTTCGAAAGTATTAAATACAGAATCAAAATTAACCGAAATTAATGATTTGCTTGCTAAATTAACTGCTTTCAATCTGGCTTAAGATGATCAACATTTTTAAATGAATTTAAAAGCTTACACATAAAAAGTTATAAAGCATGGCTTTAAGATGATCAAATAATGAATTAACATTTTTTTAAATGGATAACATAAAAAATATGAATAAATGAATATTTGAGTTAATTACAAAATCGCTGTGTATTATTTTACTTATTCAAATAAAATATTTCATATTCAGAATTATAACCAATGTCTTAGTTTAGATTTGACTGTTTTGGAACACTCAATCGCTTAAGCAATAGAAAAATATAGATATCCAGACGTTTGCAAATTTTAATAAATCATATGAATATATCTTCATTTGGAATATAAATTTTTGTAGTTAAATTCCTTAACAACATATATATATAGGGTTTTCCAATAAGAGTGATATGATTTCTTTTTTTAAAAAAACACGCTGATTGTTAAGGAAATTCAAATGTTTTTTATTTAATATGAAGTACAATCGATACAATTAAGTTCTGAATAAAACGTCATTTAAATGGGCTCCACGACTTCTTTTGCAGAAACAAATTCGATGAACCCAATTTTCGAGCACTTTTTCCACTAAATCGAGTCGTATGTCATGAATAACACGTTCAATATTGACTTCTAAAGCTTGAAGAGAGTCTGGTTTATTGATAAAGACCTATGACTTCAAATAAGCCCACAAGAAATAGTCTAATGGTGTTAAATCAGAACTTCTTGGACGCCATTCAGTCACAACTTCTTGAAATAATCGAATCTCCAAACTTTTCTCGCAATAATTCGGTTGTTGCACGTGCTGTGTGGCACGTTGAAACCAGATGTTGTTGGTCTTGTTGGAACCAGATGTTGTTAAGACCAACTTCTTGCAATTTCGGCCATAAAAAGTGGGTTATCATCGATCTATAGCTCTCTTCATTGATAGTAACGGTGTTACCAGCTTCATTTCGAAAGAAGTACGGACCGATGATTCCACCATACCAAAAACCACACCAAACTGTCAATTTAGATGAATGTAATGGGTGTTCATAAATAATTTGTGGATTTTCTTCGCACCAGAATCGACAGTTTTGTTTATTTACCGCACCACTCAGATGAAAGTAAGCCTCATCGGAGAAGATGATTTTCTTAAAAAAATCGTTATCGTTTTCAAGTTGTTCCAAGACAAAATCAGCAAACCTTGTCTCGCGTATATCTCTCCATGATGAAATTGTAAACCTTACTGAATACAATGAAAAAAAATGACAGATCATGACATATTACAAATGGCCGAAACGTCACTTAGAAATCATACCCTTAGATTAAAGAATACTTTAATCTTCTTTAATCTAAGATCATACCACTTTTATTGGAAAACCCTTTTATGTAGCTTGATAAAATTTACTCACTCATCAATATTTTTATCAATTCGATATGATTGGCTTACACCAATCTCTTAATATAAAGATTATGTTATACTATAAATTATTAATGATCAATTATCAATTCGATAATTGATCGATTATTAATGATTTATAGCATAACATAATCATTATATTAAAAATGATAACTTTAATATAGAGATTATGTTATGGTATAAATTATTAATGATCAATATAAGAAAACAATTTAAATTTCTATTAAAAATTCATTTATTTTTATTTTCCAAGTATACAAATACTTTAAATACATTATTTTTGAATAAATATATTTACATATTTATTAATATTTAACAAACAAATAAACATTCATGTATACAACCAAATATATTATACTATCTATATTTACTGATATTTATTAGCTAAATCCTAAATGTCTATTCATATAATTTTCTTATCGACTTCATATATTAATATATCCCTTATAATATAACTTGAAAAGAAAAATTGTCTTTTATTTATTACACAAATGATAGTTTCCAAAATTGTACATAATTAAATATAAAATACTATCAACTTATTTCGCTTACTTTTATTTCGATAATATAAAGTAAAATTTCTTAATAATATATATGCATGGCACATATATATTTTTTATATTGAGTTAGTGTATTTTATCTTTTTTTATAAATTACAAACTACATATAGATCTTCTGACCGTTATTTTTGTTTAATCAATTTATATATTCGTGATCATAATTAATTAAATACTCTTTAAGAAATATTTATTTTTCAAGCATTCATACAAACTATTTATTTAAAAAAAATTGACTTTAACTATTTTTACCCTGTACAAATAAAGTTATAATATAAACTATAGCACAAAAACAACCAAAGTACTAATGTAAATAAATTAAGTAAAATTAATTTACTATTAACGTGTAAACATATAATAATATATCAATTTAATATATCTGTAGGTTTTTTTTATTAAAAAATTAAAAAGAAATAACATATCACAGCTATAAAATTAATGAAAACTTATATTCATACAAGATATTAATTGTAATTAATCTTAATAAACATTCTTTCAGAATTTTAGATAAGCTTTTGCCATTTATTTTTGTATATCCATTATAGATACATACCTTTGAAAGATTTACTCACTTCTGTATGCACAGAAAAAAAATATTATTCTGTAAGAACTTGTATTCTAAATTTTTTTTAAAGATATAATTTTAATTTCTCATTTTTATATGGTCAGAATTTCTTTTAATTGATAAATAAATATATTTTTATGTATTTTCTAGCAAATTGTCATTATTATCACCAAAGACAAATGCTTTTACTTTTTTCCATTCCAGTATTAAATTATATTGATATCGAAGTACTGGTAATAAAAAAATAAATTTAAAACAGAATATAAAAATATCTATTATACAAAAAAAACCTATTGTACAGATATTTTATGAAAATTGTTGGTAATGTTTTTTGTAAACTTGAATAAGCCTGTACTCACATTTTAACAAAATATTATATGAAGTTGAATCAATTATCTAATATAATATTAAATTCTCTACATAATATATATTCCTTATATTCCGATAAAATTTAACAAACTATTGGATTAAAAATACACATACTGTACTAGCATATAATTTTCGTTTTTTATGCATAGCCATTATGAATAAATAGGCTTTAAAAATAAACTACTAAAATAGCTTTATAAAGCACTAAATGGCAAAAGCTTATTATAATTAACTAGTCATCAGTAATTATATCTTGTCTAGCTTTGAAATTTCGCCATGATCCGTTTGTACAAACGCCAGGTCCACGCCACCAGTCGTTTACATCCGGATACCACTTTGGTTTATAAAGAGAATCTTCATCATGAAGAATTGCACAAACACGGCACCAATAATATGTATTTATAAATTCTCCAGTTCCTTTCCATTTAAAATAAGAATTATATAATTCATCATTTTTATCTAATATTTTAAGATATTCAGCCAATTCTTTAGGCGATGCAAATTCATCAACATGTATATATGATCGATATGGTGCACTATTCTCATAGTCTTCCGGTCTTGCGCCCATTACAATTGGCAAAACATTTCTATTTAGAGCGTTTACAAAAAATTTTTCGGTGATGTAATCTTTGCAATTTGAATTTTCAAATGCGAGGTAGAATTTATAATCCCGATCAAGTATGTCAAAGCATTTATCTGCCATATTTCGAGGGCATTTAAATGATCCACAAGCTCCATAAATATCAACCTATTTAAAATAAAGATAATTTCAAATTAATTAAATGCTATTCATTGATTTTATTCAATTAGAATAATTTAAAAAGGAGAAAATTTTATCTCATTAGAAAAAAGCAAACTTTTAAAGATATCGAAATCAAAAAGGGTCAATTTCTGGTTAGAATACTATTAAAATATTTATTTTCTTATTTGAAACATATTTACAAATGATACTTCTAAGATATTCAATTTAAATTTTAGTGTACAGTTGCCCTGAATAATTTGGCTAGGAAACTTTATTAATTTTTCATCGTAAAACAACATAATTATAATAATATATGCAGACCATACACATATACACAAATTCAAGTAAATAATTATGAATATTTTATTAACCTCAATATGTTTTTGTAGTTCATGTGCGTATTGTAGGCGTCCATTTCGGGCTCCACAATTTGATACAAACCACGCTACTTTCTTTGTTTTATTTAAGGCATAATTCCTTTCCTGTTCCATTTGCTTGATTCGTGGATCAAAGTATTCCCACTTCTCATATGGTGCCACAATATCACTGTCCTTTCTAAAAAATACGAATTTATTTTCGAAATAATAGTATATTACTATATATTACCAACCTATATGTAGCTGTCCAGTTGAAAATGTCAGGAATTTTAACATGTTGTGTATGGTATGGGCACTCTAAGAAGTATAACATAAATACTTGTCTGCTTGGTCTATGGATTCCAGTTGGTATATAATGATCTTTATATAAAACAAGATCTGCCATTGCAGCCTTTTCTTTATTTGCAGTTATTGTACATGTATCAACAGGACATTTTGAACTTACAAATACATCACGACCTAAGTAAGTATATCGAACGTTTTTGAGACATTAATACAAATAAAGTTTTAATAGTTGTTGAAATATAAATAAGTAATAATATTTGCTAGTAATTATTTTAATAATATTTTCTACTTGTATTAAGTATGTAAAAACATTTTTATGCAAAATTCTCAATAATTCGATGATTTGTGCAAATATTCAATAAATAAATCGATATATATTTACACACCCTGTTTAACGTTCCAAGGTCCCAAACCATTATAAAGTAAAATTGTTTTTAGTCTACCATCTTCTCGAATTTCATCATAATTAGGTGGAACGAACATTAGCTGATTTGTTATCCTATCACTACGTTGATCATCTTGTGGGAAAAGTTTAGCGATCCGCTTTTTTGATCTAACACCCCGTTTAGCAGGTAATGGATACCTTTCTCCATTTAAAAAATACCAAGGTTTACTGCGTGACGGAAATGTATAAGGCTGAACTGGAGGTTCTTGACCATTTTCAATTTCGACAAGATAAAATTCCTGAAAAATAATAAATAGTATTTATTTTTATATTTTTTTCTAACAAAGGATTTGTTCCGGACGTGAATTATTGATTTTTGTAATTATTTCATTATATACAGCATTATTATAAAAATGTTTCAATTTAACAATAATGTTCTTACCAAATTTTATTATATAATTTGGGATAACTGCATTTATGATTTCTTAACTATTATTTTATTTAAGATGTTTTCTTTTGAACTGATAAAATTGAATATATTGTAGATATTTTTTTTAAATCGGCAATCTATAAATAATAAAACTCATATTTGAAGTAATATTGGGCTGTCCGGAAAGTAATTTCGTTTCTTCCCAACAGAGGACTTAATTGTACTTTTCACAACCAACTTCACACTTAAGCCCCATAATCATATGTATTTTGACAGCTGACATAACAAGGATTGCTTGTAAAAAAATCTGATTGAATCCGCACAGTAGCTTTTTGGTTAAAACGTTTTTAAATATGGAAAGTGAAAAACAGCATTTTCGGCATATTTTACTTTTTTACTATAAAAAAGGTAAAAAAGCTGTTCAAGCGCGAAAAAAATTATCCGATGTGTATGGAGATGTGCTAAGTGAGCGCCAGTGCCAAAACTGGTTTGCAAAATTTCGAGCCGGCAATTTTGGTCTCGAAGATGCACCACGTTCTGGGAGGCCAGCTGAAGCTGATGAAGACACAATAAAGGCATTAATTGATGCAAACCGGCGAATAACAACTCGTGAGATCGCCGAGAGATTAAATTTATCGAAGTCAACCATTCATGATCATTTGAAACGACTAGGTTTAATCTCCAAGCTCGACGTATGGGTTCCTCATCTTACAGAAAAAAATTTGTGCCTTCGCATTGACGTTTGTGATATGCTTCTCAAACGCCAAGAAAATGATCCATTTTTGAAGCGTATCATCACTGGGGACGTGAAATGGGTTGTCTACAACAATGTTCAACGCAAAAGATCCTGGAGTAGAAAAGATGAACCGGCTCAAAGCACTTCGAAAGCCAATATTCATCAAAAAAAGGTTATGCTATCTGTTTGGTGGGATTTCAAAGGAATCGTTTATTCTGAGCTTCTACCGAGCAATACAACGATAAATTTTGAAGTGTACTGTCATCAGTTGGACAAATTGAATGATGCACTTAAAGAAAAAAGGCCAGAATTGGTCAAGAGGAAAGGTATAGTGTTCCAACAGGATAATGCGGAACCACATACAAGTTTGACCACACGGCTAAAGCTTTTAGAGCTTGGATGGGATATACTGCCACACCCACCATACTCTCCAGACCTAGCACCTTCCGATTATCATTTGTTCCACTCCCTACAAAATTTTTTAGACGGTAATAGTTTTAATTCAAATGAGGAGGTCAAAAATCACTTGGATAAGTTTTTTGCCAGCAAAGAACAAACATTTTATGAGCGTGGAATCATGCTGCTGCCAGAAAAATGGCAAAGGGTATTAGACAATATTTAATTGAATAAAATATTAATTCACTATAAGAAAATCGTCTTTCATTTTTATAAAAAAAAAAAAAACGAAATTACTTTCCGAACAACCCAATATTTTAATAGGGCGTATTTTTCCATATAACATTTTCCAAAATAATGGGCGTTACTTTCACTATTCTGATTTTATCAATAATTTGTATACGATAGAGGGCAGATTTTTTCTAAATTATCTTATCCAATATGTAATTAACACTTTATTTTATAATGAGTTTTTTGTAAATAATATTTTGATTGTAAAAAAAATTAATTGTTTATTGTCTTCGATTCACTACATTGACATAATAACGAAACATATTTTCTTTTTTTAAATATATTTAAATTGTTTAATAAAAGAATTTTTATCGAATTTATTAAAAGAAAAGTTCAAAAAAATTAATAACTACTATATATGGCTAATAGAATATTATATTAAAATATTTTGAATATTATTGGAAACAAAAAAAAATTAGAATATATTAGTAAATCATAAAAATACACAGCTTTTAAGTATTTTACATAATTTTACTAATTATTAGTAAAGAATTATGAAGAAATATTAATTATGAAAAATATTTTATTTAAATAATATAAATCAATTTAAAATTACCGATGTTTGTTGGAATATAATGTCATCTGATTCCGTATTTTCGGCTTGAAAATATTGTGATTGTGAAGACTTTGGTTTCCATAATTCTTTTTCCCTACAATATAATCAAAATGGTTATAATTTAAATATAGTCATTACTTTTATAATGTAAAATATTTTTTTCATATTAGATAACAAAACTAAACATTCCTTCGAAATTTTTTATTTAAAGATAACCAAAAATTTGAATGTTATTTAATAGCACCAAAAGCATGTAAATATCTTAATTTTTCCTATTCGTATTCGTTTTTTTTGATTTTTTTTAATAATACAGAATTTTTCAGTTGATATTCAATTTTTTTTTGTTTTCAAAATTTTTTCGTACACAAAATAATCTATAATAATTTTCTACTTTACTGGTTCCTATAACTACATCCGGAATTGAAAAAATTAATAAAAAAATTGAGCGCACCAACACATTTATTTTATAACGTATAAATTTTTTATACGATACTCGTTGAATATATAGAAAAAATTCTAAACTTTTATAAAAGCTAAATATAATTTACTCCATACATTGCACTCTTATTAATATAATTGTTGAAATTTTATGTTAATGTAAAATAACCTAATTATAAAAGTATTATTATCTTAATCAACCGTATATGTTGTACTACTATGGCTAGGATAATTATGTACGGTAAAATTATGTTAAATAAAATTTTCCAATAAAAAAAAATTTAAATATATAGACGTAAGGCTTACCTGATGCTAAATCCGAATAGCACTAGAAGTGTAAATGTTATTATTAAAAAAAAACATTTTTTAAGCGAGAACTTTGGCAATCGCATATTTTAGAAATATAATTTTTAAGCTCTTCTCACATTATAATTCTATCAGAATTCACTTTTGAAAACTCCATTGCTCACAAAAACTGCATTACGAATATATATATATATCACTTCAATTGGAGCTATGTCTAGAATTTTTTTAAGTAATTATCAAATAATAACACTGTAAGTATTATTTTTCCATCATTTAAACTACATTTTTGAATATTTTTTTTTTATTGAAAAATACAAATAATACTCGTACATACGAACAGTTGACGAGCTAAATTATTACTGGCTCAGTATTGCGATACATGATTCCATATCACAATGATTTTCGACACACGTTCTGCTTTATATTCAAAGTCAAACTATTAAATTTTGATAAAAATTCTCGATAAACATTATTTTTATCTATTAGGTTTTAAATAATTTCCTTTCGGTACATCAAAATATATTGTATTCATAAAAATAAATGTATCCTTTTATTATTGTATTATCAATAAATAAATTTTTATAGATAAAAAAAAAATACAATATTTTCAAAATTATAACTGAAATATTTTTATTTTATATCAATTTATTGAATATATTTTCCCCTTATTGAAAGGAATTGTTATACGAGTACTCTACAATTCAATGTACACTTTGTTATTTTTTGCTTATCTACAATATTTATACGTACATTTACAAAAATGTATAATGATAAAAAAACGTTATTTTAAAAAAATACTCAAAAAATTCTATTTTCTATATGAAAAATTTCCAAATTATGTATAATTATTAAAAAAAATATGTTTTGTGTTGTTTTCCTTTTTATTATTACAATATTAATATATATAAAAAAGGACTTAAAAAAATGTTGTTGTTTTCTCAAATTTATTCGGCTGCTATTTAGAAAATATTATCAAATAAAAAAAGCGGCCAATTCTTGTAATAAATATATAAAAATATATTACATTCTTTATAAAATATCGATTATTTGAAAATGCATTATTTTTTTTTTTTAAATATCATTTTTAATATCGCTATTAAATGTAAAAACAGATTCTATTTATTTTTATATAATTTATATAACTACACTTTAAAACCCTTATTCCGAAATAAAATTATTTCAAAAAAAAAATTATGTTTATACTACTTTTATTAGTTAAATATTAAAGTTATATATTTGTAAGGATATTTTTGTAATAAAAGTATTGGAACAATTTTAAGCAGTAAGTTTTAAAGTTTAGTTGATAAAGTTCTCCCGAGTTTGTGATTACAGTAGCTAAAAATAGTGTTTGTTTTCTCTATATTGTTTTTATGGTATATGCACACTTATATAAAGCTCGATAATAATGTGATATAACCAAGCTATCAAAATCTCATTAAGTTAATGATTATTCAATTTCCTATATGATAATAAGATGCATTCTTTTGCTAATTCTGTTATTGATAAAATAAATGAAAAATATGACATAATAAATGTGGATTTGTCTGTCCCAATATTTTATTATATTATGTATTACATTAATATAGTTCTTTTTTAAATTTATATTATTATAATATTATACTAATTTAATTTATTAGTAATATATATTTTCAGTAATAATTCAACTACAATCATATTCCATAAATATTACGAAAAATGTCACACACGGTAGAGGGCAGATTTTTTCTAAATTATCTTATTCAATAAGTAATTAACATTTTATTTTATAATGAGTTTTTTGTAAATAATATTTTGATTGTAAAAAAAATTAATTGTTTATTGTCTTCGATTATTGTTAAAATGTTGTTTTTTTTTTAAATTTATTTAAAAAATTTCATATTTATAAAGGGTTTTTGTTTATTGCTGAAATGCTTGTTTTAGTTTAAATATTCACATATACTATATCTTAGATTTAAATCAATACTTTTATATAAGTAAAATAAAAATACTTTAAACAAATACACACTCACAAACATATAAATAGGTACACAAATATAAGCAAGTGTGGATTTATATGGATGGATTAGTAGATAATTTAGTATTGAATGAAACTGAAAGAAAAACCTTTTATTTCATATTCACCTCCTTTTATACTAAAAGCTTCCATGTGGCCCAAATAAATTTCTTTTAACCCAAGGCGAACAACATCTTTATGAATAGTTTTTCTGCATTCCCATTTAGAATTTTGAAATAATATGCACAATAGAAACTTTATACATTTGAAAAGGATTCAAATAAGGAAATATGAAACATGTCTAAATTGTATACAGAGTAAATATTAGTTTCGATATTTCCTTCATGAAGTGATTTTTTGTTCTGATATAGGCACCCATAAATTTTGAACACAATCACAATTATTATGGGCATTGGGTTAAAGACCTTTTTTATAAATATAAACAGAATATGAAAAGTAATTACCTAAATCATTGTAAAAATGAGGTTGTAATATCAGCTTTTCTTATATACAATAGTATAATAAAATTATTTCGCATTTATTTTATGATTACACACGGTGCCTTTATTAATACGAATTTAATGTAGCCTTTTGTTTGTATATAAGTTTTAGGTAATTTTTGATCATTTAAAAATCTATTATATGGCAATATAAATAAAAAGTATAATTATCGCAGCCATATAAAATATATGTATTTGATTTCTATCTTATCAAAGAGAAAAATTTACGAAAAAGTTTCTTGCGCAATATTTTAAATAATTGAATATTGTCTTTAAAGTTAATAATTTAAATTTCACCAAATCATATATATTGTATTAACCGTAATTTATGTGTACAATTTTTATTTTGATGATGTAAAATTAAAATTACAATTGTTTTAAAAAGATTTAAAAAAAAATAGAGCACGACTAAAATTGATTTTATATCAAATAAGTTTAGTCGTGTCCTTTGTTCACATATTGTAATATAGCTGATACGGCAACACGTTAAAATACTTCACTAGTTTTTCTTAGTATATGATAATATCAACTTGTATTTTTTTCATGTTCAATACCAAAGGACTTGATATTGATCCTTTCAGTTCTCTATATGAATGGACATTTTCATTTATCACTTAATTAATATATTTTATTTGTATATGTTTAAACTTAATATTATTCTATATAAATATTTAATATTTCAATTTTGACTAAAGTTAATTTTTTACATTATAATATAAAAATACTGATAGAAATTATTTGGGACTGATTATTTTTGAGGGCACCATTACATAAAACTGATTTGTATCCTTCTTTAATTAAATTTAATCCACACTGTTAATCAATATTTATCATATATAATAATATATTTAATAAATAATGAATTTTCTTAATAATATATATTTTATATTAAGAATTATTGATTAAACATTAATATGTAAAAATTAAACAAAAAAAATTTCATTTTCTGTCTAAAAAGAAAACTTCAACACACCCCCTTTTAAAATCTATGAATTCTACCCTTAGCTAGCCAACGTACGAGACACTCTCATCGTTACGGAGCACTCTAGACTGTCTGTACACAGCTGAAGAAAAGGAGTTACATTTTAGGGGTCGAACACTATTCTTAACCGAACAGGGGTAGTGTTTATCCTTTGGAAATATTCCCATTGCTCATGCGAAATTAAACTCCATCCTGCTCATTATGATATATTCATCTCAGTTATAAAGTTCTACCTTTCCCCTTATATCAAACATTAAGTCATACTTATATATATGCAGAGGTTATTTATGAAAAAGTCTATAGAGTTTGTAACTACATACGCGTTTATCCACGTGAAATTTTAAAACTAACGTTGCTATAATAGATTGGACATCGCAATACAAATATTATGCAATAAATATAAGTACCTGTAACTACAAATGTTCCAACAACCATATGTTCGCAATTGAAATTATTGAAGCATATATATACGTACGTATGAAAACGTTCGTATTGTGCTTTTCGATTAAATTTTGTTAATTATTATATACTATTTAGGTCCACATGACAAATAAATAAGTTCACTTAAATAAAAATCATAAATATTATACGTTACCAAATTTATTTTGTAATAAAATCAAATATTCGAAATTATTGTAGTATTCCCACAATGTGCCGTTGGTACACAAATATAATTAATAGTTAAAAAACTATTATATGTAATATTCCCACAATGTGCCGATGGTACACAAATATATTGGGTGCTAAAAAGTATAATAAACGAACCAAATATGTTACAGATCCTAAATGTTTCCTAGTGATGATACGGTTCCGATATTTCTATATTAAAAATAAAATTTAACCAATTCCTTTGATTTATTATATATTTTAAGTGTTTCTATTTGCATGGAATTGAATTTATTAAAATAATTTATGATCACATTTGTATATTGTAAACTGTACTCAAATATATGTATATACAAAAAATTTTAAAAATTTTCTTTGTTTATATTTAAGGTGCCTAAAACGTGCCAGTGGGTGGCCAATATAGCGCCACAATAACCATTAGACCATTTGGCAAAAATATTAAAAAATTTAATTTAAAAAAATATACATACATAATAATATCACAGGTAAAGAAAAGTTTTGCGTTTTCTTTACATATGTCATAATCATATCAAATATAAAAATGTCATTTAATTAATAAATAAAAATTGAATTTAAATAAAACATTGTTTTTTTTATATTTCTAAAAAAAATACCATTTTATTTATATAAGAACTCTTAGAGCTATACAAAAACATTACAGACCAAAGACAAATAAAAATATTCTCGGAATGAATTAAATCTGAATTTATAAAAAATGCATTAATCGTTATTTCAAAATTTAAACACAGAACGTCTCATAGACATTAGTTCCCAACGTTTTGATCTTTTCCGAAACTAAAAATAATGTTACTAGTGATGTAGCCAAATTTTGTGGTTTTATATTACTGTTAAAATTAAACGATGTAATTCCACTTATAACTGGAATGAGTTTAGCCAAGTACAATGCTATAACGTTAATATTATGCGCTTCATTCAAAAATGTCTTAGACGTGCCTGGCCTATTATTATGCATATTCGAATGCTCTTTAACAACACCATTTAAATTATTTTTGTCTGTATAATATTCTGCTATACTCTCTACTGCAATTGAAAATCCTCGACTCACGTTATCTGAGCAGATAATAGCAACATCATCACTTTCCAACATATCCAATGTTTCATTAAACATTATTTCAAATAATCCAGCTTCTTGAATTTCTTTTGGTAAAACATACTCTGAAATTTTACTATTAGGATCCTTAATGTCACTATTCACTGCCATCTGAATTGACCAGAAAATTTGTTCGACATCGGCTAAACTTAGTTTTTGGTTTAATTCATAAGTTTTCATTATTTTATGAACTTTTTGCTTGATTAACTCTACTAATTCAATAAGGCCATCCTTTAAAAAATACTGAATAAGCGATAAGTAGTTTTGACGAATGTCATCTGTAATTTTTGCTTCTTCAGAAACTGTATCTTTATACAAATATCCACCAAGTAAGTTAATTTGAACCCGCAATGTAATAACAAGTATTGACGAAGCATATATCAATGTTGCGAGTTTCGAAAAGGCTAAAACTTTTAGCTCGTCCCATAGTTGCACTTTATTTTCGGGATTTTCTTTCAATTTTTGAAGAATTTCTTCCGTATTTAACGCTTTTTTAATTTCATCACAAAGGCTAGGACTGAGCCCAATTATTGCTTGATTGCACGTTCGTTCAGTTGATTCAAAATGTTGAATTCGTTTTGTTCGTTCGATGAATTCCTTTGTCTGCTTTTCCTGATATTCGATAATTTTCTTTTGCACATATCTTGTCAATAATACGCCGCCACCAATAACAATTCCAGTAACAAAGAACTTCCGTTTATGTCTGTTTATGAATCCTTTCACTCGAGAAAACATTTTTAAGTTGGACAAATTATCTGCAAATAAAGAAAATCATATCAAATTTACCTGATAAAATGTATATAATTCGATGTGTCATTAACGTATGTGCTTAATTTATATAGTCGATATTAATTTACTTATTTTGAGCACAAACTAAATTTACAATCTACCTATTTCAACTACGTATCAAACACAGATAATGAAAATATTAATAATGAATAGATAATTTTTATAAATAAAATTATGAAAATTGCTTTAGGAGTTTACCTTTATAATTTGAAGGCGAATTTTCCCGTTGCTAGGAGATGCAGAACAGTTTTAAAATTACTTTTCATGAAATTTTAATTTTGTTCCGATCAACATGAAAATCACTTAGAACAGCGGCTCTGTAATTAAAAGTATGACATTTGAACCAAACAACAGGGTGTTACTTAAGTTTAAGCTTTGTAACACTTTGTATTTCTAAAAGCTCTATAATTGATTCTCATTGATTAAATATTGAATTTTAAATTTAAATGAAACAGCAATTTTTATTTTGTTTTGAATATGTATTGTTTTCAAATGATAATATTGTATTTTCTTTACACAATATTTCACCTTACAAATACGCTATGCAACTAAGCGAACGCAACCGCTGTCAAATTATAATTGAATTTTTGTACTTAGCTCTATCGGAAATTTTGAAAACAATTTTGTCAATAGAAAGTCGTATTGACTTTTCCAGGCTGTGTCATCGAATTTTTGTGCAGTGAAGAAACTGACTTGGATTATTAAGAAAATGGCTGATAACGAGCAAAAAGCTATGCAATTAATGGCTGATGCCGAAAAGAAACTAAATCAATCAAGAGGATTTTTAGGATCATTATTTGGGTAAGTGATTGAAGATTTTCGTGAAGAAAGTTTTTCAATATGACGTTAAGCTGTCAACTCATAATGGCTGAGGGCAAAGATTCTAACAATGATTTTTTTAAACGTAATGAGGACTTAATTTGCATTATTTCAGGAGTTCTAATCGTATTGAAGATGCCGTTGAATGCTATCAAAGGGCAGGGAATATGTTTAAAATGGCAAAAAATTGGTCGAAAGCTGGTCAAGCATTCTGCGAGGCAGCAACTTTGCATGGAAAAGCTGGCAGTAAACATGATGCAGCAACAAATTTCGTCGATGCATCAAACTGCTATAAAAAAGTACACTTTGCAATTTTTGGCCTTTTGAAAAATATAATAACAAGAATGTCTTCCATTAGTCTGATCCAGAAGAAGCTGTTTCATGTCTACTTAAAGCAATCGAAATCTATACTGACATGGGGCGATTCACAATGGCGGCAAAACATCATCAAAGTATTGCTGAAATGTACGAAATTGATCCAAATGGATTGGTATGCTATTCTAATTTATTATATTAACTAAAATGAAGAATTAAATAAAATATTTTGTTTAATAGCCAAGGGCCGTCCAACATTACGAACAAGCGGCCGATTATTTTAAAGGAGAAGAATCTGTTAGTTCAGCAAATAAATGTATGTTAAAAGTAGCACAATATGCTGCTCAGTTAGAAGATTATGACAAAGCAATTCAAATATATGAACAGGTATAATAATTGTTATAAATAATTTCTAAATAACAATATTGGAATTTTTTAATTCTATTCAAAGGTTGCTACTTCCTCTCTAGACAGCTCTCTCTTGAAATACAGTGCAAAAGAATACTTCTTCCGCGCTGCGCTTTGTCATTTAAGCGTTGATTTATTAAATGCCCAACATGCTCTCGAAAAATATGCTCAACAATATCCAGCATTCCAGGATTCTCGAGAATATAAACTCGTAAAGGTTATTATTCCTATCCTTTAAGATCAATAGATATAAATATATCTATATGGCAATAGTATAAATAAAATATATTTTTAATAAACATTTTCTTGCAGACATTGTGTGAACATTTAGAAGAGCAGAATGTTGAAGGTTTTACTGAAGCTGTAAAGGATTACGATAGTATCTCCAGACTGGATCAATGGTATACAACAATTTTGCTTAGAATTAAAAAACAGGCAAATGATAATCCTGATCTACGATAAATCTTTGTTCCCGCAAAGGCATTTTTCAATCAATTAAAATGCAATTGAACGTAATTATATTTAATCTTTCTACAGTCAAATGAGTCACGAAATTTAAATAGTAAATATTATCCTTATAAATTTATATATAAAATATAAATAACGATCTAGGTCTTATTATATTAAAATAGGATTTAAAAATTTAAATAAATAAAGCAGGATAATATTAATAATAATAAGTAAAAGTAATATAAATGTTATTATTATAAATTATAAACACAAACATATGTAAAATATATTCTTTACTTTATTCCAACCACACTGTTCGTTAAGCAAATATACTTTATTTTATATAATTTTCTTTATCTAATATCACATTATTGTTTTGTTGAAATAAATTTTTACAAAGTTAATTTTACTTTTATTTAGAAATAAACTACTTTAATTTTTGTTGTTTTATTATTTAAGAATTTGACAATTTATATATGATTTACATGAGATAAATGCACTCGAAATTGAAATGATAAGGTGGGCGACTATTGTATTAGTAATATGTAATAGGACATTCTATAAGCTAGCGAATTCTTAGAAACTGAGGGATTGATTTGAATTATTGTGATTATACCAACAGGAAAATATATCTCTATATTATTTTTATGTATGTACATTATAAAGAAAAAACAAGTTTAAATTTATTTTTTGTATAAATATAGAATATGATTAGATGCAAATATAATAATTTATAATTATTTTGATGGTATAATAATCGTTGACAGTTTTTATGTTAAGTGGAAAATTTCAATTGTATGAATTTAAAATAATAATTTCCTATAAATAATAATAAATAATGAAATATTCAATTATTACGGAATACAAATGTATGAACTTTTCTCCAAATTAAAATTATATAAAAATCTTAAAATATATTAATATTTATATAAAGCAAAAAATAAATACATAGATAAATTTAAGATGACTCAAATAAACTGCACTGTTTAGATGAACGGCTTTCAATTATTTTTATAACTATTTAAAATGTATACAATTTAATCAAGAAAATACACTACTATTAGAAATTTAAAACAACCAAATATTAAATGAAATTTTGTAATTTTAATTCTATCTTATCAAAACAATGAATTTATATAAGTAATTAGATTCAAAAGATTATTATTGAATAATAGTTTATTTTTATATTTTTATTTTTAAGCCAATTCTTATATTATAAGTTTAAACATTAAATAATACAATTCAATATATATAATAAAACGTTCATCTTCATAAAATAAGTTCAATTAAAAACAAAATTAAAGAAAAATTTAGATAAAAATTCAAATAAACGTTAACTAAATTATGCATAGCTATTATAAATGATATACATATTTACGGTATAATATTAATATATATATATATATATTTGTGTAGTTTTAAATAATAAAAAATATGCTTTTAATGTGTTTAAAAATAATTATACATTAATTAATACATATGAATATATAAATAATAAATGGATTATTAAATTAAGAGACATATAATGTATTCCATTTTGATTACTAAAAATATATTACATTTCCATTATTCAAAATAAAAGCGTTTTATTAGTATTTACTATTAAAGTTAACAAATTATCCTACTATAAATTTTTTTTTATTTAATAAATCGAATTTAGTTGTAGTATAATTGAAAATTTATAAAACGACAAAATTGGTAAGTACTGTATAGTTAGAATATTTTCTTCCTTAAAATTATGTTCGCGGTATTTTCATGAACTGATAAATATTTTTAATTTCTGCCTAATTATAATTAAAATTTAGTAAATATGTTTCAGAAAAAAACCATATATATTAAAAAATAAAATACTTTATTTAGTAACAGAGCAATAAGACATAAAAAAATGGCGAATGCAACTTTTAATTTAAGTTAATTAAACTTTCAAAAGAACCATAAAGATTGATATGAAAAATTTCAAAAACCAGATTTTATATATATGGCTACGAGTACATGTTCAATAGATAAAAAAATAGATGTTTTTGGCCAGTCATACTCATGAACAAAATAAGATTTGTAAAAAAAATTAAAACAACTCTCATAACAACCATTGAAAGCTCGATTCGAGCATTTTTCATTATATGGACTATAAACACACAAACTAAATTAAATATAACTCGAATTAGTTAGTTTTGGTAAATTTAAAAAGTTTATTCCATACCATATTAAACTTTTGTTGTCTCTGGCCAATCTAATAATTTCTAAACTCAATAATAAGAGATTTTTATAGTCTGCTGTTTTCATTTGAATAAAAATACAGGTTTTCAAAGTATTATTATTATATATAAAAATGAATTATGAATAAACATAAATTAGAAGAAATTGAAGTGATTTTACGATTTTGCAGTCAGTTGACATAAGTTTGAAAACATGAAAAAGTTCTTGAATAGCAATTGATCAAAATATTGTAGTTCTATATAAATAAAATGACAATTAAATAAATATTCTGGTTTATTAAAATTCTACTAGTGGTGGTATGTCAAATACTTATTCTTATACATTAGAATATAGTAGGCTTATAATAACAAAAATAGCTAGAATAATGGATACGCGGAAAAGAAAGTGCATCACTTAATGGATAAGTAAATACGAACATATCTGGTATTCTTAACCAGAAAATATTTTGTTAAATTATTTGAATATTTTATATTTAGATTGTATAAAAACTATTGTTAGATTTTCGTACAAGTTGGACCTGGTTTCTTGATATTGCAATGATAAGAAAACATTTAAATTTTATTAAGCTTGGTGAGATGTGAAGTACTGAAACGTAATATAAACAATTTATTCTGTTCATTTATTTCCTGTTTATATATATATATATATTCTCAAATATTTTTTTAATAAACGATTTTTCTGATATAAATAATAATTTAATATAAATTAAAGTGGAATTTCGTAATATTTAAAAAAAAAATTAGCATTGACATCTTTAAACAGAAATATTGAATTTAGTAAATTACTTGTTAACTAATTACAAAAATATAATAGCAATTAATAAGATCATTACTTGATCTTATTAATTGCTATTATATAGCAATTATAAAAATACATTTAACAACAATAGACAAATAAATTTGGTAAAAATGGAAATGAATAAGCTCTCAGCAATAAGTATATTTTTTAATATTTTCTAAATGCTATTATAGGCTCAGTACTTAGTTAGGCTTATGATATTAACCTTGTATGCATAAATAAACTTCAACAAAATATAAATAATATATTACCTATCTCAAATTATAATTACTGTTTCCTATCACAAGTTCTCAAATTATATTTACTGTCTCTATTTTTACAGGCACCTTTTGTTTTGTTTTAGTATTTTATTGTAGTTTAAGTACACCGCAAAATATCAATGAAAATTCGATAAGCGATAATTTGAGAAAATTTTCAGAAAGCAATGAAAGTTTTGCTTTGGAACTTTTTAGTGTAAATTAATATTTTGTAAATTTGTTGAACTATATTGATTAGTAAAATATTTAAACATCTTAGAAAGTATCACAAGCAATACCAACTAGTGACTTTATGATATGTCCATTATCAGTATGGTCTCTTTTATTGTATTTGACTGAGGGTGCAAAGAACAATACACTCGTGGAGTTACAAGCTGGTCTTCGGTTAAGTGAGGATATAACTCCAATTCGTGAAGGATATAAATATTTTCAACAAGCTTTTAAGTGACAAATTATTTAGTAAATTTGTGAATATATTTTTGATAAAATTTCTACTTTATAGTACAAATACATCAACAGTGCAGACAACCGTTACAGAAGCCATTGTATTTAATGAACAAAAACCTCTTAATCCTGACTATGTCGATATAATCCAAAAATCGTACAGAGCTAAATTAATTTCAGTAAGTTTTGATACTCCTGTACAGACACAAGAAAAGATCAACGGAATAATAGATAAAGCAACTTTTGGAGAATTGAAAAATGTTGTTTCATCGTCTGATATTAAAAATATGAGCATCATGTTGATATCAGTCGCATCCTTTAGTGGACAATGGAAGGTGATGCAATATCCTATTAAAAATAAATGATATATATGAGGTCTGTTCAAAAAGTATCGCGAATTTTGAATTTGTATATATGAGGTCTGTTAAATTACGTATATTGGATTTTCGATTTTTTGTGGCGTTATGTTGGTACTTATGTCTCTCACTTATACCAACAAGTTCGGCCATTTTGAATGTTCAGTTAATTTTTGACAGCTGCTTTGCTTGCACGTGTTTTGGCTCGTCTTCGATTTTTGCCCATTTTCTACCAAAAACAGCATCACATTACTATTGCTAAGGAGCTGTTAGACTCTGTCCGCGACGACTTAATTTTGCTCCAGAGGGTCATAACCAAAGCTCAACCAAAGCTCAATCATACCAATGGAAGCTGCCGCACGAGCTAAGACCGAAAAAAGCGCGCCAAGTTCGGTCGAATGTGAAGGTTTTGCTTACCTCGCGCCAAGTTCGGTCGAAGTTTTCTTCGATTGCAGGGGCGTGGTGCATCATAAGTTCTTGCCACAGGGTAGAACGGTCAATAAGGACTTTTGCACCATGATAACGTCCCTGCTCACGCATCGTTGCTTGTGCGCGAATTTTTGGCCAAAAACAACACACTAATAATCCCGCAGCCACGTATTCCCCAGACCTGGCCCCCTGTGACTTTTTCTTATTCCCGAAACAGATTCTTTGATCCATTTTTTGGAATGGGAAAAAATCGAAGATAATCCGAAACACGTTCAAGCAAAGCAGCTGTTAAAAATTAACTGAACATTCAAAATGGCCGAACTTGTCGGCATAAGTGAGAGACATGATTACCAACATAATGCCACAAAAAATCGAAAATCTAATGTACGTAAGCCGCGGAAATTCAAAATTCGCGAACTTTTTGAACAGACCTGGTTTAAGATAAAGAGAGTTATTGTTCTATGTGTTTGAAAAAAAATTACTATACAGTATTTATTATATTGTCATTTTTAAATTAGCGCTCACAACCTTTACCACTCATACTCGTGTATATCAAATTGACGATTTACTACTTAATTTTTCTTTAAATAGATGGCTTTTAATTGTTCTTTAACACGAATTTCTCCATTTTATGACGACAATGGTAAACAAATTGGAATAGTACCTATGATGTTCCAAAAAGGTTCATTCTTATATAATCGAATTGCTGAACTTGATGCAATTGTTTTGGAGCTACCTTATGGCAATCAATGATAATACTTTTGCCACAAAAATGTACGATTAATAAAACTATAAAATAGTATTATAAATAATTACAAAATCCAAATAAAAAAACAGTAATTGAGACACTATCTAGATTGGGTACTGAAATAATATTGAGAAAATTAAGAGAAATTCAAGAACATGATCATGAAAAAGTATATTTATTAAAGATTGGCATAAAATCAGATTTCAATTTAAATGTTATACTTGCACAGGTAAGACTTTTTAAATAAATTGCAATTTATCATATTTCATTTTTGATTAGCTTGTAATTAACGATATATTTTATGAGAAACACGCAAACTTATTGAAAATGTCGCCACTCAATTCATTTATCACTCAAATATTACATACGACCAAAATTTAAGTGAATGAGCAAGGAGTTATGCCAACTATTGAATTACTTGAAAGAATAGACCTTTTGAATATATGATTGTTGAGAAAACTACAAATACAATAGGTTTTATTGGTCAAGTATTTAATCCAACTTCGAGTTAATTGACAAACCACAAACATATATAAAAATTAACATTAATATAAAGGAAATTCAATTTTTTTTAAAAAGAGGATAATTTGATCAAAACTAAAATTTTGTCTTAGCACATTATTAATATATAATCTAATAAATATTATAAAATTTCAAATTTGCCCAATAAATTATTGTTGGCAATACTGACAGCCGACACTTTTCCTGGTAACACTGCTATACTTTTATAACATGTCATAGTAATAAAAGGCCACGCCACCTTACTTGTATTAATGTCATCTTAATCTTTAAATATATTGATTTACTTTAAATTGTTGAGTTGCTTTCATTTAAATACAAAAGGTTATGGGTCCAGTATTAAACTAATATACTGTGTAGCTCATAAATTATTCGAAAAAATGGCTCAGAATAATTTTCATATTGAATCTTTAAACAAGGAAAAATACGACACTTGGTGTATCCACGCTCAGGCCGTGTTAATCAAGAATGGACTCTGGGGATATGTCAGTGGAGAATAAAGAAAAACCTGAAGATCAAGCAAACGTAAAAAAATGGGAAACCGACGATTCATATGCAAGGTCGGATTTATTTTTACTAATATCTTCTAGTAAAATACGTCAAGTAAAAAATTGTAAAACTTCAAAGGAAGTCTGGGATACCTTAAAGGGTATATACCAAAGTGAAGGCCCTGTTCGAAAGGCCATACTTCTCAAACGTCTTGTTTTGTACAAAATGACAACGGACGAGGACGTAAGAGATCATTTAAATAATTTGACGGATACTGTGGATAAACTGGAGGGCCTAGGAGTTGAAATAAATGATAATTTATTGACAATAATAATGTTATATAGTCTTCCACCTACGTTTGAAAACTTTCGAGTAGCGATAGAGAGCCGTGACAATTTGCCCAAACCAACAGACCTAAAAGTTAAAATCTTGGAAGAGCATATGGCAAGAACAAAAGATGAAAATTTTCAAAGCCAAGAGGATGCATTTTATGAACATGGTTCAAAAGGTAATAAAAATTCATACTTTAATAAAACAAAGTATAAAAACAATAAAAAATCATACAAGACTGATTCAAAATTAAAATGCCAAAATTGCGGTCGTGAAAATCACAGAACGGATCAATGTCGAAATTCAGGGAATCGTAAATATCGAAGGGGAGAAAACACATTCTTAAGTGAGGAATCACACGCTACAATGACTGAAAGAAAACCCTCAAATTTCTGGTGCTTGAATTGTGGAAGCACCTCCCACATGTGTTCAAAACAAAAATATTTCCTCGACATTAAAAAGACTGGAAACAATGTTTTGAAATTAGAATCATCAGAGCACTCAGCATATATAAATGGAAAGGGACTAGCCAAAATATGTATAACAAAAGACCATGAAATTAATCTTACCAACACTCTTTATGTTCCAGAATTGATGGCAAATTTACTCTCAGTTGGAAAAATTACTGAAAAGGAATTTGATGTGACTTTTACTAACAGCAAAGCATTCATTAAAAATTATGAGGGTGACATTATCCTCATGGCAAATAAAATTAATGGGCTATATTATGTTATTGGAAATTTAACAAATTTTGAGCCAAATTCTGAAAAACAATCTAAAATGAAATTATGGCATAGAAAATTAGGCCACATCAACATGCAGACTTTAAAATATGCTCATCAAACAAAATCAATGGTGGGCCTGAACTTTAATCCCAATGAATCTTTTTCAGATTGTGAAATATGCATAAAAGGCAAAATGTCTAAATCAACATTTAAATCCAGCCAAGAAGTTAAAATCTGGAATTACAAGAAATTGTCCATTCAGACGTAGTCGGACCCATGCGAACTTCATCAAATGCAGGGTACCGCTACTTTATAACTTTCATTGACGAAAAAAGCCGATATACTAAGATATATTTTCTAAAAAAGAAAAATGAAGTCCTAAACTTTTTTTAAACAATTTAAAGAAGCTGAAAACCTAACTGGAAAAAACATTAAATATCTCCAAAGTGATAATGGAATCGGAGAATATACAAGTAAAGAATTTACAAAATATTTAATTGAAAATGGAATTCGAAGGGGACTGTCAGCTCCATACACTCCTCAACAGAACGGATTGGCTGAGAGGAAGCATCGGACTATTTTGGACAAAGCCAGGTGCCTAATGTTGGAGGGAAACCTAACTCACTCTTTTTGGGCTGAGGCTGTATTTTGTTCCAATTATATCATAAATCGATCACCATCTCGTTCAATTAATAACAATACTCCATTTCAGATATGGTTCAAAAGAAAACCATCTGTAAAATATTTTCAAATTTTGGGATCTAAAGCCTTTTTCTTAAATAAAAACATTAATAAATCTAAATTTGATTCAAGAGCAAAAGAGGGAATTTTTGTTGGATATTCTAAGATATCAAAAGCCTACCGCATATGGGACCCTGAAAAAAGAAGAGTTGTAATAATAAAGGATGTAAAAATCATAAGTAAACCATATCAAAATGTTATACAAGAAAACTCTATTGAAGATCTATTTGTAGATGTAAAAATTACTAAACCAAAATTAGAAAGAGCAATTGAAATCAACATACAACCAGAAAATTCTCCAATAACTCTCCAGCAAGACTTCAACAACATAACTCAAGAAGAAGAACACTTATTCGATGAGGCAATTGAAATTGAAACTGATCCAGACACTAATTTGGAACTAGATCATGAATCAGGTCAATCACGGACTATGACACTAAGAGATCGAAACAAAAAAGAGCCACCAAAATGGACGTTGGACTATGAATGTGAAAGTTCATCATTTTCTGAAGAAGAAGCTATAAATGGTCCTGATGCACTTTCATGGCGAAAAGCATTCGAAGAAGAAATCAAAGCTCATCTTAAAAACCAAACATGGAAAGTAGTTAACAAAAATAATAACAGAAACGTCATTGACTCCAAAATTGTATTTAAAATAAAATATAAACCAACCGGTGAAATTGAAAGACGAAAAGCCCGACTAGTGGCACGCGGATTTATTCAGCGCCCTGGGATAGATTTTGGTGAGACATATGCTCCAGTCACAAAATTGAGCTCAATTGGACTACTTTTGGCATTGTCCGTTGAAGAAGAAGTCCATATTAACCAGCTTGATGTATCTACCGCATTTTTCAATGGCCAAATTAAAGAAGAACTTTACATGTCATTGCCAAAAGACCTACATGAACTCTTAAAAGAAATAATGCAAGAAGAATGCGAACACAATTAACTTGTCTTCAATAAAGCTCAGCAAATGCTAAGAGACTTAAGGGAAGGAAAGGAAGAAAAAGTATGCCGCTTAAATAGGGTCATATACGGACTTAAACAGGCTGGAAGCCATTGGTACGAAAAATTAGATGCTAAAATGAGGGACCTGGGTTTTCAGGCCTTTTCTGCAGACCCCTGTATTTCTACTTGTTTTAAGGGGTGAGAAAAAATACTTTTGGCAATATATGTCGATGATATCATCATTGCAAGTAAAAACAAGCATAAAATAAAAAACCTAAAAAATGATTTAATGTCAACATTTGAAATGAGAGACCTGGGAAACTTAACACACTGCCTTGGTACTGAATTTGTTTGCGAACAAGGAAAAATAAGGGCGTCCCAATCCAGGTATATTGATGAAATTTTAGAAAGATTTAATATGACCACATGCCACCCAGTTAAAACACCTATGGCACCAGGCCTAAAACTAACGAAAACTACCAGCTCTAAACTACCGAATTATCCTTATCAAAATTTGATCGGATCATTAATGTAACTCTCTATAGCGACCAGACCTGATATATGTCATGCAATAAGTTATTTAAGCCAGTATAACTCTTGTTTTAATGAAAGTCACTGGCAAGCTGCAAAGAGGATGCTGCGTTACCTGGTACACGGGACTTATCTTTGATATATGAAAAGTCAGGACAACCACTAATGGGCTGTACAGATGCAGACTGGGGATCTTGTCTGGAGGATCGCCGCTCATACACCGGCTATTAGTTCAAAATGGCTGGAGCTGTAATTTGCTGGGAATCACGTAAACAACGAACTGTTGCCATATTAACTCAGGAAGCAGAGTACATGGCTCTAACTGATGCAGCTAAGGAGGCAATGCATCTTAAGTAGCTTTTATCAGATATGGGTGTATCACAAAGGAGTATTACAATATATAACGACAACACATCAGCTCAAAATCTAGCGAGGAACCCAATTGTGAGCTCTCGCTCCAAACATATCAATATAAAAGAGCACTTTATCCGTGAAAAAGTGCAGGAGGGAGAGAGCAATGTATTACATATACCGACAAGTTAGATGGAGGCTGATATACTTATGGTAACAATAACTAGTTGAAATTAAAACACATTATTTAAATTTTAAATCTTATGTATTCTGTTATATATCAATTATAAAATTCATTTCGTTTAAGTTTACGCGTGTTCTTGTTAAATGCTGGTTTACGCGTGTTCTTGTTGAATGCTGGTTTACGCGCTTTCTCTTTGAATGCTATCGTACGACTGACCGTGCAACGCACATATGTTATATTGCCATCGTGGTCAGCCGTATACCATCCCATGCCAATGTGTGTATTTTGTAGTATGCATGTTATGTGCATGTTTGTATGACCGCATGTACGAATATTTTAGTTTTTAAGTCGACACTTTTCCTGGTAACACTGCTCTACTTTTATAACATGTCATAGTAATAAAAGGCCACGCCATCTTACTTGTATTAATGTCGTCTTAATCTTTAAATATATTAATTTACTTTAAATTGTTGAGTTGCTTTCATTTAAATACAAAAATTATATCCCATTTGTGTCCGCATGTAAACCAATATTCAGATATGTGTATTTTTAAAAAATATTTCTATTATGTAATGTATTTTTTATTGTACGTTTTTTCATTTTCAGTAATGATTTTATTAATAAATAGAATAAAATGAAAAACTTTCATATTCGAACTGTTATAATATAATGTACTCTTAATAGGACAATATTTAATAGGATTTTTTTTGTTGAAATTTATATGGTCGTTTTTATTAAAGATTTTTATTTTTTTATTTTCAAATTAAAATTAAAAGAACATTATAGCAATGATATATAATCAAATCGATTCAAGTAATTAATATAAATATTGTATTATTTGTTTCTAGAATGTTATCACTTTAAAAATGATACGTCAATGGAAAAATTTATGTTCAAAATAAAATAACAAAAACTTAAATCTATTTTACTTTTCCGAGTATAATGACAGAATTTTCCAAGCTGAGCTTATGAGGTTTTCCAATCAAAATATTTTGTGTTATAATTTACTTTAAAAATATTTACGAATATTTTTTTAGCAAAACTCATTACACAAAATATTTCTTTTCTTACCTCTAATATTTCTTTTGGTACATTAAATTTCTGATTATTCTTTGAATAAAATTTTGATACAATTTTATTTATTATACGTAATTAAGAAATATATATTTCTTCATTAGACTATTATTGATAGTTATAAATATACTATTTATTTAGAACAAATTTATCAATTTGAATTATACCTAATTGAACGAATCCTTTTTTTTTAGATATTTTTATGAAAAAAATCCAAAGTAGATGAATTTAAAGCAATTACAATGAAGATTGATTAATAAAAATTATCCGATTTTGTGAAACGTTATTGTGTATGAATACGAGAAAAGAAAAATAAATTTATAATTTGAATCTTTAAATGTTTATACATCAATATTTATTCGTTCAATCACTGATAATACTCTCATACAAGGGAAAAAGTACGATTTTTGCAATCTTCGAAAACTTATAGTAAATATACGCTGGAAAAAATGCCTATAAACCGGATTTCATATAGACAAAATTCTTTGATTATTTAATTTTTGAAGAAAAGTTGTAGTCCTCGAAAACTTTGAAGATAATCTGTAGCTTCCATTAAATCTTGATTCGAAATTTTTCTAATACGAAGAAAATGCTAATCAATAAAAGTTAATGTAGCTCAAGCATTAATATTTTATTATTGGTGCGCGCGCGGACTAGCAGTAGCTTTGTTTAGTAGGTCTCAGAAGTTATAGCTGTGGTTCTTCGAAGTCTCATCAAACTGCTTCCGAATCGAGTGTCTGTATCAGTGCTTCGATGTTTTCTGTATTTCGGCACCTCAGCATGATCCGTTTTCCCTCCTCTCCACTTAAATAATAATTGCTGAAGTTTCCAACTAGGAGAGCATTTTGGTCGCATTCAGTCAATTAGTATACTTCGTTGTGTTTAATTCAAAGAAAGTTTCTGCTCTGAAGCGGATTAAAATCAGGTTTCCTAATACTCAGTGCTTCTTTTAAAAGAAGCTATTCGATTAGTATAACCACTACATTAAACAAAAGTGGTATTCTGTGCGGCGACACAATCACGTTATTCATTTGAAGTTTAAAATTCTTTAAATCAGCTTTTTAATAATAATTAAATACAGTTTAAAAATATGAAGAATATATTTTAAATCTTTAAATATATGTGAAAATAAATTCTTAAGCATTTAATCAAAATAATATTATTATATATTAATATTAATAGGACAAAACTATAACAAACTTTCTGTTTATTTTTAATATTAGTTTTATTATATTTTCACTAGTGTTTGTTACGTCAACCAATCATTTATATACAGAATTATTTATAATAATCGGAATAATGGATACACGGAAATGTAAGTGTATTATTTTAAATCCATAAAGTAAATATTAAATTATATTCTATAAAAAGAATTCTTATTGTTAAATTATTATTACAATTATAAATGATTGATGAAATAAAAACTGTAATATGGATAACTACAACAAAAAAAAATTTATTTTATAACTAATATTGATTTTTGAATATATTTGCATAAAAATATTTATTTAAAAATTTATATTATATTCTGGTACATGTCGACCTTGTTCTTTGATGTTTCAATGATAAGCGTTTCTAGTGCCAAAACTTGAAATAAATAATTTATTCTGCTTAAATCTCCAAAAAAAAAAAAAAATTTCACACAAGTTTCCTTTTTCTCTGAAAGTTTTTTTAATAATTTTATATATGTATATGCACATATATTTCAATCTGATTTTATATGTTAATATTGAAGTTTTTGTCAAGTCCTATTTTATAACAGAAAAATTATTTTTCCCAATCGAATAATATAAAATATAATAACAACATTATCTTAATGACCTTGCTATTATGGTTCATATTTATGAAAAATGTTCATTTATAGTATTTTTAAATAAAAAAAGTTTTTTTTTTAAAATTATATATGGGTAATATTTATATTATACCACTATCGTAGTTAAAAGTATAAAAAAAACTGTTCCCAATTATTGAGTTTAAAGCAATTCCCTATGAATGGTAATTATTTGGTGTATGTGCATACTGTGTTAATTTTGTTATCTTCTCAGAACAACGTGCCATTTATTGATATAATTTAAAAAACAAATATATAATCAAATTAAAAAAAAAAATCTTCAAATATTTTAATAATAATCACTTATTAAAACAATACTGCATAAAATATGTATGTACATCTAAAAGAAAGGCCACCAGCATTTATTCATCTTTGCTTCGTTAATTTTAATTATTTATTTAAAAACATATATACACATATATGCACATATGCCTTAGCCATTTATATATTTAAATGAGAATATTAAATAATTAATTATAAATACTTTATTATAGTTTAATTTTAACAGCATTAAATTGTCCAAATAGAATTGAAAGCTTTCAAAAAAATTTATTTAAAAAACAATAAAACGAATTTCTTGAATTTAACTTAAATTTTTATTTAAACAAAATATTAACAAATGTATATGTATTTTTTCCAAATATATGCGAATTTTTATTAATACGAGTACATGAACATAAACGAGATAAGTATAAATTAACAAGTTATTTATATATTGACGTTTAAGTATATACCGATTATGAACTATATACATACATAGAAAGCGATGACAACAAGTATTCAACAGCTATTTAATGTTAGAATCTTGAAAAAAACAACGATCCATCCATCCATTGATGAAAAACCTTGATTTTAAATCACTGACGCCTACTTTATTTTATTTTCTTTTATTTTGGAAGATTGGAGAGGGGTGAGTGCTAGTTGAAATGAGATTTTAAAAAATTAACACTTTTGATCAAGTTTTGAGCAACTATTCTACATGAAATGGCGTAATAACAACTATTATTTGAAAATGGAAAATCATATAAAAAAACGTATGCATAATCAAATTTAATGAATTAAATATTTTTATAAATAAAAGTATTTCAATTTACATGATTACATTGAGAATTGTTTACATTCATACACATATGCTCATACATACTACTACAAGCATATATTCGGTTTTCGTTGAATAAAAGTTATTATTTCGTAGCAGCACCAGAAAATAATGCTCGTAAGCTTCGATGAACAGATGATTTATTATATACGAGTATATATATAAATTAGTAAAAAAAATAGGCAAAATTGTCATAAAATTTTGTTGAAACATTTTCTTTTATTTATCCAAGGCTTTCCTATGGCTAATGTCTATTAATTCTATGTTATTTTAATTCTGTTATATTTTTTTCAAATTTGTTTTTTTTTCTGTTTTTAGTTGGGGAAGTTTTGTTAATTACCTGTATTTCAAATAAATTTAAAAGGAAATGACTGTATGTAAATTTTTTTTAATCCATACAAACAAAAGCTTCTCCAAAAATATACAAATGCGCAATAGTAATCAGTGTGCTTTTTGTATTTCTCATCTTAATAAACTGTACTCGTATGTACAATATATTGTATTGTGGGAATTTCCCAATTACTTCTTCCATTTCTTGTTTTTGCCTGATAAAATATGACTGCAGTCACAAATAACTATAACCATTTGCATATACGAGCATATAATCGATTGAATATACATACATATGATATAATACGTTTTGTGCAACAATAAACCCTATATAAATAAAAACGCACTTCTCAAAATTTTCTTTTTTCTGTTACTAATGCTAAAAACTTTAAACTAAACAAACCCAATAAAAGGAATATACCAGTTTTAAAAATAAATAAATACATAAGTTTGTTATTAATACGTTATATCCTATATATATACCTGTAAATAAATTTTCAATTGAAATTCTATAAAAAAAAATATTATATAATACATTATTAACACTCTTATATCGCCAAATATTTTTAATAATGAACATACGAGTATATGTATATGTTACACTATAGGTAATCCGTACAAATATATGTATATAGTCGTACTTATAATCCGTAGTAGAGTCCCCTCAAAAGATAGTGTAAGAAACCAAGCCCATATTTTGGTCATTTGGTGAAAAATATTATATTGTTGATAGAAATTCAGTGAAAGTACTTTAAACATTGACTTCTTTTATGAAAAAATTTTAAGTTCTATTAAAATATAAAATGACAGAAATAATAATTTGTTTTTTTTTTACTTAACATTTGTAAATTATTTTCTTTTTAAAATATTTTGTTTGTACACAACTTCCGGTATCAATCCTAATTTTTTTTATTGAGTGTGTATTATTATTTTACAAATTATAGAAGATGGGCAAAATGTTAATAAATTTCTTAGAAAACAATGGGGCATAATAAATGACTTTAAATAAATTATTTGTATTTTTCTAAAAATTAGCTAATTATTGGAAATAGAATTGAAACGAAGCAATTAATTTTCTCATTATTAAAATGCTCTAAATGAAATAAATTATAGTTCTGTTATATATATAGGATGGACCATATATGTGGTGCAAATTTAAAATTTGCATTTTAAAATGTAAATAAAAAAAAACTAGTGTATATTTTTTAAATTTCCGGTTTGGTTCGAAAGATTGAACTTGGAAATTTAAGAATGAAATACAACATCATTTAAATGACTGACACGGCTGGCCTTAGAGTACCCCATTCGCTCGACCCAATTTTTCAGTACATTTTCGATTATCTGGGCCTGTATCTCTTTAATGGCAACTTTGATTTCGTGTTTCAAGGCCTCAATTGTCTCTTGAAGGCTTGCGTAACATTTATTATTGACGGCTCCCCACAGAAAATACTCGTAATCCAACGGGCTCCAAGGCGGCCAATTGATATCAGAATTTCGGCTGATTATCCGGTTTTCGAAAGTTCTCAATATTTCCCAATTTTCTGAGAATGATGTTGTGTTTCATTATTAAATTTTAAGGTTCAATCTTTCTAATCAAACCGGAAATTAAAAAAAATATACACTAGTTTTTAAATGGTCCACCATTTTAAAATGGAACTTTCATATGGTCCTATATAATATATGGTATATAAAAAATTAGAAATGCAATAACGCGTAGCTATCCAAATTTGGTACATGAATGATAAATATATGTTCAGTAAAATAATAAAATTTAGAACATACAACTTTGTTGATTACCATATTGTTTTTTTTTTCAATTATTAAATTCAGAAATTTAAAAGAAAAAACGAATCAGTTATATTTTTTTTATCAAAAATCTTTCAAACCCAATTGCTAGATGGATTTAGCGATTTCACAGATAACCACACAATATCCTTGCTGTCGACCAGGAAGTGTGGAATTGAACCAAATAAAAGTTCTTTACTTGGACAACTGTGCGCAATTAGAGCGGCAGTTGAGACTCCAAACAATCTCTCCAATCCTTACAGTATATCATTTTTTTTACGATAGTTTCGCATCTTTGGATGCTATTCGTGACTCTTCAGATGACCGAGTTCATGGCTGCTTTCGATATTGATTGCTGAACAACCGAAACGTTGAGTTGCATTGGGTTCCAGGTGATGCTAGTATCCTCGATAATGAGCGCGCTTATCAACTGGCGAGATAGATTATCCACCGTCCTATGCCAAATCTGCTGCATTTACTGACCAAATGGCATGTAACATCTTTCACCATGTGTAGAGAAATAGTCTTCACCAAAGATGTATGATTTATTTCCATACATTGGATAAACATCAGAAAACCAGTCTACTCAATAACCATTCCGTAGTTTTGGGCAAGGAAACTTAACCATGATTTTCTTTTTGAGAACCAACCACATCCGTTAACGAATGCCACTTTATTCAGAGTTTATTTTTGAATAAGACTCATTCCATTGTGTAACTCCTAGGTCCAACAAGTCATTTTCCTTGTCTTCATTTTAATTTTCTCTAGCAAATTTCACAACCTATAATTACTCCCTTTATTTTATGGTCGACCAGTCTCATTACGGAAGCTGGCAATGCCAACATATACGGAAGAAGATGTCACAAAATGGCCTCAAGGTAGTCGCGCTTCAAAACCGCCTCTGGTTGTTGTCTAAGAGACCTTATATACAAATAAACAATGCTCAAATGTGTACTTTTATTAATTTTTAAATAAAATAAAACTAATTTTTTAAATCTAAGAATTGGATATAACATATGTGTATACGAGGTAATAATTCGAATTTAGTTATTGTACATTTGCAAATTTATAAAATTGCAAAATTGGTAAGTACAGTTTAGAATTAGAATATTTTCTTCCTTGAAACTATGTTTACAGTATTTTCATGAACTGATAAATATTTTTAATTTCTGCTTGATTATAAATAAAAACAGTAAATATGTTTCAGAAAAAAACCAAATACATTAAAAATAAAACAGTTTGTTTACTAACAGAGCAAAAAGACATTAAAAAAAATGTTGAATGCAACTTTAAATTTAAGTCAACTAAATAATATTAATATCTTTGATGAAAATATTTATTTTATTAATTTTATATTGAATTTCCGCGGGTTACGTATATTGGATTTTCGGTTTTTTGTGGCGTTATGTTGGTACTTATGTCTCTCACATTCAAAAATTAACGGCCATTTTGAATGTTCAGTTAATTTTCACAGCTGCTTTGCTTGCACGTGTTTTGACTCATCTTCGATTTTTGCCCATTTTCGACCAAAAACAGCATCGCATTAACATTGCTAAGGAGCTATTGGACTCTGTCCGCGACTACCCAAATTTGCTCCAGAGGGTTATAACTGGTGACGAATCATGGGTTTATGTTTATGACGTGGAAACCAAAGCTCAATCATCCCAATGGAAGCTGCCGCACGAGCCAAGACCAAAAAAAGCGCAGCAAGTTCGGTCGAATGTGAAGGTTTTGCTTACAGTTTTCTTCGATTGCAGGGTCGTGGTGCATCATGAGTTCTTGCCATAGGGTAGAACGGTCAATAAGGAATATTACCTGCAAGTTATGCGCAAGATGCGCGAAGTAATCCGCCAGAAACGCCCGGATTTGTGGAAAAACAAAAATTGGCTTTTGCACCATGATAACGTCCCTGCTCACGCATCGTTGCTTATGCGCGAATTTTTGGCCAAAAACAACACATCATTAAGCAAATTCAGTAACCTTTTCCGTTTGATTTATATTTTTATACATAATTTATTTTCTCTTTCATATTTTTAATACATATGAGAATATTTTATAATTTATCAATTTATATAGAATAATAAATATGTATTTTTCTCATGTAAATAATTAGAATAAATAAGTTATGTAAATTAATTTTTAATAATTTAAATATATTTTCGTATTTTCTTTCAGACATTCTATTTTTGGTTTTGATAGTGTATACTAGTTTCAGTAGATCACAAAATATCAACCAAAATTTAATACGCGACAATTTAAGAAAAATTTCAGCAAGCAGTGAAGGTTTTGCTTTGGAACTTTTTAAAGTAAATTATTCGTTTATAAATTTTTTAATAATATTGGTTAATAACATATTTAAACATTTTAGAAAATATCACAAGCAATACCAACTAATGACTTTATGATATGTCCATTATCAGTATGGTCTCTTTTATTGTTTTTGACTGAGGGTGCAAAAGGCAATACACTCGCACAGTTACAAACTGGTCTTCGGTTAAGTGAGGATATAACTCCAATTCGCGATGGATATAAATATGTACAGGAAGCTCTTAAGTAACAAATTATTTAGTAAATTGGTGAATATATTTATAATAAAATTTTTACTTCAAAGTACAAATACATCAACTGTACAGGCAACCGTTACAGAAGCCATTGTATTTAATCAACAAAAACCTCTTAACCCTGACTATGTCGATATAATCCAAAAATCTTACAGAGCAAAATTAATTCCAGTAAGTTTTGATACTCCTGTACAGACACAAGAAAAGATCAACGGAATAATAGATAAAGCAACTTTCGGAGATATCAAATATGTTGTACAAGCGGAAGATTTAAAAAATATGGAAATTATGCTTATAACTGCAGTATTTTTCAGAGGACAGTGGAAGGTAGCATATTATATTATATGTATATATAAAAAATATGGATAAATACATAATATGTCTGCATTTATAAAATCATTGTTTATAATATGTAGATGCCCTTTAATCGCTCACTTACTAAAACTGAAGCATTTTACAATGAAGATGGAGAGCAAATTAGTACTGTACGTATGATGTTCCAGCATGGCGCATTTTTATATAGTGGGATTCCTGAATTGAATACGCATGTCGTAGAATTACCATATGGAAGAGAAGATCGTTTATCAATGATAATACTTTTGCCACGAAAAAGTATGTTCAAATATAACATAAAAAATATATCTTAAATTATTCTAAAAATATTAATAGGTACAACGGTTAGTAATGTTATCGAAAAACTATCACAAATGGGTGCAGAAACAATATTTAGAAAATTAAGAGAAGCTCAAGAATATGGTGACGAAGAAGTCGAAGTATACTTACCTAAGTTCAGCACAAGCTCGGATTTCGTTTTAAATGTTATCCTTCAACAGGTAAGGCTTATTAAATACATTTTTAATTGCGGTTTATCTTATTTCAATTTTGTTTAGATGGGAATTAATGATATTTTAAATCAAGGAGATGCTAACTTATTAAAAATGTCAGCATTCAATCTATATCTAACTAAAATGTTGCATACAACCAAAATTGAAGTCAATGAGGAAGGAACTGTAGCATCTGCGGTAACAATTGGTTCGCTCGGAAATAAAGCTAGCCCTCCAAGATTTTATATGAACAGACCATTTGTGTATATGATAGTTGAGAAAACTACAAATACAATAATTTTCATTGGTCAAGTATTTAATCCAAATTCGAGTTAATAGACAGACTTCACAAGCAAATTAGAATTTAAAGAAAAAAAAGGATTACTTTATATAAAATCATGAAATTGCTAAATTCTAAACTAAATTTTATTATATAGAAAACATAGACATACTACACATATCTAAATGTACAATATATTCTAATAATTATTTATTTGATAAGTTTTTATTATGACAATTTTTTCTCCCTTGATATACTATATATTCAAAAAATATATCACATTGTAACTGATTGTTTAGAAAAGTTTTTAATTAAATCGAATTTCATTAATAATTCGAAAGTTGGTTATTAGTACATATTTGTTATTGGCATGATCATTCGAATAATTAATACTAGGAAAAATAAAACAAGTATAAAAAAATGGAAAAATTGCTGCAAAATATAATAAAAATAAAAATATAAGGAAATACATTTGGAAATTGATAAATTCTATTAATAAATGAGTATCTTTAAGAATAAATAATCCATAGAATAGCATGGAGTGGAATAGCTGCATAATAGGCTAGAATGAGTAAAATGATACCTTTTATATATAGGCCGCTATTCGCCTCTTATCGTTGCAGACGCTACCATCACGTCATGGTAATATACGAGTATCTATGTAAAACGCCTATAGAGAAATTGCATGGAAGCGCCATTTATGCGGAGCTTTTGGTCGACAAAATATATCTTAAAATATCAAATGAGAGCATTAATAAACTAACTCTCAGCACACATACGTGTATGCAGTGCAACTCCCATATGCAATACTAGATAGAGAGGAAGAGAAACAAAGATGTCAAATTCAAGGATGTTTTATCATTATCTACTTCATTGCAAATATGTCATTGCGGCTTCTTTTCCTCTTACTATGGGTAGAGTCATCGCCAAGTAACCCTTCACGAGATAAAAAAAAAAGGAAATTTAATTTTTTCAATCGACGGAAGAAAATTTAATATAAGAATATGAACAGAATACTATGATCGATTTCTTATAATCGCAATGCCTGATTATAATATGTATTATAAGAATAAGATTGTATTATGAGTATGTATAGTAATTGGTCTTTACTGTCGCAATTATGATAATAATATTTCTATTTTGTTCAACTGAAAATAGAAAATTACGATGGATTTTTATATTTTTGATTTATAATTTTTGCTTTGATTTCGGTTTGAGTGAAAATTGAGGGATTTGATCAGGAAATTCAACGTGTTTTAAAAAGTGTTTTTCTTGATTAGAACAAAGAAACAGGCTGTTTGAATTTTGGATATATGTTCATATGTACGTATATTCGATTAACTATGTACATGTACCAAGTTATATACCATAGTTGCGTATATTTAAATTAATATATTTTTACGTGTATAGCAGCTAAATTTTTTGTGAAAATTTGATGGAGGCATATTCTCTAGAAGAATAAGGCTTTCATTATTTAATACATTCATTTCTGGTATTCAACACTGTAATTAAAATTTAGTTTTTATGGACTTTACAAATGTTGTGTGTGTTTAGAGGTATGGAGCTTTAAAATGAAATAAAACATATACAAATCATGGTAATGCCCATGGTATTGGCTATATTGGAAAGACAATTTTATGCCATTAACGTTTAAATACGGAAGTCAAATTTTCCATTAGCATTTAGTCGGAGTCATATTTTAAACCACTTTTTCGAGCAGTTGCCTCTACAGCATTAATCATATAATAACTTAAGAAAAACAGCTGAAATATAGAAAAGATCCCTAAGTGTCTTTAGCACATGCACTTATCGAAAATAATGTTCTTTCGAACATATTATTTTTCTATAATAAATGTATATATGAATGAAATTTTTTTTAAAAAGTCATTTTCCCAACTATTTTAACTTCAATTAAATAATTATGCATATGAAAAAATTAAAAATAACATTATTCATTCGAAATTAAATATAGCGCGTATAATTCGCAATTGATTTCGAAAACGTTTCAAAGTGCAAAGGTATTTCAGATTCTAGTGGGACAATACATTTCTGGTAAACTACGAAGCACAATACTGACTGAACTGAGACTGCAGCTAGGCGAAATAGTCAAAATTTTAAAACCTGCACAGTCTTACGAGAATGCACAAAACTCTGATTGTAAGTGTAGTCTAAGTACTGTCCTTAGATTAAAAAATAATCTTCTTTACTGTCATACATTTTAGTGTTTTGTTATGTGACAGGACTGTTGTTTGACAGTTGAAATAGAAGTAGCGTAAGTGAATAAATTATTTCCAGTTATATATTAATAAATTGAATGAAACATCTTTTATAAATAATAAATTTTATTGCAATTGTCTTTAATTAGTTGATTCGGGCGAGATTCGCTTAATTTTAAATATTATTTGCAGTTGGCGTCGGAATTGTGATCATACCTTTATAATTTGTGAGAATGGCTGCACCTGTAGAAGGGACTTGCAAAGACATGTGCCCGTTATTTGAAATTAAACTGTAATAAAATATTAATTTTCGGTTATAACTACAATAAATAATATTAATTGAATTATAGGCGGACAAGAGAGAGTCTTTTGCATTTTTTTGAGTTGAAGAATAACAAGCCATATAATGTAGTAAAGGAATTTAGCAGATCAGCTGCTGGTGTACGAGCGGCTAAGCCTGCTGATCTCCGAACTCCTAATGCCCTTTACAAAACCGTAAAATATTTATTGAAAGAGTAATTGGGAGCATTATTTTTTATTCAGAATTTCATAAAATTTACTTTAGAATATTGCTGGACAAACGAAAATCCTATGCTTTCATCTATGATTTTATTTTTGATCGCATGCGCTGCATACGACAGGAGATTGTCATGCAAGGCTTAGACGATATTATCACAATAACTCTTCTTGAACCTATAATAATGTTCTTAGGTTATAGTAGTTTTCGGTACATCTACGCACCTGATTTAGAATTGATGTGATATATTTTGACTTATTTTATATTAAAAGATTGTGTTTAGAGCCTATTGGAAAATTTGATCCAAGTATATGTGGACAACACTTGCAAGAATGTTTGAAAAAAATTTTGTGTTGTTACGATCAAATTTACGAGGAAGGAAATATTAATATACCCGAATTAACAAATCGCTGTTTCATGGAAGCATTGTATCAAATATTTAATTTTGGAGCCATAGAATCATTGAGACGGGGAATTACTTTGCCAGAAAAAATTCGGTAATCTTGCAAATATCTTTTCTTATTAAAATTATTCTATATTTTGCAGAAAGCATCCTTTAGTTAAATTAAGCATAGATACTTCACTAGAATATAATCGGGGAAATTATTACAAAGCATTTAAAGGATTAGAAAAATTGCCTCATGTGTTACACGCTGTTGGAAGTTTGCATTATCCTAAGATCAGACGGTAACAATATATTATTACATATATCTACCTAACATGAATTTAAATATTATTTAATTTTAGGAAAATATTACATATATTTTCTTATGCCTACAATAGCAAACAATCAAATGTCGACGTACAATATGTAGAAAATATGCTTTATTCAAATAATGTTGATCTCGTCACTGATTGTAATTATTACAATATACTTATATTAGATGGAAATTTTATTCAATTTTCAAAATCGGATTTTGATGCTGGAAAACCTACCATACAATATAAACTGGAACAGGCCGTATATAAGAAATTTGAAAACAAGAATTTATCAGAAATTTTATTATTACAAAAACTGTAAAAATTGTTTATATCGAAGTTTTAAATGTTTATTGTAACTTAAATACAATTTTTTTTAAAGACATTTCATTTGCTACCAATATTTTGCATATGCGTATACAGTAATTTAGTTTAGTGGCAGCTCATTTGCTTCTAATTTTTCGAATTTATGTTTCGAAAAACTGAAAACTGCATACAGTTACCACAATGGAAATTTTAAAATCTTAACAGAGGGTTGATTTGGGCGAAATATGGCAATTTTCGACAGTATTTAAATTTCAGTTTGCAGTTGGCATCGGAATTGTGTTCCTACATTTAACGATTTAATTATTGTCTATGGTTTTTGTTATACCTTAGATTACAAAACAACTGGATAGGTCTCTACATAAAAATATTGCGCAATTATATCTAAAATACATATGTAAAAAGACTGATTTATGAAAAAACACCGGTATTTTACATAATGGATTGATATTGTTTATGAATTAAACTATATATGAAAATTCATTAACTTTATTTAATTCTTCGAAGTTACATTAGATATTAAATAAAGACACTTGAAATTCAACTTCTTTACTGTCAGTAATGTGCTCTAGTAAGTAAATTGAAAATATAGAACTGATATCCAACGTCGTTTTCATTTCTCATTTAAGATGAAAAATATTGAAATATTGCACAAAAACTAATTTTTTAGTATAATGCAATATATGGCCGATGATCAAATAAACCCGAACGTGTTAATATGACATTCAGTTCTATAATTTATGAAATAATCCTTATTTTAGAAAGTAGTGAAATTATCATATTCTAATATAAATAATTATTGCTAGTTTTTATGAAATAATACTAGCTAAAAAGACTAAACGCCAAATAAAAGTAAGAAGAAGAAGGAAATTTTATTGTCAGTTTCAGTTTTGTGATTTTGTTTTGTTTTGGATCAGGATGATAGCTACGAGGCAGATGAAATATTCAACTCCTTTATATGGTCAGCTAGTTATTGGGCCACCAGGATCAGGAAAAACTAGTTACAGTCATTATATGTGTAATTTTTTGAAAAATCTCGATAGGAAAGTGTCTGTGGTCAACTTGGATCCAGCTAACGAAAATATGGATTACAAAGCAGAGATTGATATTATGAAATTAATTAAAGTTGAAGATGTTATGGAGAACTTAGACTTAGGCCCAAACGGTTCATTAATGTATTGTATGGAGTATTTAGAGCAAAATTTTGATTGGCTATTAAATCAGCTAAAAGCATCGCCAAACAACTATTATATATTTGATTGCCCAGGTCAAGTAGAATTGTACACACATCATAGATCGATGAGGAATATATTTACAAAACTTGAGTCTCTCAGTTATCATTTATGTACAGTACACCTAATAGACTCTCATTATTGTTCCGAGCCCACAAAATTCATATCGACTTTGATGTTATCACTGAATACGATGTTGCAAATGGGATTGCCGCATGTTAATGTATTAAGTAAAGGAGATTTGCTCAAAGAATATGAATCAAAATTGCTCTTTAATTTGGATTTTTATACCGATGTTCTCGATTTGAAGTATCTCTTAGAAGCTCTAGACAATTCACCAGGAATGCAAAAATATGTGCGATTAAATGCAGCTATCGTTTCGTTAGTCGAAGATTATAGTTTAGTTTCATTTCAATTACTTGATGTAAAGCGAAACGATAGTCTTTTACGCATAAAAAATTTTATTGATAAAGCAAATGGATATGTTTACGGTGCAGGTGAAGAAAAGAGTGTTAATTCGCTTTTAGCTTGCGCCGTTGGTGCTGAAACCGAATGCGAAAGAATGTCAAAAGATATTGATCCATATTTATAAATATAAAAGAAATTCAGAACAAAATAACAGTGGTTTTATTATTATTATTTTATTGTGAGTTAAATATATATTATTTAATAATTTATTGAATATTAAGTAACATATAAGTTTAAAAAGAATGCTATGAATAGCACGTTTAAAAATTGCGGTACTTGAAATTGGAACGAACGAAGCCATAAACGCAAGCTAATGTTACGTCAGACTAATGCTTCCATATAAGGAAAGTGTTTAGTCCCGTTGGTTGGTTGGGTAGATAGTTTATTAGTGGCGCGGGTCTTCATTTCTCGCGTTAATTGAGTTTATCGTTTTAAAAAATAAATTATTTTGAATTTTTTAATATTTCCGAATTTATTTAGTGAAAATAAAGTCTTGGTGACTAATGGCTTATTCCAATAGTGAGTTTTATTTATAAATTTGTATAAAGTGTTTTAAGGTATATAATGCCGGTTTACTGATGTAAAAGGTTTGCGAATTAACTAGGGTTTATTGACTTTTTAAAATACATATTAAATTTTCTTGTTTTTTTTATTGGCATTTGGTTACTTTGGTTTATTTTGTCAAACAAATGATAATTTATTAATTTAATATTAAATATATCCATATTTGGTAAAAATTCCTTTAATGCATGAATCATAATTTTATCATGCTTTTGCTTCAGTGGCAGATGTATTCGTACATGAGCATAATTGAATAGAAATTGTGTGAAATAATTTTAAATTGTATAATTAATATGCAAATGGCAGATAAAATATTATGATTGTACAGTTCCCAACTCGCCAATCAACTTTAGTTAATTAATCAGAAAATATTCTCAGTTTTTTATAGTTTATTTCCATCCCTAATAAGCTATGTAGTTCGGAAAACCCGAAATAAATAAAATTTTCAAATAATATGATAAAAATATGTGTGAAAAAATTTAATTCCCTTCGATTCAATATTAAAAAAATATAATTGAAGTAACTCTACATATATTCAAGGTGGAAACTAATTTTTAAGTAGTGAAATTTACGTTGAAACATTCTCTCATTTAATGTCGGCTTGAACAAACTATGGCCGTGTTAATTCGGAAAATCATAATTGTTCATTAGTAATCCGGAAATGCATTTAATATATAATAAATAATTGTTGGTGTGTAGCAACAAGCCAAATATACTAGAATATGTTTTGAATTTCTCAAAACATTTTATTTTCATCGTTTAGAATTCATTTATGCCAGTCTCCCGAGGACTCAAAGAGGCCAACCAATTGTTCTGGGCGCCGATCCAAAGGGGAAAAATTTCCTCTACACTAATGGAAATTCCGTAATAATAAGGAATATTGAAGTAAGTGTTAGACAGAAGAAGAGTGATTCTAATTTTATCAACGCCTACATAATTTTTTTTTTTTTAGAATCCAGCGATTGCCGATGTCTACACGGAACACTCTTGCCCCGTAAATGTTGCCAAATACTCGCCTAGTGGATTTTATATCGCATCGGGTGGTAAGAATAAAGTTTATCAATGAATAAACAAAATTTATCTTATCGCAATAGTATACAAAATCATATCGTAAGAAAGATATATTTTTTTAAAATTATTATCTTTGATAACGGTTAAATAAATACGATTGAAACTGATTATTTATTAATTCGCTATAAAAAATTAATTGCTTCCGAATATTTTTCAGATCAATCTGGAAAAATACGTATATGGGATACCGTAAATAAAGAGCATATACTAAAAAATGAATTTCAGCCAATTGGTGGACCTATAAAAGATATTTCTTGGTCACCGGATAGTCAACGGATTTGTATTGTTGGTGAAGGTAGAGAAAGATTCGGACATGTTTTTATGGCAGAGACCGGAACATCGGTTGGAGAAATTAGTGGACAATCAAAACCAATTAACTCTTGTGATTTTCGACCAAGTCGACCATTTAGAATTGTTACCGGTAGCGAAGATAATACAATTGGTGTTTTTGAGGGTCCACCATTTAAATTTAAGATGACAAAGCAGGATCATACGCGATTCGTTCAAGCTGTCCGATATTCGCCTAGTGGACACCTATTTGCCTCAGCTGGATTTGATGGCAAGGTATTCATATATGATGGAACAACATCCGATTTGGTTGGAGAAGTTGGAAGCCCGGCACATAAGGGCGGAGTCTATGCTGTAGCCTGGAAGTCAGATGGTACACAATTATTAACTTGTTCGGGTGATAAAACTTGTAAATTATGGAATGTAGAAACCCGCGAATTAATTACGGAATTTCCAATGGGAACTGCAGTCGAGGACCAACAGGTACATAATTTTTTGATACTATATATTATCTGTACAGTTTTTTAATATAAGTTGTTCGCATAGGTTTCGTGTTTGTGGCAAGGTGATTATTTGCTAACAGTTTCTCTTTCTGGTTTTATTAATTATTTGGATATAAATAATCCAACAAAACCATTAAGAGTGATTAAAGGACACAATAAACCGATAACAGTCTTGGGATTAACGGACGATCATAGTACTATTTACACTGGTAGTCATGATGGTGCTATTACAAACTGGAATTCTGGAAATGGTGTAAATGATCGCATTGCAGGAAATGGACATGGTAATCAGGTAATAAACTTTTGTCTATTTTAATACGTAATATAATTCTATAATTCTATAAAAGGTTAACGGAATAACAGCTTTTGGAGATTTTATTTATACTTGCGGCATTGACGATTCATTGCGTCAAATTAATGTAGAAGGTAATACGTATACCGATGTAGTTGTGAAACTAAATTGTCAACCCAGAGGGTTAACCATCTTGAGAGAATCCAATATAATTATTTTGGCTTGTGTAAAAGAACTCACCGTAGTCCAAGTAAGCATCCGCAAACACAAATTCTGTTAATTAAAAATCAATTATTACCTTAAAAATGATTAATAAATATTTATAAATAATTAGGATAACCGAAAAGTTAGTTCACTTCCTATTAATTATGAAGCGTCCAGTTGTACATCAAATGCAGAAACTCAAGATATTGCTGTGGGTGGCGATGATCAGAAACTACGCATCTATTCATTAAACGGTACTAATCTAGAGTTGAAAAATGAACTAGAGCATTTAGGTGCTGTCACAGATTGTTGTTATTCACCTGATAATAAGCTATTAGTTGCATGTGACGCTCATCGCAAGGTTGTCTTATATTCAGTTCCTGAATACAAGGTATGTTAAAAGCAAAAATAATAATTGTAAAGTAATCCAGACTAATCTTAAAATTTTCTTTATGCTAACAATTTAATTATAGTTGGTAAGCTTCATGCTCGTATTTAATTTTGCTTATAGATTATTTGTTGTATTAATATTTATTAATGTATATGGACAAAATTATAGAATATAACCTTTTCCCTTAATTTTTTATTTATTTTATATTTTAGCCACCTCATAACAAAGAGTGGGGCTTTCATAATGCACGAGTAAATTGTGTTGCTTGGTCGCCGAATTCTCTATTGGTAGCCAGTGGTTCACTTGATACAACTATAATTATTTGGTCGGTAACTAATCCGTCAAAGCATACTATTATAAGAAGTAAGTACAATTACTTTGTTCTTTAGAAATTAAAATAGAAAGTAATTTTTTATAAAATAAATATCTATTCTATCACTTCAAGATGCTCACCCACAATCACAAATTACACGACTTGCATGGTTGGACAACAATACTCTGATTTCAACTGGTCAGGATTGTAACACAAAGATTTGGAACGTTGAAACTATTTAAAAAGTAACTGATAGCATCTCAACATAGACGAGCATAATTTTTTCCTGCATTTTCATTTAAAATTAACGATGGATTTTTTTATAAAAAAAGAGCATTTTCTCTATGGCTTAAGTTTAATTATATTAATTTTTTTCATAAGATGGAAAGTTTCTATATCAAAATTTGTGTTTTCAACGCGCATCATTTTTCTCTTAAGTTTTGTAAACATTAAGTGAGATTTTGTATGAATGTTTAAAATAAAATAAATTTCTGTCAGCATTTAAATAAACTACCAAATTATAAAATTAACAAAATTCTTCATATTGATCCTTTTTATAAAAATAATGTATTTTTCTTATTTTGCCTAAATTATTCCTTATATATTACAATGTATATGCAACCAGAAAAATGTTAATTCGTCGAGTGTTTTATATCTATTTATATAAATGAATAAACGAAAAGAATATATTAATTTCAACAGTGCGTTTTATTGATTTATTTCATTATTCGAGTGAGTGTATATATTTATTTATTTTTGCCTAAATTTTTTCAATTTAGTAAATTTTGATAATATTTCTCTATATTGTATTTTGTATTATTATGTTAAAATATTGTAGTTAAGAGAAAAGAAATTCTATTTAACTCTGCTAAAATAAAAATAGAAAAAAAAAACAATTCAACAAAATTTTTATTTAAATAACAATCCTATTATAGATATTAAATATTTAAATAAATACTTAAAATTATTTACAACAAAATAAACAGGTAATATATTGTCTTTTATGTACTTTTGACTAGAAGTATACTTCCTAAATATTAAGTTATTAAACTGATGTCTAATGAGAGAAAAAAAATGATTATATCGTAGGGCTCTGGGTGCGCCATTTTTTTTTTTAGGCGGCATATTCGAAATTTGTAATAATTTTCGACGGATTTCACTATCACAGCTAGGGACGATGGTCACATATGGACAAATATTTTAAAAGATATAGGCATGCACATAATTAACATTCGTACTTTTCGACATAAATTCAATTAAATTGATTAGGTTGAATATATTCCGTTATATGTTATTGCACATGCAGACTATTATTATTGTATGTTAGACAGAATCTGATCGTTCTGAATTTGTGTTTTCTTTCTTGATCATGTGCGTTGAATCTGCGGTTGGAGTTGTTGGTGTTGTTGGAGTCGATGGTGCTGATGGTGTGGATTGGACATTACTACTGGCATGGAACTGACTCTGGAGAAACATATAGGATTGGTTTTGCTGAGTAATTTGAACATCGTTCTGTTCCTGTTTCATCATCGAGAATGCAGCATTGATGCCCTTGGTTCGCTTCCTTCGTGTCTCCGACTCGCACGGACTCGGTGCTCCTGGATGTCGATATGAAACGTGTTTGCGTAAAGCATCCTTACTTCGAGATACATGTGAACAAACATTGCACGCATATCTTGAACGAGAATAATAATTTTTCGTTATATATATTTAAATAATCGCATGTATGTGTATGTTTGCTACTTATTCAGTATTTTCGATTAGCAATAATTTGTTTTTATTTGTTTTAAATTTAAAATCCATTGAATAATTTTTAATTTTGAACCATTCAGTTCACAAATAAATTTTTCATTAAATAAATGACTATAAAATTATATTTCAGAATTATTATAGTTCAAAAAAATAGTTTAGAAATTTCATTATAATCCGTTCTTACCGAACATTCTGATGAGTCTCCAAATGAACTCTCAAATTATACTGATTGCTTAATTGTTTATGGCAAATAAAGCAGGTCGCATAGAGTTTCGAATTTGTTGGTTTCACATGTGCATTAGCTATTGTCTTTTCCAGTAGAGTTTCTGATGTCGGAAGATTTTCTGGAGCTGGTACAGGAACAGTTACTGGAAAAGTCGGTGTGGGTGCACGTTGATTCCTGGACACATTTTCAGTGTGCTGTTTAGTAGTGTCTTCTGGGTTAAAATGATGTGGAATAGATGAAAAAGGTGGTGGTTTCAGAATTAGTGATGTGGGAGGGGAATGAGGAATAGCCATCTGCATTTTAGAAGCATTTGATGACTCTACGCACGGTTTATTGGATGTGGTGCAACGTAAATTTTCAGCGATTTTATCAATCTTTTTCATGTCCTTATATTTTCGTTCAGCGGATTGACTTCGTTTATTACTATTTTCATCTACGCACATATCGTCATTATTTTCTTTTGCATTCTGAAGTAGATTGTACTGATGTTGGTATTTAGATAAAAATTCAGTAGTTTTATTTAGTGCAGATTGTGAAAAATTCAGTGGTTGCGTCATTAAATTAGGATAAAATTGAAAGGATTTCATGAAAAAATTTTCTAATGGTGATGGTATTTTTGCTGAAGCCGGAGAAGTTGTTTCTGATTCTTTCGGTGGGTCCGAATTCGTCTTTGGGGATTTAATTGAACTCTAGAATTGAACAATATGAAATACTATTCAATTAAATTCGATCAAGTAAAAATTTTCTTTCGTTCACACTTACATTATTAAAATCAGCTAAACCTTTTATTCCCAAAGTTTCAGCTAACGCTAAAAGTGTTGGTATTTGCTCTTCGAAAACATTTACTTCACCCGAATACATAAATGTCAAAAGAGCAACAACCGCCCCAAACGATGCACCAGGAATCACTATCACTGGATGATATGATGAGTCCAGTGTTCGAAATAGCTCCGAAAAGAACGTGCTACATGCGCTAAGCACAACCCGATGAGCGCGAAGTGTTTTCCCTTCTGCAGATAGTGTTACATCGGTTAAATGTGACTGATCCAAAAGAAGAGGTAAAGTGCTGAGCAGGCTTGTCTAAAATTAATTACATAAATTTTATAAAAAAAAAACCAAAATACAAGCATACGCGTGTGCAATCACGCACACACGTTTAGTATATGTACATACATATATCTATATGAAAATAAATTTTTAGTAAAACATTTTTTTTCTAATTATTTTGCTTAAGTATTTTTATATATTTAGCAAAAATATAGGCAAAAAATAATCGCCATTTTCGGAAATAAATAAATTTATCTATGGATCACACGCAATAACAATAAAAACTTTATATATTTTGAAAAGTTATTCATCAATACAAATAATTCTTAGATTGTTTTTCTTAAAATTCTTTTTTCTTCGCCAAACGTTATATGTGATATTTTTTTTATTTTATGTATCCCCAGCTATGCGAGTATAAATACAATTTACCTGTGGCCATTGTCAAATTACGATAGGTTTTAAAATATCCAAGAGAAGAAAATATAAATAAATGTTAATATGAAATGGAAATTTCTTAAAATATAACAAAATATCTATGCATGTATTTTTATACAGTGAAAAATTCTTTTGTACTGCATAACAAAAACACAAAATGTAATTTTCATAAAATCACCTTTTCTTGGTTAAATAAATTGGTTTTTGTTATTGTTGATTAATAATACGGAAAATATTTGTATTTGCTATAATATAGTTTGTTCAAAATAATTATTAAATAATAAATGATATTATTATATTAAATAAATTTAATATACATACTTATATCGAAAAAATGAATTATTTTGTGTAATTCGAAATGTGAATCGGTATAGTTTTTTTTATTCAATATTATGTGTATGCATATGTTAGATTACAAAACAAATGCAAACATTTTGAAAAATTCTAAATATTATTTATAATAACTAAAATATTTTAGTTTTTTTTTTAAATTTTACTTCAATTTGTCAATTTAATGCAAACAAAGTATTAGTAGATTGGAACGTGTTAGCCTTCTTATAAGGAACAATAGCAATGTTTTTTTTTTATATCAGCAAGTAATATGAATTAATAAAAATAATAATTGATTAATTGTTAAATCTTAAAAAATATATACTCCATAAATAATTATAAAAGTAGAAAGCATTTAAAAAAATAATAAAACAATGCAATCATAAGTTTAGAATTTCAGGCAGTTTTCGGATTTAATTATTAAACTTTTGAATTCAATACATTTTTATTCTTAATAGAAATAAAAACTATACAATATACCATATATATATATATATTAATTTTTTTGTCGAATACGAACAACATTTATTGAATACTATTTATTTTAAATATTTTTAAGAAATAAAAGAACTTGTTCAGAACTTATATTCAGAGAAAAATTTAAATGTTTCGTCTTATTTGAACGTGGGATGATGGAAAGGAAAAAAATGACAAAAATAAAAATAATAAATTTTCTTGGCATTGGAAATGAATTCAAACTTCTGGAAAGTCTCTCTCTAATCATATTACACGTGTTGACTGTAATGAGCACATTTAAAATGTACAAAATTTGAACAAAAACATTGTTATATTTTTATTTTTTGGCAAAGCGACTAGAATTTTTTTAAATTATTCTCCGTTTTCACTAAATAAATGGAGGCACTTCCCCACATGTTGAATATTTATCTGTTGAATAGATATACTCTTAGACTAACTAAGTAGTTATAGTATTGAAAATGGTTACTTGTACAAATTAAATTTATTATTATTAATAATGGACAACCTATGTTTGGTTATATTAAAAAAAAGCCAATTTAGCTTATCCAAAATATGAATTAGTCTTATGCGAAATATTTTCAGTGATTTATTTCATTGATAATCATATAAAAATATTTACAAAAAAATATATGCATATGCTCATAGGATGTTACCTTTAAATCTGTTCATGTTAAATAAATAAATTATAATTATATACTACAATAAATACGTATCTTAAAAAAATACTTAAAAATAAATGATTGAACATTAAAATAAGTGCACACTGGAGAGCCAGGGTACAATATAATGATTAAAATAATTTCTACGATGTGCAACGAAAACTGCATGCGATCCGATTGTTGTTTTCGTTCAAAGAAAATAATCCCATCGGAGCGAAATAATTTTGTGCATAAATAATCTGATTGTTGCCAAATTCCATCCAAATTTGCATGCACTGCGACTATAGTAAAAATACTATGTAATGGGTAGTTAGTTGTAGTCTCTTAGATCGTTAGTTGTTTGATGACTTGATTTAGTATTTATATATTTTTATTAAAATAACATCAATTAGTACGATTTATCTTTACTTTATTTATTAAAATGTGAAAATTACTTTTAAGCAAATTAATAATAATATAATTAAAATGAAATGAGAGTTTTTTTTTGTTTGTTGAAAAACACACCTGGTGATTGTGCCATCGGAGACAAAATTGTTGTGTAGACGATGCTGCACTATCCATAGCAGAGCAGCAGTTACGGCGGTAGAATATCGCACGAGTTTTATTAAAAAACGACTAAAGTTAGCTCGCCTATAGAGGAGCTAAATGTTAATCCTCTATCCAAATATTTTCACTGCAGTTCTCTATTATGACACGCCATATACATATAATATATTGAAATTATATTTAGTTTTTTATTTCAATTCGATTATAAACAAAATAAAATAAAATATAATAAAATTAACTCGTAGCTCAAAAAAATCTATTCTGTCACCAAAGAATAATGTGTGTAGTAATTTCGAATAATTATTCCAATTTATTATTTATTCTACTTTAATTATTATTTTTTTTATTTTATATATTGTATTTTTTTAAATCTTTTATTTATTTATTATTATTGTCATATTGGATTTTTCTTAAAGGACACTTGTTAATTGTAAATTCGAATTTAATGAATACGCACACGTTGTTCTATATTTAAAATAAATCGCACGGACAAAAAAAAATTATTTCAATTCTAACTCTTAATTAAACAAACACATAGGTAAAATAGAAAATAATACTATTTTTAAATAGAATTTCAACAGTTTCTTTCGATCAATGAATTAACATATAAATAGATAGTAGATAATCCATTTGAGTGCAAAAAAAAAAGATTGTACAATTCGAATTAAGTAAGAAACTTTATTAAATTATAATATATTTAAAAAAAAAACAAATTATTTCTAATTTCACTAATATTGTAATTGTCGTATAATAATGATCATAAAAAATTGTCGTTAAATATTGGCGTTCGCTGTTATTATTAAATTAAAAAATATAAACTATAAGAGAAAATGAAAAAAAAAATTAAAAAATTTTTACACTTGTTATGAATATGATTCGGGTTTATGAAATAAATTCAACTGAATCTAAGAAAGACGAAAAGTAATTTAATGCGAACAGTACGAATAATTTCAGATAACCACTGTCCACTATCAGCAAACAATCAAACACCATCATCAGCATTGGGAAGGATAAGTCGAAACTGTGACTAACCATACACAATACACGAGAATGTAAAAATGTATTTTAGGCTTCTTTTCATTTTTGGTCAGTCAAGTTTTATAATAATAAAATAGACGGTGATCCAGATTTAAAAACGTCAAACACATTAACAAAATCCAGGCCGGTAGTACTATTTATAGTTACTTGGCCTGGAGAACGACGACACCGACTATGCCGAATATACGATGTCAATAACGACGACAGCAAAACAGCAATAATAACGGCTACGATAAAATCAAAAAAAATTTTTTCTTTTTTCAAAAATTTATAAATAAAAAAAATAAAATATTAAAATAATTATTATATTGATTTAATTTAGATCGCATATGTTTTGTAGCAAAAAAAAGTCCCCCTCTACCAATATACACTAATATTTCATAGATAATAATGTTTTATTCAACCAAAAAAAAAAGTATATATTGGAAAAATTAGCCAAAATGAAACTAAATAAAAGATAGATAAAATTTGATTTTTTTTAAAGAAAATAAATAAATAAAATAACTTGAAACTAACCGACGACGACGACGATGAATTAACTACCGCGCGCGTCTTTTATGTTATCCCATTGCTCTTTTGAATAGTAAAGCACATTCTCATTTGTACCTCTCTATTTCTGACCTGGAGCTGACGATTTCTGATATAAATAAAACTCATTACAACAGAACTAGCACCAACCAGTCGAAATTCTCGCCGCAATATTACGTACATTTAAATATATACAACAACAAAAGCATAGAAACTTTTATGTAGGCATCCTCATCCTATAATATAACATTTAAACGTACATGGTATATATTATTATAAAGGTATGTACAAATATGTATATTCGTATATGTACGCGTAAATAGATAGATATAGATGGATCCAATATACATTCAATAGATAGATAGATAAACTGCGAGAAGATCGCTAACTAAACCGACACAATAAAATGTCGCGGTATTAAAAACTATTATAGAACGAACATCTTGGTACGAAAATGCCCTGCCAACCACTAGCTAGAGTACTACACTATATCTCTTACGAAATATTGAAAAACAGATCCCTCCCGAATTGCAATACACGATCAGTCTTTGCTTATTCTATTGCAGTTCTACATTTGAATATGTTTAGTGCTCCATAATAAGATACAACGAATGGTGGACAGTTTTAGTAAATAGATAAATCGTCCGAATGGTGTTGTCCACTAGTTGTTATATATTGGCACTGCGCTAATATTTTCTATTGCCGGTGCTAGTGATGATCATATAGTTCTGATCCACAATTGCTGACTCTGGGGCTTTTCAACTTTGATATGTGGCACGTTCCTTCTTATGTGATATTGACAAAAATGAAAGTGTCTCTAGATTGGTTAAATTCATCGCTGTAGTTGGCAAGCTACTATCTGATAGCCAATTCGAAAAATTTGTCTAACAGCGGTGCTAGTAAGAATAAGAAGGATCAATGTTGTTCTTTCAAGAATTCCGTTTATTCACATCGTATTTTCCTGCATACTTTTTTATTTGAAATAATTTTTCCTCATCTGAATAAACGAACAAACCAAATTGTTGTTTTTTGTTTGGAGTGCATTGATGATATGCTTGTTTTTCCACTTACCTACGCCATTTTTGCTGTAACTTATTGTCAAAAGCTAAAAAATTTGATTTATGCTAAACTGTTGACGCAACACAAAAATTCGCACACATGATTTGGCAATCACACATTTACCAATTATTCATAACTAATTGGTAAAAAAAAAAATCAAAGTAAAAGATTCTTATTAATTATGGTTGTATTAATTTATATATTTTGATCTATTTATTTTATACATATGAACGTATTGTATATATTGTATTTATATTCTTTTATACCCGCATATACATATCTATAAATGATAATTTAAAAAAAATTATAAACCAAATTCCGATTCAAATAATTCTACAATATTATTATTGTGTTTGAAATTTTCTAAAAATTCAATATAATATTGTGGCAATCCACTTTCGATAGCTCCTTTAATAATTGTTTTTAAATATGTATGCGATGGAAGATTATAAACTGGTACTTTTTCATCTAAGCTAAAATCTTGTGAAAATTTATTCAGTTTATATATGCGGCAGAGTAAAGGGCCTGAATTTACAGTTTCAATTGGTAAGGTGAGAGGAATATATTTGCCTGATGGTACCGCCTCTTGTCTGAAAAAAAATTATTTAGTGAATTTAATATGATTCTATTGTAATTCTTAAAAAATTAATATAATATAGCATACCTATCTAAATCGGCCATATTTTCTAAATCAATTTCCCATATAGCTCCCCAGACGTGTTTACCTGGACGCTCTATTATTGTTGCTGGAGCACCATTCCATGTCTTTGAGTAAGTACGAAAATCCACTTCATAATCCTTCAATTTCATATTTATATTTGGGTTTTAAAAATGAAACCTATTTTAACTTAACATAATATTTATTTATATATTAAATACACACACAAAAATTAAAACCTTTACAATTAATGAATGTTAAAATCATATTTTGTAGTAGTAAAGAAAAACTTTCATTTATTGTATTTAATTACTAATTCATAGATAACTAATTCTAAAAAACTATATAAAAATTCGAAAAAAAATGTAAAATATATAAAATTTGTAATTAATGGTTCGAGATTAAATATGTGCGTGCGCAACTACAGCGCGTGCAAGAATATTATCGCTTAAAATAATGAGAATATGGAAAAAATGGTTTTTTATTTTGATAGAAACCATTGAGCTTAGAATATTTACCTTTAATTTGCCAATATCTTTCCGAACTGCACTTTTATTGTTTATAAGAATTCTTTTTTCTAATAAATTACTTCCATAGCCAAAATATAAAAATTTTCCGCCAATTATTTCCGATTTTGCCATTTTTTTTTCTTAAATAGGAGATGATTTTTTTCTTTAATATATTAGTAACATTTATAAAAGAAAACAAAACAATAACAGAAAATTAATTAATACTGCCAGGTGTATAAGCTTAAATCTGCATTTTTTTAGTCAAAAAAACACGTTTTTTTCATAGAAAGCAAAAACAAATTTATTCAAAGCTGCCCTCACTAGCTTCTCATTTTTCCCATCTCTCCGGCATTTTGTGGATACCACGCCAAAAAATTCCTTCTCTTTCGAGGAAACTCATCAAGCCATTTTCGGACGTGTTCGTAAGAATTGAAGTCCTGCTCAGCGAGCACGTGGCCCATCGACGAAAATAGGTGGTGGTCGGAAGGGGCCAGGTCTGGTGAATAAGCGGGGTGGGTTAGCACCTCCCAGTTGAGTGTCTCCAAGTAGTTTTGGATCATTTGTGACGTGTGCGATGGTGCGTTGTCGTGGAGGAAAATCAGCTTGTCATGTCTTTGTTCATAATCCGTCCTTTTTCACGCAAAGCACGGTGCAATTTGATCAGTTGTTGGTGATAGCGGTGGGCATTGACAGTTTCACCAGGTTTCAAAAACTCATAGTAAACGATACCCTGCTGATCCCACCAAACGCACAGCATCGTCTTCCGTCCGAAGCAATTTGGTCTTGGGGAAAATGTTGATGGTTGGCCGGGATCAACCCACGATTTCTTGCGTTTCAGATTCTCGAAATATATCCACTTTTCGTAGCCTGTCACAATCCGACGCAGGAACGACTTTCTTTTTTGTCTGGCGAGCAAGATTTAGCATGTGCTTTGGAGTCGCTTTATTTGCCTATCGTTCAATTCATGCAGCACCCATTTTCCGATCTTTTCAATCTTCCCCATGGCACGCAGACGTATGGAAATGGCTGGTTGAGTAACAACCAATTGTTTCGCGAGCATTTTTTGCTATTGGGTATCGTATTCGTCCAAAAGAGCCTGCAATTGATGGTTGGCAACGTTTCTAGGCCGATTTTCACGCTTCTTGTCCCAGAAGTCAAAATTTCCGTCTTTGAACCGACGAAACCAATCTCGGCACGTTGTTTCCGATAAAGCACTCTCACCATAGGCCTCCATAATCATTCGATGTGATTCGGCAGCCGATTTCTTCAAATTGAAGCAGAAAAGCAGAGCTTCCCGCATATGCTTTTTCTGGAACAAAACTAGACATGATTACCAAAGAAAAAATGTATGTTGTTGTACGAAATTGCTGACAATGTTGACAGATGTAAAACTCATAAAAAAAAGTATGGCGTGCCCATGGTAGCTTACTAGCTCACCCACGCCATCTATGACCAAACAGCGGATTTAAGCTTATACTCCTTATATAAGAACTGAATGAATTTAAAACAAAAAGAAAATATGTATACGTGTACATTGCGCAAGTTGTCAATATTTGAAAGGGTAATTCCATTTTTCCCTTCATATAATATTGAAAATAAATAAGATTTTTATGCAAAATTTTTTTTATATACCAAAGATATTTATGGAATTAATTCCTTATCATTATATGCCAAAGATATTTATTATTTAGGGAAAAATTCCTTATCATATTTTGTTCGTTTTTTATGCGTAGAATAAATATCTTTTGAATTACAAACATTTAAAAAATATTTAAAGGTGATAAAAAAAATTATTCTTACGATTAAAAATTTTTTAACTTATTATAATAATAATAATATATTGTCTTATTTCTTCCTATTTATTCATTTAATTCATAATACTTTAAAAAAAAACCATATACACAAGAATTATTAAAAATAATTTTTATATAATATAAACAAAAAATATCTTTTAAACTCTTTCAAAATGGAATAATATGAACAAATAATTTTTCTCAATTATTATTAGCCAATAAAGCTCAATTATTTTCGTTGAAATTTTTTTAAATTTGTTTATTTTGTTGGCTTTTTGTATGTACAACCAACCTGCTATTAGATTGGGATGTGGTTTATTAATTGTGTTCTTCTATAATCCTATTAAAAGTTCTTCTATAATCTTAGGTGAAAATAATCACAAATCAACTGTCAGAAGTGTAATACGATGGCGTATTCTCGTATACGATGAAATTATTCGTCAAGTATGGATACTATAAAAAGCTTATTATATTCAGAAATTTTTGTCTAAGATAAATTTCATTATTTTCATCTTAAAGATAAATATATATATTTTTTTTTCGATATATAAAATAATAGTTAAAATTAATATAAATAAAAATTTACAATAATATATTTCAAGAAGTATGTAGAAAAAATTTTAAGCAAATAATAATTGCCTGTATAATGAACCTTACATATGCACAAAAAAAGCTTCCATGGTGCTTTTATACGGTTTGATTTTTCTTTTCTTTTTTATTACAATTATTTTATTAAAATATTTTAAGTAATATTATATCAATCAAATGTTTAATTGTTAATTGATTAGCAAATAATTTAGTTTCAATGAGATATTTAAGTATAAATAATAAAATCTACTACAAAACCCTTCAAATGTTTTTGTAAACATTTTATGTGCTAGAAATATGCATTTCAAAAGAAAACTGTAAAATATGTAAATTTTCAGATAAATTTTTAGTTTTTCTAAAAAATTAATCAATTTAAAATATAATAAAAATTAATTTTTTTTAAACAATATTTGGAAAAGTTTTTATCATATCAGTAAAATTTTTGAAAATTTTTATCTATGATAACGAAAATAACCATAGAAAAAGGGAATATATAAATTACTAGCTGTATATAGATGTAGTTTTTTTTTATTAAAATTTATGTTTTATTTGAAAGAAAATTTGAAGACAGTTCTATGAGTAATCCATTTAATGCACGCACGTATGTATATAATTTTTTAAACATTCAATCTTTACACACAATCAAAATGAAGAGATCATATTTTATAATTTTCAAAATATATTTAAATAAAATGAATCCGCCGATCTATTAATAAATTTTAGATATCATGACGAATGTATGTATACATTTAGATGAAAAAATTTCATAAAAAAAACCAGAAAGGTGTAAAAAGATTTTTTTTATTGATCTTAATTCTGGCCCGAAAATGAAAATAAAGCAAAACATAATTTAAATTTTAATAAATAGCATTTAAAATAAAAATAGAATTTATTATATCTAAAAAAAAATTGAATTTGAAATTTACTTGCAATATGGCATAAAAATATTTGCTTTTTATATAACATAATATGATATTATTTAAAATGTTAAAGTAAGAAATATTAACTTTTCCATTATATGATGAACTGATTAAAAGTGTATTGTAATGCACTATGTAATATTGGTATTTAAGGAAAAAATAGTATGGACATGGGATTTTTAATCTGAATAACAATTATACTTGATTTTATAAATGTTATTCAGAAATATATCTGAATTGATGACCAATCAGCATAAAATTCAACGAACATTTTGTATGAATTCTAAATTTGGCTTTTATATACCAAATGTGCGATAAACAAAATGAGAAGAAGAAAGTATTCATACCTGCTGCTATATTGCGGTGCTTTTTCACATGATTCGGTCTGAAAGACTTTTACAAACATTCTGGAAAGTTTATTCTGATTTTCTCTTTTATTTTTCATCATTTTCCTACAAAAACAAAAAAACTTCAATACCCACACTATTCAAAACTTTTTTCACAAATTGTGTCCCCATTTCTAGTCTAGTCTCTTCCTATTTAATATTCGGCATTTGAATGATGTACGAGTTGCTCATTTAACTCATTCTCAAAGTATTTTCATCAGCTCACCTCCATCTGGGTAAAGTTTTTCGTCAGTTCAAATGAGTGCAATTACACAGAAGACGATTGCGAAAAAAAATCATTAATTTTATGAAAAATCAAATTCACTTATATACGCATTAGTAATAAGTTTTAGCTGATTTGTATAAGAAAAAATATAGTAAACGTTTAATGTAGGCTAGTAGTATGTCGTGTGTAAGGTTACAATTTAAACTTTATGATTCCATATCAATAAAATATAAAGTTTCTTGGCTATAGGAAAATAAATAAATATTATAATGTTTATTGTCTTTGGTCATAGGAATATTTAGTCCTTTGGTATCAATTATTTGTAGGATGTCTTTTTCAAACGTTGACAAATTTATAGAGCGATACATAGAAATTCGAAAAATCTGGGATTCTACAAAACTTGAGAACACTAGTGCGGCTGCAAAAACTGTTGTTAATGAAGCAAATGTGGCCCAGAGCCCGACAATCTCAATTCATCGTCGTGCACAGCAATTGTACCTTTATTAGAGTACTACTCACCGAGAAGACCAATTGTTGCACGCCTATAATGTAATTGGCACAGGAACTAGCGTTGGAGACTATTTGCAGAGTCGTATATTTACCCATTGGATGCTTGAGCAACAAGAATTTGACGCATATTTTCAAACTATTTTATCAAGCAGGCAAATTGCTACCTTCACAAGTAAAACTGACGCATTTTTGGCGTACTGAAAATTCACTTGTCATTCTGGCGGAGTCATATTATACTTTTTTGAAAATTATTATGCTATTAACCATGGATTATAGAACTACACGATAGGTCTCTATCCAATAATTCTCTCCACTTGTTGCAAGAATACATTCGCAAAAAACGTATTAAAAATCTCCGGAAAGTCTACAAAACTAACACTCTAGTCATTTGATTTATATTTATAAAATGAATAACAAACCAAAATATGATTCCAATTAATATTAAAAGATTGTAAAAATTATAAATTTTCTTAAATTATATTTCTCTTTTAAAAAATTTAGTTTAAATAAGTAAATAATTCCACTTTTTGGAATTTCGAAATATTCCAATACGGAAACTAGATGTCAGTGGAGGTCGGTATCTAAACAAAAAATACTACACATAAATATATACGTTGTTCGATTTATTATCGTTTGGAGTAAAAATGGTGACAAAAAATTAATGATTGGGTTGTCCGGAAAGTAATTTTGTTGTTTCCCAACAGAGGACCTAATTGAATTTTTTCACAACGAACTTCACACTTAAACCGTATAATCATATGTATTTTGATAGCTGACATAGCAAGGCATGTGATCGATTCTGCACAGTAGTTTTTGATTGATACCGTTTTAAATATGAAAAGTGAAAAACAGCATTTTCGGCATATTTTACTTATTTACTATAGAAAAGATTAAAATGCTGTTCAAGCAAGAAAAAAATTATCTGATATATATGGAGAAGATGTGTTAAGTGAGCGCCAGTGCCAAAACTGGTTCACAAAATTTCGATTCGGTGATTTTTAATCTCGAAGATGCACCACGTTCTGGGAGGTCAGTTGAAGCTGAAGAAGACACAATAAAGGCATTAGTTAATGCAAACCGGCGAATAACAACTCGTGAGATCACTGAGAGATTAAATTTATCGAATTCGATCATTTATGATCATTTGAAACGGCAAGGTTTAATCTCAAAGCCTAGAAAAAATCTCAAAGACTTCTTACAGAAAAAAATTTGTGCCGTCGCATAGACGTTTGTGATTTGCTTCTCAAACGCCAAGAAAATGATCCATTTTTGAAGCGTATCATCACTGGAGACGAGAAATGAGTTGTCTAGGACAATGTTAAGCGCAAAAGATTCTGGAGTAGAAAAGATGAACCGGATCAAAGCACTTCCAAAGCCAATATTCATCAAAAAAAGGTTATGCTACCTGTTTGGTGGAATTTCAAAGGAATTATTTATTTTGAGCTTCTACCGAGAAACACAACGATCAATTCTGAAGTGTACTATCATTAGTTGGACAAACTGAATCATTCACATAAAGAAAAAAGCCCAGAATTTGTCAATAGGAAAGGTATAGTGTTCCAACAGGATAATGCGAAACCACATACAAGTTTAACCCCTCGGCAAAAGCTTTTAGAGCTTGGATGGGATATACTGCCACGCCCATCATACTCTCCAGACCTAGCATCTTCCAATTATCATTTGTTCCGGTCTCTACAAAAATTTTTAGACAGTAAAACGTTTAATTCAAATGAGGGGGTCAAAAACCACTTAGATCAGTTTTTTGCCAACAAAGAATAAAAATTTTATGAGCGTGGAATAATGCTACTGCCAGAAAAATGGAAAAGGGTATTGGATCAGACTGAAAAATATTTAATTGAATTAAAGCTTAATTCACTATAAGAAAATCGTCCTTCATTTTTATAGAAAAAACGAAATTACTTCCCGGACAACACAATAAATGTCCATAAAAGGGAAATATAACGACGAAAGGGCCTAGGCAATGATTCTTCAACCTAAATTATTCTCGAAAAAAAAAATTTTTTATGGTATGAGTTGGATATATAAACTGGGACAATATTCCAGAAGTGCGAAGAAAATGCCCCCAGGATTTATTATCTCACGAAACAACGAAGTATGGCCTACAACAATGAGCCCATGAGCCCGATACTATTCTAGAGCCGAAGAACAAAATCATACGCGTTATTAATGAGATACAGCTACAGCTGGAGTTTTGCTTTCCAAGGGACAACATTGATGTATAAAAATAAAAAAATTTCTGCAAAAACAATTTTCAATCTAGTTACTTTTCTGCCACTAGTAAAATACGCCTTTGAAGAGAAAAAAAACCTACAAAGTAGACCGTTTTTTTGCATACTAATTTCAAAAATAAATTATGATAATATGTTATTTCCAATCATTGAAAAAAATATATATAATTTTTTTTTATAAAATATGCAAAAATATATACGTGCGAGTAAATATAATTAAACTTTAAATACTAATACATTACATTAATCAGCACTACTAGAGTAGTTAAAACTATATTAATAGTTGTAGTAAAAAGTAATCCATTATTTCGCCAATAGATGGCTTTAGGAGTCTGTATCTCCCGTTTTAAAAGTGCGATCGGGTTGCCTAGATGGCGTTAGAAAGATATGATTTCGTACTAAAAAAGCTTTTCATACAGTTTTGTGATTACTTGACTCAGTATTTTTTTAGCACGCGTCAAAGATGGACACCAACAAAGAGAAAATACGCCATATTTTACAGTTTTTCTTCGACGAAGGCGAAAACGCAAGCCAGGCACCTGAAAATGTGAATAGTGTTTATGGTCCTGATACTGTAACAGTCAATTATGCGCAATTTTGGTTTCGTCGATTCCGTTCCGATAATTTTGATGTCAAAGATGCACCACGCTCTGGAAGGCCAATTGTCGAAAATGTCGATAAAATAATGGAAATCGTCTAGTCCGACCGTCACGTAAGCACTGTTTCGATTGCCCAGGAGCTAAACATTGCACAAAAAACCGTTTGGAACCACTTAAATAAGGCTGGATACAAAAAGAAGCTCGATGTATGAGTGCCACACGAGTTATCGCAAAAAAACCTCATGGACCGAATTTCCATCTGCGAATCGCTGCTGAATCGCAACAATATCGATCCATTTCTGAAGGGGATGGTTACTGGTGATGAAAAGTGGGTTACTTACGACAACGTCAAGCAACAACGGTCGTGGTCAAATCGCGGTCACCCGGCGCACACGGTGGTCAAGCCAGGATTGACAGCCAGGAAGGTTTTGCTGTGTGTTTGGTGGGACTGGCAGGGAATCATCTACTATGAGCTGCTCCCCTACGGCCGAACTCTTAATTCGGACCTATACTGTCAACAATTGGACCGTCTGAAAGAAGCAATCGCCCAGAAGCGGCCAGCTTTGGCCATAGGAGAGAAATTGTGTTCCATCAGGATAACGCCAGGCCGCATACATCGATAGTGACTCGCCAGAAGTTCCGGGACCTTGGTTGGGATGTTCTTATGCATCCACCTTATAGTCCGGACCTGGCACCAAGTGATTATTACCTCTTCCTGTCTATGACGAATTATTTTGCAGGTGAAAAATTCGCCTCAAGAGAAGATTGTGAAAACCGACCGTCCCAATTTTTTGCCAATAGCGACGAGGGTTTCTATGAGAGAGGCATTATGAAAGTACCTCCAAAATGGCTACAAGTTATCGAACAAAACGGTGCATATTTGACCTAAATCGTATTATTCTATCTATGCTAAATAAAACTTTCAATTTAATGCAAAAATAATGGATTTCTTTTTACTACACCTTATATTAAAGGATAAATAAATTGATAATCACATAACTACGAACTAAATAATATTCATTTAAGATTAATTTTAGTAACAAAAAACTATAGTAAGAGATGACAACTATGTAACTATACATCCAGCAGTTATTTCCATCTTATGTTCTACAGTAAAATCGTTATACTTGTATATTTATCCTGATTTATGTGCAGCAATTAAACATAAAATATTGTCCATATTTTGTGATTTGTAATACTTACTTTGTATATAAACATAAATTATAAATCTCAATGTGCATTCTGTAATGGGTAACTGAAGATTTTACATTTTAAAAAAACGTATTCCGATTGGCAATAGAATATGTTAGAATAGTACCACCCAGACAATCCGAAATAAATACAGAAAACTATTATTTACTCTTTCGCATAATTGTACATTACCATTCATGTAACATTAAAATATTTTGGCAGCAAATTATATGAACTAGACTAATCAGATACATTCACAATTTACAAATTGGAGTTAGACTAGCTGATTCCAATATATCCTTAAATGAGTAAATGTTTGAACACTTTTGTTATAAGCCAACGTATTGAAATATTTACCCATTCTCCAAGTCTTCTTTCTGTAAAAAATTTAAGTCAATCAACCTGAATAAAATTCACTTTTTATATTTATAGTATTTTTGAGATTTACTTTTATGTATGTATATTTGTAATGTAATTAAATTTTCGGTCAGAAAAAATGGTTGAAAGAGTTAAAACAAAAAAAACTATGATTTCGCCAAATGGCCTTTATAGTGTCATGGCGCTTACAATATGTATATATATATACATTTCAGTACTACTGTTACTTGAAATGATAACAAACAAAAAGCTGTAATTATAATGTTCAAAATATTTTGAATTTTCCAACTTGTTATTTTCCAAAATAACTTAAACTGATTAATATGTTCCATTATGTTTTCTTGTTGTCGATTTTCTAAAGTTCTTCAAATATATTTCATTACGGCAGTCTTAACCTACGACTATATATATTGTAATAAACATTTATTCTGCGGAAACTATTTTTATATATATAAAATAGGATCCGCGGAATAAATGTTTATTACAATAGTTTAAGGAACAGTTGCAAGTCAGAGAAACCTAACTCTGGCCAATATGGCGGCTCTTTGTTGAGTATTTCATGTTTTAATTCTCTCAAAACTCCTTTTTGAATTCGAGCTTGGTTTGACTTTTTGCGCAGTTATTAAATCTGGCACTCATCTTTCGAACAGTTTTGATAATACGTCTAAAAGTTGATTCATGATGTAGTTGCAATACCTTCCTTACGCATATTCAGTCCCCTGTTGTCAAACACCAGATGTAAAACTTTAAACTTTGCTATGGTTAAAAATAAGGGAGCTGACCTCTCAGAAACCGTTATCAAATTCTTATGAATTTTAATTGATGCTGAACCGTCCGTCACGAAGAATAACAACAATTCATAAAAAGGGTTAGAATTATTGCTTGCTGAACGTTTTAGATTAAATAATACCTGGCTGAATAGGCGCGTACGTCCGATTTTCGTATACACATGCACATATGTGTATACGCAATTTTCTGGCTAAATTATTGCAAAAGCGGTGAGAAATCCTAATGCTTGCATAGTTTTGTGTAGTTTTTTATGTAGACACGATACCCACTGACATCCAGTTTTCTTAATACAAATTTTTTGAATTCTAAGAAAATAGTTAATATCCATTTTAACTCACTTATTCCAAAGAAAAATACAATTTAAACACAACAACAGGCAATGTTTATTTTTGTACTCTCTTTTAATGTGAAATGCAATTTTATTTTAGGTTTATTATTTATTTCGTTTTGCAGACTTTCTGAGAGTTTTCTAACACGCCATTCGTCATGAAGTGGTAGCATACTGAAATGCTTGAATACTTTTGTTGTTTTTAAAATTGTTATTTTGAAACTTATCAGAAAGTTCAAGTTAAAGTATAGTTTCATTCTTTTTTTATAGAATTTACGAAAAAATAGGTATTTACATTAATTGTTTTATTATTATTGGTGACATTAAATAGAAAGTTTTTATTTCAAAATATGGAGTATTTTGTAAATTGTTTGCTTGTTATTCAACGGAATGAGGAAACCGGGCAGTTTCTTTCTTTCGATAAGTTGACATCTTTATTTTTATTAGACAAATTAACAAAAATTTAGTTTGTGATGTATTTAAATGGCTTTTATGGATTCATTTGGTTCAAAAAGTGGTTAAAAAGTGAAAAATTCATCATTTAATAAATGTAAACAAATGTGAGGTTGACAGTTAAATGGTTAACAGAAAATAGTTCAGTGCCGGCGTACGTAAGGTGTATAAAAAAATTTAAGGGAAATTAAGTGCAGATGGGTTAAATAAATATTTTAAATGACCATGATTAAATATTTATTTAACCCATCTGCACTTAATGCATACAGTGAAAAAGTGTTCGAATACATATCAGGCTTTATTGTTTTTAAGCTAGGCAAGTCTTTGCATTGCGAAGACTGTCTTTTAGCTTTAGAAGGAGAATTCACATCGAACAGTTTGATAGCGTACAAGTCCTTTGGCTTCTTAAAGTACTCTACTGAAAGTGTTGTGAAAATTTGCCGAAGTGCTGAAAAACAGGCAGTACATTTAATTTAAATTTAAAAATAAACATAATGCTTTATTTTTTAATTTAATTTAAATGCACACGCCTATTTAAATTAACATTTCAATTCACAAACACACATTTATATTATAATGAAGCTTTCAATATTTAAGACTGCTTGTTTAATATTAAAATGTATATATACTAATTTACTGTGTATTTTTAATTTCAACATAATATCACATTTCCTCATTTAATTCATTTTGCATTTTTGGAATGGATTTTTATTTATGCACGTAATTAATTTGATATAATCAAATAACTTTCAATTTATATTTTTATATGCTCTTCCAGTTTATAATTCTGTTTTTAATAAATAATATATAGTGAAATAAACAAACATGCAAATATATAAAAAATAAATAAATAATATTTTAAAATAGAATACTGTGTTTTATTGCAAATTTCCAAAACTAATTCCATTAAACAACAAAATACGCAATATTTTAAAAAAATCTATTTGTTTCCGCATAAATGACATCACATATGAAAATTGTTTTAAACAAACCGCTTCAATAGCATACTGAAGTTTAAAATCGGCCCCCACTGATTTACGGCGTTTCTGTTATTTTGCATGTGTGTTTCCATTCTTACAAATGCTACCATTTTTGTAAAGAGGTCTATCCAGTTGTTCTATAATCTAAGCTGAACGTAAAGAAATTAACTGAACAAATTCGATAATTGACTATATTAACTGAACAAATTCGATATGATTATATGACTTAAGTTAAGTCATATAATCATATTATCGAATTTGTTCAGGATTTATCAAATTTTTCAATGTTCAAAATAGACAAAATATGCGGAAACTTAACAAAAAGCATTTATATCGATTGCAGCACCAATTATATTATAGCTTAGACCGATAACTTCTTGAAACACTTTCTTATATACAACTATGGTAACGTAAATAGTACAAAAAGAATTTTTATTCGATTTGTCAAATTTTTCAATGTTCAAAACAGAAAAAAAACATTTTTATTTGAAAATAAAAAAGTTCTCGGACTAAGCAATAATTAGTAGCGTTAATTATTGCTTAGTCCGAGAACTTTTTTTAACCACCCGCGTAAACGTAAATAATAATAAGTATTTATTCATCTTCTTGTAAGTAAGTGCATATAACATGATACGTTTGGTTGTTCTGTAAATAATGTTACTCAATATTTATATTAGGTGTAAGGGAAAATTCTGTCGTTTGTGAATACGTACACTCCTATGGTTTATGCGTCCTTAGTAAGAATTCTGACCGAACTGAAACCGATTGGAACAGAATAGGTAGATTAGCATATGGTAGGTGATTTATGGAAATTTTTTCGAATATTAATTAGGTCACAGTAACAGCTCACAACATTTTGTTCACAACATTTTGTTCGAGTGACTTTTCTTCGAAAGATGAACTCAGATCAGGAAGGCAATAATGATCAATAATGAAGTTCTCCAATTCGAGACAATTCCCACATTAAATTCCGAAGATGTAGCCTTCAAGCTTGGTATTTATCAGACAACTGCTTTGGATCACAGTAAAAGGCTTGGTTTTGTGTATCGTCAAGATTTGCTTTGTGACTGGAGATGAAAAATGGATAGTTTACAAAAACGTGATCCTTTTACAGTGTTTACAGTCCGACGTGTACAGCAGAAGCAGGTGTGAATTAGGAGAAGGTTATGCTGTGTTGCTGGTGGGACCGAAAGGGTATAAATACACTATGAGTTGTGTATCATAATCCTGATACTGCTCAAATGGAGTACCATTCAGATCTCCTCTAAAATTAGTTGATGGAAATAAATACGATAGTTTTGAGGGTGTCCTAAAGAGCAATGGAAGACTATGTCGCCTCCAAAAGCAAGGACTTCTTCTCCAGTGAATTTGATAGGCTGTCAGAACGCTGGCAAACAGTTTTACTTAACGAAAGGAATTATAGTTTGGATTAAATTTTAAAGAAAAACCAACTTTGTTTTCTTAAAAAAAACACTTCAGAACTTCTCCTTACACCTAATAGTATTGCATTTTTCAGTAAAGAAACTGAAAAATTATTAAAAATAAAATTATCAAAATAAATAATAATAATACGATTTATAATTTATATCCACATATTATAATGTTATGTATTCATTTTTTTTTTAATTAAATAGAATAACAATAATATTATTAAAAGAAGCAAAAATTAATTTTGAAATTTGAAATTTTTATACTTTTCTTATAAGAAAAAGAAAGTATCTAAAATTTATAAGAATGTAGTCCGTTATATGAATATCAATTGGCTTATTTAAATTACGATCGTAGATTTTTTTTTATATTCATTTTTTTTCATTTTGTTAGAAGTTTTACATCCATATTTAGACATCATCAATATTAAATAGTTGATAATCGAAACTTAGGTGTTAATAAGAATGCATATGAAAATATTTTGAAAATTAGTGCATAACCACATCTAATACGGAATCTTTAGAGCATTTCAAGTATCCATTCAGAGCTGAATAATGTTCACGGCTATAAACAAAAATCTTTTAATAATTCTTACACATACCTCTACAATAATACATCCAGTTAAATTATAGACTTTTCGTATGAAGTTATTCTATTTTTAGGAATGGTATTCCAATTTTCAACTATCAGCCTGCGCCCGTACGTTCCACAAAAATAAAAATATTCTAATGCATAATAAGTTTTGCTATTCATATATACACATACGTGTATCTACGCACATATTATTCATGATTTTTACTATTTTCAAAATTAAAACTAGTTCAATTTAATTTATATATTAATGCGCATACATACATATAATTATAACTATATATCCTTTCATTTACTGCATATACATTTATTTTTCTAAACAAAACATAGTTATGATTAAAAAAAATATAGGTACAATGCCGAAAAATAGAAAAGGATCTTCCTTTAATATGTTTTTTAATACTTTTGCTCCAGAATTTTAACTTTATTATATAGCATATGTGTAGATTATATAATATTACTACAATATATCATCTGAAATAGTTTAGCTGTTAATTTAGGTCTATAATACAAATATTGTATTCGTCTTTTTTTGATATCTTAAAAAATATCAATACTTTAAAATAACCTAAGTATTATTACTTCTATTTAAAGATTATTTTCGATATTTTTTTTAAATATATCCTTTTATATTTAGTTTAATTTTCTTTTTATGCGTAGAATATTTTCTTTCGATTTTTATAGTATAATATTTAAATAAAAACATTATTTATTGTAAATAGTCCTTTATAAATAGAAATAATATAAAATTTTGATTAGGTTTTGTTTTTGTAATAATATAAATTCAAATAATACCAAAAAATTTGTAGGTTTGTTTTTTTTTTAAATTATTTTATAAATTATCAAATTTTAGTATTAGTCAAGTTAATTCGATTTTATATGTTAAATATTTTATGATTTAAAAAAAAATACTTCTGATATTATTAATTAGTATTGCGATTTTTACTTTTCAGTTGGCCTGCTAAGACTGCATACCACAGGTGAGCTATGTATATTATGACTATTCAAATTTAAATCTATTAATAAATTTAAAGAATTTATTACACATCGAAGATACAGAATGGAATATGAATATTTATATACATTAGACTATAAATTTTTATATGTTAGTATGGTAGTTTTGTATGCGACAGAATTATGTATGGATGTATGTTTGTATAATATCATTTGACAACACGTACATACATACAATATTTCAAATTATTATTATTATTATTATTAATATTATTTTTATTATTGTAAATTTTATATTTTTTTTGTTCGTTTAATTTTTTATAAAAAAAAATTTCTTTCATATTTGGATAATTCTTATACTTCTTCTTATTTTCAACTATTTATTGCTATAAGTAATTTTTAGCACAAATTAACACAAGTTCCAATATTTGTTGTGTGCGATAAGAATTCTATGAGAGCGGAAAGAAAAAGAATACGAGAGAATATTACATATTCATGCTGGTTAAGTATTTAAATAATTACTTAAAAAAGGTTATTTTTGGAGTTGAAAAATTGGAAAATTTCCAGAATGATGATATGTGTAACAGTGGGGAAAGGCACAACACTCATATACATGTAAATATATATGTATATATGCATGCATAAAGGAATATTTTTATATATTACATATAATATCGAATATTTATTAATCTTTATATGAAAAAAGACTTTCCAATCAACTTAACGACTTAACCAAACAAATTGAAATTATAACAAAATATTTATTTAAAAAAAAAATATATACTAATATATCTATTATGAAAATGAATAATTTATAAAATGTTTAAAAAAAATCGAAAAAATATCTTAAAAATATTAGAGTTTTTTTTCCAAAAATACGGAATGAACAAATTATATTGGAAACTAGGTGCTTGAAGCGCATGCTCAACCGCCTTTTCCTGAATACTAGCACAATCAAACCAGTATCGTACCGGACTTGATGTGATTCGACCCCATATAATAGATGTTGTTGTTTTAAAACTTCTCGAAAAACATTTTATTGCCAGTGTATTCATTTGAATATAAGGAATTTAAATGATTGTATTTAAGTGATGGGGCTTATGGGTTGTTGTGTTAATTTCAAATTTCATTACTATATCTAAGAATTAGCCAATTTGATGAATGCGTGAAAAGTGAGCAATCTACAAAGTAACCCCTAATTATATATGTATGTATGTATGGATAAATGTAGAGATTTGTATGGTGTGAGTTTGTGTTTGCATTCTGTATAAACACACACACATGGACGCGCGCGAATGCCTGTTTGGCTGTTTGCAAATTGCGCGCGCATAGGATATATATGATGGCCGAAGTTGGATAAACTAAAACAAAATCACAACGATTCAATTTGATCTAATCTACGTAGGTGAGAGAGTATTATATTAAAGATTTTCCAATCGGTTTGTATTCTATACACTTAATTCGAACGACACTGAGGTCTCGCGATCAGTAGATCACCAGCCTTGCTCCGACGTTTATTACGAAAATATCGGTGACTCGGTGACAACTACACTGTGTGTTTATTTTTATTTTGTTTATTTAAATAGAGCAAATCTAATCAAAGGAGAAGAAGGATAACAAAAAAAAATTCTTTCTCCAAAAAATCAACGATAGATAATATTAACAATTAAAAATAAATTTAAACCGGGCGCGATTTTTTCCATTCGAAACGATATATGTATACGTGATTTTTATAAATATTCATATATATATATATATTTAAGTGCAGCAAAAAAAAGAAAAACATTAAAATAAAATATTTTTAGTGAATATCAATTTCTCCATCTTGTGGATTTTGTTAACGAATTAAACGGGATTTAAACATCAATCAATCAATATGTCTTCTGCAGTAGCTAGGACTTCAAAATATTCTTATCGGTCCAGTTCAACAACTGGAGGACACGGACACGCTGATATCAATATTGAGTACAGTGCTGACCTTAGCGCTCTATCACGTTTGGAGGTAAGGGACTCTATCCTCCATTCATCATAAATAATATTACAAATAATAATCAAAATGAAAAATTCTAATAATAATAATAATAATAATAATAATATTAGTAATAACAATAATAATGATTCCGAATAATTACTCCTTTAACTATTTTGAAAATGTGTCTTGTAAAAAAAAAACAATCTAAAAATATATTTATATGTTCATACATGTATGAAAATAAGTCAAAGCTCGTTTAAATAATTCATAGACCAAAAAAAAAAAAATTTAAAATGATCGTGTTATATAATAAGTAAATTATCTTTAAAAATACTCATATTATTAAGTGGGGGAGACTTATCTTAGTAAATGCAATAAAGAATGCATAGAATTTAAAACTTTTTTTTTTATTAACGTAATGAATTTTTAAATTTAATCTTAAGTTCTTAAATAATTTTAGCATGTAGTTTTTTTTTTGTTTTTTTTTTTTAAATATATCAAAACATAATATAAAACAATTGGAAATTATTTGATATTTTCAAATAAATACGGGAATAATTAATAATAATAAAAACATTTCTCCATATATTTCAGGATAAAATTCGTCTCCTCCAAGATGATCTTGAAATAGAACGTGAATTACGCCAAAGGGTAAGCACTATTTTCACCTTGAATTTAAATCAATACTAACTAATTTAGTTTTTAAATAAAACAAATCTGTACTGCAAGTACACAAGACTAATTGAATTTTTGTTATGCGAATTGTAATGAACTTTATTTGATTTCTTATTTAAATAGAAGCATCATCGAACCAATACCAACTAATTCCATTTGTCGAATTACAAGTACTCACTCAATTATTGAACCCAACTTAGTATAATCATCATTTTATTTTATTTATTTACAAGAAAATCGATTCCCTATATATATGTACACTTAACTACATCTTATATTGAATTCTTGTAATATTTTTTTCTAATTATTTGATCATATGCTAGCTAAAAAAATATAATTTGTTTTACTTATGAAAGTAAATAATTTTGATTTTCCCATATAATTTCTCATTTATATATATTTAGCATATTTAAAAAAAATATTGCTTACTAATATATATAAAATATCTAATTTAAATTAAACTCATTTATATACCGTATGTACTATGTGAAATATTCATCCACATTGAAATGGGGAAAATATAAATATACCCGAACTCTGGTCAAACATCAGAAAATATTCTAGCTGAGCTGATGATCAGAATTTAGAAACAAGAACCTTTCCGAAAACGATTCTGAAACTAAATATAGGATAGTGCAGATAGAAAGAAAGAATGTGCCAGAAAATCAAAGTTTTTCTCTTTTATTTTCTTATGAGTTTTTTCTCTTTCGTTTTTTTTTTTAATTTTTTGTTGTTGCTATTTTTACTTAATTAATAATAATTCGTATTTACTTATCAAATGATACATATATTTATATGCAATGGTAATTTATAAATATGAAATAATTTAACATTCGAAATGAGAAAATATTCCAAAAATAAATTTATTTTTGATATAGACGTTATCTACGAAAAATATCTTTACCTGTAATTATTACAAATTCTAGAACGACTATAATACTTCCGTGTTCCCTTTATCACTCTATCTATAAGTAGCTGCAAAATACTCCACAAACATTATACGATTAATAATAATGACAAATATGAACGGAAAAGTATCAAACACATACAAACTGCTTATAGAGTATATTTCTGGTATATTCGGACAGGTACTACTGACATATGAGAGCATTCATAAGGCCTAGAAATGAGTCAACAATTATACTCATATTTGAATATGTGTCAGAAATATATTTTTATACCCAAGTGCGAAAAATTCTGTTTTAAATTTAGTCTCAGATACAGATCTATGAGATTTTGTGTAAGTTGGAATTTCAACGGGAACGGGAAACGTCTGCTCAATAAAGAAAATTGAGAAGAAAAAAAATACATAGTGAAAAATATCAAGAAATAAATTTTTCTATTATACATATACATTTACATGAACGAATGCATGTTAGTATGTGCGTATAAATACTTCTATCTTAAGGAATATCAATTTCTCAAAATAGTGAAAATTGCAAAATTCACAAAAATTTGTGAGCTAGAAAACTGAAGATGAACGAAAAAACCACTGAAATGAATTAAAATTAGAATAAGAAGTTTCTTGTTCGGAATTTTTCACTCTATAAATCAATGCACTCGCATTTCTATATATTGGTACTATTATTGCCTGCCTTTGTATACCTACCACTCTATATTAATATTTAAATATTCTTCCTGATTTAAAATTGTTCACCTTATCCTACACCTACATAATTGTCAAAATCTAATTGGTAATACATATTTTTATTTATTTACTAATTAAATAAGAAAGAATATTATACAAAAATGCCAAGTGCCAATTTTCACTTTTGAATTTTGTAACTTAAAATCTTATATCCAAAATAACATGATACACAAAAATTCCAACTAAATCCCAAAAATACATATAAAAACGTATATGTACATGTGCACGTATACAATGTTTGACTGCGCCTAGTCAAAATATATGTATGGGGATGTATAATCATTATTGATATAATTCTGTATACTACATAGTATGAATATACACATATGTTGTAACATTTTCTGTCACCTTAAAAAGACACCATTCATACGGTAAACCAGGACTGGGGAGCTAGACTAGCTATTCACTTTATCTGCAAAAACAATGATTCGTCCAAGAAAAATAATTTTCTTCGTATCCTATGCAACTTGATATCCAAAATCAGCATGTGTGTAGGTGGTGTAGATGCTGTTGTGCAAAATCTGTACACTAAATTCTTCTCAACGGAGAAATTCTCTCTCATGAAGTCAAAATGAAAATATAAGGAAATATTTCTTAAGATTCGTACACATATGTGTACGCTATTCGAAGCATGAGTACATTATTTTCTCGGAGGTATTTTAATGAATAAAGTGAGCATTTTAAACAACAATTTGACGAAGAAGAAAAAAAAATTAATAATAGTACACATATGTATATAAATAGAAGAATTACCCCCTTATCCACCTCCACCAAATACATGTTAATTGTCTACGCCTGCGTAAAATAGGGAGCAATATTTCTCTTCATAATCCGAAAACGCACGAATAACTACTGTTACTGAAAAATATTTTCCCCAATTTAATTTTTTACTTATTCATTTTACAAAACGAATACAGATGTTCATGTATGTAAAATTCGAATGCATAAATCATATATAACATAATATAAAACTTAATAGAAAATATTAACTCAATGAAATTCTAAAGATGTCTTCCTTTTTTTAAACCCTATATTATTTTCTATAAGTACACATTTTTTCGAAAAAGTTTCAAAAGGAAAAATTCTCTCTAATTTCGAATATTTATTAAATCAATTTATCCTAAAATTCTACATTTTTAGTCTGTATGGATTATTTTTAAATTTTTATGCATACATATTACACAGTGAATTATTATTCATAGACTATATCCAAAAGTAGTTATTTTTTTAATTTTAAAAAGAAATTATGTTAAGAAAATTAATTTGATTAAAATAAAATTATTATTGATTAATAAATGTACATAGAACCTTGAAAAAAAAATAATCAACTACTTATCGCTTAAAACAAAATAAATTCTGAGCACTTTTAACAAACAAAAAAAAGAAAACAACTGATTAAAATTTTTTTTAAAAAGTTATTAATTTACAAAATTTATAATTAGTATCTGATTGATTATTTAAGAAAATAATTTTCCAAATCTTGAATCAAACTTTTTATATAAATTTATTTTTTATATATTAAAAAGTATTTTTATTAAATAATATAAAATGAAAAAAAAAAATTTTAAATATATGTCTTGTAAATTTTTTTTTGGTTATATATTTAAATATGTATTTATATATTGCATAATAAATATACAATTTAACAAATAAACATTTAAAAAAATATCCAATATATACTTGTAAACCGACAGTTGTTTTTTTTTCTTGAAATGCTTTTAATTTATTTAGAGAAATTTTTTGTAAAAAAGAAAAATATTTTATAAATAAATTAATTTTATTAAAAGAACAATTTTTTGTAAAAAAGAAATTATAGAAATTATTCTAAAAGAACAAAATTTTCTCTACATAAAACCAGACTATAGAAAAAAAATATCCAAGATAAAATAGCTCCAAGAATAAAATTTATTATTGAACAGCATTCGGATTTATCATGGGTTAAAAGCCTTAAAGCTATTGTTTAGTAATATTTGTGTATATTTGCAATGTATTACACATATATTTAAAACTCGATTTTTTTTAATTTGCTAATTTAACATAAGATGTACACACAGATACAATTTATTTATTTCTATATTCGAACACCTGTCTGCGTTATTTAAAAAATATATACAACATAATGTTTTTTTTTGCTATTTTTAAAATTAGCCAGTATATGTATTTATAAAATAAAAACAATAACAAAATGAATAAATGAACAAAAACTTTGTATATGTAAAACTTATGAAACAATATTGTTGAAAATTCATTTTGTTTTTTAATATTTGTGAAAATATTGAAATTTTTGAATGCATTATTATGTAAACGGTAATTTTTTTTTGATCATTTTTAACCTTATTAAATGTATAATAAAATATTTTTTTATGAAAATAAATACAATGCACTAAAATATAATGATTTTAGAAGTGCATTAAAAGAATTGCATAAATATGGCAAAATTATTTTTATAGAAATTCTTACAAATGCATAACAATTATAAAAAAGTAAACAAAAAATTCATAAATTTTCATAATAAAATATAATTTTTCCAATAAGCTTACAAAATATTAAAACTTTTTAGAAGAAAATACCAATTTTATTGAGTAAATTATAAATAAATATTTGTTTGAAAGCAATTTGTATAAATATAACGATATAAATAATTAAAACTAAAATCTTCAAGATTAAACTTTTATAATGTGTTTTTTTTTTGTTATTTCCTACACTCAACCTGCTTTAATTAAAACCAACGAGTTAAGCCCGACGGTCAAAGATACCTCTACATTAGCAATTAACATCAGACGAATTAAATTCTTTACAATTTAGAATGAACCTGGCCACTCGGCCACGTTCATTAGCACTTCTAATTCTATTTTTAAAGTTTATTTGCAATTAGGACATGCAATTAAATAGAAAAAAATACTCTTACAGGAATTATGATTAGAATTAAAAATTCAAATTTGGTCTTATTTTTATTAAGGAATAAACTAGATGATATGATGCATTTTCAATTTTAAAAACTTTTAATATCCTTTTAAATCATTCTATATAATATATATTAATCTTATTGGGTTTTTTTTTGTTTAAATATCAATAATTGTCTCTGAATATATATATATATATATATATATATATGTAATGCATAATTTAAAAATTGTTTTTGTTCAATACTCGTTATTATTGAAGAAAAAATCATAATAATAAAATAACTTTCATAAATTTCAGATTGAGCGTGAAAAAGCCGATCTTAGCGTTCAAGTCATTCAAATGTCCGAACGCTTAGAAGAAGCTGAAGGTGGCGCTGAGAGTCAAGTAATAATTTTTTTAAAAATCGAAAATTTCATTTATTCCGTAAATTGTATCAAATCAATTTATATATTAATTAATGTTATTTTAGTTTGAAGTAAATCGCAAACGTGATACTGAGCTGCACAAATTGCGTAAACTTCTTGAAGATGTCCACTTGGAATCCGAGGAAACAACAATTTTGCTCAAGAAAAAACACCAGGAAATCATGGCCGATTTCCAAGAGCAAATTGATATGCTAACTAAAGCTAAATCAAGGTAAAATCAATATGATTCCATAACATTGTTCACTTAAGCATATAAAAAAAAATTAACCATAGTTGATAAAAAAAAATTGTGATAGAATAATAAAGTGAAGAGTATTTCCAAAAAGTAACCAACAAGAGATCATCATCTTTGAATCTCAGCTGGTTATTTTCGAATGGGCCTGAGCTGCATGCAAACATTGTATTTACCTAATCGTATACACAAACCCCTGCTCTCTAATGTCCGTTTACTCTCGCGCTTTTATAAAATACACATTTTACATGCTTCCGTTCGACTCTTACTATCGCTGTCCGAACAATCTATTGCCTATTTTACCGAGAGCACACACACACATAAATAAATACCTTTATCTGGTGAATTTTCTTATGCGATAATGATGAAGCGATTTATTTTTAGAAATTTATAAATTTGCTCGATACTCCGGGCCAAATATGTCTTCAGATCGTGTGTATAGTCTTTTATTCTGTTTTACTCTAAAGCAAAATTTTGCTTTTATTTCCATTAAAGAAATTTGATATCTAAATGTGGAACTGAAAAGAAATTTTTTTAAATGCTGCAGTTTCCCGAATGAATCTTTTTAATATTTCCTTTCAAGAATATTGCTTTTTATTTATTTATACTATATATAATATGGATGAGTATTTTCCATCAATTTTTTAATTATGAACGGTTGCTGAATTAAATCATTATTATTATTAACATGTCATTACTATTTGGTATAAAATTTTAAAAAGAAAATCATGTTTTCAATCCAAATAAAAAAAAGAAAATTACATATTTAAATGTTTGATATTTTATTTTGAACAGGGCGGAAAAAGATAAAAGCAAATTCCAAGCTGAAGTTTATGAATTGTTATCGCAAATTGAAAGTTCCAACAAGGAAAAACTTATGAGCTCTAAGCACATTGAGAGATTGGAAATCTCAATTTCTGAATTGCATGTTAGAATTGAGGAGTTGAATCGCACTATTGTAGATATTACCTCCCATAAATCGCGTCTCTCACAAGAGAACGTTGAATTAACCAAGGAAGTTCAAGATCTCAAAATTAGCATTGAAAGTGTGCAATATTCTAAAACTCAAGTAATTTCACAACTTGAAGATGCACGCCGCCGTCTTGAAGATGAGGATCGTCGCCGATCCTTGTTAGAATCGAATCTCCATCAGATTGAAACCGAATTGGAAACCATTCGGGTTCAATTGGAAGAGGAGTCTGAGGCTCGTCTTGATTTGGAGAGGCAATTGATTAAGGCGCAAGGCGATGCTCAGAACTGGCAATCCAAGTACCAATCAGAAGCTGCTGCACACAGTGAAGAAATTGAAGAGCTCCGTAGAAAATACACAGTGCGCATCACAGAGCTTGAAGAGCATATTGAAATCCTCCTGGTCAAAGTCAATAATTTGGAGAAACAAAAGAGTCGCCTCCAAAGCGAAATTGAAGTCTTCATTATTGACTTGGAGAAGGCAAATGGTACCTGCCGGGAATTGCAAAAACGTGTTGATAGCTTGGAAAAGACTCATATTGAGCTCAAAATTCGTTTGGAGGAAACTGTTCAATTATATGAGGTTGCTCAGCGCGACTTGAGAAACAAACAAGCCGATTTGACCCGTCTTTCTCATGAATTGGACAAGACCCGTGATGCTAATGCTCAGCTTGGTCGTGAAAACAAGAAATTAGGAGGTAAATCTCAAATATAGAAAATATTGTTCACAAATGTTTATCAAATTTTAACAAAATTAATTGGTTTGCAGATGAAGTTCATGAAGCTCGAAGCACAATTGGAGAGTTAACTCGTCGCCTTCATGAACTTGAACTTGAACTTCGTCGCCTTGAAAACGAACGCGATGAACTTACAGCTGCATACAAGGAAGCCGAAGCTGTAAGTTAATTCAAATTTAAAATTTATGAATCCTATTTGATAACAACATTTCTCATCTTTTTCCTTAATTTAAATAAATAGGGCCGCAAGGCTGAGGAACAACGTGCTCAACGTCTTGCTTCTGATTTTGGCCAATACCGTCACGATGCTGAGCGCCGTCTCGCTGAAAAGGATGAAGAAGTCGAAGCAATTCGGTAAGTTTATATTTATTATAACAAATTTTCTCAGGTTATTTAAAAATTATTATAAAATTATAATAATTTCTACCTTACTTTTAAAAACTTTACCTTTTATATAAATTTAAAACTCATTTTCCCATTTTACTACAATGACTATTTAAATAAGAAGTTGTTAAGTAAAACTGTATCCACGCTTTTCCAAATTTGAACGGGCAAATATTAACGGACGTTTAATTTGCATAGCAGTTCTAAGAATGTTTTTTGTATCGCCAATAACTATGCAAACAATTTATATGATGCACCCCATTGTGAAGTTATACGAATGTTCGAGCGCAGATAATGTATGTAATGTGCTCTCAAGTATGAGTATTTATATTGCCTCAGTAAACACAGCGAAATTGTTTTGTGAATATTTTGAAATTATTTTATAATCCTAAAAACATTTTTTTTTTAACTATAAAAATATATATATGTACAGCTATTATATTTTTATAAACTTAGGACATAGCTTGAAATAAACACCTTCAACAGCTGATAGTGTTTAGATATATTATTCTTTTGTTGTTGATGATAGAAACCGTTTTATTAATACATAGCGTCGTATTACATATTCAACAACAGAATATAATTATTATATAATGCTCGCATTACGCCTACACAGTTATACTTGCAAATATTCAGATAACCGAAAGAAAATATTTTCTTTTCTTATTGGCAAACTTTCAAAAATCAAACAAAAACTATGTGTCCCAAAAAATATGTTTTCTTTTCACAATTACATTGTCCGATTAATTTATTTTCTCTTATGAAATTTATTTAATTTTTTTTTTCGTTGTTCATAAAATTGAAAATATCCTTAATATATACATTTTAATAATCAAAAATAAAATTTAAAAAAAAACAATTTTTTTGAATTATTAAAAAATGTAGACTTTTTTTTAGTATTTTATTAAAGATACAATTTCAATAACAAATAATTGAACAAAAATTAACTGGTATTTTTTTTATGAACTGCACGAAATACAGATATAAATAAATCTTATTGCAGATATAATTAAGATAAATAATAATGCTTATTTATAAATTTGAAGAAAAAAAATGAGATTTAGAATTGAGAAACTAAAGAACAAAAGAATTAAATAAACACATATAACTATAATTTGAAAATAAAACAAATTTAAAGAAACACTATCTGATATAGAAATAATAAAATTTAATTTTTAATTTAATTTAAAATTCTTAAGGCCCATTTTATATTAATAACATTATGCTTGTACTTATTAAATATTTTTAGAAATTGTATAAATAATTTTACTTAATCAATGGCTTCTACACATATTTAAAAAAAAAGATCATACCGACATAGTATGATGTTCTTTGTAAAAATCTTTTCAATGGACAATTATAAATAGCCAAAATAATTAAATCAATAGTAATTAATTAATGCCAAAATTACAAAATGAACCTAATTTGATATAATTATAATGCCAAACTCTTCACTCACTTGTAATCAATTTGAAATATGATAAATTTTCATCAATTATATTTATAATTCTTGATTAAATTTATTACTTAATTTTCTTTGTGAAAATTAATAGTCATACTTTATTCCAAATGTTTTACAAATTTATAAAAATATAGGATGTGTATTGAACAGAAATTAGCGATTAATTATTAGACAATGTATAAATTGATATAGCTACGTACATAGATTATTTCCTCGTTAATATGCTGTATTATAAAAATAAACTACAATGCAATAAGACAATTGTGCAGTTCGAAGTTATTTAATGATAATCTTAACATTTTCAAGAAGATTAAAATAGAAACTTATTCATTAACAGATGAACATAAAGAAAATGTTGGGCACCAAACCAAAAACAATTGAACATATGATGTCGAATGTTGAAATATATTGTACATATTGTCACATGAAGGACAGACAAAGAAAATTCAAATATTTTTTCCACAAATTCAGCTAAACAATCGTTGTTAAAATTGCCAATCTATGACGAAATGATTGAACAACTAATTTAAAAAAAACATATTCGTATTGAACACTTTGAAAATTTTCGAAGAACTAAGAATAAGTTATAGATTTGAAAATCAATTGACCCAATTCAGTTCATATTGTCATTTCCTATTGATTACAACGAATTTCTGCAAAGATAATTCAAACTAAATACTTTTTTTTTTTTGTTAAATATACTTCGCTATTTTAACAATTTTTTTAACATTATATTAGCTAGAAAATTTACTGCAAAATCATTCTAACATGTTTTTCATTCATAGATAATTTTTAATTATATTTTTTTTTTAAATCAATTTATCTGTATAATTTTTTTTTAATCTGTATAAATAGATTTATATCTATTACGAGAGTATAAGGGTGCGTTTCTATAAGTGCGTATAGTGTAGAAAAATTCTTGAAGAATTTATAAAGTTGCTTAGTGAAAAATAGTTGATTGTACACACATACATGCATTTCTATTGATGTACATAGAGTCTGAGAAGAATTGAGAAGAACTTTGAAAGAAATAAAAATTAAAACAGAATTCAACGTTAAAGTAAAGAAGAAAAAGGGAAAAGACAATTGGTGGTGCAATTGTAAAAGTGGCACGAAAACTACAAAAGAATAGGCAATTAATTGTTTTGCATAGTTGTATTATTGGCTGATGATCATCATAATGAAAAGAGAGTGTTAGATTTCGTATGCAATTGTCGTGTAAAAATTATATATATATACAAAAAAAAGGAGCATCTAAATTAAATGCGATAGTGGTTGTTTGATCGACCCCAATATATTGAAATTTTTGTATTATACAAATACAAAAGAGAGGATTTTATTGCATAAATACATTAACGTATTGTTACCAAATTAGCGTATAGATTAAAAATAAATTTTCAATGGCACTAATGCACGTACAAACCCGACACAATAGACCCCCCTCTACTATATACGAGGATAATTATGGTTATACTATTAACTTTTATCAGCCAATGATAGATTATTTAGATGCAAGACGACGTGGTGAACAGGCTCAGTATCCTCATCTACCGTGGACATACGAACGTGGTCTTAAAAAATATCGTCCGAGTCAAACAGTAAAAACCTATTCACACGAAGAAGCGAATAGGCTATCGCGTATAGCAGCTGCCCATGCTGATCAAGATTTAATAAATGCCCGTCTTGTAATTCGTTCGCCGTTTAGTGTTACGAAAAGTGCTGACGCCGCCCGTGTTTTAAAACATATTAAACCAGATAGTGTACTGGAAAGAGCAAAACGTCGTGAAATCGAACGCGAAGAGGAACTCCGTCAACAACAACGTCGCGAATATTTATTATTTCTGAGATTAAAACGTAAAATGGATGAGGCTAAGGAAGTCCAAATATCTGCGGATTTAAAGCGTGCTATACGTGGAAAATCTGCTAGTGCAATTACAGCAGCACTTTTAGCTGAATCTGAGAAAAATATCAAAACAGCTAAGCATGAAGAGCAGGAAATTCTTGCTTATCAAAATATGTCTAGATCCAGTAGGGCTATTAGTGAGGGTAAAGTTATTCATTCTACCCATATTGAAATGATGGATGAACGCCTTATTGATAGTTTGGATTACAAAGTCTCGTCATCTTTGTGCAATGTTAGACGACAGTTATCGAATCTTAATCAAAAAACTGTTGAATTCTATGCTGATTCAAGGTGTGTTCCACGATATCGACAATATGGATATCGCCATCATTAAGATATACATATATATACATAAATATATATATAAAAAATATATATAAAATAAAAACAACAAATAAATTATCTTCAAAATTATTTCCCGTATTGATTTCACCTTATTAGTTTATTTAAATACTAGTGTTTTTATTTGTTTTATTGAACAAAAAGTTTAAATAATTGAAATGAACTTTTTGATAAATAAAAAAAAAGAACTTTCTGATTAATAAAAAAAAGTGCCAAACAATTGACTAATTGCACCTACACGTAAATTTTTTGCCATTATTTAATTACAATGATTTTAATATCTATTTTAAGAAGCAACCGCACATCAAATATCAAGTTACGCAAGTTTGAAACACTTGATTATATCATATCTTACTCGAAATGCATGTACACACAAACATATCTCCTATACATCATATTAGCCGAATAGTTAATAGATGAACATTTAATTATATTATTTATTTGATATTTCTAAAAAACTATATATGAAACTGAATTTTTAAAACTAAAATAAAAATTCATCCATATGAATTTGAAAATATTATTCTTCAAGTTATAATACCGTATAACATATTGAGAGCCACTGGAATAATTTTTAGGTATACGAATTTATTGAAACAAAAATCTTCAAAGCTAAGAGTGAAATTAATTTCTTTTCAATATTCTTTTTCATTACCAATCAAAACATATAAAATCTAAATTGCTTTTTTAGTATAAAATAAAAAAAAATTATTTAATAATATTATTAAAAAAAGCATCGCAAGAAATACTGCCATTAATTTTAATGACCTTAACCCAAATATTCGAAATATTTAAATTAAATAATATTTAATATTTTAGCAAACAGACAGCGATCGAAATCGAACAATTGAACGCTCGCGTTGTTGAGGCCGAGACTAGATTGAAAACCGAAGTCACACGCATTAAGAAGAAGCTCCAAATTCAGATTACAGAATTGGAAATGTCTCTAGATATTGCCAACAAGACAAATATTGATTTGCAGAAGGTTATTAAGAAGCAATCCTTGCAATTGACCGAAATTCAGGCTCATTACGATGAAGTCCAGAGACAATTACAACAAACACTTGATCAATACAGTGTTGCCCAACGTCGCCTTCAAACTCTTACTGGCGAAGTAGAGGAGGTTCGCATTAATTTGGATAATACTCAACGTGCTAAGCGTTCTGTTGAATTGCAATATGAGGAAGCAACAACACGCATCAGCGAGCTTACTACATTCAATGTTAATATTCAATCGGCCAAGGCTAAACTCGAACAGGAATTGGCTGTTATCGCCACCGACTACGAAGAAGTAACCAGGGAACTTCGTATTAGTGATGAACGCTACCAGAAAGTTCAGGTAAAACTTTTCAACAACAAAAAAAATTACATCATATAATTATAAATTCTAATATGCGAATAAATTTTTTAACTAAACAGGTAGAGCTGAAACACACTATCGAGTCACTTCACGAAGAACATGAGCGTATTGTTAAAATCGAAACTATCAAGAAGTCCTTGGAAGTTGAAGTTAGGGTAAGTTATTTAAAAAATAATTATTAAAAATGAAAATTTACTAATGATATCTCAATTAATATAATTGGTGGACTAACTGTAGAACTTATCCGTTCGCCTTGAAGAAGTTGAAGCCAACGCTGTTGCTGGTAGCAAACGTATTATCAGCAAACTGGAGGCTCGTATCCGTGATTTAGAACTTGAATTGGAAGAAGAGAAGAGAAGGCACGCCGAAACAATTAAGATCTTGAGAAAGAAGGAACGCACTGTTAAGGAAGTTATGATCCAATGTGAGGAAGATCAAAAGAACATCATCCTTCTCCAAGAAAGCTTGGACACTGCCACGGCCAAAATAAATATTTATAAACGTCAATTGACAGAACAGGTAATTTGAATTCTTAAATCAACAAAAGTTTTATTATCTATTTATTATTTGTTTTAAACCCAACTAATTCTTCAACACAAAAAAAAAACTTAATGCATTTTTTAAATTCTACTATAAATGAAAATCGTCTAAAAATTTTTAGCCGATCAACTTTGAAATAAATTATTTAACTATGACCAGTTTCAGCTCGATATAAATATAACAAAATGTATTTTTCTTTTGCCAAAAAAAATTGTATTTCGATATCTCTAACAATAGGTATTGGTCATATACTGAAAAATACTAATTTTAATGGGAACATTCAATTCGAATGTGTGTCGTCGGTCTTTGTAGTAGAGTTTTGCTGAAAATATGTCATGGCCTATACAAGCCGATCTGCCCTAAATACTTACAATCAATTGTTTAATCGTATTAGAAATATATCTATTATTAACAAAAGGTACCATTACCTAATTTTTGGTTTTGTTCGTAATTTTGGTCATAAGAAACAAAAAACTTTACATTAGTGAATAAATAAAAATATTTGATAAAAGTAAAATTAAAATATTTATGAAATTATGTTTTTTTTTAATTTTAAATATTAAAAATTTGTATAAGGAAGTTATTTTAAGAACGATTAATATATATATATTCTGCTATGATTTGCTTTTCTATCCAAAATAGGAGGGTATGTCTCAACAATCAGTCACCCGCGTCCGACGCTTCCAAAGGGAACTTGAAGCTGCAGAAGATCGTGCTGACGCTGCTGAAACTAATTTGAATTTAATCCGTGCCAAGCACCGTACATTCGTAACAACATCGACTGTTCCTGGCTCTCAAGTCTATCTCGTTCAAGAGACAAGCAGAACGATCACCGAATCTTAAATCTTTACAATAATCAAAATAAAAATATTTTGAAAACTATATAATTAAAAAAAAAAGAACAAATAGATAACAAAAAAAAACATCAAACACAAGATTTTTCAATACCATCTCTAAGTATAAATATTTATATACTTCAAAAAAATTTAAAATAAAAGGCGAAGAGTATGAACCAAACTAAATGAAAATAAAAAAATTATAATTATTTTCTTTTTTCACAGCAAATAATTTAAATGAATAATAATCCTCATTACATATTTTTTCTTCTTTATAATATATTTCAATTTTATTTCGTTTAAAAAATATCATTTGTTCGTATTTCAATAAACCAATAACAACAACAAAAAATTCAATTACTTGCTCAATTCTATTTATCATATAATCCCGAATAAAGAAGAAAAATGTTTGAGGGATACTTAATAAAAGCAAGATTAATAGTTTAATTTTGAAAAAAAAATGTTTTAGTGTTTAAAAGTCAACATAAATATTTATACAAATTTTACAAACTAAAAAAAAGCACCAAAACGATCTGGATTATAACGCATAAATATCATCATCATCAGTGTCTATATTTATTTATTTTACTAATTATTTCATGTAATTTATATTTTATTTAAACAAAATCAATGAAAAACATCTATTAGTATTTTTTAGTGTTTTCAATACACTTTCTATAAAGAAAAAGATAAAAAAAGTCCTAAGACATATTTAGTGTTTATATTTGTTTTAAAAATTCTTTTTATTTTTATTAATTCTGCTTCGATTATTACAAAAATGAGTTTACAACACAACACTGCCTCTGCCTAAACAGAACAATAATTCAACATAATATAAAACATTGCATGCAAAGTGCCTACCCTACAACATAATTCAGATTTTATTATTTTTTAATTTTATCTAAATTATTTAAAGTTTTTGGCATATGCAATTAAGGTAGGTCCAATTAAAAATATCATCGACTAACCTGTGTAATTACATAAAAAGTTACTATTGAATAGTTTCAAAATCATCAAGTGGGACTTTAACACACACTTACAAAAACATCTATGGGCAACTTCTTTTTTTAAACAAATTTTTAACTAACAAAACTGATTCAATGAGAAAGTAATTTCATTTATGAATTATCAGAAAAGACATCTAAGTAAAGCTACTTTCGTATATTAAATATTATGTGAATTGAAGCGAATAACTATGCATGCTAAATACGCGCAAAAGCTGTTTCTCAGGTAGCCTTTTAATGATCATATATATTTATTTAAAACATAACAAAAACATACATTAGTAATAGTAATGGAGAAAAAAATATAACAAAAACCAAAATAAAATTGATTGGCCTTAAATGTAATAAATTTTATAATTTATTTTCATTTTCTAAAAGTTAGACTTTTTACAAAATTAATTGTATATCAATAAATAAATATATTATGCGCAGATAAATAAATTGAATATAATAAAATACATGAAATGCATTGATTTATAATGGTGAGAATTTAATTCGATAAAATATAACAATTATTAACTAGCAAATCATACTAAATAAATGCACCATTTTTCGAAAAGTGAAAAAAATTACAAACAAAAATTATACATATTGGATGATAAATTATTTTACTAATTAATTTAATTAAACGAATGAATTAGTCCAATTAGCATTTATAAATTTATTTTTCTATTAAAACAATACATTTAAAACAATGCTTCGTCTTAATATTAAGTATCAAAGTTTTCTTTGAATATAATTTAAAAATATTTAATCTGGATGAAGAATTATTCATTTTTCGTGCATTTCACTCGATTCGGCTTCCGTTAATTCTTCAGACATCTGACTTGTTATTAGGTCAATTAACTTTGGTAAGGTATCGTCTCTGATTGCATGTTGAATATTTTCGAAAAATTTCAAGTAGTGATGTGTGTTGTGACTGAAAATAGTTAAAAATTTGAACCAATTACATAGATATTTGGCAACGATTAAATTCAGGTGCTTTCCGCTTCTTAAATGGTCATGAAATCAGATACACATGATACTTACGTACCAAAGTATTTGGTTTTTTTTATTATAATGATTTGCGTTGCGTTTTGAGCATACAATTTATTTTTAGAAATATAAATGGACACACTGCAATACGCGATCAAAGAATCATAGGTTCATAAAAGTACACGTTAAATATAACTTTAAAAAGATATAATTATTTTTGAATCGTTCTTAGCATACCTTTCAATCGTTCAATGATATACGTATTAATTCATGTAAATAGTCTCATTTTTGTCAGTGTGATTCATTTGTCGTGCAGAATTTAATGAAAGAAAAAATGGTCATTTTGGCACCAAACACTGTAGCAGTTAAATTTAAAACTTTCATTTATTATCTCATACTTACATCATAAGAAGTATTGGTCCCAGTAGCTCTTTTGTATTCAACAAGTGATGTATATAAGCTCTAGTGTGTTTTTCACACGATAAACATTTACAATTTTCTAATATTGGATTGAAATCTTCCACATACCTAAAATATGAGTTTTTATTGATGGTTTAATTAAATCAAAAATTTATATTATAGTCATCTTTTTTTTATTACATTCGATCAGACAAATCTATGCCAAGAGATTTTTGTTCCGATTGAGGTGAGTCCAAACATGAAGTAAAAACCAAAGCTTGGTTTTTTATAACTGTTAAGTATATGTATGAAGTATCGAAAACATCGATTCCAAGAGATATCATCTCTAAAACGGCAAGCGGTGTATAAGCACCTAGTATGAATTTTGGTTTTTCATGGGGAAGTTCTGATATACAAAATTGAACAATTTCTTTAAGCGATTTAACATTTACATTTGATGCAGAAGTTCCATAATTGTGCAACCCATCAATAACATACCCAGATACGTCTGATACCGAGATAACACTATTTATAGATTGAGATCTCATTTTTTTACAATATCCACCTACAACCGATGCTACTTGAAGAAATTCAAATTCATATGATTAAAAAAATTAACATTTCCTTACAATAATAACAGTACCAAGTAAAGAACACTCTCCAAGATTCCTTAATTCTTTATATATCTCTAAGCAATTTTTAAAAAATAACTCCGAACGCTCTACAGATTTTAAAAGTCTTTTTTTGGAACTTTTCTCATCTGTATCGCCATCACAAAGTGTTTGAAACATATTTGGCTTGAAACATTCAATAATGTCCATAAATCTATTATTTAAAAAAAAATTAAAATTATATTTTTCATATCTTAAAGTTGGAATATAAACCTATTTGGAGAAATTAACCGCTTTCCTTTTCTTGTAAATAAGGGTACAGTACCCTTTTCATGATATCCAGGAGTAGATAGCTCACATGGATCTTTTAATGTTAAAAATACTGGAAATCCGGGATAACCAACAAAATCAGCAATACCTTTCGTAAAAAGCTTCAACGATTCTTCCATATGTTCTGTGTTTCCCAGGTTTATTTCAAATACATGTTGACCATTACTTATGTAGGTGAAAACTTCTCGAGATAAATAAGGGATATTTCCACTCTAACAATAAATAATAAAATATTACTCAAATAAAAAACGATTATTGGATCTTTTTGAATATACCTTCGTTGTTTGTATAAGGAGTGGTGTTTGATATTTAGAATTATTTTCACCTAATATAATATTACCCAATCGGCCAGAAAATTTGCTTACTTTTTCTACATTAAACTTCATACTTTAATCTTATTATAGAATTGATAATTTTTAGAGATTATTGATATTTTTGTCAATGGTAAATATTAAAATAACATCAAGATAATATGATGTCAATTAGAAATCTATTTATATTTAGCTAGGTTGGATCTTAGAGATATATGTTGACTTTGTTGTATTTTCTTCAGTTACTGAAAAGAGCCATATTAATATAGTTCCAGTTCTTTTCCGATTTCTAGATTTTGAAAATAAAATTAAATAATACATAGTGGAATTTATTTAGATTATTATTATATAAAATTGTAGACAAATTAAATCCTTTCAGTCCTGAAAGAATGACGCCGTCAAAGATCTAATTTTATTATAATTTTCTCCTGTTGCCAATGTGTTATTGAGAATGCGGATTTAAAAGACGATAATTTGCTTATATGCAATGCATATGTGAGAACTTGCGCAGAAATTATTATATACATATACTCGTATGTTATTTATTTCTAAAATCATATTATAACTTTAATCAATACAGGTTCTTAAAGTTTTCCATATTATGGTTAAGAAAACAGTTGTACTCTTTCTCTCATGCTAAACAATTGAAAATCATTAGGATTTTGTTCAGACATCATTCAAAATTAAAATGTGTAAAATATTGTTTTTCTTAAATATTATTAAGATAAAATAATATTAAAATATAAATGTGGTGAAGATATGCGTACTTTTTAAAATTTCCTTTTTTGTAAAATATGTATTTCTATAATATGTCTATTAATTAAAATTGGCATTTGTGCGATTTGCAACAAGCAATATAACTTTGAAATAACCGCGAAAAATCCCTGAATAAAAAACGGTGAAAAAATAAACAATTATTATAGATATAAATAACAGCATACAGAAAAGTGTATTTATGAAATCAATTGAAAATATATTTATAACACACTCCCATTTACCAAACACGCGACGCCGCACCGCATACAATACACAAAAGTTAAAAACCTATCAAAAATATTGAGAGCAACACAAAAAAAACCACGTGCTTTTTTAACTGTCACTGTCATAATGACTTTTCTCATGACGGCTTTTTTTTTTCTATAAAACTATTTCATACATATGAAGAGATTGTACTAGATTAGAAAGTGTTGCGGGATTCTGTATGCAAGTGAACGCTGCTTGGGGGATAATGACAGTGTGTTAATATGGAAATTTTGAATAGAAGTTCTCAATAAATCAATGTTAAGTGGATAATATAAGGTGTCTTCCTGCATGAATTAAGCATTCGTATTAATTCAGTGACATAAAGTGTTGTTGAAATGATCATTTTTATTCATAATTTGTTATTATTTGTCGTCAGTTCGATTCGTTGTCACACCCCTATTAAAAATATTCATTCAATTTTTTTTTAAATTGTGCATTTGAATTTAATTTTTCATTACAGTGTGAGTAAGTGTATAGTGTATTGAAAATGAATATGTATGTGTATGTGCAACGATAGAAGGTAAATATTTTTTTACTCAAAGTTCGGTGGAGTTGTTGTTTTTTTATTAATTTATTTTCGTATGACAGAAAGTTGAAATAAAATCAAAAACAATTTTAAATTAATTAGGTTAAATAAACAGTATTAATAAAATGCGAATGGGATAAGCGATGAGACAGACAAGATCGAAATGAGTGTGAGAGAGTGAAAAAGATGGACATTAGCTTTAAAGAACTGAAGACAGAAATCTATGAAGAGCAGTGTTCGAGAAGTCCCAGTTTGATCGGCGATATGTCGTGTATATCGAATAATTTCAGTTCGTTTTTCTTGGATTCGCTAAACGATCCGTCGGAATTCGCAAAATACTTAGGGAATGCCGAGAACAAAGCCCAAACCGTAGAAGAACAAGTGTTCGGCAATGGTACTACAAATGGCTACTGGGTAGGTCTCAGCAACGGCGGCGGTGGCTACACCAGCAGCGGTGGCGTCGGTGTCGGTATTTGTGTCGGTAGTAGTTTTTCTAGTGCGGGTGTTGCGGGTGGAGGGAGCGGTGGGGATAATAGCAGCGGTATTAATGGAAATTTTTTTTGCGGCCCCAACAGCGGCATCGCAAATAGTATTACCGGTTGCGATATAGGTAGCGGAAACATCACTAGCCAAGGAAGTGGTACTATTGGAAATAGTAGTACGGGAGTCGGAGGAGAAAACAGCAGTTTAGTAATATCTAGAATTGCACACAGTAATGGAATCAGTGATAGTAGCAATAATAACAGCAATGGTATTAACACCTGTGGTAGTGATATTACAATATATAGCGAAAATCATAATGGAGGAATAAATCATCATCATAATCATCAACAGTCACAGCAACAACAGCAACATCACCAACCACAACAAATTCAGCACCATTCTCATCATAATCAACTACATCATAATAATTCAAATTATATTCAAAATCAAACCAATCAGCCATATCATGAGGCTAATAATATAAATTCCACACATAATCTCGATAGTTCATTCGGTTTTGGAAAATACCTAAAGCAAACAGAAGTTAGTGAAACCACTCCTCCAAACCATCTGATTGACCTAGATAATTCACCGCCGAATTGTACGAAAATTCCAGCGGAACTCGAAAATCTTGATCATGATTCGAAAACATTATATGATATACATAGTTCTAATGAGAGCACAGGAACTTCCGATCAAAGGACAAGTTCTAATACGTCGGAATGTAGTGATAATTCAAATCAAATGAATGCTTCCAAACCGCTGGGTAAATTTGTTATTAATGAGAATTTCGAAGTGCATCAGTCGCACAAAGTTGAAGATGGAATCTTCCAGCACATGAATAAATTACCAATTAAGAAAAAGGAAACACTAAAGAAGCACGGTGTTACCTTTACTGGCCATATGTCTGTCAACGATAAATCAATAATTGTTGACAACTTTGCAAGATTTTGTGAAGTAAGTTTAAACATTATAAAATACATAAATTTTTTACAAAATATATAAAACAAATGAAGACACAATATTACCAGACATTTTAATAAAACCTTACACATACTCTTTTCATGGTTATTCTCAGGAATATAATGTTAATGATCATCGACCGTTTTTATCGCTCAACCAGAGTGGAATGCTGAAACCTGAACAAATAAAATTTGCTAGATATTTAGGACAAGGACTACCGCACTTTACGTTATTCTGCATTTACAGTAACTTTAAGAATTTGTTTTGCACGAAACGCTTCGAAAAGTATGATATCAAATATGAGTTTGAAATAGCATTTCTTTTAATATACAAACATTTTTTTAGTTATTCAAAAGGAAACTATAATCTGCAATATATACTGGATAAAACCAAACGCTTTCTTACATGCACAACAGCTGGTAAGATAAAAATCGATTAAATATAATATACATAAATAAGAGTATGTATGAGCTTTCAGTGCAAATAAGTGCATATACCTATATATGAGTTAGTGCATTATTCAAGGCGAATGTTATGTTTTGGGTGGTCTTTTAAATTTATAATTATAGATTTACAAAAAGATAGTTAATAGAAAAAATTAAAAATAATTGCAATTTACTTCTAAAAAGTATTTATCATAAACGTAAAAAATATGTATTAGTTAACCTGACGTAGGAATTTTTTATTTGTGGCTTATTTACGCAAACAACTTATCTCTAAAGAATATAATTATAATCATTTACAACTAAATTTTCCTACATCAGTAATATAGTAAATATATAATAAAACATATCTGTATACAGATAGTATCAATAAAAATAAAGTAAACGCAATATTTGCTTTCAAAAAATTTCTTTGATTACTATAGCTTATTTTATAAAACGACTGACATTATCTGCAAATATAAAAACTATATTGGATAGTCTTAATAATATTACTTTATTTCTATGACTGTGAATTCTAAAAACTTTATATGTACATAAATTGATAAATCATTTTAAAGTCGATTTTTGTCGATTTACTAGTTTATATAAGAATTATATAAAATGGTAATTCATAATTATAATAATATAATAAATATTGCATGGTCTACTCTAATTTTCTATATTTAATTTATTTCTGCATATGAAAATTTTAATAAACAAGTTGCTTATATGCATGCGTATATATGCATATGTATATAAAAGAATTAACTAGAAAGGAAATTAACAATTTCATCATTTGCAATAAATTAAGCCCAATAATAAAAAAAAATTATTAATTTGCTAGTGCTATTCACAAAGAATTCATCTATGTAAATATGTGCACTATATTTGTGTATGTAAATTGAGGCACTATCTATCCATAGGCAAATTATGACTAATTTGGTCGAATTCGAAGATAAAGAATCAGGTTAACTCAAAATAGAATAAATGTATTATATATAATTTGAAGAATATTATTATAAATATTTCGCTCCGATAATACATTTTTTGAAAACACATAAAAAATTCCTTTAATTAGATACAACTTACATACACATGTATGCTCGTATTGTGGCACTATTTGATATAATTAAGCAGCATGGAATTGAAATTTTCATTTTTCTCAAATTGAAATTTATTATCTAATTAATAAATAGCATACAACAAATTTATAAAATTATTCTGAGCACTTATTCGGCTGTGAAAAGTAACGCAATATTCAGATGTATTTATAATACCAAATATTACATTAATTATGACTCTAACAGAGGAAATTCAATTTATGAATTATTCTTAAAATAGAATTCACTGAATACACATGTAGATATGCAATTGAGAACGATCTTCTTGAAATTTTTATCATTACTTTATGTCTATTGTTTCTTATTGAATAAAAATATTTTTTTCTTTAATTCATTTGTCTAAATATTTTAAAATTTTAACATTTTATGTAGTAGATATTTATCGAAAAAATCAAGATCAATGTAAAAATTATGATTTACATTATTATTTCAATTATATAGGATAAAAGTATGTCAAATATCTAATAAGTAAATATTTCACTACTAAATAGATATACATTATAAGTACTTGTGTATTGTAACATTTTAGAATATTGGCTGATAAATTTATTATCTATCAGTAAATTTTTTATTCATACAAGTCTATATATTTCAGATCTTAAAAATCTCACTCCACAAATGTGTGAAAATGATGAATTACCTACAAATAATAATGGTATTTTAAAGCACGACAATCTAACAACTCTAGAGAGGCTAGAAATTTATGAAAATTTTAGTGTTCACGAATCTCATCGAATTGAAGATGGTATATTCACGCACATTAATCGATTATCGCCGAAAAAACAGGAACTTCTCAAACAATACGGAATCCAAAGTAATCATACTGTGAAATATTATGAAAAACATTTAATCATCGAAAATTTCATTAAATTTTGTAATGTATGTATAGTAAATTTATTTTAAAAAAAAGAATTGATAAACTAATATTATTTTATACAATTTAGGAATACTACATCACTGATCATCGCCCATTCTTAGACTTTCATGAAAGTGGACTTCCAAAAATGGAGCAAATTAAATTTGCTCGGTATTTAGGTCAAGGTTTACCCGGTTTGACTTTGTACAAAATATATAGTGCATTCAAGGATATACTTGCACTAAACCGAATAGAAAAGTATATCTATTTACATTATTTTATTTTATTTTTTTTCATCACGATATGTATTATTCATTAATAATTCATTTTTAGATTTCTAAACGATGGTTATAATTTAGATTTGATTTTAAAGAAAAAGAAAAAGAATCTCTTTAATCGCATGACAGCAGCAGGTAAAAAAAATATTAAAATATGCTTCTTTCAGTTATTAATAGTCTATATGTATGTATAGAAAAAATAACTTTTCTTTAGTAATTAAAGACGAAATTTTTTGAAATATATCAATTAATAAAATTTTAGCCATGAATGATGTGATAATTCATATTTCTTTTCTTATTTAGCTTCAAAGGCAAGTGCTGATATAACTAAACAGATTAAAATAGAAAAACTAGGATCTTAACAATTATACAGCTATATAAATTCCACGTTGATCAAGGAATATGAGAGGTTATTTAGAAAAGTGGACCAGCAATTCATACTATTGTGAACGTTATGTTGTGTTATGTTAGAAAGAAACGATAAACGGATCGATAATAAGTAAATTGTCGAAGATATTTGTTTCATTTTTTTTATCGTCTTCATGTAATTTAATTGTTCGTTTATTATATTACTGTTCTTTTAAAAAAAATACCATATTATATTATTCTATTAAATACTAATGTTTTCTTAATATTATTATTATTATAAACTATGTTCACGTGATTGAATTTATGTTATGATATTATTATTGTTTAAAGCAATGCAAAGTGATGAGATACATTCGTATTTATTTGCAAATAAAAAGAACATAAAAAATTTATAGATAAACCTATATTTTAAAATTTAAAAAAATATGTAAAAATGAAATACATCATCATAAACCAACTGAAAAGAAAAAATTGAAAAGAGAGAGAGAGACGAAAAGAATGCAGGTTTTCAAAGGAAACAAGTATTAAAAAAATATTGAATCACATAGTGTAAAATATGCATGCATGATATGTGAAATATTTAATTACACATATACACACAAATTCCTACATTGCAAGAAATTGTAAAAAATTATATAAAAAACTAATAATAAAACAAGTGTCAAATATATTTATTCATGTCAATAGAATTTATGAGCCAATTGTTGTATTATTTGAATAATGTACACTGATCTGTGTAAAAAATCTTCAGTTATATGAATCCTAATCATTTTGTTTTTTTGTCTCAACTTAAATTTGTTCGCATTAAAAAGGTTAACTAGCAATTTATTTATTGTTTTTTTCATTAGCTTCCTAATGAAGAATAAAACCAATAAACAGTAGACTATTTGAATATGCAGTGAAAATTCTTTAGTATATAAATAAACTATAATTTCTTATTGAAAATTATCTCCGGCTAAATATTTAGCGTATTACAAAGTAACAAAAACAAATATCTTTAAGTTAGTACTAAAACAATGACGAATGTTTATAAAACTTTATTCGATTGAAACTTTACAAATATACGTTTGCAATGAAGAATTTGGATAATAAAATTACTTCGTTTACTTTTTTTAATGTAAACAAAAATTCCATTTGGATTGATTTATTTTGCTTTAGCAGTCTTGCTTGCTGACTTCTGACGTTCGTTAGCTTTTTGTTTTGCTTGTTCCAAAAGTGGCATCAGCTCACCTTGTGCACCTAGCAATTTCAATAGTTCAACAATAAACGGAAGGAAATTATGTTTTCGACGAATATTTTCTATCTACAAAATAAAGTGTCTTAATTCCTATTGTGATAAGCAGATTTCCAATTTTTTAAATATACCTTGTATCGCTTTCTCTTCGCAATTTCGTCTTCAATACAGGCTCGTAGTCTTGCTATCTCCGTTTGTTTGTCATCAACATCCATATCACCTTCTTGTGGATTATTTAGTCTATCAATTTGACGCTGATAAATCATTTGTCTATCTGACACCACAGCCATGAGGTTAAAGTGTATTTCCCCATCACTATATCTACGCATCCTTTTTTCTATAATTGGGCGGACTATATCAATCCAATTTTTACTTGGACCAACTGCACCCAAGTCGACCGGACCTTCTTTTAAACCATCTAATTCGTATAAGCGACCATCAATAGGTACATATCCAATAAAATGGAACACATCTTCGTCTTGTTTTTGATTTTTTGAATCTAATTCAAACAAGGTCTGGCGGGCAAAAGAATTGTGCACTGTTCTTATTTTTGATGCGTTGCTTAATGTTAAACCTTTATTGAAGGGATCAAATGATTGACAAAATTCCTGCGAAACAAAAACTTTGACATTAAAATTTACTAATAGTAGATAAACCACAAATATTACTTTAAAATCTGTCAATGTTTTTCCCAATTTTATGTCGGGATGTTTAAGATTCAAAAGAATACTCAATATTGCTTGGGTAGCGCAAGCATTATTGATAACCTGTTTGGCGAAAAAAACATTTTCAAAATTATCATCTTGTTCAACAGCGACTGGAGGATCAACATCTGAGAGCCATTTGAATAAGAAAATTAATCCATGAATTGGTTCCAAATCTTTAAATGAGTCCGGGTCTAAGCTCCAGATTTCTTCGACTTGTGCTCCTTCACAACCTAGAAATATTGGTTGTCCGGATCGTGCATTACTTTCAATATTTTCATAAAGCCGGGACAATTTCTTTTCAATTTTACTTACCGAACTCACGTATCAATTCAGTAAAAACCCCTGGATCACTTTCGATCAAACACCAATTTCCTGCTGTGCCACTCATCGTATTAATATGTTTATTATTTAATAAATCAAAGATAATACTAAATATGTTTAAACACACTTTATAATCGAATGTAACCGCGCAAATTAAAAACTCCCAACAATGACTTATAACTTTTCAAGTCTGTTAACAAATGTCAAACCGTGTTCGAATTTGTGTGCGATTATAAAGGACACCAACACATTTACTCGACACATTAATGCATTTATAGATATTCAATCCACCTCACGAAAATCTGTGGAATTTTCGAAAATAATAATTTACCAACTTCAGATAATCTAAAATTTTTTATGATATATTTAAGGTTTTTAATTTTGAATCAATTTTCGATGTAAAAATAATACTAAATTTGACAATAATTATAATTTTGTGATATTCAAATATTTTAGTATGAACACTTACAGTATTTACTTTTATTTTAATTTTATGTATTAGATTATTTCGGCATTTATTATTTCTTTTTTTTAAATTAACTTTAATATACCAAAACTTATGAAAAATATATTTTCTGCTATTATTTCATTTCGAAAATTATATATTCCATCTGCTCGAATACGAAAGCAGTAATTCAGAATGTGCGGTGTAAACAAACTGCGAAATATGCCTATAAATCTTCTTGGAGTTAATTGGTTGTGAGAAAGAGAACCAATGTTTACGAAAAGTGTTCTTGTCGCTCATTGCATAAAAAGTTTAGTGCAAAGATTGGGAAACGCAGTTAATTCGCGGCCAAATGGAGGTTCTTTGGTGTTTTATGTAAATTTATATATTTCAAGTAAAATTTGTACATTCTGTTAGCAAAATAATTTCTTTTTCACATATTATTTAACAAAGTTTTGTGTTAAAAGAAAATATTGTTTATATAAAAAAATGTAGTTGATGCAGTTGTGAAAATATACAGCCAAAAATGTGAATGACAAATTGGGCGACGTTTGCAAAAAAAGAAAGTGTTCAAGTATTTATCTATCGGAAATAAATCGCATCATAAAATTTAAATTTGTTTAAAATGGTAGTTTCGAAAGACGCAAAAAGAAAACGGAAGGAACCACAGATTTCCGAAAGGATACCTGAAACGCCCAAACGGTAAGCAAGTCGCATCCTTTCCGTGTCGTGTCAATTAGCAACCATCATATATTCCGTGTTGACAATTGAATGTATTTAAGGCAAACACATATTGATATATGTAAGAAAGAGCTCCCTTCTTTTAAGTTATTTTATTCTAATAAAAATTATTTAGTTAATTACTGGATTTGAAGATACCACGTTTCCATATTTGGAAAAAAAGTCATATAGACCGCAGTACGAACTAATGTGGTTTTTGTCAATCCTACAGTCATATTCTTATTCTATCGAATAATCAATTTATCTAGTTAACAAATCGCTTATCTAGTGAACATTAATTATACTTCCATTTAAATAGTTAAAAAATTGGATGAATTTTGGTGTTATACTTGAGTTGACCATAATTTTATTGTATTTAAATGTTTCTGAAATTTAGTGAGTAGTAAAATAATAACCAAAATGTATTCTGATTAATTAAATTCTGAATAATTTATTGAATTAAATCAATAAATATAATGAAACAATGACAAATATTTGAGTGATTATGATAGAAACAATATTCTCTTAATTTTTTAATCTGTTTTAGAACAAAAGTTCAGGCACAACGTAAATTTGCCCAGGGACAAGGAACCTCATCCACTTCGTACCCAGTAACTGGAACCACATCATCTACAGCAGCAAGTGGATCACAGCCAAGCACACCTATTAAAGAGGGTCCTTCAGATGTAATCGCTAACAGAAGGCCAAGAACAGAAGATTTTCTTACATTTCTCTGCTATCGTGGAACTTCTGTATTACCGTCGCATTTAGATTTTTTGAACACTAATAAAAATTCTAATAAACAAGAAACTTCAAGTGCTAATAAAAATAATACAGACAATGATTGCGCAAAACCATTACCGACAACAAGTAAAAAGGTAGAAAAAGATCGTGCGGATTCATCGAATAAAAAAGAGGACAAACCAGAAATAATTACATTTGCGGTACGCAAAACTGCTGATCAAACAGTGGAAGGAAATCGTAAATTAAAAAATATCGATTATGATACAAAAATGAAGGAGAAAGGTGCAAAAAAAGAAGATGCGAACAGAAGATCGTTGAGAAGCCGTCCCAAAATTGACTCCGAACATGAAGAAGTTCCTTCAGTTAGAAGTATCGAGTTGGAGGAAAATAACTTAGCAGAAAAATACGAAGAATCTTTAACAAATAATAAAAAGGATGTTAAAATATCAGCAGCAAAAAATAAAAGGAGATTACCTAATAAGGTAGCTGATGAAACTGAAAAGAAAGAAAAAGAAATAAGTAAATCATCAAATGCGTCAGAACAAATTCTAGATTCCAGCAAAAATACGAATTCGAAAACAACATTACAAAAATGTGAGGGAAATAACGTTGATGTAGAATTAAAATCTAAGGGAAAATCAAGAAAAAAGGAAAAAAGTCCAGAACCAGTGGGACGGATGACCAGACAAAGAGCATTTTTTGAACCCGTCAAAGTTCCTGTTAGAGAACCAGAAGAAAAAGATTCCGAGAATGAGCAAAATAAAACAACAAAAACTGAAGAGAAAATTGATTTTTCTTCGGATGACGAGCAGCCTTTGGCAAAATCTATAAAATTGACAAAGAAGAAAAGAGGTCCACTAAAAAAAGATAAGCCTATTAAAGAATATAACACTGATAAGATATTGCCCTCTCCAACGCCATATGATGAGACAAAACGTTCTGTTAAAACTCCATTGTCGAATATGAGTACCCAAAATAAGACAGTAGGACGTAGATCACGTAACAAAGGTACAGAGCAACAGGCGGAATCACTTAGTCGGAAGTCGGATATAAGTTCAAAGACATCTGAAAAGAAAGAGCCAAAACGAACCGCGATAAAAAGAAATAAAACGAAAAACGCTGGAGAATCTGATGAAGAAGATTCCACCGGCAACATTATTCCAAAACGGAAATCAGGGAAAAAAATGACAGAAACGGATCATTCGCAGGTATCTCAAACTGACTTCAGTGAAAATGAAACAAAAACTGGACGGCCAATGCGTAAAACTAAAGAAGCTGCTACTATTTATATGGAATTAATTGGTCAAAAATTGAATTTGGATGAATTTGATGAAGATGATTTTTCAATAGATAGTTTTCCAGAGCTTCCAAATGTAAAAAAAGCTCAACAAATGGAAAACGAAGTAAAACAGAACGCTGGAAACTTGAAAACAAAAGGGAAAGTCAATCGGCGAAAACAAAAATTTGAAATAGAAGAGAAGAAAACAATAAAAGAACAAAGATTTGAATCTGTTGGTAAATTGGAAAAAAAGGGAAATGAAAATGAAAAAAGCGGAACGGATCCTCAAAAGCTTGCGAGTGCTAAAGTTGCTGAACGAAACTCAAAAGAAAAGTTAGAGAAAAGTTTTAGCGATTCAGATGATGAACCGCTTGCAACGAAATTGGTGAAGCCAAATGATCCTGTACAAAAGAAAGCGCCCAAAACACAAGCTAAATGTAAGACCAACAAAGATATTGTATCACAAGTAGCTTTGAAGTCTTCGATTGAAGAAAAGCCTTTACTTGCTGCAACAACAAGTATTGCCGAACTTGTAAAACCTATTTCAGAGGAAAAAATGAGCTCATTCGTTCCTAAAAGAGAACGTAGTCCAAATCAGATTAAACAACCGAATCGTATTATTAATACGCCTGCTTCGCCACAAACTACCTCACCAACATTTCTTCATCTAGAAAGATTTCCAAGTCCAAAAGTAAATCCAACATTTCTTACGCCAAAATTTGATAGAACACTAGAGAGGAAAATTCCGGTTGAACCTGTAGCTTTATCTCCATCTGCAACAAAAACACTAGCGCCGGCTTCCTATTGTCCGAAATTAGATATTTCAAATGCAAATAGTAATTCGCCTAATGTGTCAACATCAAATTCCAAAAAGTATGAGGCCGATAATTTTTTATCGGCCAACTTAATGCCGAGTAAAGAGGAATCCGGTAAAATATTCGGTATTGCTAGTGTGAGCTTAGCACAAAGCTCTGGGCCAGATAACACAAAATGTACATTGGGGAAGTGCGGTTCAATTCATAGACCAGTTTTGGGACCAGTAGTACCCACAGAGGCTTACTTGGGTGAACAATTATCTAGCAAAGAGCGAAGAAAAGCTAAAGTTAATATGACACATGAACAAATTCAAAAGTGGTTGATAGAATGCGCTTCAAATCCGGATGAGATTCAAGACGATTTAGATGATTGTTTTGAAGATCCACCAAAACCTACTGTGTTCACTTCTTCGCCAACACCAATGCGCGATGAGAGGGATTCAGCATCGACATCAACACCTTCTAAAACATCAAAAGATCTTATAAAGTCCGAAAGTGTTTGGTCCAGTAAAGGACCCTCTTTAAAGGCAACACCAGTTGTAATCAAAGAAGATCTTAAGCCTCCACAAATGCAGAATACTGATTTAAAGATCCTGGAAGATGAACAAAAATCAATTACTAATAAACAAAAAACTGTTGAAAAAACAATCAAAATAGAGAAGGAGATAAATAAAACTGAATCGACCAAAACAATTGCGTCTGTTTCAAAATTAACTAGAGAAGTAGTTAAATCTCCAAAACCATCGACATCTTCTACAGCAACATCATCACCAAAACACCAGAAAGCACACCGTAACACTACCACAGTTCAAAAGCCTGTAACACCAAAAGGACAAAAGCGGCAACCAGTTTATAGTACGAAATTGTCACAAACACTAAAGAAAAAGCCGCAAACAAGTAGTTTTGCAGCGTTCTCGCCGGAAAACGAAACAAGTGTTTATTCGTTTGATAAGGAAGATGATGTATTACCGCCAGTAACAAAACCCTTTCGTCGACATAGTCGTCGAGAATCGAATACAGAAGAGAATTCGCAGAGCGAAAAACCAATAAAATCCGAAAAAACACCGACAAAGGAACCCCAAACGAACAGCATTTCAGTAACTCTTAGTCCCGAAGAGAACACAAAGTCGATTAAGGTCAGCCTTGACGGATCTGAGAAATTTTCAGGAAAACGCAATTCTATCGAAAAACAAATAGCTAATGAACAACCAGCTACGTTATGTGATTCTGATTCAGAAGGTCACACATTTTACATACCATTACAAGGCGCTACCGCGGGTGCAAACATAAGTGGGAAGTCAAGTGATTTAATTCAAGGTGTTGCTGTGAAATTGGGTCGGGAAGGTCCGGAAGGTCCGAATCAGAAAGTGGTTATGCATGCAACATTGGTAACAAAGGCACAAATGGGGGCGAACAGCACACCCATGCCTGACTCAATGAACGTACATGAAATAGTTAAGAATCTCCTATCATCCACGAATAAAGAATCGACTAGTTCATCGGCGTGTGGATCTAAAAGTGTACCGATTGGCACTGTACAACCTCGTTTTAAATCGAATGGTGATACACAAAATCCTTGTGGATCGGGCTTACAGAGAGTAAATTCGAACTCGTCACTGTTTTCTGGTTCGACAAAATCTAGAAATGCACCACCACCATCCATACAAAAGAAAGTCAAAGATGATATACCCATAAAAATGGTCAACAATACAGCATTTCCACATCGTGACGATCCCACCCAAATGGTAGAAGCTCCTATTTTCAAACCAACAGAGAAAGAGTTTCAGGATCCGATCGAATTCATTGAACGAATCACACCGATAGCAGCACGCTTTGGTATTTGCAAAATAATACCACCAGAAAGTTTTAAGCCAGAATGCCGAATATCAGATGACATGAGATTCACTGCGTATAACCAGTACGTGCATAAAATGTTACATCGATGGGGCCCCAATGCCAGAGAGTTAAGTGCAATCAGAAAATATCTGACAACACAGAATATAGCAATGACTCATCCGCCTTGGATTGGAGGCATGGAGGTGGATTTACCGCGCTTATATCATACAGTACAAGAACTGGGTGGGCTGAAGGAAGTAATTGAGAAAAAGAAATGGGCTCGGGTAGCGGAGGAAATGTGCATTCCCAAATTAGCACAGGATCGTGTTACAAAACTTGATGATATTTACTGTAAATATTTGTTGCCATATGATACATTGTCGCCCGCTGAAAGGCAGAAATTATTCGATGATGTGGAAGCTGATTGGAACAAAAGAGAGACGCGCGCCAAGAAAAATGCTGATCGATGTGTAAATCCCGAAAGTGTTAGCAATGAAGAAGAGGACGTATCTACTGATGATGATGAAGACTCTGAAGATGAATTGGATGGTGTGTCAATGGAATGTATTGTGAAAGGGCGAAATATGCCGCTTAACGCATTTTACCGAATAGCTCGGAATACGATGGCAATGTGGTTTAAAAATACAGAACCCACAGTTAATGATGTTGAAACCGAGTTTTGGCGTCATGTATCGGTGCGGGACAACCATGTTTGCGTGCATTCCGGTTCGATCGATTCTAGCGGTTGGGGCTATGGTTTTCCAATGCCTGGTCCTAAAACGAAAGGTCAGCCATGCGCTAAACATCCCTGGAATCTTAAGGTGCTAACAAATAATACAGGATCAGTGTTGCGATCTTTGGGACCAGTAATGGGTGTAACGGTGGCGACGTTGCATGTCGGAATGCTGTTTAGCGCTTGCTGTTGGTATCGCGATCCACACGGCCTATCCTGGATTGAATACCTTCATACTGGTGCCAGTAAAGTTTGGTATGGTATACCAGATGAGCAGAGTGCAACCTTCCGCACAACACTTACCTCTCTAATACCAACACATTGCCAGAACAAAACGATTTGGTTACCTTGTGATACCGCTATGGTCCCACCGCATATACTTACGGATCGAGGGGTTTCACTTTGTCGCACCGTTCAAAATCCTGGTGAATTTGTTGTTATATTTCCCCGCGCCTACACATCGAGTGTTGCAACTGGTTACGTTGTATCCGAAAGTGTATATTTTGCAACAAGTTCATGGTTAGATTCAGCAAAAGATGATTTTAAGGTAATTTAGTATATCTTATTTTATGAAGTCTAATGACAAATTAAATTTAATTCTTAGGACATTCATGATAGTTGCGAACCAGCAATGTTTTCATTAGAACAACTACTTTTTGCAATAGCATCCGATCAACGAGTGTGTATTGATATCTTAATGCAAATTTTACCAATGATTACTGAGGTATATGATAAAGAAATAGCAGCCAGGCAACAATTGAAAGTAAATTCATTAAAACTATTATATTCTGTTTGCATATTAAAAATTGTATTTGAAATTTTTGTTAGGCTGCTGGTGTTACAACAACAGAAAAAATTCCACAAAGTGCGGCTAAATCAAGACAGAGACTGGCTGCTACTGAAGAGAATGAATGCGATTTATGTAGAGCTAATTTGTACATATCGATGGTGAAAACTGAGGATGGAAACATTTACTGTTTACAACATGCCCTTAAAAATATAAATAGTGGTAATGTGCAACCAAAACAATGCAAATTAATATTTGCATATAATATAGAGGATATTGAAAATTTATTAAAAAAACTCAATGAACGATTATCGCAACAGAATAAAAAGAAATCTGGTAGTAGTGGTAGTGGCAGAAAAAGCCAACAAAAATATTAAAATCAATAGTTTTAGAAATAATTTTAAAAAAATCAATATTTATATTATAAAATATATACGCTTCTTTAACTTTGTCATAACATTGTAAATAAAATTTCTTTTATATACATACATATGTATACATAGATGTATTCATGTGTATTATTAGTAGCTATGTAAATGCATATGTAAACAGTATAATTTATAACGTGATATTTAATAAAAATCACGTATGTATACAATTTATAGAAATTATATAATTACCTATTTATTATAAGTTATTAAATAGAAAATATAATAATGTAGAAATTTAATCGCAGTACATATAAGAAAAAATAACAGATTTATATAAAGAGAAAAAAAAGTCACTTAATATGATCAATACATATATATATTGTTAAGATAAATACGAATACAAACGTACACATTTATTTAGTACATAACACACAAACAACAACAAAAAACAAAAAATGATTTATGCAATAACTGTTTTAAAGCTACATTATTGTAAATATAATGATTATAAAGTTTGTCTATTATTTTCCAATTATTTAAGTTTTAAGACTATATTAGTTAGCTTATATTTTTTCTTTATGGTTTTATCTATGAGATAAAAAAAGAAACGAGAATAATACAAAAGCGCATAATTGTTGAAGTAATTTGAAATTTTAATAATTTTATCACAAATTGTCATATTTCTAAGTGAGATGTGTACGTATATGCAATTAATAAATTTATAAGCAAAATATAAATATTTCATTTAATTAATCATCTCATATAGCTTTGCATTTGAAATTTTATTATCAAACAAACAAAATTTGTATATTTTTAATAAAAAAAAACCAACATGTTTTGTTCTGAAGTTGTATGGATAGCATTAGTAAATAGTCGATATATAAATATGAGTTTAATAACAAATATATATATATATATATGTAGAATTTTCCTCTTAGTGTATGTTCGAAATGTGAATAAAATTAGAATATTGTAATTATTACTATTTATTATTAATTTTTGTTATTACATATAATTTCATATAAAAATTTTATCTGATTTATTATTTGGGTAAATTTTCAGTTATGAATGTTCAATATTAAAGGATCGCCAACAATGTTGTAGTTAGTACTGGGATTCAATTTAGAAGGTATGTATGGAATGCCATTGATATCGATGCAGTATCAGTGGTATTTATCAATTTAAAATCGATTTATGCATAAATTAAACCAAAAGTGTTTGTTTTTATTTTATTTATTTATACATAAAATACATAACTAATTTTTATCTCATTATACACAAAGCACGTTTTCTAGTTTCATAATAATATATAGACATTATTAAAAGTAATTTTTTGAAATAATTTTATGGAATTCTACTCAAAAACAAAATAAAATTGCAGTTAACCTTTAAAATAACTAGTTGCGATTACATTTTGTAATTGATTTAATTCAAAATCATGCATGGATTAAGAAAAAAATATTATAATAAATAATTAAGTAAAAAGGTTACTTTTAGCAGATACTATATAGTTTTCTTAAAATTAAATGCATACATATTTAAACTTATGTCAGAAAAATAACAATGTACAAATTATATTCAACTTTTCTTATAAATATCAATTCAAATTGTCCTCCAAATGAATAACCACAAAGTAAGTATATTTGGACAGCATAGAATATATAATTTAAAAAATTTGAAAGTACTACTAAGGAAAGATAACAAAAAAATTATTAGTGAATAATTTATTTTTATTTAATATACATAAGTGCAATAAAGACGTTCTTATAAAGTTAATGCTATTATAAATTATAGCTTTTATCAAGCTTAATATTTAAAGAGAAAACGATTAGGTCCCTTAAAACTGATTATTGGCATTCATCAATTCTAATATAGTTTTAGATACGTTAAATAGCACCTGAACTATATTTTAATATTGAGCAAACGTGAAGATATTTTTTTGTCAATAATATTTATTTAATTCTAAATTCTTGTGTGACTTTATCAGTTTTAAATAGGAAAAAAAATATCGTGAGAAATAAATTAATTTCAAATAAAATATAAAATATTACCCGTTTATCCTGGTATTACTATATCTAATGAATTATATTCATAGTATTGTATACTTAAACATAAAATTTAAATTATATAACGTAATTAAAATTATCATCTAATAAATTTAAAAAATATATATGTATTTATCACTTTTCAGTTAGTGTGCCTTTATAGATGTGATGTATTTAGGCATCACATTTTTTTAAAAATTAATAATTTCAAAATTAAAAACGTTCCAAATAGATGTTAAACTTTAGCATTTAATCGATGTTGTAATGTCTTTGTTAGGACAATAAATATCAGTTAAATGATAAGATCATTTGGCAAATAAACCATAAAATAGAATAATTGGATATGTAATCGTCAACTAATTTTTTTTTTTGTGAAAATTATTTAAAAATGTAGGATTTATTTTATTTTATTATCATTTCTATTATATTTCGTTTCTTAATTGAATTTTATAGTAATACGATTTACAAATAGTTTACTTAACAGTTCATAAAAATTTACAATATACATCTTAATTATATATGTACCTTTTTATTATATAAGAATATAAAATGTAGTTTTAACCATAATCAAAGGATATAGTGTACTATATAAAAAATCACCTGTTTATATTCACTGGTTAGTTAACTTTTTTTTAAAAACAAAATCCCTGCTTTCGAAAAAATTAACATACATTATTAATCGAAAATTCTCAATAGATGTGCCAAAAAATAAATCCATCAAAAAGTTAAATGCTCAATTTTAATTACTATTAATATTTCGAATTCACAGTCTTTTAGGAAATTTGAAAAACATTGTTATATATATATATATTTTTTTAATATAATAAAATAATTTTGGAATCACTCATGGCACGCATGAATTTCTATTATACTCTTTTCCTAATTTTGTTGATAATAATAAAAAATGAGTGCCTGTGTAATAAACTTTTTTTTTAGAAATGATTTGTTTTTGTCTTTTCATAATCACAGACTTGTTATTTTTTTGTGAGTACAGAAATATGTGAAAAAAGACGTGCTATAAAATTTCTTCAAAAAACAAAAAAAAAACCTAAATTTTGTTTATGTAAAAATATTGAAACTATCTTCTAGTTGTATCTCTTCGTTTTAAAACATCGAAGAGAACTTCTGACGAATTTGGATTATCACCATTTTGTGAATCCTCGGAATCAGAATTAATTAAATCGGTAGCATCTAATAGTGGAACACTTTGTCCAGCGTTCTTACGAAATTTGACGGTTGTTTGTACTTCATTCGATATTGCCTCAGTATCACCATTAAAATCATCGTTTTCGTCTGTTTTTACGATATTCAGTGTTGAATATTTATGAATAATATGTCCGCATATGCCACCAAGGCATAAAATTAAACCCGAAATATTTACTAAACTGAGTTGTTCGCGATTTACTTCAACAGCCAAAACAACTTGGCATATATCCTTAAACATAAAGAATCATCATATTAAATTAAAATTCTTGCTCTAATTATTATTAATATTAAACGTGTTACTTTGAAAATTCCAGCAATTGATAATGTCAAACTTGATGTATATGATAACACGAGAAATTCGCTAGCTTCCATGACAAATGCAATGACTGCTCCAGTTGTTATTTTTATTATAATAAAAATTATCTCTTCGGAATTTATATCGCCGATAGTTGCCAGTGCATCCCATATACGTCGTCCTAGCAAATTAAATTGAGAAAATTCATTAAATTAATTCAATGGAATTAAGTGAAGCCCGTTACCTTCAAAGCCCATACTAAACGGCAATATAGATAAAATCATCCATGGTTGCATATGGAATATCATATCTATAGGATTGTGTAAGCCAAGCTTAGATTTTTGCATAATCAATTGTGCAAAACTCCATCGGATACCACTTGTAAAAGATGCAAACAGTACGAAAATAAATCCAATAACATCAAAATTTGTTGTTTTGTAAGTAAACATAAAAAGCCCAGCCGATATCATAACAACTATTAGAACCAGAGACCAGCTCTAAATATAAAAAGAATTTTCATATTAAAATGCTATTTAATAATAATTGATTTTTCTTTGTAAAAGCTTACCTTTTTTTCTAATCCTAGCACGATTGCAAAAAATAGTATAAATATAATGGTTGTTGATTTTGTCATCGTGTAAAGGGATATTTTGACCAATTCAAGACCCCAGTTCGAAAATCCTATGTCAATACCACTTGCAATACCAGTTAGCGCCATTTTTTGTACTGCCGTTCTCCAATCTAATAGTATTCTTGATCTACCGGTAGACATTCTGTATATTAATCGAACAATCGTCGACATGAATAATTTTATTATTAGATGATACAAAACTATTGTGAGAGGAAAACGAACATGCTGAAATATGAAATTCAATACGATTTCTTTATTAATGTAACTAAAGTTTTATTTATGATATTATGAGGACAAAAGTATTTTTTTAGATCAACAATTATGGGAATGTATAATATTTTTACAAATCTTAAATGCCTAAGAGAAATTAAGCCTCCTACTTTAACCTTTTGACCTTAAAAAAGTACTTCTTTTTAATTCTAATTTATATATAAATATTATATTTAATAAGAAATTTGAATTTTTTCATTATTATAAACCCTTTAAACGTTGGGAAGAATAAATAAATCTTATAAGAAATGTTTACAAAAGAGCGGTGTACTATGAACAATTGTTAAATATTAATTTCAACTCAAATTTTCACTAAACAATATTACAAAATTTACTATATGATACTCAGTATCTTACTTTTAGTAACCATCCTTGATAAAATGTGAGACATATGGAAAGTGATAGATACAGAAGGATGAGTCCTAGTGAACCAATCGCCATATGCATTATCTTAGATTTGGATGGTCTTCGTGGTGTTGCTTCTTCAATTTTCACTTGATCAACATCCAGTTCGATTTCTTCCTCATTGTTGGCGGGCACTTGGTCACGATTTGTACAAAGACGCTCATATTTTGGTGCAGTCATTACTCTTTATTTGATGAAAAAAGTAAATTTATTTAAATTGGTTACCGCGCATATTTACGTCCATCCTATTATCTATTACTTACATGATTATTTGTAGCACTATCTATCTATCTGCACAAACACTGTATTTTCATCCGAATTTTCTTATTCCATATGTTTAGAAATCTACAAAACATTAACTTCTTAATTCTATAGGAATATTGTGGAAATTTTTGCCAAAAGTTTGCATTACATACGCATGCCACTACTCAGTTCTAAACAGCACACACTCAATCCAATCCGGCTGACGTTGACATTTGTTTTCTTTTCATTTTCGATCAGCTGAGGTCTCGCTTTTCTTTCTTTCTTTTTTTAATAATTACAGTTCAGTGGCTGAAATGGTTTTGTCAACACTTAAGTCAACTCATCTCAATTTTCGATACTACTTTTATAAAGTTTCGATTTATAAACAATAACAATTACACACTGAAAATATATGAAATAAAATTTTTTTTACGAAACTAATCTTTAGTAAATATATATTAGCCATATTATTTCTATAAATGTTTACCAACCAAAGAAAAATATTCACACTGGAATGAGCAAATGTCAGTTACTGTTGACATTTATAAAGCGACGATTATTAATTTGATTGGCAATATTCGAAATAAGAATGTGATCCCAAATACACTTTTTATTATAAATTATTTTAAGTATTTTTATAGAAATGGCAGAAGAACTGGGCAAGGATTTTGCAAACTTCTTTCGGAAAGCAGACATTTCAAAAGAGGTTTACTTATTTAAAAAAAAACAATTTAATATAAAAACAAATGTGGAATTTTGTTAATTGGCGTCATACTTTAACTACAATTTTCATGTTTATATTTTATACTCAAAAGCTAAGATTATTATTTTTCTACTGTTTTTTTAGCTGAATCCAATAAAGACTAGTGTTGAAGAAATGCAAACGAGATTAGAAGAATATGAGAGCTTATTAGCAACAGTATATTTATGATTTCAGTATAGTTGAAAGTTTATCATTTTAAGCCTTATCACCTTGTCACAGGTTAGAAACGATGCGGATATGGCAACAAAGGTGAACATTCCCCAAATTCTAGCAAATAAAGATAATTTAAATGAGCTCTGTAAGAAAATTGATGATTTGGAAAGGTTCGTCGATAAAGTTAATGATAACTTGGAGAATTTGGAAAGAGTTGTGGAGATTGCTGAAGAGGAACTTGGGGTGAATGATTATAGTCTTAAAGGGATATTTAAGCCAATTTTTGGTAAGAGCCGCGATCAAAATCAATGTAGAAGCAACTTGGAAAATGGAATTCTCAAAAAGCCAGAAATATTCCGTACATCTGATCACTTTGCTAATTCTGACAATACGTCAGATTCTTAATTTTTTCCCCTTCGTAAATTGCTATAAATTTTGAAAACACTAATTTTATTTAAAAAGATGATTTTTTTTAGATTTTATAAATAGTACTAAAGTTAATTTCAAAAAAGTAATTCCTATATAAATGGGAAAACAAATTATGCTATATGTATTAAAGTATTTGTATTCACAAATGTAGATTAAATTGTGAGATGATTTTTTTTTAAATAATATGAGGACAAATATATTGATTGTAACATAAAAATTGAAAAAAAACAATACTTTTTGAAAATTATATTGTATTTATCTAGATGTAATAAAATCTGGACGAATAATCATTTTTCTTTTCTTTATTATATTATATATTGTACATAGAAAGTAATATATTATAAGTATTCAATCAGATACATTAATAGTTTTGATATTTGCTAAAGATATTTTCTATTTCGAAATGTCTTTATAAGCATGCAAATATAAGGAAAGATCTTGATTGATGTTTGCTTAGCAATTAGTTTTGCATTAATAATGTAAATACTACCATCTTTCTTGGAAAATTATAATTTCAGCTGAAAATCAATTTGTGAAAACAAGATTGTACAAGTTCAATATGGTTGAATAATAAATTTTATAAATGAATTGCGCATTTTATTAGTAATAATTTAATCTAAATATTATCTCTTTTAGACGTTTAAAAATACGTTCTTTCTTTCAAAAATATTATAAAAGAAAAATTGTTAGGAATGAACATTTTATAATTTATGTTACCAAGCGTAGAATATTGCACTTTCTTATACTTACTAGTATTTTTGTCCATAAGATACATGCAATAGAGGAATATGCACGTAATGAATAATCCAAAATTTATTTTCTTAAATTCGGCTAGAAAATTAAAAAATCCAATTACAAAATATTAAAACGCATTTGGAAATAATGATATTTTCGAGAATAAAAACTTAATTGATTTTTTTCTAAGATGAAAAAAATATTTATAATAACATAAATAGATTATGTTATAGATGAAATTAGGGTTTATACCATAAAAGCAACAAAAAAAAATTGAACAGCTTTTAAATTTACATAAATTTAAAAAATGAATTATCGCCTATTTAAAATCTCAATCAACTCATTAAATAAAACCATTTATCAATGTTTCCATATTTTGCAAAAAATAGAAATTATTTAAATTTCTTCCGCAATCATCTGATTTATAATAGACATTGCAAGATGTCACTGAGTGTCACAATGAAGGACAAAATTATTAAAAAATAATCTATATATTAGGCTTGACGGAAATGCTATAAATTTATAGAAAAAACCAATACGAAATATTAAGAAAACTTTATTAGAAATTACTAAAATAGCATTTGTTCTACTAATTTTTAATAAAGTTTTCTTTTATAATTTATTAGTGTATTACTAGAATTATTAATAAGACAGGAACTCGTTGTTCATTTTTTTTCTTCATATTATTAGATAGTTGTTTTTATACTTGAAATACTTGAATGTTCATCATTAAGTATTTGTAAGATAATTTTTTTTTTTTTAAACAAGAATAAGCCTAAAATGATATTTATTGATACAAAATTTATTTGATTTGAAATCTATTGAATTTTACTAGTGTTTGAGCGCGTTAAGAATTTATTAATAGTCGGATAAACTTATCCACTAATAAATACAACGTAAATATAGACAAGATATGGTTTAATTTTTTTTATATTTGGAAAAACATTATGTTTTTGTTATTATAAACTTCTCTTCAGCAAATGAAAGTTCAAAAAATGTTCATTCAAAAAATTTCAGGACTTACTCCAACATTCAGCTTTTTCTCTTGTTAAATTTATCTCAATCATAATATATTTTTCAGTTATTTATGATAACGTAAACTGATCTTACCATTTTCTTATCTCTTGAAGGTTGTTGTAGCCCGGTTTTCGTTCACGATATTTTATTGTTTCCATATTTTTTTTTACATTTTTTTTGGTCTAATGTAATATTTCGATAACAATTATATTTATAAACAATATCTTTTATCCGAAGATACCAGATTCATATTCTGCTCCGGAATTAATTCTTTACCTTTTTGCCATTTTTACACTAACAACTTTACTGCTCGGGAAAAAATACATGAATTTGAAATGGTTTCTATTTCGTTTTAAAATAAAAAGACAAAAATACCATCTGTGCGAATAATTAATTCAGTTCGTAATTGAATAATTAGATGGGGACGATTTTCTGCCGATTAATAATTAAATGCATTTTTACTTCAGTAGAGGAACTAATAATTTTCCACACCATTATAGTAATTTATAAAAAGTATTCGGAAAATACTTTGCTTCTGTCATACAGAAATGTTTAAAACTAATTAATTTTGAAAAAAAAAAACTGTAAAAAAACGTTTTTGCCATGTATGGCAACTTAATAAAAAAACCATAAACCGTCCAAGTTTTATTCGAACCGTTTTCAAATTATATTACCAAATTAGCAAATTCATAAACCACATTGATTATTAAAATTTTTGTTTGGTTGAAATAAAACAATTCTCTTAATTTCTTTAAAATTTTAATCAATTTATTTCATATTTCTCTTCCAATTATAGTCGTTTGGTTGTTCATTCATATAAAAAAAGGGGTGGGGGGAGGTTGTAGTTCTTATAATGCAATTCTTTTCTATTATTTTTGTTCCTTTTAAATAATAATATGACAACAATACGAAAATAAAAATGGTAAAATTAATAATTTCGTTTCTGTTATTATTATTCGCTTATCTTTTTGTGGTTGTTTTTTTTCTCCATTTTTTTTTACCTTCTCAAAATTAATATTGGATTATTATTATTACTTGACTCCTACTAATACGCAAATTAATCAAGAAAATAAGAAAACTCAACAAAAACAATTATTTTCATATAAACTAACACCTTCTCTGTAATAATTATTTCCAATAATTGTTGAAAGTTTTTTTGAATTTTTTTTTATTTCTTATCTTCAATTAATTTTAAATTTCATTTACAATAATTTCTTCATCCATATAGTTAGTTTCGGTAAATTTACTTTTATTTTTTATAATAATTGTTTTGTTTTTTTTCTCTTCTAATTTAATTTTTATTAATTTTTTTTTAATGAAATTGTTCTCAATTATTACTTTAATACAATATCTAATTACAATATAATTGAGTTTTTCAATTAATGTAATAGGAATTTAGGTTTTTTTCTTCTTCAAACCGTTATTTAGGACTAACGTCTTATTAATGTGTCCTCCCTCACTAATTGAGACTATCTTCAAAAATCTTTTATAATAAATAATTTTTCTTCTTTATACATATATATGTATATGTATATCTGTATATACAATATAAGAAAGCGATTATAATAATAGTTTTGTATTTGTGTTTTTCGTTTTTTTTTTAAAGCTTATTATACAATTTTAAATTGAACATTGCCTCAATCTTCCCTTAATATAAAAAGAAAATTGATTTTTTTTTCTATAATTACAATATAAATTTCAAATTTTCATTATATATTATTTTGCTAAAGCATAAAAAAACTATAGCTAAAACACACTTTATATTTAATAATTTGCAACAATTTCTTTAAAAAAAAATGCAACAAACTCAAAATGCATACTAAATTTTAATTACTTGTAGATTTGACTTTTAATTAATTAAATACTAGTATAAGAATGTTTCATTTCTTTGCTTATAATAAATAAGTTTTGAATTAATAACAAATTTAAATGATTTTATGTTAATAATAGAGTTTTTTTTAACAAAAGATATTCGATTGTTTATGAGTAAAAATGTAATTTTTTTATTTGTAGCTTATTTGATATTTTTTGTAATTTAATTAGAATTTTTTTATTTTTATTTTTAGAAAATGTGAAAGATGATTATTTCGAAAGATATTTTCTATTATAAAGTAATATAATGCATAATGAAATTATTTTCAATTAAAAATATCAACCAACCGGACAAAGTAATAGTAAGCGAATATTGTAATAATTTTATTCGTTGAAATTATATTTGAATTCGTACAATATTTTAACTTACAAAAAAAACCAAAATACAAAATAGCAATTTATATTATCATAGAGTCTACTGGGAAAAGTTTACAAAATTCGTTTAAAAACAGATTATGTCAATAAGGAATGAATATGATTTATAAATGCATTTAAGATAAGTGTATATGCATATGTACTTGATGATATTATATATTATTTAATTCATATTAGTGTCTCTAATGTTTGTTCGAAAATTTAGCAATTTTTTTTTTAAATCTGCAATATAAATACATAAAAAATAAGCATCTTAAGCGAGGAATGTTTTCATTTATTTTTAATTTTATTTTTACTGTTTATTTTTTTTTTTATTAAATTTTTGTATATAGAAAATATTTTTTTTATTTATCTGATTTTTTCTTTATTATTCTGATATTGAACACGATTAATTGAAAAAAAAAAATATTTTTTTTAGCATTTGTAATAATAAAATGAATAACAAATAATATAAAAAGCAAATAAAACAATAGTAATTCAGAATGAATATAAATCCATTTGATATCAATTTGAAAATATTTGACGAAATTTTTTTATTTATATTAATTTCTTTTTTAATGGAAAAATAATATAAGAGAAATTACAGATAATAAACTAAATAAAGTATTTTAATAAATAATAAAAATAAATTCCTTTGGTATTGGCTATTTGTTTACTTCTTCGTTTTAGGCAGCTGTTTTAATTTAAATTTTTCAAAAATTTAAAAATAAAAGTTTCTATTGAATTCGTGTTTTTAAATAAAAATGAACAATAATTTTTTTTTGTCTACTCCTATAGACAATATATATTTAATAATAAATATATAATGGAATATATACACAATGTATTAATTGTTTTTTATTGATATTTTCCTTTTTAACACAAATTATACAATAAATAGAGAGACTAACTTAAATTTTAACAAAATTATTTTTATGACCCGTCCTTTTATATTTTAACAAAAGAAAAAAAATTCATTAACAAATCACCTATTATTACTATTATTAATTAAATTTTATTTATGTAAAAATATATATGACAGGGTAGCCACGAAAAAACTGAAAGACGTTTTCGTTTTTAATCAGTTTTTAAATTTTATTCTTGTATGTTGGAATAACCCATTGATTTTATTAAAGAGCATCTTTTAAGATAAATTATATGAAAAATTTAAAAAAACTTTTGTATATGGAAGTTTTTTTAGTGTTTTAGTGGCTATCCTGTATATTAAAATGTAGTAAAAGTTTTTATGTTTATTAGATTTATGAGTTTTTGTGACAATTTTTGTAATAAACAAGAAATTTAAAAAAAAATAATATTTCTCTATAAATAGATTCAAAAATGAATTCATGCAAAGAATAATATATTTTAAATACACAAATAAAAGAAATAAACAGAAATAGAAAATTTTTAATTAAAAAAAAAACGGGTAATTATTTCATAAACGTCAATATTTTGATATTATTTTAATTTTTGTTAATTTTGATTATTTTTAATTATTTGACCATAAACATAATATGTATATAATCTTTTAAAAGATTTATGTAAAAATATATATGAAAATATACATTTCAGTACAAATGTTACTTGATATGATAACAAAAAAAAAAGAAAACGAACAAATAATTCAAATCGAATCGTTTTATTTTTTAAATTTCGCAATTGAAAAGAAAAATTATGCATAATAGTTCGGTTCATTCAAATTTATAATTTTTCTATTCATTATTTTTACCTAAATTATAATATTATCAGTTGAATAAATTAATATAAAAGGAAAGAGATGAAAAATAATAAATATCATAGAGAAAACTGAGAAAAAATTCCGACGAGAACTAATGTCGTTTAAAAATGTCGGCCGATTGAACAATTCAAAAACAATTGCAACGAGTGTAAGAAAACGTCATCTGATCAGCTGATTATTTATATTTTATACCTAAATCAATTTTTAAGTTCACTTAACCTTATATATACATTTATCTTGTCTTTTAATTTCAATTTGAACAATCCTGCCGCCACATAACCAAACACTGAAATGTGTGGCAGTACTACGATGAGAACGAAAAATTAGATATTGTTTCTCGCTCGTCGCAATTGTGAGCATAGCCATAAGATAGTAAAGATTTTTAAATTTGGCAGCGGTTTAGTTACCGTAAATTGTGTTCGAACCGAGTAGTTACTCAACTCAATCTCGTTACTCTTCGGTTAGATTCTAAAATTTTCAAAATTTTGCCAGCGATAATCATTATTTCTGAATTCCAGCCTTAATTTCAGTTCTGTTATATTTTTCCAGCTCAATTTATTTTATTGCCCACTTCAACACTCAATTAAAAGAAAAATAATTTCATGGCCAAAAAAAAGTGTACAAACGTTCATTTTTTTATTTGTGTGCAAAAAAAAAAAAAAATTATATTTAGCAGCAAAATAATATGAAGAAGAGAATGTAAGTTTGTTGTAATGTAATAATAGTAATTATTATAAATTCATAAATAATAAGATGAATGTAATTGTATAGAATAATATTTATGTATATGGAAAATGAAATTTCTCTGGTTTTTTTTTCAAAATTTTTGTGGATTTCTCCCGTTTTATTCATTGTTGTTCATTAATTGAAAAATTAAAAATAATAATTTGATCATTTCAAAAAGAATTACTTTTTTTTTGTTTTCTTATAAATTTACTCAATTTCATTTTTTTTGGTAATTTTATTTATTGTTTTTTTTTTTTAATTTTATCATTATTATTATCTTTAATATTATTATTATTATTATTAATTATTATTTAATTCTTATGATTTAGCTTATTGCGCTTTGAGTTTATTGTTTTGTGCAAAGAATTGTTCATTAATTTTTGTTGTATTTTTCAATAATGGTGACGAACCTGATGAATTAACTGATTCTGATGATGACATTGTATTCGATGTTGATGTTATCTTTTTACCTTTTCGAGCGTTTGGTGTTAAATATGTTTTATGGAAAAATCTTGCAAACAACACAAAATAGCTGAAGTACATGGCAATCGATAATTTGATATTAGTCGATGAGATATTACACGATGATCGTCCAGCCGTTTTCAGGAAGCCATGAGCCCATATATTAATAGCACAGCCAATTATCATTTGTGTCAATTGCAATGATGTTATAACCATTGCAATAAATCTAGGTGGATTAAATCTAGCTGCCTTTAATGCATAATATGAATACATAACAGAATGAACACAATAGTTCATCACAATAAACCATCTGGCCGATGCTGTGTACTCAGTGTACGAGAACCATGAATATATCAAAACGGTTATATGATGGTACCAGTGCAAAAAGATCAGCGGCTGTTTACGCAACACTATAAATAATGTATCGCCCAATTCCGGTAGTTTTGATAATACGAACAGCCATGTCCAAAAGCCACTCACACGATCTTGTTCGATAAAACTATATTGAAAGGAGAAAATAAATAAAAAAATATTTAAATAAAATCACCAACAATAACAACAACAACAACAACAATATTTTTATTAATAATATTAAGTTACTATAAATCAAAATTTAAGTTCATTAATCAATTGATGCATTTAAAAAAAAATAATTATCAATTTTGTTTTTCTTTCCTTAAAGAAAGTATATGTTAATTTAAAAAAATAAATAAAAATACTTTAAAAGTAATATTTTTAAGGATTATCCATTTTGTGGTACGTAAAGTACAGTCCTGAGAAAGAGTTCTAATAACGCTGCAACTTACCACACAATACGACAAATTTTTGTTTATTGAACTTTTTCTTGAGGGGCCATTTAAAAAACGAACATCTTCTAAGTAATGGACGAATTACAGCCGGAAGTGTACGAAAAAAGTAATTAAAAATTACCGATAGAGAATCGAGTTTGGCTAAAAATATTTGAACAATTTTCTAACTAATTAAATTGATGTATATTTTATTCGAATTTTAATTTATATTATTTTCTACAATTGTCCAAAATATTAATGAAAAAAAAAAAAAAAATATCTATGTTGTTATACAAGAAGAAAAGAGAAATTTTCGTCAATGAACACCACACCCCATATTTACAAAAAGGGAAGGGAAGAGTCAAATAAAAATTTTATCTACAAAATCATTTAAGCTGTGTGAAAGTTGTTGTTTACCTTTTTTTTTTAAGTCTGTTTATTGGTTTGTGAGTCTTACCTATACACATAAGTTTTTTTTTATACAAGATAATTAAAGAAAATGAGTGTGAAAATTGATCATTATGATTGATATTGTAAATTTCTCTTTGAGTTTTATTTTTTTTTTCTCTCTTTACATCTACTATACTAACAACGACTTTCTTCGAAAAATTATAGTTTTTTTTTTATTAAAAAATATTTGATCATAAAAGACTTTCCATTTATTATCAATAAGGTGATATGATATATCTATTATCTAATAATGATTATAAAAAAAATTTCATCTACACGTTTGGATTTTTCTTTACGATAGTACGAATATGATAGAAAATTCTGTCATTAATTTAATATCTCCTCATTATATACATATATAATAATAATAATGAATACATTTTAGATATCTTTTGTGAAAACCACTTGGCTATGGGATAAAATGAAAATTACATTTATTTTGTAATGTTACAAGATTGAATTGGAAACTTTAAAATTTTTTGATGGAAGTTGTTATCGTTTCTTTTTGAATTGGTCATTATAGTTTATAGAAAAGAGAAAACCCTCATTAAAAAAATATGGTGTAGAGAATGAATCAATTTATTAATTTTATTTCGACGATACTAAAGAAAGTAACAGATATTGGGTTGTTCGGAAACTAATTTTTCCCAATAGAGGACTTAATTGTATTTATTTGCAACCAACTTTACACTTTAGCCGCATAATCATATGTATTTTGACAGCTGACATAGGAAGGCCTGCTTGTGAAAAATTCTATTGATTCTGCAAGGTAGTTTTTGGTTGATACCCTTTTAAATATGGAAAGTGAAAAATAGCATTTTCGGCATATTTTACTTTTTTACTATAGAAAAGATAAAAATACTGTTCAAGCACGAAAAAAATTATCCGATGTGCATGGAGAAGATGTGTAAAGTGAGTCTCAGTGCCAAAACTGGTTTGCAAAATTTCGATCCGGCAATTTTGATCTCGAAGATGCACCACGTTCTGGAAGGCTTCAGTTGAAGCTGATGAAGACACAATAAAGGCATTAATTGATGCAAACCAGCGAATATAACTCGTGAGATCGCTGAGAGATTAAATTGATCGAATTTGACCGTTCATGATCATTTGAAACGGCTAAGTTTAATCTCAAAGCTCAACATATAGGTTGCTTATCTTCTTACGGAAAAAAATTTGTGCCGTCGCATTGAAGTTTGTGATTTGCTTCTCAAACGCCAAGAAAATTATCCATTTTGAAGCGTATCATCACTGGGGACGAGAAATGGGTTGTCTACAATAATGTTAAGCGGAAAAGATCCTGGAGTAGAAAAGATGAACCGGCTCCAAGCACTTCGAAAGCAAATATTTATCAAAAAAAGGTTATGCTATCTGTTTGATGGGATTTCAATCGTTTATTTTGAGCTTCTACCGAGTAACACAACGATCAATTCTGAAGTGTACTGTCAGCAGTTGGACAAATTGAATGATTCACGTAAAGCAAAAAGGCCAGAATAAAATTTTAATTCACTATAAGAAAATCCTCTTTCATTTTTATAAAAAAAACTGAAATTACTTTCCGAACAACCCAATATTAAGTAATAAAAACTAGATATTTGAAACTAATTATTTATAGATTGTATTTCTCCATTTTATTTGCTATAAAATTTTGATTAAAAAATATTAGTATACTTAGTTATACATTTATAATTAGTATTCAATACTATAAATAGTAGTAAACTCACCTTGATACACAGACGGAATGAAACAGACCATAATGTCTCAGGACATGCAGTAATTCTGGGGCTGTACGGAAGGCACCCATTAAACTGAACATTGCCAACGCTGTATTCCATATTACAAGCAAACCCCTCAGTTCAAATCTGTAAAATATAGAAATGCAAAAATAATTAATTGATAATTCTTTTGTTAACCCTTTTAATAGTTTTGCACTTTTATAGTATTTTAAGATAATTGATAATTATCTGGAAATTGAATTAATTCAAAAACGATTTTCAGATTAGAATACGCTCAAATATGGAAATATTTTCATTTGAGCGTGTTCTAATCACATACTTATGTAATATATTAAAATATTTTGAATGATTTCAAAAGTCCAAATAATATTAGTCAAGAAACCGGATGAATGTATAAAAATTCCATAATCTAAAAATGATTAATACAATCGAAATAACTGTAAAGTATGTCTAGACATATTAGAATACAAAAAAAATAATACGATTTTGTTCCGAGAAATTGACAATTATCAAAATTTGTTGTATGAATTAAATAATATTTAAAAAAAAAAATGTTATCATATGATGATTAAAACTTCTCTAGACCTAGACTAGGCTTTATCGGATATTGTTAGGTTCATTGATTTTTATATATATTCATTGATATTTTTCTGTTAAAATGAAAGCCCTAAATATGTTAATTTATATATAGTTTTGTTTGTAATTTAAACACAATTTTATTAATCAAACTGAATTATTTCAATTAGAAAGGCATTAAACTATGTAGCCCTGATTAGTTAGTGTCACACACACAATATAAACTATAAAAAAAATCCCACTTAACCGAAATATATAAACTAAGAGTTTATATATATTTATGTATGCACACATACATTGTTACTAATCAAAATTCATTACTCGAATGCTCTTAAATAGTGAAAAATTAGAATATAGATAATCGATAATATTGTAGAAAAAAATATAGAGAAAAGATTACGAAGTTTTTATTTCGTGTATAAAAATCAATATTGCCGAGACTTGGCAGATAATCAAACCCTTTATTAGAATGAAGGATAATTTGTTGGCATATGCTCGAAAAATATGTTTGTATGTACATAAAAAGACGGAATCGATTTTTGTAATAATTTTTCCTTAAAGATTTACGTATAGCTTCTGTACAAAATATGAAGGACTAAACTCTTCTCTATAGATTGTTTTTAATAATATGTATGTCCAGGCTCCATTGTTTGAAATTTGATTGTACAGCAGCACTCAACAACACTGTAGGCGGCAGTAATCATAAACATAAATATGTTCTTATATTACATAAAAAAAGTGATGCTTAAAAATTAAATTTCAAAATATATATTTACGCAAATTACTCTTTTGGAAATAGTCAAAGATAATCAAACACATTTAAAAAAAAAACTTTTCTTTCCAATAAAAAAAAATTATTGAGAAATTGTTTAAAACAATAATTATACATATTATTTTTAGTGAGTTTTATCATTTTTTATTTTAAATGAAAGGAAAGTATGAGCATATATCGGAAATTTTTATTAAAAATGAAAGTTGAATCGATTCCAATTATGTATGGAAACCAATATCAATTTATATGATCACCACGCGACTCAGTTCGCAGGTCTCTATATCTAAACGTGAAATTTTTCGATGACTTTTCGCAATAAAAGTGGATCAACGGCCTTAATTTGTTGTCGAATATTGTTCTTGGATGATTAGTATACACTTTTCCTTTCAAATAGCTCCAAATAAAACCGTCCAACTGTGTCAAATTAATTTCTTATCGAATATTGTGCTTTAGGTCTTGAATTGTTCTTGGATGATTGGTATACACTTTTTCTTTCAAATAGCTCCAACGGTGCAACTCGCGGCCAGTAGTATTATGTGACTTAATTGTTCCATAAACAGAAAACCATCAGTCGCCTACGACCATAGGGAGTGAGTTACGCTCAATTATAAGCTGATTACTCCAACTGTTTGTGGCGAGACCTATCTAAATCTCTACTGTTATAAGCAGTGACAGCGCCCGAGATAATGACCAGTACCTCCCACCAGCGATCCGGAGAACGTCAAATCGCGGCCAATTCATATTAGCGTTCGTGAGAATCGGATCTGCGAATTTAGTGCGCAGCAAAACCGGTATTTTCATGTGTGGTGTGGTTCGTAGCGCCGTCTGGTTAAAACCAAAGCTTATTCACTTCAAATTCATTCAATAGCGGTCACAAAAAGTTCGTTAGCCTGTCACGACACCGTTCAGAATTTACTGTAATGACCTCTTCACGATTATTTTCGAAGACTTTTTTTAAAAATGCATCGGTATATCATAAGGGTTTTCCGAGCCCCAAATTCCACAAATTTGTTTATTAACGTAGCCGTCAATGAGAAAATGCGCTTCGTTGCTAAAGATGATGTTCGATGAAATGCCATTTTTACAAAACGACCACTTTTGCAGTAAGTCTGCACGATTCAGGTTGCGTTGCTCTGTTGTTAATGGGGCTCCATGACTAAAAATGTACTACTTTATATTTGAAAGCAGTACAAAAAAATCATCGCGTGTTTTAAAAGCTTTTATCAAAAGTTGAAAAAAAAACACCAACAGATGGCTCTCCTTATATATTATTAAAGATGGGCGAATCATTAGATAATTGGTCATTAATGTTCACAAGTAAGTTTTTGTCAAATTCTGAACATGTTAAACTGATGAATAATTGGAGCTTTAAACTCGAACATCTTATCTCTAAGCACGTTCGCATGTCTACATTATGTTTTTATTTATTTATCATATAAACTATTTTTATTGTAAATCCGTTAAAGTTTTTTTTGCAATTTTATTTTTCTGTACACTAACATTAACAAATACGAAATGCTATTATAATTTAATAGGGATAAAGAAAACTAACTATTTGAAACTAAAATAAACCTCTATTACTATTAAGGTACAATAAAATAATAAAAAATAATAAATTTAATATGGCTTTGACATACATATTTTTGAGTATGTGTTTGTGTATTAATTTTTTCTTAAATATAGTAATTGGAAAACCTTAACTGGTTAACATTAGGATTGTTCAAAACTACATATGCTCATACATAATTGCTGTAAAAACTTAAAAAATAGAAATTTTCTTATGCACTACGAGTGAAATTTCGTTCATACAACAAATGTACATACGAGTATGCCCATAAAAAATAGTCCAGACGAGAATTATATTCTATTGTAGTAATCGTGTTAATACAGTTTATGTCTCGACATAGAATTAAAAAACTACCCCTTAATATAACAACACAATAATTTCTGTTTATGTGAATATAGTTAATTTTGAATACGTAGCAATATAATCATATCGAATATTTCCACGCATACTTATATTAAAGGGTTATCGAATTTATGCTTCGGAAAGTAAAGTTCAAATCGAATTTTTTTGTATTATATTAATTGGATTTTGGCCATTACATCACTTAAATTGCCAACTCGAGTATTTTTGCAGTATTTTGAGGTAATTTTTGATGACTTTTTCGCACATTTCTGGGTGTAATTCGGTCATTACTTGATAAATGTTGGTTTTCAAATGCTTTTAAATTTAAAGATTGTCTGTCGACAAAAATATCAACGGCATCAAATCGAAAATTTTGGAGACCAATTGACGGCACGAAATCTCGCAATCACGCGTAATGTGTCAAACGCTTAGATTAAAGAATACCTGGATAGGCCCGTACGTCAGATTTTCGTATATGTACACATATACGCAATTTTCTGGCCAAATTATTGTAAAAACGGCGAGAAATCGTAATGCTTGCATATTTTTATGTAGACATGACATCCAGTGAAATCTAGTTTTCGTAATAGAAAATTTGTTGTATTTCAAAATCTTAATAAATATTAATTTTAACTCACTTATTGCAAACAAAACTACAATTTAAACACAACGACAGGCAAATTTTATTTTTTGTACAATCTTTTGATATGAAATGGAATTGTATTTTAGGTTTATTATTTATTTCGTTTTGTAGACTTTCGGAAAGTTTTACAAAACGCCATTCTCCAATGTAAAATATGCCGAAAATGCAGTTTTTCACTTTCCATATTTAAAAGGGTATCAACTAAAAACTTCTGTGCAGAATCAATCGATGTTTTTCACAAGCAAGCCTTGCTATGTCACCTATCAAAATACATATGATTATACGGCTTATTAAGTGTGAAGTTGGTTGTGAAAAAATACAATTAAGTCCTCTGTTGGGAAACAACGAAATTACTTTCCGGACAACCCAATAGTAAATAAAATACGCACCGCGCCATCTATTGTAAAAATAAATAATAAGAACTCTTTAGCATCATGCCATTTTCAAAAAGGATTTTGTCTTTATTAAATTTCGTATAAAAAACAGTTGTTATCATTTTCTACAGATTAATTAATATTTTCTAAAGCGTCCATTTTTAATAAAAATAAATTTTTTAAAATTACAATTACTTAAAATATGATATGAATTTGTTAAATTGAAAATTTTATTATTGAATTATTGTTATTCAATTTATAAAGAAATCGAATTTCATTTGCATATTGAATTTCTGTTATTTATAGTAACAAATTTAATTCATTTGATTAGAAGAAAATTTATGTATTCATTTTCATTCTTTTGTAAAAGGAAGAAAACGAGTTTAACTTTCATATTAATACAATTAATAATATTGCTGAATTTTTTATGCTTTTTAAAAAGAAACCTGGCTTTTTTTTACCTTTGTGTGAAATTTATTATTATTGTATTTCAAATCGTATTATTAGAATGAAATTTCTTCTTGGATAATTAGTTTTTAAGAAAATATAATTATTATATTTATGCTAAATTTACTTTTATATTATTTTATGGTATTTCCATAATAATTCCTTTATAAATTACACGAATAAATTTTCATTAAAACAAAATTCATAGTTTTTTTTTTAAATGAATGAACTTTTTTTTCTATTGGAATAGTAAATATTTAATTTGAAAATTTCCATAAACTTATATAAATCACCTGTGGATGTTACATTCATTTTATCTTGTATTTCCTATAGTTAAAAATTTTAAGTATCTTATATACGTTTTATTAACAACATAAATTTTATTACTTTATAGTTTTTAGGATCAGTTTTTTTTAAACAAATAAATATGCCTACTTTAGAATTTTTTTTTACAAAAATCATTGCTTGAAAGGATTTACAAACTATATTCAAATGAATTCGTATTGAAATGTAGTGAAAAGCCTTGACAAGGAGAACCTAATTACATGTCACCTTAAAATTAATTTTCTTTTCATTGCGTTACTAAAAATATGTCGAATTTAATGAATGTGCATCTACTCTGCACTGACAGAAATGAATTGAGCAATGTTTGTTAATGAATAGGATAATATTTGTTTTTGAAATTTGTTCAACCTTTTCGAAATGCAAATATATTAATTAGTTATTTAAGTAGATAAGTAGATACACTTATTTATACATATTCCAGTCAAATTATTTTGCATTTTACTTTGAAATCTTTTCAATTCAGTTTGTTTTACAAATGGTATAATGAGTCTTTAAGTACTTTTTTTTGGAAAAAGCTTTCAATTAAAAATTAATACAAATTGATTATACGAGTACACATATGTAATGAAGCCAATTTTAAAGTTGTAAAAAACTAATTCAACTTTAATCAGGAAAGTATTTTCTTTTATAGTAGGCCAAGCAAAAAGCATAGTTCATTAACTATGTAATTTTCATTAAAGAGATTTTTTAATTCAATTTTATAATTATTGTATAATTTTTAAGTTCAAAATTTTGAACTCATTTATTATGAATACTAAATTTGTATAGCTACTAAAACTATAAAATTGAAAAAAATCTTCACAAAGAAGTTAACAAAAATACCTTCAGTTCCATTTTCACAGTGTAATAACAGGTATTAGGCAAAGATCATAAAATTAACTTGCTAATACCAGTTAGTACTACTCTGTTATATTTAGATTTAATAGACAACTAAAACCTTAGTAAAATATTTAGAAGAAAAAACCACAGCAAAAAAAATTCTTAAAGTAAAATTAGAATAAAATTAAAACAAAATTGGAAACAAGAATTTCATGTTTATTGAAAAAATATGAAATAATTTCCATATTAAACTCAAATAAATTCTTTAAAAAAAAATTCGATGACACGTTTTTGTGCAATTCAATTGGTTAGTAATAAAATTTTAGAAAAGTAAAATAGGTTAAAGATATTAAAGGGGTATCCAATTCGTGGTTCGAAAAGTAAAATTAAGTAAAACATACTTAAATTTAATATTCCTATAATTTTTCCCTATATTTCTTGAACATTGCCATTATGCATGAACATCATTAAAATGGTCGCCATAAGATTTCTTACAGAATTCAATTTATTAAGGTAATTTTTAATGACTTTCGTACATTTCAATAGTATAATCGCGCAATTTTTATCTGGAAAAGTTTCCAAGCAAACAATTGTCAGATCATTTAAAGACTTTGTATGACAATATTTTGCAGGAACATTTGTATGTATTTGCACATGATCAGAAAATAATCTGACAATAGTTTTGACATTTTAGTGAGGAATTTACTACGTTTTTTTGTTTCTTCCTCCTTGTCATCAATGCTGCTTTCAAAAATATATGCCATCGAATTTGTAGCACCACACAATTTTTTATTTCTGGACATTATTTTCACAAAAATAAATATCGTATCTTTCACTATTTCACCACGATAAACAAAATAATTAAAATTCAAGCAAAAACAATATGGCGGTTTTGTCTGACAATTAGTGCCCAAATTTTTCATTTGAAGTTGAGAGCGTAGATTATTGTCAATCTATTTGAAAGCTGCCCTTAGTTTAAAAAATACCTAAATAGGCCCGTGTAGGTCAGATTTGCGTATATGTATAAGCAATTTTCTGCCTGAATTATTGCAAAAGCGGCGAAAAATCATAACGCTTGCATACTTTTGTGTAGATTTTTTTTATCAAGACATGACACCTAGTTTTCGTAATAAAAAATTATTGAATTCCAAAAGCATAATTAATATTTATTTTAACTCACTTATTCCAAATAAAAATATAATTTATACAAGACAGAAGGCAACATTTTTTTCCAATCTTCTCGTATTAAATACAATTGTATTTTACGTTTATTATTTATTTCGTATATATCAATTAAATATAAAGCGCCTCAATTTTGTAAAATTTCTGAGTCTTAAAATACGCCATTCTCTATGAAAGTGGTAGCATACCAAAATGCTTGCATACTTTTATTGTTTTTAAGATGGTTATTTTGGCATTTATCGGAGAGTGCAAGTAAAAGTGTTGTTTTTATGTTTTTTTGAAGTATTTACCAAAAAGGAAGTATTTCTATAAATAGTTATATTGTTGATAACATTTAAAATAGGAAGTTTTTATTTCAACGGAATGAGGAAGCCGGGAATTTCCTTCTTTGTATAAATTGTCATCTTCATTTTTACTACAGAAATTAATAAAAATTTAGTTTATAATATGTTTAAATGACTATTAATGATTTATTTGGTCCAAAAAGTGGTTAAAAAGTGAAAAGTTCATCATGGAATAAATGTAAACAAATGTGATGATGACAGTTCAATGTTTACCAGAAAATAGTTCAGTGCCGGCGTACGTAAAGTGTGTGTGAGAAAATTTAAGGGAACGAATTTTTTTAATAGTGCAAGAAATATTTTAATTTCTGTTAATTCTTAATTGAATATTAGTTGTTAATTATTTAACTACATTAAATTTTCCACCTTGTAATTTAGTTTTAAAGCATTTGCTGTAATGGTGTATACAATTAACTACTATATTATTATGAATTTGATGTAATGTTCTATGTAATTAATGCTTTATTTTTTAATTTAATTTAAATGCATATGCCTATTTAAATTACCATTTCAATTCACAAACACACATTTATATTATAAAGAAGTTTTTAATATCTACAAATGATTGTTTTAAGATTAAAATTTATATTTTCTAATTTCAACATAATATCACATTCTTTCATTTTAAATTCATTTTACATTTTTGGAATGGATTTGTATTTTTCCACATAATTGTTTTGATACAATCAAATAACTTGCAATTTATATTTTTATATACTCTTCAGCTTTATAATTTTGTTTTAATAAATAATATATAGTGTGTTTTATTGCAAATTTCCAAAACTACACATAACTCCATCAAGCAAAAAATCCACAATATTTAAAAAAAATCTATTTGTTTACGCATAAATGACATCCCATATCAAAACGGTTTCAAACGAACCGCTTCAATGGCATAGCTAAGTTTAATATTGGCGCCCAATGATTTACGCCGTTTCTATAATTTCATATGTGTGTGGGTTCTTACGAATGTATTGCCAACAAAATTCGGTCACAATTTTTATATAGAGACCTATCCAGTTCTTCTAAAATCTAAAAAACAAGTGCTATCTTAGATGATTTATTTGTTTGACAGCTGTCAAATGGCGGTATTGTATTTTCCGAATTACGAAATGGATAACATTTTCATATGATTTTTATAGAAAAATTATAAAAAAGCAATTATTTGTTTTGCACTGATCAATTTTAATCTTTAAAAATGAAAAATTTTAAAAGGACTTAGAGAATCATGAAGATTATAATTTACTTTAACTACGAATACGTACTCACATCTCTAGCTAAAACCTAATTATTAAATAAATAATTTGGACTAGTTCTAAACAAACAAAAATAAAATGTACCTTCACCTTCAGCAGAACTTATAGTCATGCACTCTATCTGGCTTAAACAACAATAACCATAATCAGATAATTGTTAGTAAGCTACTATCGTCAATAGGAGCTATAATTTTCCACCTACTATATTATTATTAATGATAAATCGCATAAATGTCAAACATCAAAAACTTGCTTATGACAAGATGAAATCTTTTTTTATCATTTAAAAGCTTACTTTGTATTGATGTTACTAGCTTTCCATTTTTTTTTAATAGTTTTCTATCTAAATAAAAATATCTATGATAGTATTTTTTATATTAATTGCAAAAGTTGATAGAAGAGTTAACTTAAGTATGCGAGAAAAAAAAGTGTTACGAAGAAATAAGAAAGTCGAATATTATCATATACACATACTATAATAATCAATAAATAATAACCACATAATACTTATAGATGGTAATAAATTATAAGCTTTCAACAGAAACGAGAAAATTTTGAGCAAAAATAAAAATAATTATTGAATATATTTTTTTTAGATGTAAAGTTATTAACTTGCCTTCATAATGTATAGCTTAAAGTAAAAAATTTCTCTGTGATTTTTTAAAAAGTTAAGTTTAGTTCTAATGTATTGTAGAAGAATTGTTAAATATGCACTTTCTATAAATATGCTGGAAATTGATAAGAAAAAAAAGAATTATTTTTATATTTTTTTACGTAACTGCCATGATTATACTACAATATAAAATATGGGAGAAAATTAATTACACTGACATCACTGAGACCTTTCTGAAAACTCTGCTTCTTTTTGTCGTGCTTTTTCAAAGTTGGAATCCCATCAAACTTTTTTGTTAAACTTTGGTAATGCCACGACTTTGACTTACGAAGAGTTGGAACTAGGCTATGGGGAACATTCCTTATCGAGAACACAAGTTTGTGCTCTGCTTAGAGAATCCTTCAACATTGAAAACTGGTGAAAATGAGAGACGAGTGAGGGTTGCGACCGTCGAGTAACATTTAATCTGATGAGGGACTCCTTGAGAAGCTCAGAAAAAGTGTTCATTGCGTCAAATTGGAAATTGCAGAAGAACGTTAATGTTTTTGTCAGAAGAAGGGATTCATGTTGCTCCCAGCCGCCTATTCAACTGACTACAGTCTGTGTGACTTTGTTTTGTATTCCAAAATCAAAAACATTTGAAAGGACATCATCTTCGTACTGTTCCTAACATTTATACTTTTTGAGTTAAAGCTTTCTAACAGTGCTGCAACGAGTAGAAGCAACACCTCAGTCGATATATAGTTTTCAAAGAGAACTATTTTGAACAGTCTCCTTATTCGCTTATACATGTGTGAAGGTATTTTTTTCGAAGTGCGTCGCACTGTCACCCTTCGCATATGTATACGCAAAACCAAAATCAAATAAACTACTCAATCATATGTGAGCATAATTAAAATACATCTATAAGAATATAAAAAATTCCTTTGTAAAAATGTTAAAATTTAACATTTGTTGTAAATGAATGTTTTTTTTTTGTGAATAGATAAATCCATGAAATGTCTGTAACTTGAACTAAATTCAAGCGAAATTTTTTTTATTCTTATTAAGTTGGTAGATTATATTTTCATAATATTGTAATTTATAATATCACACAATCTACACTTAATAATGAAAAGGAAATTAAATACAAACAACATATTTTAAATAATCAATAAATATTCAATAATTCCATTGCCCAACAAAAATCTCTCTTCCATGGACATTTTGCTTTAGTGAATTTATCGTTTATCAAGTCATGTCATGTCGCACCAAATTAACATTTGCTCTCTAACATTGAACTTGGTTTTTTTAATGAGCGTATCTTATGAGCGAATCAGGGAATTCCCCCTTAAACATTAAGAGTTATTTTCTATATGCAAGTTGATAAATAGAAACACATGAAATTAAACTTTTTTTTTAATAGAGTTAAATATTTTAATGAAAATTTCTCTTATATAATATTATTATTTAAATAAAGAGAACCTTGTAAAGCTTCCATTTTAAATAATTGTATAAGATTGAAAACAAAAAGCTATTAACAATATATCGTTTCTAGATAAAAACAGGTAAATATTTATTTAAATAGAACTTTTTCATTTACATATATGAAAAAACAATAATTTTATTAAACACAAATAAATAATATTAAAATGCATTTCGGTTAATGTCTCTTGTCATAATATATAATTTATGAAAGATTTAAATATAAAAAGTCGACCAAATAAGACAAAGTTCCACTAGCTTTAGAACAATTGCTGTTGGACAACGTAATATGGTGTGATACATTCCCAATGCTATTTTTATTTTGAATTACCATACTGGACATTGCCCCAACAACAGTATGAGTTTATGAAAAAAGAAGAAACTAAAGACAAATATTCATTTCCGCCTTTTCACTGATAAAGATTCTCTTGTTCAAGTGACTAATCTCGACGCTTTAGAGTACTGGGGGGATATTCTTAGAATATTTTTAAGTGCAAGATACAAGGAAAGGAGAAACATTAATAAACTTTTACTCTTCACATCCTTTCAAATTGTCGGCAAAAGTTCCAAGTTGTCATTGCGCTCAGAATTGAAATTTCAATAAAAAAAAATTACACATATATAAATTTTTTTATAATTTCTGAAACATCGTGAATGTGATTTCTTAAATTTAATCCTGATTTAGCAATTGCCTAAAATGTTTCCGCCTAAAACGCAGCAGTTCCTAGTTCAAATCCAGTTAGTGAAAAAACCAGCATGCCCTATAATAATCGCCAAATGACCTCCTAAGTTGTCGTAACGGTAAGAACTTACATTTCTTTACAAATATTATTTAAAATGACTTTAAATAAAATTAGAAAAAAACATTTCGAATTCTTTAATTACCTTTTTAAAAATGTGCACTCTCATCAACCTATTTAAAAATATGATAATAAATATTTTCTGCAATTCATTAAAAAAATGAATAATAAATTAAGGTGAGTCGTTGACTTTCGGTTTCTTGCTTTATTAAAGTTAGGGAAAATTTATTAAATTTTTTTTTTGCAATTTTTTCTAGAATTGATAAATAATTAACCTTAGATGTTAATTTTTATTATAAAAAATACTTTTCTTAAAATTAAAAGAAAATATGAATATTAGATCATATCGAACGATAAAATTAATAACAAAATGGATGACTCTAGGAATTGAGTTAAATGCAATAAGATATTTATTAAAATTGATTTTATTCAAACTATACTCACAAAAAGGAATAAAATTGATGTACCAGTTGACATGTCAGCAATTTCGAAAATATGACGATTCCGTAATAAGTTAACTCGTGATTTTATCAAATAAATTTCAAATGTCTTTATGTGCAAGTGTACTTGTATTTCTAAAAAATGAAAATGTGATAATCATTGTTGATTATGTCTAAAAACTAGAATCTTGCTGACATAGCTTTTTCGATCCATTGATAACTATGTTAACTAACCTTGCTGAAAGTTAAATTTTCCCTTTTCGAAAAATATTTATTATATTCTAATAATAGTAGAAGGTAATTTTTATATTGATCATGTGCACATACATACTAATACTTTTGTAAATCGGAAAAATGCTTGTGCAATCATTAATTTTGTTCGTTTTACGTGTATCGACAACAATTTTAAAGATTTACAAGACGATTGAGTTGAGTTTTTCAACAACCACCACACTTGTGTTAAGAAGATTACGTGACATTTTCCCACTAAATTTATTTGTCATTTATACAATATAATTTTATTATTTTTCCCATTTATATATGGTATGTAAATTTTAATATTTAACAAAAATGTACATTCATAAAATGTACCAGAACTTTACAATAAGGAAAATTAATATAAAATTTATTTTGCCCTTGATTATTGCAAGGTTAACAATATAATTGGTATAATTTTGAAATTTTACCTTATTTTGTTTATTAATTGAATATGGCAAAATATTCTTTTCGTAGTAGTAATACGTTTATTTATATTTTTTTTTTTGTTCAATAAAATTGTTCTGTATGTGACGTCTAAAATTTCGGATATGACGTTACCAGTTTACATAAAATATAAATTAAATTAAAATGGAAAAATTTCCAATTTTTTATCCTTCAATTTAGAAAGTACCATTGAATTAAAAATGGCTTATATGGGCTGTTAAGAACAAAGTCGTATTGCTTTCGGATTTGCAAAATTTTTTGTTGCTTTTTGAGCTTCTTTTCAACATAGAAATGATTTTCTTAAAGTACAGAGTACTTTTTATGTTCCAGGTCGATTTTGCTTTGCCGCCATTTTGGTTCGAATGACATTCGTCTGTTGGCATTTAACAGCCGTAGAAAGTGATCGCTAATAATTTATTATGGAGCATCTAACACCGCTCGAAACTGAAGTGTTCGAGTTTTACAGCTCGGTATAGACGACCACAGTTTTTGACAAAGTACACACCGACTTAGCTATCTTTGTTAATAAACAGAAAAGCCGCTTTTGGAGCACTGAAAACCCTCAACTGATAAACGAAAGACTACTACATCCTTGTAGAGTAACTGTATGGTGTGGTATTTGGGCCGGCGGCATCATTGGGCCATATTTCTTTGAGGATGCTGGAGGCAATACTGTAACAGTTACTGGTGACCGCCATTGGGAAATGTTGGTAAACTTTCTTATATCCGAATTGGATCATTTAGGTATACAGAACATGTGGTTCCAACAAGACGGTGCCACATCATATGCTACGATGCAAATTTTGAGATAAATTTTTTTCGCCGAATAATGGCAAAAAGTGGTGATAGCGACTGGCCCCCTGATCTCCTGATTGAACCCTCCCGATTTTTTTGTATGAGAATACATGCAGAAAACGGTATACACTAACAAAGCAACCACAACCTCGATGCTTAAGGACAATATTCGAAATGAAATTGCTGAAATAATACCAGAAGTCTGTGAAAATGTTATGAAAAATGTGCTTAAAAGAACTCGCGTTTGCGCCGCAGTCATAGACGAGCATTTGACCGACGTTATATTCTATACATAATGCTTAAGACCATATAATCAATCAATAAAATATAAATTATAAAATTAAATTTGATTTTAAAGTTATTGAAAAAAAACTTCGATCTGGAATATAAAACGTACCCTGTATTAGTTAATCGGAAAAAAGTTCGCGGCGTTTTCCAACAGATGGAGTTAAAAAGTGACACTTTAAGCTTTGTGTATAGCAAAAGTTTATTGAAATCGGTATAGTGTATTAAAACTTATTCAAGTTCAAAAATGAACCAGAATGAAGAGAGAATTCGCTATATTAATACGATATCACTTCGGCAACGCATCGCATGCTTTGGTTCGCTCGCCTTTGGAAATCACCCAAAAAAATGATGAAATTCTCGAAAGAATTGACAAAGACCGGCATATACCAGCAGTTATGACATAGATTATAAACTAAACATTCATCATCAAAAACCCTTTCAAACCATTTGCGAAAGACTGAGTTAAAAAAAAACTCTATATTTGGGTGCTCCATGAATTGATTGTGCAAAACAACATCTGTGATATGCTGCTGAAGCGCAATGAAATCGAGCCATTTCTGAAGCAAATCATAACTGTCGATGAAAAATGGGTAAAATACGAGAATATCGAAAGAGAACATGGAATAAGAGAGATGAACAAATAATTTCAAAGCTAGGATTGATGTTCAATAAGGTTATGGTGCGTGTATGGTGGGACTGAAACGGAATCGTTCATTATAAACTGCTACCGTTCGGTCAAATTATTAACTTAGTACTGTACTGGCATAACGCTCGACCACAAACAGTTTTGATGACTCGCCTAAAAATTAAGAGAGCTTACCTGGGAAATTTTGATGTATCTACATCGTATAGCCCATACATAGCAGCACCCTCATACTACCACTTGTTTCGATTTCTGCAGAAATGGTACCAAACTGGCTTTAAGAGAGGCTTGTGAAAACTGCTTGATTCAGTTTTTCAAGCAGAAATCACAGAACTTCTATACTGATTGCGAATCATGGCTTTGCCCGAAAAATTGCGAAACATTGTCGATAATAATGATGAATATTTGTTTTGAATAAACACTGATTTAGGCCACGATATTTTTCGACTAAGCAATATAATACGTTTATTTATTACAATTTTTTTAATAACTATTACCGATTTTTCTTAATTCATACATTGGTTCTGGAAAAAATATTCATACTTTTGTGATCATAAATTACTCAACAAAAAAAAAATATCATGAACAGATATAGAAACTTTTTCGAAGATATTAATTAAAAGTCACCTTGAATCTATGTATAATTTTCATCCAACATATCTTAAAATCAATTAAATTTCCATTAAGATCACATCATAAATGGGGAAAAAAATAGTCAATTTTTTTTATTTATTTAAATATAAAATTTTGAATAGTATTAGTTGAAATATTTTTAAAAAAAATAAAAATTTCAAATAATTCAAAAAAAAACAATACATTTTGTAATTAAAATAATTTTCTTACGGGTTGTTGAACAATTTTTTTGCTATTAATTCTAGCCAAGTGCTATAAACAATTTTTTGTAATAATCAATTTTTTTTGCCTAAGGTGGAAGTTTAGCAATCGATAGTAAAGTTCAATTTGTTTCACAAATAACACATTTAAAGCTAAAAAGTAACAGAATATTTTTGCATTTAAATATATTATAAAAATAATTAATATGTAAATGTGTATATTTAGTAGTAAATAAATTTAAAAAGTTTAAAATAATAATGATAAAAACTAGAATTATAAAAACTAAAAAAAATTTATACAATTTGTAATTATAGCTCCTACACTTAAAAGAGTATAATTATTTTTACTATAATTATTAATAACTTACGTCATTTTGAAATGATAATACAATTTCTGGTTTTTAAAATGTTTTCTTTTTTTTAAATATTAAAATAAGGTGTAGTTGAGCAGAGTTTAAATTAATTGGAATATAAAGCTTTAATCCTATGATTATAATTTGGGAAAAAATTATGTTCATAGGATTTTTTTGTATTTATCTTTTTCAAAAGGTTGAATTTGATTAAAATTAAAGAATAGTTAAATAGCACGCACATCTACCGTAAAAGTTCGCATCATATTTTATTAAGATAATTTCGATAGATTGATTTTCTTACTCTTGCAAAAAAGTTTGTTATTATTATGACTTATAAAAGAGTATAAGTCATAATTTTAGTTGTTCTTAATGATCTCTGCTTTAAATTACTTAAAAACGAGGGGAAAAAACGCTTATTACAAAAAAATTATCGTTTTATTATAGAATTTATGTAAGTAGTTTTGCAAATCATTTTGATTAATTATAAATTATTTTGTTTTACTATACAACCTTTTTCAAATATTTTATTTTTATTATTTAGTATTAAAATACTATTATTTTATTTTATATTTAGTGGGCTAGTTTTACACTTTTGCGATAACTGCTCGCGTAAAAATTCATTATTTTATTTAGCGAAGGTAAATCGGATTGTTTTGCAGCAACTATAATTGAAGCTGGAGTTATCAGCATTTACCTCGTTATCGTAGGTTTAAAAGTACTAGTTTAAGCTGATACACTGCTAGTAAAATAGTAAAAGGAATCGCAAATTTGGGCTAAAATAAATAATAGCTTTGACAAAGCAGTGTCTCTAAACACAATGAAAATCCGATTAACGACAACTGATCTATCGGTGAGGAACTATTACTATTCTTTCAAAGCAAAAAAAACCATTGGATTGGACACTATTCCATTAAAAGTGGACTGCTGAAGACTTAACAGATGACTGAAAGTTCCAGATCTTTACGTGCATCAAAGTGCTGAAAAAAAATGCTGGCAGAAGCTATGGTTCCATCAATTGTGCTAGAGATTTTCTATTAAATAAAAATAAAATTTTGGAAAATAGAAACTTTATGGGATGACAGAAGAGTAGAGTAGAATTTTTCCATTCTCTAAGGAAGATTTGTTGAAAATCTTCTTCCAATTGTGGAATAGTATTTCAAACGATCCAATAAAAAAACTGTACCTACAACCTGTCATCAAACGCAAAGATTATATCAACAATAAAACTATTTTGAGTATTTTTTTTGGTTTAATAATAATTAATGTATAAAAAATATTTTTATTGAATTTATGATCAAAATTATTGAAATATTTTAAAAAATAATATTTTTTTTATAGTTCATTTTCATTTTTGAGCCTGATATAACTTTCCTATTAAAAAGAGGTTCGATTATGATTTAGAGTTACTTCTTACAGATGGAGAGAGGGAAACTTGTTTTTGTCTTCTTTAAAAATCTACAATATTTTGCCATACGGACTTCGGGTAATTGGTATAGAATTAATTATGCAGTAGGATAACTATTCTAAAAATAACTCCAAATTACCTAGATATTTTTAAAATAACAAGATTTTGGCAAATTTTGACATTTTTCAAAGGTATTTTTGTCAATGATAAAATCATTTTGAGTATTTTTTTTATATTATATTTTTTATTCACAATTAATATTTTTGTCGATTTTTATTTTACATTTTTGAGTTTGATTTAATTTCCTCGTTAAAACGAATGTGGTCTCATATTTTTGGACTGCAGTGTACGTCAATATGCATTTGAAAATGTTTATGTTCTCATATAATGGTATTTTTTGATAAATCTATTATAAAAATATCATTACATAAGAACATAAATAAAGATAAATATGTGTGCATGCATATGCATACACATACACACATCATAATACCAATAACATTTTTGGCGATATGCTCTTATTTCAAAATTCATTTTACTTTTAAGGCTTATCAATGAATATTACCAATGTCATCATGCGTAAATATTTTCTCCCCTTTTATGTTAAAGTACAAATTTAAATCGAGTAGTATCAAAAAATACCTTATTTGTAACTAAACTTTTTTTTGTTGGAAATATTAAATTCCAAATAGAGACAAAAATATGTAAATAAACAAATAAGAATAAAATTTCATTCATTAATTTAATATTTTTCTCCTCCTTAGTCCATCAATTTGTTGTAATAGCTTACTCGCTCTTAAGTTAATGCTATCATTTTCAACATCCTACTCATTTTACTCATAGAGAGGGAACCATCGCTTTTACAATCATTGACGTCATCATCAATTTCAAAGAGACATTAGACACCATCGGCGTTACTTCAGACATGTAACTGTCACTTATCTGAGAAAGTATGTCACAAATATTTATTATTCCGTTTTCGCTTGGAATTCCATACAAGGAAGTTTATATTTCGTTTGTTATTACTTTTTTTTCTTAGTAGTTATTTGCTTAGTTTCTATTTTATATTCTTCCGAAAAAAAAATAAAACATAAAAACATAAAAATAAATACCATTTTTATATACAAACTTACGTATAAAAAAAAGTATCTATTTTTTCTATAGTGACAAAAAATATTTTATTTACATTTACATGGTAAATGTTGATTTTGAAAAAGAAAAGAAAACAAAAAACAAATCATATTTTCGCTAACGTTTTATTTGCTTAAGTAATTAATAAATTTCCGCATTATTACTGCTTACATGCATGAATAACATATTGTGAACGTTTCTATAATACGGAAGATTGCTTTTAATAAATATTCGACTTTTTTTTAAATGATTAAAAAATGTAAATAAAAATATTTTGTGTAAAAAGGTTATTGAGAAATTTAGTAAATTTCAGTTGATAATAAACATCAAAACCAAACTGATTGTATAGAAATTATTCGATAATTGATTTTTATTCAATTGATAATGTAAATGATATTTGATATTTAAAATAATTTTTTTACACATACACGTAAATAAGAAATAGGTAAAATTATATATAGGGTTTTCCAATAAGAGTGATATGATTTCTAAGTGACGTTTCGGCCATTTGTAATATGTCATGATCTGTCTTTTTTTTTCATTGTATTCAGTAATGTTTGCAATTTCATCATGGAGAGATATACGCAAGAAAAACGTTTACAAATTATTCAATTTTGTTATCAAAATAATCGTTCTCCAATTGCAACTTTTCGTACGCTTTTGCCATTTTATGGTCGTAATAATCGTCCAACAGTGCTCGCTATTCGTCTAATTGTTAAAAATTTCGAGCGTACATTTTCTTTACATAATGTTCAAGTGCCAATAAGATAAAGAACCGCTGGAAGTAATGAAAATATTGCTGCCGTTCAGGCAAGTGTTGCTGAAGACCGCAATTTGTCGATTCCAAGACGTTCTCAAGAATTGGGATTGTCTCAAACCACAACCTGGCGGATTTTAAGAAAGGATTTGGGCTTGCATCCGTATAAAATTGTTATCACTCAAGAACTGAATCCATTGGACCATCGTAAACGTCGTGAATTTGCTGATTTTGTCTTGGAACAACTTGAAAACGATTTTTTTAAGAAAATCATTTTCTCCGATGAGGCTCACTTTCATCTGAGTGGTGCAGTAAATAAATAAAACTGTCGATTCTGGTGCGAAGAAAATCCACAAATTACTCATGAACACCCATTACATTCATCTAAATTGACAGTTTGGAGTGGTTTTTGGTAGATCGATGATAAGAAATGAAGCTGATAACACCGTTACTGTCACTGGAGAGCGGTATAGATCGATGATAACCAACTTTTTATGGCCGAAATTGAAAGAAGTTGATCTTGACAACATCTGGTTCCAACAAGACGGGGCTACGTGCAACACAGCACGTGCAACAACGGAATTATTGCGAGAAAAGTTTGGAGATTCGATTATTTCAAGAAATTGTGACATTGAATGGCCTCCAAGAAGTTGTGATTTGACACCATTAGACTATTTCTTGTGGGGTTATTTGAAGTCATTGGTCTTTAGCAATAAACCAGACTCTCTTCCAGCTTTAGAAGTCAATATAGAACGTGCTATTCATGACATACGACTTGATTTAGTGGAAAAAGTGCTCGAAAATTGGGTTCATCGAATTCGTTCCTGCAAAAGAAGTCGTGGAGTCCATTTGAATTCAGAACTTAATTGTATCGATTGTACTTTAAATTAAATAAAAAACATTTGAATTTCCTTAACAATTAGTATACTTTTTTTTTAAAAAGAAATCATATCACTCTTATTCGAAAACCCTTTATTTGAAATTGAAATGGAAGAAATAAATGAAAGTAGTTTTTTATTTACATGAGTAAAAAAAATTAAATTTTTATTAAATTTCTAACCGATATGTATATTAACTATAAAAAAATAAAAACCTAACTTTTGTGAAACTTTCACAAAAGAACATATATTAAATATTCACTAGTAATATTGTTTATTTCTGTTGTAAAATTTAATATAAGTATATAAATACATTGCAAATTTAATCAACTAATTTATGTATTATAGATCCTATTTCAAATAAAATGATAAATATACAAACCTTTTCAAATTATAAAAAAAATCACAATTATTCATAAAAAAATGTAAAAAAAATTCCAAACATAAGCTGAGTATTTTATTAATTAAATTTAAATTAAAGACAAAAATATTTACTATCTAATTACTAAAATAATAATTATTGGTACAAATTCTAAATGAAGTATTTTTCATTCTTTAAATCGTTGATTGACTTGCCGCCGCCAATTAAAAATGATGCTACAATATAATTAAACAATTTTAATTACTTATATTTATAAGAAAATTATTTATAAGAATTCATAAAAGAAACGTATGTTTATGATAAATAATTACGTATGATGATATCGGTTGACTCTACCTAAAAATGGTATAGTAAATATATAGTATACGCATGCCATCATACACATATGCACATGCATATATATGTAAAAACTAAATAAATATGCATGTTTCCGTTTCATGATGAACATGTTTGCATAATAATTTCGAAGACACCTAATATATTTTTTTCTTTGATTAGATTTATATTCATTACGTGAAACTTGATCAAACATCGCACTATTTTTTACTATTCCATTCGCTCCAATATGCGGTTGTGTTGAGATTACAATTTGCAACGAGATCGCACACACCTCCTGAAACTAATACCGTTGCAGCGGTGATACTAGCTATCAATTTGAGCGGCAATGTCATCAAAAACAATATTGGAGCAGCTTCAATCACAGCTATTATCTTAGGCAGTAGTACCAGTCATGCACGCTTTCAGTAGCTACAGCGACAGCCACAACTACAACCTGATTGGCAACAGCATTAATCAACATTGAGTCATTGACACAAATGACAAAACTGCCGATCACCAGATGGGCGTCTGGTGATCATGACACCTGATGTGCATAATTTGCTTCGCTTTTATATATATAGTATCTTCTTATTTATAATATACATACACATATTTCGAAACCAATTAAATTATTTCTTTCTTTTTAATAGATTAACTAAAAATTCTCACGTATTATTATGAATTTCATACGAAATATTTTAATTAAATGAAATTAATTCAGTCCGTACAAGTATTAAGAATTAAAAAGAAAAGAGAAAAATAATAAAAATATATTTATGAAATAAACAAAATATTTGTGATAACAAATCAATAGTCTGTTAAGTATTTTTCTATAAAAATGATTAATATTTAAAATCTTTACTATTCATATGTACATATATCATATACAGGATCTACCAATGAGAACTTTTTTTTAAATTTTTAAATATCGTATAAATGTCCAACAAGACTACATTTACAGACATTGGATCCTTTTCACAAAATTGTCGATCACATTTTTGCATAATTGTGGCTCTATATCAAGAATGACGTTTTGAGCTCTTCAATTGTGTGTGGACTTTTCTCATAAATCTAATATTTCACATAACCCCACAAAAAAAGAGCGTTAAATCACATCATTTTGGTAATTGACATTACCTTTACGCAAAATTAAACGTCGATTGACTGTAACTGTAGCATCAGCCTTATTTTTAAAAAAATACCGCCTAATAATGCCTTTGACCCATAGAGAACTATACACTAACACGTGATAAATTTATTGGTTGTCCAATAACTGGCGTTGGATTTTAAGATGTGCAAATGTAACAATTTTGCTTGTTAACATTTAGTTAAAAACCAGTACTCTCTTCAATAATTCAATGAGGGAAATTTCGACATTAAAAATGATCTGGTTAAGAGCCAAATTCTTGTGCAAAATTCGCCATGTGGTCATCGTTGTTCAGGACCAATTGTTGAGAACGTTCACTGGATCATCTGCAACATGTTCACTCCTCGAAGCAACATTTTCAGCTGAACATTTTGTATGTTTATCAACCAAATTCCTGATTGCTGCAGACTCAGATGGATGATCATTAAGATCGAAAATATCGCGAATTTTACATAATGGGGTTTTTACAGATCGACTATTTTCAAAATGGATTTGAATTTATTTTCAGACGATTCTCGACCAGCAAGACATTATACCTTTAAAAAAAAAGGTTTTATTGGTAATCCTGTATATGTATTCATTTAGTGGTTCGGAAAGTACAGACACTGTAAGTTGATATTTGTTGAGTTTAAGATAACGCGGTAGAGGCCAACAGGGCTCAGTTATCGCTGGGTGGATACGTCAATAAGCAAAAGTATTTCTCGCCCAACATTTTTCTCAGTGACGGAAAAACTGTTGGTCGTTCATTTCCCGCTGGTTGGATACGTCAATATGCAAAATTATCGTATATGGGAATCTGAAAATCCACAAGTGACTTGACTTTGGAGCAGCTATCATACAAGTATACGGGAAATGTGACTGAAAATGTCATTAGCCCATATTTATTTGAAAATGAAGAAGGAGAAACTATTGTTGTCAATTATAAGTGCTATGGCCCGTATGGTAACCGACGCTTCTTCGCCTGCACTTGAAGAGTTTAATCTGAACCAATAAAATTGTGGTTTCAATAAAAGGGCGCCACAAACCACACAACATTACAAATTTTAATCTTATTGCGCAAAAAGTACTAAAGGCACGTAATTTCGAGATTTTTTCAAATCAATTAGCCTCCACGATCGTCAATCAACTAGCAACCATTAGACTTTCTCTTATGGGGCTACGTAAGAGACCGTATTAATTCAGACAATCCCCTAACTAAACAACATTAAAAAACCAACATCCCTCAAGTAATGATCGATTTACGGCCCGAAATGGGCGAAATATCCTTAAAAAAACTACATTAAAAAAAAACAAATTTTTCAACAAGTCTCTTAATTTTAAGTGTGTCTAAATTTTAACTTTATTTTCTAAAGCACAAATTCGATCATCTTTAATATTCTGCTATAAAATTATTACAAAAAAATAAGTAATAAATAAAATTCTTAATATATTAAATTCGATTTTTTTTCTAATCCTTCTTCAAGTTGTAATTATGATTTCATATTGTTATTTTTTTGTATTATTATTGCAATACTTACTTTTCCTTTTTTTTCTTCTTTAAAATGTCTTCGATGAAATTTAATTAAACCAAAAAATTATTCACTTTGTAAATAGTTGTTACCTTGCAAAAATTTCTTATCATTTGTAAGAAAAAATTATATTTACTTTAATTAATTCGATTTTAATTGAACGTATTCAATTGCCACAAGAAATTTAGTATATATTTTAATTTTACCTGGATTTGGAATAATTTCTGTATATTATTAGTCAAGAAAGAAGAAACAAAGTAAACATTACGATTGTTAGGAATAATTTACGATATTAGGATTTATTGTATGAGCCTATCTGTATACATACATTGATAATATATCAATGTTTATATATAGGTAAAATTTAATCTATGAGAAATTCTGACATTCAAGGTCAATTAAAAGCATAATTAACTAATAGGACGATACATAATTTGCCATCGATTTACTAGATTAAAATCAATTCCATCAACTTTTGACTACTCTGCAAAATACAATATTACCAAATTACATGCGATGATAAAAAGTAATTCGGTAATTACTTCTGCCTACGATATTTATTTAATATAATGGAAAAAATATACAAATTCTAAACATAATCAAAACTTATGTAGGAATAATATTCTATTAATAATATTCTACTCCAAGATATCAGATATCCTATTAAGAATTAATAATTACTTACATCAAATTAGAAAAAAAAATATTCTGTTTGTTCTGAACTAAGTAAACGTTGAACAATTTAGGATCATATTTACATGGAATCAAACCTGTATTTAAAAAGAAAGCCTTCTCTATGTAAATAAAAACATCTGCTCACATGTAAAAAAATAATCGATATATGTGTACATAGGATATTATACGAACATTAAATATGTATAAAATATTTATGGTAAGGAAAAAGAGATTTTTTTCAAAATAAATTTCGAAATGAAATATTTTGTACAAAATTATCTAGAATAATAGAAAAAATATCAACTGTATTAAACATTAATTTATTATAAATTAATATCTTATTAATTGTTTTTAATCAAAAACTATATAATTAAACAAATAGGTTTTTTTGGATATTAATTAAAAATTCAAGAAAATTTAATCATAACCTAAAAATTGTTAAACATTTTTTGCCCTTGACTTTTGAATGAAATTGTAATTATTATTACGATAGATGAAAATTTTTAGATTTTATTTGATACAAGTTAAATAAAATGAAACACGCATTGCGTGAGAGTTACTATTTTTAATTTGACTATTCAAAAGAGATTGTCATTTTGATTACTGTATGGTAAGTAAAGACGTGGCTATAGAAAGAAAATAATATTATTATAATTAAATTTTATTTTATTCAAAATTAATGTACAACTCAATAAAGATTTCAAGAGATTGGAAAAAACTGTATCCAAATTGAAATGAAATATTGAAAATTTCAAAATACAAAAAATAAAAGGAAATTTTTTCTATGTGTATATCTAAAAATATGTATTTTATTATTGTATATATTGAAAATCAATGATAAAAGTAATAAAAATATAAAAAAAAAACATTTTTCTAATATGCTTGGAAAACTCCACCTTAAAATTTCATTCATAATTTTTATTCCGAAAACATTAAAAATCATTAAGGTGTTAAAACTATAATTCAAATTTAAGTATTATTAATTAGTACTTTAATAAAAATTATATTTCATACATTGTATGTATTAAGAAAATGTAATTTTAAAAATTAGATATTTAATAATAATTCGTTTTCTTCCGGTGAACACGTCAAAGGTGGATAGATAAGTAATAAGCAAGAGCTAAATTGGGAACATTTTCATATTTTTCCGAGAAATATTTTCATATTGCTATTTACAAATAAATAAACAATTCAATGAAAATGAAGGCTTCTTACAAAGTCCACTAATTAACACTTTGAAAATGTTGTGTATTTTTGTGGTATTAGCGAAAATTATTTGTTCGAATAATCATTACCGAAATAAACGAAAAGCCACAAGTACTAAATGAATCATGGAATTTAATCTTGAAGGCGCAAATTTCGATTTTTTACGAGTCGATACCAACTAAAAAGGGTTTGAAGTGAGTTAGGGGTTAGTTAAAAAGATTTGAAAAAAATTAGATTGCGCATCTATTTTTATAAAAATGAACATTTGGTAGCAATTTTTTTTAAAGATATTATAATTGTCTAATAATAATATCTTTTTAAGAAAATTTTATTGTTGAACAAGAAAATTTAAGCGAATTTTTTAAACAATGAAATATTCATGCAAAAAATTATGTTAACATTGACTCATGCAAAAATGTTCGAACTCATTGAATTAAAAAAAAACCAAGATCTATCGTATCAAAGCATGCAAAAAAAATATAATACGAATTGGGGTATAAATTCAATAAAAACATTAGAATTTGATTGTACCAACAAAAAAAAATTATATAAGTGAAGAAATACGTAATATTTGTCCATCCTCCCCCATTTACTCAGTGACTCTCTGAGCAATCAATTATTTCATAAAAACAACATCCACAGCATGTCATGTGTAATCAGCGGTTTTATTTGGATCTAAGGCAAAGTAGAAATAATCAGCAAGTTCCTCAAGAAGTTTGATTCACTCCGCCGTCTTTAATTAGGAATTCCTTGAATTTTTTTTCTCCAAGTTAAACTTTAGAACAATGCAAATAACCAACCAACACACAGGTGAATGTGTTCAAAATAGAGAGAGCACTACTTCAAATTTCGTTATGACGACATAATACATAATCGACCAATTCATCCAGCTTCCGGATAGCACACTTTTTTTTTTGAGTACATGGTGTGCAAGTGACGATTAATAATTGGTCATAATTTCGCATATGTGTTGGTACATTCGCGAATGAGTGGTCGGTCAGTCGTCTGATACTAATAGGGTATGGCGTGATGAAGAAATTCATCAGTCAATTATAAGTAAATCCGATAGCAACAACCGCTCTCAATAAAATTACATTCAATATTATTTTTATTTGAATTTTTTTTTATACTAGCAAATAGATAAGATCTTTTTATAACAGAAAAAAAAGATTCATTTTTATTTTTAATACAAAAGGTTATCATTAATAACGTATCTTTCATTATCATTGAAGGTATATGCTCTCTCACCATATCGTATATGCATATCAATTTATATTATTTTAAATATGCACGCACATACATATAGCATGGATGTACTAAAAATAGTTTTATGTACAAGCAAAGATATAGGTTTTTTGGTATATAATATGTATAGGTATGTACGTACGAGTAGAAGCATATACAATTTTAATGGCAATGTACATAGCAGATTATCATCTTATTGTTGATACAATTGAGCTTTCACTATATTATATATATATTTATATATATACATACTCTTACGTAGTTATGTACACTACAGGCTTAAAGTATGCGGCCACTTTGGTTTTAGGGGGAAAGTTAAATAAAACTCAGAAATTAAGAGGAACTAGCGAGGAAAACATTATTACAATATTTTGATCGTAAATATAGAAAAAACAACAATTTTTTGCATCAATTATTATCAAATCCCAAATACAATATATTAAAAAAAATAAACTGTCCTTTCTGTTTGATGATAGATTACCCATTATATTTAAGCATCCGGTCGGATCAGTGTTCTTATCGTATTCTTTTAAATACTGTTCTGCACAAGTCTCTTCCTTGCTCTGGCACACTTCTGTCTGGCCGAGCTTATCCCATAGAACTTGTATGGGTTTTATGATCGGTTGCTCATATTAGTGCCATATTTTCCAAAATGCCTCATTCGGTTTTATTTTGTTGATAGTGTCTATATTATTTCGAGCTATATTTCCATGGATCTAAAAACTTTGACTCATCCAGCCAGAGTACGAGGTCTGTTCAAAAAGTATCGCCAATTTTGAATTTCCGCGGCTTACGTATATTCGATTTGCGTTTTTTTGTGGCATTATGTTGGTACTCATGTCTCTCGCTTATGCCGACAAAAATGACCATTTTGAATGTTCAGTTAATTTTTGACAGCTGCTTTGCTTGCATGTGTTTGGTCTCGTCTTCGATTTTTGCTCAATTTCGACCAAAAACCGCATCGCATTAACATTGCTAAATAGCTGTTGGACTCTGTCGGCGATGACCCAAATTTGCTCCAGAGAGTCATAACTGGTTACGATTCATGGCTTTATGGTTATGACGTGGAAACCAAAGCTCAATCCAATCATCCCAATGGAAGCTGCCGCACAAGCCAAGACCGAAAAAAGCGTCAAGTTCGGTCGAATGTGAAGGTTTTGGTTACAGTTTTCTTCGATTGCAGGGGGTGGTGCATCATGAGTTCTTGCCACAGGGTAGAACGGTCAATAAGGAATATTACCTGTAAGTTAGGCGCAAGTTTCGCAAAGCAATCCGCCAGAAACGCCCGGATTTGTGGAAGAACAAAAATTGGCTTTTGCACTATGATAACGCTCCTTCTCACGCATTGTTTTCTTGTGCGCGAATTTTTGGCCAAAAACAACACTCTAATAATGCCGCAGCCACCGTATTCCCCAGATCTGACCCCGTGACTTTTTCTTGTTCCCGAAACTGAAGAGCCCCATGAACGGACGACGCTACGCTACGATTGAGGAGATAAAGACGTCATCGAAGGAGGACCTGAACAAGATCACAAAAAATGATTTTTTGAAGTGCTTCAAGGATTGAAAAAAACGTTGGCAGAAGTGTATAATATCTGGTGGGGATTACTTTGAAGGGAACAAAATAGATATTCATGAATAAATAAATAATTTTTGAAAAAAACACAAAATTCGCGATACAGACCTCGTTTCTATACAGAATAATGTTTAGCCATGTTAAGATAGTTAAATACTTGAACTTTCCCAAAGAGCACATCATAAAAATTATGTAATATTTCTTATCTGCTACAAACTAGGTAGGTCCGGGAACTTGTTAATTCCACTTGGTAAAAAAAGGGACGTGAACAGAAATTATAATTTTTTCTCTCTCAATATTTCCAAAAACAATAAATCATTTAAATTGACACTTTTTTTTCTAATTTACCACATATTATATTATAGATCAAGAGAAAAAAATTTACTTTTCCATTTTATTAAGATTTTTAATCAAAAATTTCTAGAGAATATATATTAATTCTTATCGCTACGACTATGTTAGTCAGGGGATTCGGCGACCTTTTTCTAGCGAATATATTGTTATCAAGGTGGCGGTCGCACGGTTATGGTCAGCAGTGTATATGCATGTGTATAAGTACATAACCAAAGTAATTTATTTTTGAAATTTGTACATCCTAAACTTAACAATGACTTTAATAATGACAGGCAATTTGTAATTGAATGTGGTCGTCATTCGTACAAAATACGCGGGGTTTAGCTATTTGAAATAATAAAAAAAAAATATATTTATAAAATGGCAAGTACTAACAATAAAAATCTTCAATGTACCTTATTGATTTTACTATTTTTTTTAATGATTTTTACACATAAAATACAGGAAAAAATATATACTCTTGTTCTATTAAATAGACAAAAATTAATTTCATGTACGAATATATATTGTTGATTTTTAAAACTATTCAAATTTTTTTTTTTTACAATATGACGTATTGATTTTTATATTTATAACAACGACTATCTATAATCAAGTCCGTATTGTAACTATTAGCAGTATTATTTTGCAGAATATTGGTAATGAATTAAAAACCTGTAGGGCGATTCAAATATTTACATACATTTAAATTGAATTGAATTTATTATTTTTTAAGAAATTGGAACTTTTCTGTTAGAGGTAATAAATAAATGAAAGAAACTAAATTAAAATGCTGAAAAAATCGTAGCATTTAACTAATGTCAAGAAAAATTAAAAATTTTTGATTTATCAAAACGAAAACTTTTAACCGCGCTTACTTTTATAATCGAATAATTAATTTGAAACTTTCAAATTTCGAAACTGGCAGAAGATTCAAATTTTTTTTCTTCATTTTATCTACTTTCTTTATATAGATGTGTGTAGGCATGAATCATTGTATATATAATTATAATGGAACGGTTTTTTCTGTCTACAGTTGTAATCTTATAAAATAGATTTGAATAAATTGATTCAAAGTGAAGAAATTGAAGAAAAAAAACATTAAAAATGTTAGTGGTATTTAAAAAAAAATGCGAAATTATATACTGCCAGATATTCGAAAATATTGCAAAAAAGTGTATGCATTTTATTAAATCATTTTTATTAGGACCAAATATATTTTATAATAGTACCAAAAATTCTATTTTTATAATTTCTAACTGAATAATTAAAACGATTGAATTTTTTTATAACAGAATTGGCGCGCTGAAAAAACGAAATTTTGCTAAATTGAAATATTATTTCATGAAAGTTTGACACTTTAGAATTAGATTTTTAATTTATTTTATCTTTATATATTTGTTGAAAATGTTCAAAAATTTAAAAACTGTCGATTTTATTTATTTTATTTTTTAGTAAGTATTTGTTGAATGAAAGAACGGTGGTTAACGTTGGCAGCTCCTGCATAAAAGCGCGCATGAGTTTGACATAACCTAAAAACGTGCAGATGCAATCGAATCAATGAGTCGAGAGAAAAGAATACAAAATTACAAAAACAAAACAAAAATGAAGAAATGCTCTCTCCACGGTGGTTTTCATGTGCAAAATATTAAAACGACGGTTTTCTCAGTGATGCAATAAACGTATTAAACAACGGTATATACAGAATGATAGTTTAGAATTTATTTTACAATTCAATATGATACACAAGGATTATTTTTTTACCTTGGTCTATTTTGCATAAAATGCTGTCCACCAAAGATGACTAACATATACGCCCCACAGTAGTAGAATACCCATGTCCAATTTTTAACCATCCATCTTCTCGTCTCCTGATGGATGAATTCGTTTTCAAAATCGAATACATACGAATAGTTCGGTGTAATTTCCACATTCATTTTTATTTAATTTTTAATAATTTTTAATTATTTAACACCAAATGTGCAACCTTTCTAACTGACTGAATAGTTGTTCGCTTCAAAAATACGGTATATTATGGTATACGTTAACACAATTTCTTTTAGTTTTAATACTATCAGTAGAAGAAAATTATTTTCTCTTTAGATATTTCTTAGAAACGGTAAAAATTTTTAACTTGATTCACCGCACACACGCTGCTAAATTATGTCACACACGCTAGTTGCTTCGGTGTTTTTTATTTTCAATCACTGAAAATATTTGTATTTCGGCAAATTAATTAGCCACTGTTCAAACAGGAAAAAAACTGCGAAATTTTTGACAAGATTAACTAACTGATGGCCAAAGACTATTTAGCTGAATATAAATTGATGTGTGAAAATAAATATAAAATCGAGGGAAAACACGAAATTACTTCTATTCGAAAAAACCCTCTATTATTAAACTCTAAACTTCCCAACAACTTTTTATATTCTGGGACTTCGGAACTAGAAAATCTTTCTATTTATTAACTCCTCAACCTTGCAACCGGCGTGGTTAGAGTCTGCGTCAGTCACACTACTACCAATTTTGATCGACCGACCCAATATTTTAAATCGCGTGATGGCTAGGTAAAGTGCCGACTGTGTTGCCAAATTTTTTTCTTCACTCTTCTTGCTGTGATAAGCTCAACTCTGGCGAATAAACGAACGGATGGACGTAAAACGATTTGCTCCAAAATACTAGTAATCGTTTGAAGATATCTACTTATTATAATGATACTCCAAATAATTATTTGATTCGTTTATTTTTCTGGGCATAATCAGAAAATTTTATGTTACTCTCTATAGCTATTAAATCGTGATTTACAGAAAAATATTCGAATTTGGCGCAAAATTGAATTGTTATATTTTTCCTTTGGACCAATTTTGCTACTACGCGGTAGATGACCAAAGAAAAGCCAAATTTTTAACACTAGTATAAACATAACCTCAAAATAGTCAGCAACAATACTGAGTTTATTCACACATAAACAATACTGAAAAAAATATGACTTCACTATTACCAACGAACTTAGATTAAAGAATACCTAGGTAGGCACCTACCGTATATGTATACGCAATTTTGTGTAAAAAAATTTACGAGGGGGATATGACTGTCAAGTCATTTGTGAATCCGATGTTGACAGTTCAATGTTTACCATAAAATAGTACAGTGCCGGTGTATATAAAGTGTGTGTAAGAAAGTTTAAGGGACCGAATTTTTCTGTCTATTTTCCATTGCTGTTTTCATTGTGTTATAATAATTAAAGTTTATTCTTTGGTAAGCTTATTATTTAAATAAATTTGTTTTGCTAGCTCTATTATACCACATTATAATACATTTACTAAATAATATTTGTTTTTATTTTTTAAAAATATTAGTTATTACAATAAGTTTTTAAGTACATTAAATTTTTCATTTTGTAATTTAGTTTTAAAGCATTTTCTTTAATATTGTATACGATTAACATCTAAATGTGCACATAATTGCTTTCATATAATCAAATAACTTACAATTCATATTTTTATATACTATTACCCACTTTAAAAATTCTGTTTTAATAAATAATAGACAGTGAAATAAATAATATGAAAATACATAATAAATAAATAAATATTTAAAAAAAAAAGAAAACTGTGTTTTATTGCATATTTACAAAACTAATTCCATCAAACAACAAAACACGCAATATTAAAAAATCTGCTTCTTTACGCATAAATGATATCACATATGAAAAATGGTTTTAAACGAACTACTTCAATCGCATACTGAACTTTTAAATTTGCCCCCAATGATTTACGCTGTTTCCGGTGTATTGCATGTGTGTGCGTTCTATGAATGTATTGCCACAAAATTCGGTCAGAATTTTTGTGTAGAGGCCTATCCAGTTCTTCTTTAATCTAAGCCAACGAACCCGCAAAACTATCCATTTTCACTTTAGCAACTAGAATCCACCTAACGTAAATTGTATGCGTAACTCCCAGTTCGATTTGGTCGTTTCTTCGAGGTAGAGTAGATGATGACAGCTACAACTACCGCGTAGTAGCAAAATTGGTCCAAAGGAAAACGCCTATAGAGTCTTTTACACATACTATTTTCATACAATTTATTATACGTTTTTAATGCTTCTTAATTCATAAATGGCTAAAACAAATATTATTTTTTCATTATTATTTTGTTTAAATTAAAAAAAAAAACGAGCGTGCACCCCAAATGATGGCGAAATTTTTAATAGCCACAAAATGATACGATTTCGTAACGCAACAGCGCCCCATATTGTCAAGTAGATAAATCAATACATTTACCAGAAGTGTATTTATATTAGAAAGTTCCAAATTTATTTATTTTTTACAAATATTTGTCAGTAAATAGTGATTTTGAGAAAAATATTCGAAATTGGCGGAAAATAATAGAAGCAGGACTATTGTTTCTTTTCTTCTTTGTGTACTGCCATACACTGCAGTATGGCAATTCATATGACGTCGTAGTTTAGTTTATTTGGTTTTTAGTTACCAACTAATTTTATTTTTTACTAATTAATTAGCTCTCTTCCTCCCCCACCCCTTTAGAAGGTTCATTTGGATACATCTCTATAAAACTATTTCTCCCACACTCATTTATATTTTTATTATTTAAGAAAAAACACTTTTAATTACGGATTTTGCAAAAACCTGCATACCGGACAGTTAACGAAAAGTAAAACAGTTAATAATTTGAATTTTGTGAACAATAATTTCTTGTAGTACAGTTACTAAATAAAAAAATTCGAATTATTTTTAGTTAAATTAATTAATTAACTATTGAATTAAATAAATAAACCTTTAAAATTAAATATAAATTAATAATTAAAATTTAATTATATAATTTCGAATAATTTTGAATTCTTTCATTTTTATTTCTGAGTTTTAATTATTTTCAATTTATTGAAGCAAAGCAAACTCACCAAACAGTGACGCAATCCATCCGCAATTGTCTCTGGATGGATTGCGTAACATTTATCCTTAACGCCTCCCTACAGAAAATAATCCAACGGGCACAAATCACAGCTCCGAGGCGGCCAATTGACATCCGAATTTCGGCTGATTATTCGGTTTTCGAAAGCAGTGCCCAAAAGTTGGATTGTTACGTTGGCTGTGTGACAAGTGGCCCCGTCCTGTTGAAACCAAATGTCGTCCATGCCATTCTCTTCAACTTTTGGAAACAAAAATTCGTTGAGTATGCAACGATAGCGCTCACCATTGACCGTAACGGCGGCTCCTTCATCGTTTTCGAAGAAAAACGGGCCAATGATGCCTCCACTCCAAAATCCGCACCAAACCGTGACCCGTTGTTGATGCCTCGGCTTTTCCATAGTGTCGTATGGATTTTCTGAGCCCCAGATGCGACAATTTTGTTTGTTGACATACCCACCGAGGTGGAAATGGGCCTCATCCGAAAAGAAGATTTTTCGGTAAAAATGCTCATTTTCGGCCAATTGATCTTGAGCCCATTGGGTAAACCGAAAACGCATCGGATGGTCATGCGGCGTTAGCTGTTGGACTAATTGAACTTTGTAAGCTTTCATACCGAGGTCTTTGTGCAAAATTGTCAACAGAGTAGTGCGAGAAATGTTCAATTCCTGACTGACATTTTCAGCAACGGCGGCAATATTCTCGGTCGTACGCACTGTCTTAGAGCGGGAACGAGTTGCTTTGGCAACCAACAAACCAGTTTCGCGAACTCGCTTCACGAATTTGCCCACAAATTCACGTGATGGCATTCGATCTTTACTCATTTTTTTTTAAATTTCTCACAGTTTGGGTTGAATACTCACCACTTTGGAAGTAAGTTCTCAATATTTCACATTTTTCTTCAAGCGTATGGATTACCATTTCGTAAAATTCTGACTTTCAACTAACAATTTGTAAATTCGTGTTGACATTTAACACTCTAGTACTTCAAATAAATAGTAGTTCAAAATGGAACCGCTAGATGGGCCACCCTATATATATACTACAATTATATAAATATTATTGTTTACAAATTTTGTCCGCATATTTCTTCTGGCAGTATTATTAAAAGGCAAATGAAAGAATGAATGAAGAATTTTTAACAGTATATAAAGTTTATTTATTTCTCAACTAAAAACATTTTGTATAAACGTTCATCCTCATCAGCGTTGAATTTTGGTAATAAATTAACTTTAACAATTGCTGAAAATCCTTCTTCTAATTTAGGTTCTTGTAATTTTTTCCTCATCGAAAATAGAGTCATGGAGCTGATTTTGGAATGCTTAATATCAGTTAGCTCGCGGAATATAAGATTATGTTTAACTTGTTCGAAACCCACATTCATTACAAAGCATCGACAATCGACACCATTTCTTTGGGCAATTTCAATAAAACTTTTTCTAGCTTCAATAGTTACATTCGTATTATCAATACAACAACTTTTTCCATTTTTAATCGCTTGCTCACACAGAGTGAAACACTTTTGAGTATTACCGATATTGTCCCGATTAATTATGCGATATCCTTTGGGTTCTAATATCGAATTGGCGAAATTGCTTTTTCCACATCCTGGCAATCCCACCATTATAATAATTTCAATTTTCTCAGCAGGTACTTTACTATCAGCAGGTTCGAAGAGCGATCCTGTTATTTTCATTCGTGGATCAAAATCTGGTTTTTTCCATTCGAGGCATTTTAAATTCTTGAAATGTTCTTCTGGTGTAAAAAACTGTAAGTTTAGATTAAGTGCAAACAGTCGATCGGCACATGAATGATCTGCTTTTACTGGAAATGGTTTCGGCTGAGCTGGACGGCCAGCAGCATCTCCAACATAGAAACTTTCACTCATTTCAATAACAATTCCATCATTTTTCTCCCTTAAGGTTGTCCACATGCCAATTCTTGGTTTTCTATAAATACCTTTTCCAGTTGATACAAATGCTTGAAGTGGAACATTCAACTTTCGAGCAATCAATTCTAGTTTACCTTGAAAAACAGATATTTTTGTTTTTCCCATAGATATATTAGCTTGATTTGTAAATATTACAATTTTAAAACCATTATTGTATACTTTTTTCAATTTATCTAAAACTTCAGGACACAATATTTTCCAATCGTCAATATCTTTTGGAAATACATTACCGGATTTTGTACAAATTATGGTATTATCTAAATCGTAGCCTGCAATTTTTTTCGATGCCTTAGGATTATTGTAATTCAAAATGTATAGATCACCATTATCTATATTTTCCCAGTGAATATTCGTTTCATCTGTTGTGCTCTCGGTCGTATGCGCATTTTCTTTGATTTCAGATGAATCTTGTGAAGGAAAACAAACTTGATACTGATATTTTCCGTAAAGTAGCTCTATTATATCACCATCGTAACAGACACATCCAGTTTCCGGTTGACAACTGAATCCATTCAGTCCACTAGGATTTCTTCCACAAACTTTAAACAATACCGCTCTTCGGTCCATATCAGCTTTCAGAGTTACTTGATTTCTAGAGCAATTTATATCCATTATGCCTGTTAGTTCGGATCGACCTAAAGGAGTTTTTTTACCAGACAATTCGACATCCTTTACATTCGGATCTAAACTTTTCAATAAACATTTTTCATTTTTTTTATTTGTATTAATATATTTATCCATTCCTACATTAGAAACTTTGCGCCTAAAATTGAATTTTCTAAGTAAAACTAGTGTCAGACGACAGCCCTTTGACAACTTCATTATAGTACATCAAATAAGGAGATAAAATTTAAATTTTTTTACTAACAATTCGAATAAGGTGATTTTTTGGTTATTAACCTTACAAATGTCTATAGTTTTTGGTTATTTACCTTACAAATGTCTTTATATTTTCCAAATTTTTAATAGTTTACTTTAAACTATTTTGATAGAAATTTTTTTAAATAATTCACCTACAAAAATGGGCCATACAACAAAAATATTTAATTTCCTATTAATTATTATGATTACATTTATTATTACTCGTCGTACATTATGATTACACTATTATATATATACAATCTACAATTTTATTGAGCTATATAAGATCACAGATCTCAATTATTTATTTATATTTTACAACAGAAAAATATAATGAATATGTACAAAATAAAAAATAATATGTAATAAAATAATTTCCATCCTAATTTCACAGTAATCCAATAACTGATAGATTTTCTGTGAGAATCATATTGTGAACGTCAGTAAAGACTTTTTTGATGTTGCTTGTATCGGTGGCTACTGTAAAATGATAGTAACATTCTCGCCTTGCATAGTCATTAATTTTGCTTGCTCGTCTAGGTGGCTCTTGTGTAATGTCCTGTTAAAAAAAAGAAGATCCACAATTAAGATCCTAATTTGATATGTAGCTTTTGTAAATTTTAATTTGCTCTTACATGTAACTTTTGTCTAATAAAATGTTTTGTCTGATCACATTCATCAAAGAAGTTGCCTTCTTTAATACTATCACGATATTCGTAGTATTCACGAAAATAGGTTCCGATACATTTACCCGAATGAATCTTACGCTGCATAACATCTTGTTTGTTGAGAAAAACAATAATACCAGCACTTGACAAAAAACGATTATGCCAAATATTACTGAATAAATTCAATGCTTCCTGTAACCGATTCTGTTTAGGATCTTCACGCAGTGACTGATCAAAATCACCACACGATATTATAAAAAGCACAGCTTGAATACCCTCGAACGCTTGAATCCATTTGTTCCGTTGATCTCTTTGTCCACCAACATCAAACATTCGTATTTCTTGTTTCCCCCCTCCCATTGATCTTGGCAACTATAGTAATACATCCCCATATAAGATTATATTTATTCGTAAAAACAAAATTAATAATTTATATTTACGTGAATTGAAAATTTAATTTGATGTATTCCAGTGGTTACTTTTCGACTGTATAAAATGTCTTCAGTTGTTGGAATATAATCTGGTCTTGTAATTAGATCAAACTTATCCAAGAAACTATAAAAAAAATTATTATTTTCGTCTACTAATTGAATGGAGGGAAGTGATTATGTGTACTTACTATTTGGCGCTATCAAGTAATTGAAATTCATTAGATCTATTGAAGCAACTTCTGATTCCGCTATCATTCCAAAGATTTAGAACATGTTCCTTATATTCCTATGCAAAAAAAAAAACAAAAACAAAAATCAAAACAATCACTATTTAAATTAGAATTTTTTTTTTGCCGATCTTACCTCTGTAAAAATGGCTGGTGTAGAAATTCCTAATTTTTCTATATATTCACCACTTTCTTGACTATCTTGGGAATCATAACATATATTAAGATTTTTCATCTGACGTACCAATTCATATATTGACTCGTGTACATTCGAATTAATTTCGTTAATTTTTTCTCGTTTTTCCCTGTACATAAAAAAAAACAGCCCAAAAAAGTTATTAAGAAAAAAATTTGTTTTTTTCTTTCAATTACAATGCAGAAAATCCATTTATATGAAGTATCTTCATTTGTTTAATTATTGTCGTTTTTCCTGATTCGCCTGTCCCCAAAAGTAAAATTTTTATTGCATTATCAAATTGCCGTTGAATAGCTTGTGACTTTTTCTGAGCTTGCCGAGAGCGCATCGCCGCATCAGTTCTATGGCCAAGACAGCTCAACATCTATACACAGAAAAGAGAAAAAAAATCATTCAATATTATTTAAGTTATTATTTTTATTTTTAATTAAAACCACCAAAAATTAAAACAAACTACAAACTTTACAAAACTGGCACAAACAGAAAATATTTTTTTTTAAATGCACAAACATTTTTTTTCTTCAAAATTTTACGTAAGCTTAGGTTTTGGTATTTAAATATTTGATGAAATTATATCTATTCATAATAGAATGTTTGTTTTTTTCCCCTAGAGTTAAAAAAGCATTTATGATTAACGGAGCAAACTTGGTTTGATTGTCGATACCAATTTTGTACAGTATGATATGAGATAGATAATATCGATAACCAAAGTGAAAGATAGTGAATCATAGATCAATAATAGGAGTATACTAAGTAAATGATTCCCTATCAGTTTAATAATACATGTACCTAGATTTATTTTTACATATCCCATATACCTTTTATTCTGAGCATATCATATATGAGTAAAATACTTATAGATATATAAAAAAAAAGTTTTGGTAAATAAACTAAATGGAACTGGAATGAACGAACTATGGACTGATGAGAATGCTAAAATAAAATCTTCATATAAATGCGTCAGAATAGTTATGACGTATTATAATAGCAGATACTATAAGCACAGATGCCTTAAAAAATAAACATTTTATTTTAGTAGTCTCATCAGTCCATAGTTCGATGAAAAGAATTTAAAAATAAATGGAAAAGTTTCCCTTTTATATGGAAAACGCTGAACTTTTCGAAGTTTTTTTTAATCTTCCATAATTTTGCTCTATTTTGTAATTTTTATTTTATTTTTTTTAATTTTTTTAGTTATTTACAACTAACGGCGAATAACTTTGTTATGAACATAGAATGGCTAGAGGGGTGGGGGTGAGAGGTGTTGTTTGGACAATCAACAATTTTTCGTAGGATTTTAGATTGAACGGATTGGATGCGATAGGAATTGGAAGCCTTAATAGAACCCCATCTACCGGTTTTATAATCATGTTGTTAATTAAAAGTTTATTTTTTAGTGTCAGTTTCGATCGGTTGTCCAGTAGTCTAAGAGGAGTAGTCGGTAACGTCTCTTAAGTTCACGTCTTTTTGACATCGTATGAGCACTACAAGTAAGCCGTTTGTCTAGGTTTAATCCCACCAAGTAGCGTGCTTTGTCTTTTGATGGAATAATATCGCCATTAAGGTATATTGCGATGGGGGGATCTTTGCAGAGGGTGACGGTAACATGTACACTTTTCCGCTCATTTATTTTTACTCTCCACCTTGTAAATTAGTCAGCAAATATAGCGGTTATAGTTTTAGAATAAGTTGTATGTCAAAGATATAAATATGGTATAGGATTGGACCAAGAATGCTGCCTTGAGGAACACCAGCTGTGATAGGGGTTATTTCGGAATGGTCAGAATTAACTGCTACTTGGAAATGGCGTTGGAAGGGATATGGCTTTAAAAAAAAGAAGTATTTGGAGGGCAGTCCAGGGTGCCACACTCGATTAAATACATATGATATATCTAGGAAACACGATGGCATTGTCAGGTTACGGAGTGTTCCGATCGGTGATCGGGAATTTTAGCATCTTCAACGATAGGGTACAAGGCGTTTTAAGAGGAGTTTTTCAAAGATTTTTTCAAAAATTGGTAACAAGCTGATACGAGAATGGGGAATTTGCTGTTTTTTTTTGGTTTGAGTATCATTTTAATAATTAAAAATTTCCAAAGTAAGGAAAAATTGGTAATACGAAGAATAGTGTTGAATATGTAGATATATAATAAACAGGAGAGAGTTTTCTTGAGGATAGGAGCTGTTATTATGAGGACTTACAGAAAGTGGAATTATGAGTTCGTCATAAATTTTTCTGTGAGTGCGTCTTATCTTCTTATATATAAGGGTATTGTGTAGAGTGAAAGTATTTACCAAGTAATTATGTAATTTTATTTTAAAAACTGATTAATTGTATTGGTGTTACTTCAACCTATTAATTTTTAGGTATTTGCTGGGAATTCGATAAATTTATTTATTTAAACATTTTTCATTTGAAATAAAATTTTTTAATATTTTGGGAAAATGTGTATGTTTAAAGCGTAAATTGGATAGCACTAAACAAAGTGCTATTCAATATACGCTTTAAAAAGTAAAGTTAAATAAAAAAACCGCTTCAAATTTAGATTTTATAAAAAAAATTGTTTTATTATAAAAAAATTGAGCTTGCCGCCATTATGCATAAAATATAACATGGGTCAAATGAGCGTTTTGATACATTTTTCTAAGATTTGAACCTTTTGAGGTAATTTTTGGCAAATGTTGGTTTCTCAATTCACTAGGGTTTGAGGATCGACTGCGTAAATATGGCCTTTTGTGTTCAATGGCGACGAATCGAATGATATTTATAAAGGCCGATTGAAATCTCCAAACTTTTCATGTAATTTTAATATTTTTTGTTTTGTAGTTTGTAGAGAAGGAGCAATTTTGTTAAAATCATAACAAGAGTCGAAAATAGTCACAACGCTCAGAATTGACGGTAACGGTTTTACTTGCTTCATTTTTAAAGAACGTTAAGTTCAAAAGATCTATTATATATGGCAATTTGAGTATTACTTGTATATGCACCACCGTGCGAGAAATTTGAGATTTTAAAAAAAAGTTTGACCAAAAGCAGCAGTATTACCAGTTTTGTATAAAGTTAAATAATAACTTTCCACAAAATTTAATAATAATCATTTTTAGATGGAAATGTTTTATGTCAGTATCAAGTTTATTTATTTTTAATAATGTCACCATTTTAATTATTCTTTAAGAGGTAAATTTAGGAAATAAATGTTGATACGACTTATAGCATATACAGAAATGGGTTCGTTCGTTAAGTTTTCTCTGGACCAGCCGAAAAGGGTGTTATGTCAGTTGTGCGCGGCTTATATTGGAAAAGGCTCTATGCTTTACATAAAAAAAATGTACTCTAATTTTTAAGATGGCGCAAATAATATCAAGTTTTTCCAATGTATATTGGAAATGCAAAAAGAATCCCTAAAAAAATTATTAACAAACAAAACAAATAATATATGATAATAAAAAAAAAAAAAAACGTACAAATGATAAAAATGCATTTTTATTCAATATGATAAATACTCGTAATCAGAGGCGACATGTACGAAATGATTTTTTTTAACCCTTAGTTCTAATGCAATTCAATAATGTGTTATATAAATAAATACTTTGCAATACAACTATGATATAAAAATATATTATAAATAATATTTAATTCGCATAGCAACAAAATTCATAATGAAATTATAAAATTTTAAAATTTATTTCTTTTTAGATATTTTTTTCTTCCTTTCTACTTTAATAGCATTTCTAGATAAAAATGAATAAGCAAAAATCCATATCGCATCAAAACATTTACGAAAAAGGCACTTATTAATAATAACATTCCCCCTCCCATAAGTTAGTTAATTGATCGTTTTTGATAAACAAAATCACCTTTAATGGTTTATTCCCCTTTGGATTGAACATGCTGATTATCAATGGTAACGTAAAACTGGACTGTTTCTATAAAAAAAAAAAAAATAATAAAAAACTTAACAAACATTTTAAAAAATCCAATAAGATAAGATGGATATTTTTCCATCTAATATATATGATTTTAATTTGTGAATAATCTTTAGAACTCATTAATTTTTTTATGTTTTAAATTATATTCACGGATGCATCATTATTCATCATGCACTCTTTATAAATACAAAATATTATATATAAATTATTTGTGAAATAATTAATTAAATTGTACAAAAGTTCACTTCAATTCGTAATACTTAATAATGACAATAACAATACAAAAATAATAAATGATTGATTAGAAAAGAGTTTATTTTTTTTGTATGGTATGTCCAAAAGTGAAACGCCATGATTCAGACACACGGATTTTTATCAGATGAATAAAAATTTTCCAAGTAAATATGACTTTTTGCAAACAATTTTATTGATGGCCTTTGATTAGACATTTATATAGTTTACCTATGTAGGATTGTCTAGGTAAGTACAATACAATATTATATTTTTGTTTTGTTTTTAGTAAATCATAAAAAACCCATTTCAATTCAATATAAAAACATTCAAAATCATTATTTTTTTCTCAATCGAAATATAAATAAAAACGAAATCGTCTACAATTAATGTAATTGATATCAATATTTTTGTTGATAAGAATTTTTTTTGTATTAAGACATTTGATAATTTAGTCATTGTTACTTAATTTCTTAAAATTATGTGAAATAATTTTTTATTATTTTATAATATATTTTCAATGATCGATTTTGTTACAAATTATTTAATATTTTAGCAAATAACTTCATATTTTGGCTTGATAATAAGAAGTATTAATTGAATAGGAAATATTATATTTGAAAAAAATTACTGCACATACAGAAGTCTCTATATATTTAATGGTGCTATGCCGCATCTTAAGACAAGATAACACCGGTCGCCCACGACCATTGGGATTGAGATACGCTCAATCAGCGCACTACCATAAATGATAGTTAGCAGTCAGTAGTCAGTTACAAGCTGACTACTCCAACTGCTGGTGGCGAGGACTATCTAAACCTCTGCTGTCATAAGCAGTGACAACGCCCGAGATAATTGTAATGCATTGCTACATTTGCCAGTTACCTCCCACCTGCGATCCGGAGATCGTACCCGCGATATGGGTTTCAACCACAGCCACTACGTTGCTGCCTAAGGCGCCTCACCATTATCGGGCACAGTGTGTTTTAACACCATGGGGCACCCCGATTCCCGTAGTACCTATTTTTGTTTTAAGAGTACTTTGGTTTGTACTCCGCTCATTGAGCTACGGTAAGGAATCTTGTAAATTCCTAGGCACCGCTAAGCCAGCTCAGGTACGCGGGTTTGCCGTGTATACTACACATACAATTGGAAACTTATAAAAAATTTATTTATTTTCTCTAATAAAATTAATAAAAATAAAGCAAGTACCAGGTCTGTTCAAAAAGTATCGCGAATTTTGAATTTCCGCGGGTTACGTATATTCGATTTTCGATTTTTTGTGGCGTTATGTTGGTACTCATGTCTCTTACTTATGCCGATAAGTTCGGCCATTTTGAATGTTCAGTTAATTTTTGACAGCTGCTTTGCTTGTACGTGTTTTGGCTCGTCTTCGATTTTTGCTCAATTTCGACCAAAAACATCATCGCATTAACATTGTTAACAGCTCCTTTGTTAACGGCTCTGTCTGCGACGACCTAAGTTCGGTCGAATGTGAAGGTTTTGATTACAGTTTTCTTCCATTGCATCATGAGTTCTTGCCACAGGGTAAAACGGTCAATAAGGAATATTACCTGCAAGTTTTGCTAGAAACGCCCGGATTTGTGGAAGAACAAAAATTGGCTTTAGCCATTTTTGGCCAAAAACAACACACTAATAATGCCGCAGCCACCGTATTCCCCAGATCTGGCCCCTGTGACTTTTTCTTGTTCCCGAAACTGAAGAGCCCCATGAAAGGACGACGCTACGCTACGATTGGGGAGATAAAGACTGCATCGAAGGAGCAGCTGAACAAGATCACAAAAATGCTTTTTTGAAGTGCTTCGAGGATTGGAAAAAACGTTGGCACAAATGTATAAGATCTGGTGGGGATTACTTTGAAGGGGACAAAATAGATATTCATGAATAAATAAATAATTTAAAAAAAAAACAACGCAAAATTTGCGATATTTTTTTAATAGACCTCGTATACTGAGTGTATAAATCCATCTACCAAGGCTTTGTTTTGTTTATACTTTTAAATATATTATATTACCTTGAAATTATATCAATTATAGAAATTAAATATATTTTAATTTGAGTAAAAAGAAAATCCATTATCAATGCAAAAATAAGATTGTACAATATAACAATAAGCTGAGTTTTATATGCGATTTTTAATATTGTATAGTTTTAATAATAATTATTTATTATTTTTGTATTTTTCTCAAAGCAAAGAATATAATCTTAATTTGAAATTAAAACTAAAAATTCATTGTGTTTAAATAAACTCGAATTCGTGATGTGTGAAAGAAAATACTTTCAATTTTATTATATTTGCTATAGTAAAATATTATCAAAATCAATTGTTGGTTCGATTTAATAAATCAAATAATAAAATGTTTTTTATATATTATTTGCTTATATTTTGATAAAAAATTATTTTTATTATATTTATATTTGTGTGACCAAAAAAAATAATTGTTGATAAATAATTTTTAGCTGATTTTAAACAATTGATCGTATGTCAAAAATTAAGCTAAACTGAATTTTTATTTCCCGGACTTATTATTTTTCTTCACTTATCTATTAAAATATTTATTTTTATTCGTTTTTTTTTGTTCCATTTCACCTATTTGCTTTTATTATTATTATTATTATTATTTCATTCGAAAACAAAAACCGATTCAGCTTTTTAATCAGCGTTCAAAATATGGAAAAATATTGTTATAAGAAATATTTATTACGCTTATATTCGATTGATTATTTATGTATTGATTGTATAATAATAGATTTGTATTAAATATTCATTAATAATCTATTTGCTTGTGTTTTTTTAATTATTTTATTCAAAATGGGGTTACTCTCAAATAATTGGTATGTCCTTTTTTGATAATAAAAATTCCAAATCATGTTGACAGTTAATTTTTGAACGAGTGAATTTTCGTTTATGTTAATTTTATTAAATACCTTTCTGAGACAAAAGCTAGAAGCTATTATGTATACATTTTCATTTTGTAAAAAAAAACCATAACAAAACACGGTGGGCTGCTCTGCATACGAACTTTTCAAGATGCAAAATTTTTTACATAACCGATTTTAAAAGAAAAATATCAATTCTATTACAAAATAATGGTCTTTATGACTGGTCGACATCATGTTCTGCCAAATAAATAGGTCCTTAAAAGAAATATGAAATTGTATTTTGGATGGAAGAAGCAATTTAACAACAGGTCTTCGGAAACCACTTGAAACACCAAAGAAGCATAAAAATGATCCTCGTTACTCCTACTACATTTACTTGGATTTGCTTAATTTAGTTTAGGCTCTGGTTCTTTTTATATTATTAAATTATTATTATAATATAGAATTAATTGATTTCCCATTTTGTGATACGAACCACAGTCACAAACGAATTAAATTCTGTATTAGAAATAACATAAAAATGAAGATAAAATTTTCATATGACAAAAAAAATAATACCAAATAAAAGTAATTACGATTCTTTGTTAAAACTAAAAAAAAATTATAATCAATATTGTTATTATTATAACGATTATATATGATAAATTTTATTCTTGCCAATAATCAATTTATAATGCACATACAATATAGTTACATCATAGGTTCTATCAAAAAGAATTTAAAGTATTTATTGAAGTAGCGTGTGGAAATATAGATTAAACAAAGATTATGCACATTCTAATATATATGATACGGTTAAAAAAGTACTTTTTTTCTTTATTATATTATGAAATAATTATATTAAAAGTTTTATGGTATTTTATCATGGTCATTTGTAATTTCATTCAAAATTTTGTATTTATTCAACATTTTGATAGTAGAAATATGCCTTTTTAGAAAGTAAATTTTACTATTTTAATTATTGATCGATCCATGTATCATATGGTAATATATTAATATTAAAGTTGTAAATGAAGGCCTACTACATCAATACTATACGAAACCGTCCCAAAACTATTTGCATAAAATATACAACTGCTTTAATATTAATTATTCTTACATTTTAGTTTTTTTGTTGGACTTTAGCTTATTATTTTATATATTGGGTTATCAAAATGAAAGACGAGTTTCTTATAGTGAATTATTATTTTTTCTTTATTCCTTTTGCTTTCTTTCTGTCAATAGCATAATTCCACGCTCATAAAATTTGCCAAGTGATTTTTGCCCTCCTCATTTGAATTAAACGTTTAACCGTCTAAAAAAATTTGTAGAGACCGGAATAAATGATAATCGGAACGTGCTAGGTCTGGAGAGTATGGTAGGTGTGGCAGTTTATCCCATCCAAGCTCTAAAAGCTTTTGCCGAGTGGTCGAACTTGTGTATAGTTTCGCTTTATCCTGTTGGAGCACTATACCTGTCCTATTGACCAATTCTGGCCTTTTTTCTTTAAGTGAGTCATTCAATTTGTCCAACTAATGACAGTAAACTTCAGAATTGATCGTTGTATTGCTCGGTAGAAGCTTAAAATAAACGATTCCTTTGAAATCCCACCAAATATATAGCATAACCTTTTTTTGACGCTTTCGAAGTGCTTGGAGCCGGTTCATCTTTTCTACTCCACGATCTTTTGCACTTAACATTGTTGTAGATAACCCATTTCTCGTCCCAAGTGATGATGCGGTTCAAAAATGGATCATTTTCTTGGCGTTTGGGAAGAAAATCACAAACGTCAATGCGACGGCACAAATTTTTTGCCATAAGAAGATGAGGAACCCATATGTCGAGCTTTGAGATTAAACCTAGTTGTTTCAAATAATTATGAACGATTGTATACGATAAATTTAATCTCTCAGCAATCTCACGAGGTGTTATTCTCCGGTTTACATCAATTAATGCCTTTATTGTGTCTTCATCAGCTTCAACTGCCCTTCTAGAATGTGGTGCATCTTTGAGATCAAAATTGGCAGATCGAAATTTTGCAAATCAGTTTTGCCACTTAACACATCTTCCATCATCGGATAATTTTTCTCTTGCTTGAACAACATTTTTATTTTTTCTATAGTAAAAAAGTAAAATATGCCGAAAATGCTGTTTTTCACTTTCCATATTTTAAAGGGTATACACCAAAAACTACTTTGCAAAATCAATCGAATTTTTCACAAGCAAGTCTTGCTTTGTCAGCTGTCAAAATGCATATGATAATATAAGTGTGAAGTTGGTTGGGAAAAAATACAATTAAGTCCTCTGTTGGGAAACAAACGAAATTAGTTTCTTGACAACCTAATACATATTTCTGAATAATATCCTCAAATCAATCGAGAAAAAAAAAATTTCTCGAATCATTTTCCCCCAAACTCGGGTTGATTTCTGAAATTTTCCTATTATACTGAATCATTCGTCTGAATATTATTAAATGAATTTTATATATCTATAATATTAAAAAATTATCATAATTAAATATGCGTTTTGAATTGCGACTTTTTTGTAATATTATTCATTTTTCTATAAGTAACATTATCCAATAATAAAAATCAAGAAACTTATCTTAGAATGTCAAAAAATTTAACAAATTTTCGAAAAATAAAATATCATGTACATAAAAAAACTGCACGTACGTGAAAAAAACGCACGTATGTCAAAAATGCGCACGCACACAAAATTGTTCATATAAAAAATGCGCACGCTCTTAGGGTACACACTGGGTGGTGTGAATAAATGTTAGGCGTCTATTTTTCGATAACTGTCGCCATGAGTCGAGAATTTCATTGCAAGAAATTGCTTAAGTAAAAATTTTTGAAGTTAGTTAAAAAAGAAAAAAATTAAGTCATGTAGAATTTGTAGGAATCGCCAAAAATAAACCAAACGCTCAGATGTCAAAAGCTTGAAGGATAGTAGTTTTGCCAACTGAACGAAAGTAGTGTTCATTTATGCCATAGCTGCTAATTTTATGCACATCACCCAACACCACCACCAATCAAGTGAACAGCTAAATAGTAGCACGCCGTGGTGAGCTTCTGGGTGCTGCACGCAATTTCCACGATCGACTGAAAAAGCGGCGTCAACAGTTTTCAAACCTTCACAATCTTATGGGAGCTTACACAATTGCGAACAGCGACCAAAATGAATTTCTAGATTCGCGTCGTGGTCAACCTATTTTCATATTTGAAATGTCGTTTCATGCATGAAGCAGCATTTTTGGAAATTGAAATTAAATAATTAATTAAAATATATTACATATAAAATATAACAAACTCGAAAAAAGTCAATTAAGCATAATATGAAAATAAGAAACTGATCAGATGACGTTTCTTTATTCATCGCAATTGTGTTGAATTTTCTGAATCGTCGAATTTCGTGAACTGTTCGAAAGTCACAACTTGGGGTTTCCCAGATGACACACATACACATTGAAACGGCGTATTTCTGAGAAAAAATTCTGATGAGTTCTCGAAGTCTCCTTTCTTCTTCATAACGAACATTGTTCTATTAAAAACAATAATTTTAAGTTGGAGGAGGGCAGGCTCAATGATATATGGTTAATATAAAAAAAAAATATTTCATAGTTTATATAGTTATTTTTTTAACTGTTTTCTGAATTTCCAAAACATTTGATTTTTATTTTTTTAATTTTGCGTTAATTTACAATTTGAAAACAAAAAATTATTTCATAAATTCTTACCTTAAATTTATTATACTAAAATGAATTAATTTTTGCACTAAAAAACAAACAAAAACGACAGATTTTTTTTTTTACAATGCCACAAACGAAAAATGGTAAAAATTTATTCAAAAGTTGTATGTGCGTATGCTAGCTTTTAATGCGCTCGTATATAGTAGTTTTAACGATCGTTTTCACTTGAAAACTTTTCACTTTTCAACTTCAAACCACATGATTAACTAAAGTCCAAAATTTGTCGACTATTTTATATATCAATCAATTATAATGGCTCATATCATTTTGGAACATTCTTTTTCGAAAAGATATCGTAGCCCAGCGCCAAGGAGTTTTGTGCTTCGATTATTGTTTTATCACGCTCGGTTACAGATAAGATAGTGTTCCCGAACACTTAATGTAGATATGGGGTTTTTTTCTTTTCTTTAAGCATTAAAACTACAAACACACATATGCATATAGGAGAATCTAAAAGTTTAAATATATTAAATGTATAGATTTTCCGAAAAATCATTATACAAAAATTTTACAATTACTGTTTGCAAACATAATAACATTCCATTGCGAAGCTTTCTTTCTATTTGGCACAGATTAATTGTAATTGGGCTTAAATTTGAAAATGATTACTTTTCGGATATTATTGTAATTAATTTGATTATTGATTATTGTAGTTGTATATTATTATTATTATTAGAATTATAGTGGGTATTTTCCAAAGTGTGAATGAATAAGTTTATCTACATATCGATTTTTTTTTGGGGAGGGGGATCATTTGTAATAATATGTATTTCCTCAATTATCTAATCGATAAACACTGTATATGAGGCTTAACTACAATATAGTACTTGTGTATGAAAAAAAAACATTTCTAGATTTATAGCTAATATTGACAACATCATAAACAGGTGAAAACTTAATCTGAACTGTCTGAAAGCATTTATTTGCCATTTATTATTACAATATTAAAATCTTACCGATAAGATTACAAAGGTGCAGTTTTTATTCAATTTACTTAATTTTATACGTTATTCTCTTATTTACAATAATAGTTGGATGTACAAATATATCCGTATATATTAATCGATTATAATTGAAATTATTAACAAAACATTTATTTTAATATGTTTATTACGAGTATAAGAGGTCTGTTAAAAAAGTATCGCGAATTTCGTGTTTTTTCAAAAATTATTTATTTAGTCATGAATATCTATTTTGTCCCCTTCAAAGTAATCCCCACCAGATATGATACATTTGTGCCAACGTTTTTTCCAATCCTCGAAGCACTTCAAAAAATCATTTTTTGTGATCTTGTTCAGCTCCTTCTTCGATGCCGTCTTTATCTCCTCAATCGTAGCATAGCTTTCATGGGGCTCTTCAGTTTCGGGAACAAGAAAAAGTCACAGGGGCCAGATCTGGGGAATACGGTGGCTGCGGCATTATTAGTGCACAATGTGTGAGAAGGAGCGTTATCATGGTACAAAAGCCAATTTTTGTTCTGCCACAAATCCTGGCGTTTCTGGCGGATTGCTTCGCGCAATTTGCGCATAAGTTGCAGGTGATATTCCTTATTGACAGTTCTACCCTGTGGCAAGAACTAATGATGCACCACGCCCCTGCAATCGAAGAAAACTGTAACCAAAACCTTCACATCCGACCGAACTTAGGTCGTCGCGGATAGAGTCCAACAGCTCCTTAACAATGTTAATGCGATGATGTTTTTGGTCGAAATTGAGCAAAAATCGAAGACGAGCCAAAACACGTACAAGCAAAGCAGCTGTCAAAAATTAACTGAACATCAAAATGGTGATTTTTGTCGGCACAATTATAATTGTTTATTGACATTAAACTAAACAAATTTTGCGATAATTTTATTTAAGGGAGAATTTTTCAATCTTTATTGAATTTTTAGCAAATAGTGATTAATGTAAAATGATCAAAATTTTATATAATCAGTTCTCTGGTTGGATTTTAATCGTCAACGGAGTATTTATAATAACTTATACTTATAGTATAGCCTTTGAAAAATTTACTCTAAAAAATAGAGAAATTTTAAAAAAAGAACGTAAAATTATCTGAAGGGCTGGGCTGAAAATAATGCGAAAACTTTTCGTAAAATAGTCAAAATTGTTAAAAGATAAAATTCTTTCGTCGCAAGAGAAATAAACTAATTCAAAGCGACTGAAATTATATAACGTCTAAATAGTGTTTAGGCCGATTTTCAAAACTAACAATTATAAAAAATCTTCAGTGACAACAAATCCGCAAGTGCAGCCAATTTTTACAAACGACATTGAAGTTTTTTTTATTTTAAATCTATTTTATAAAGTGTGAAAAATAATTTAAAAAAAATCTAGGAGTCGCACCTACAAAATTCACCGCAAAAACAACTTGTTTGTACGTAAGCTCCCATAGCCATTACTCAAGAGCCCCTTAATAGATTTGGCGACTTTAATCTGCGCGGACGTTACCACTTTTCTAAGTGAAACTAGAGTTTGGTAAATTTTGTTAGTTTAAATCAATTCAAAAACGGATTTCGAACCGAAATTGCTGGATCTATGTAGGAGCTACACAATGGGAGGAACCTTACCACCCAAAAAAAATCCGCTCACATTCGCCCAATACCAGGTAAACGGTGCCCAAATCAGAAATAACGGCCAGGAAGGTTTTGCTGTGCATTTGGTTGGGCTGGAAAGTAATCATCTACTATGACCTGCTGCCATGTGGACAAACACTTAATTTGGATCTCTACTATCAACAAGTGGATCGTTTGATGCTAGCGACTAACCAAAAACTGCCAAAATTGGCCAACAGGAGAGGTGTTGTGTTCCATCAGGACACGTCTATAGTAACTCGCCAGAAATTCCAGGAGCTTAGTTAAATTTAACAAGATTCGTGAAAAGAGTTCTGAAATAATAATCAAAAAACGAATTTATTATTTCAATGGGAGCCGGCTCTTAACTCAACGGACAGCCTCATTTGCCCACCCTTGTGCCCTATAGCATAATCGTATTTATACAGACAATTCTCAAACTTTAGAACCATTCGTATAATATTATATTGCATGCATTAAACATTTTTTTATTAATAGCTAAATTTTAAGTATGTTTTATTTAACGTTACTTTCCAAAACACAAATTTCCATAGCTCTAACCCTTTAACTAGATTATTTCTAACTATAACTGTTCACTATTCAAATAATTTTTAAAATGTTAAAAATATTTTAAAACTTGTTAACTTAATAATAAGATTTATTTATAATTTTCCTGACAATAAAAAACAAATATACAATATACGAGGTCTGTTCAAAAAGTATCGCGAATTTTGAATTTCCGCGAGTTACGTACGAGTATATTCGATTTTCGATTTTTTTTGTGGCGTTATGTTGGTACTCATATTTCTCACTTATGCCGACAAGTTCGGCTGCTTTAAATGTTCACTTAATTTTTGACAGCTGATTTGCTTGCATGTGTTTTGGGTCGTCTTAGATTTTTGCCCATTTTCGACCAAAAACAGCATCGCATTAACATTGTTAAGGAGCTGTTGGACTGTGTCCGCGATAACCCAAATTTGCTCCAGCGGGTCATAACTGGTGACGAATCATGGGTTTATGGTTATGACGTGAAAACCAAAGCTCAATCATTCCAATGGAAGTTGCCGCACGAGCCAAGATCAAAATAAGCGCCAAGTTCGGTCGAATGTGTATGTTTTGGTTATAGTTTTCTTTGGTTGCAGGGGCGTGCTGCATCATGAGTTCTTGCCACAGGGTAGAACGGTCAATAAGGAATATTACCTGCAAGTAATCGGCAATTTGCGCGAAGCAATCCGCCAGAAACGCTTGGTTTTGTGGAAGCACAAAAATTGGCTTTTGCCATTTTTGGCCAAAAACAACACACTAATAATGCCGCAGCCACCGTATTCCCCAGATCTGGCCCCTGTGACTTTTTCTTGTTCCCGAAACTGAAGAGCCCCATGAAAGGACGATGCTATGCTACGATTGAGGAGATAAAGACGGCATCGAAGAAGGAGCTGAACAAGATCACAAAAAATGATTTTTTGATGTGCTTCGAGGATTGGAAAAATCGTTGGCACAAATGTATCATATCTGGTGGGGATTATTTGAAAAAAAACACAAAATTCGCGATATTTTTTGAACAGACCTCGTATATTACAATTTTATAGAACCAATTATTAAATAACAATATGCGTTGAACGATCAAATTTTGTATAGATAAGATTTTCATAAAAATGATTATGGAGAATATATATCATAAAACATTCATATTATATGATAAGATAATGAATAAATAAAACCGGATATCCCAGAGAAGAAAAAAAACCTCAAGCGCATCTCTACAATAATACGAAAGGTTAAATAAACTACTGATATTCAATAGACTCTAGAACTGCCAATAGTAATTTTGTTATTAAACTTTAATTATTTGCTATTGTTTGATATATCTATCTATCTGTATGTTTACATATAGAAGTTTTTAATAATAAAATAATACACATACGTATTAAGCTTTTATAAAAATCGCTCACACATGTCACCGTCATATATCAATTTTAAAACGATTAATTAACAAAAAAAAAAAAGCATAATAATTAGCCAATTAATTTCCTTAATCATTATGTACATATGAGATTGTATTCGGACAGTTATAAATTCTGCAACGATCTCCCAATAAATACATATACCATCAAATGTGCACTTAAATACTTTTCTTTATCTTTTTAACATTGACTTTGGTCGATATTTCGAGAATTTCTCTTTTATAAAGTGAAACTTGTGTTTTACAAATAGAAAATCACAATTGATAATAGTTAACAACATTTGATTTATAAATTCAATTAAATTGATAGCAATTCAACAAAAAAAAATTCCAATCATTCATAATTACTGCTAAGAGATTTTCCATTTTAACATATTTTAAGGGGCATTTTTCGAGTTCATTATAACGAAAAAAAAATTATTCAAGATTACAAAAAATTATTCGTGTTCAAAATTTTTTTCATTGCCAACGTTTTTTTTAAATTTTTTTTTGGTAAACATGGTGTTTGTCACTTGTTGGGACCGTGTACCCATCCATCACCATTTTTCTTTTTGCATAATGGTGGTTACGCGCTCTACAGCTACATTTACAAATATATACATATATTTTATATTGTCTAGTAAAAATTGGTTTTTGTATGCTTGTTGTTTTATTTATTTATTTTATGGTAAATACCAAAATTGACATTAAAGTTATTGTGATAGTTGACAATTAAAAATTTTATAACAGTCCACCCGTTAATTTAGTCAATTTTCAAAATATCTTTTACTGAAAAAATTTTTACTGCATAAATAAATAAAAATTATTTCAGTAGATTTTTTTTTTGGTAACGCCTGAAGGCCACCGCCTGGGCAGGTTCCGTTAAAGCTTGATTCCCTCAGCAATTTTGTAAATTTTTGTTGACAAAACAAAAAATTTACAAAAATTGCTGAGGGAATCAAGGCTTGACCGAACCTGCCCAGACGGTGGCCTTCAGGCGTTACTGAAAAAATTTTTACTGAAAAAATTTTTACTGAAAAAATTTGCACTGAAAAAATTTTTACTGAAAATTTTTTACTGAAAAAATTTTTACTGAAAAAATTTTTACTGAAAAAATTTTTACTGAAAAAATTTTTACTGAAAAAATTTTTACTGAAAAAATTTTTACTGAGAAAATTACGTCAACGAAAATTTACAAAATTGGCGAAGGAATCAAGCCTTGACCGAACCTGCCCAGACGGTGGTCTTTAGCCGTTACCAAAAAAATTCTACTGAAAAAATTTTTACTGAAAAAATTTTTACTGAAAAAATTTTAACTGAAAAAATTTTTACTGAAAAAATTTTTATTAAAAAAAGTTTTACTGAAAAAATTTTTACTAAAAAATGTTTTACTGAAAAAATTTTTACTGAAAAAATTTTTACTGAGAAAATTTTGTCAAGGAAAATTTAGAAAATTGCTGAGGGAATCAAGCCTTGACCGAACCTGCCCAGACGGTGGCCTTCAGACGTTACCAAAAAAAAAATCTACTGAAATAATTTTTACTGAAAAAATTTTTACTGAAAAAATTTTTACAGAGAAAATTTTGTCAAGGAAAATTTACAAAATTGCTGCGGGAATCAAGCCTTGACCGAACCTGCCCAGACGGTGGCCTTCAGGCGTTACCAAAAAAAAATTCTACTAATAAAAAAATTTTTACTGAAAAAATTTTTACTGAAAAAATAAAAATTTCTTCAGTAAAAAATTTTTCAGTAAATATTTTTTCGGTAAAAAATTTTTCAGTAAATATTTTTGTCAGTAAAAATTTTTTTATTAGTAGAATTTTTTTTTGGTAACGCCTGAAGGCCACCGTCTGGGCAGGTTCGGTCAAGGCTTGATTCCCTCAGCAATTTTGTAAATTTTCCTTGACAAAATTTTTTCAGTGAGAATTTTTTCAGTGCAAATTTTTTCAGTAAAAATTTTTTTAGTAAAAATTTTTTCAGTAAAACTTTTTTCAGTAAAATTTTTTCCAGTAAAAATTTTTTCAGTAAAAATTTTTTCAGTAAAAATTTTTTCAGTAAAAATTTTTTCAGTAAAAATTTTTTTTAGTAAAAATTTTGTCAGAAAAATTTTTTTATTAGTAGATTTTTTTTTTGGTAACGCCTGAAGGCCACCGTCTGGGCAGGTTCGGTCAATGAACCCTCAGCAATTTTGTAAATTTTCCTTGACAAAATTTTCTCTGTAAAAATTTTTTTCAGTAAAAATTTTTTCAGTAAAAATTTTTTCAGTAAAAATTTTTTCAGTAAAAATTGTTTCAGTAAAAATTTTTTCAGTAAAAATTTTTTCAGTAAAAATTTTTTCAGTAAACATTTTTTCAGTAAAAATTTTTTCAGTAAATATTTTTTCAGCAAAAATTTTTTCAGTAAAAATTTTTTCAGTAGAATTTTTTTGGTAACGGCTAAAGGCCACCGTCTGGGCAGGTTTGGTCAAGGCTTGATTCCTTCGCCAATTTTGTAAATTTTCGTTGACATAATTTTCTCGGTAAAAATTTTTTCAGTTAAAAATTTTTTCAATGAAAATTTTTTCAGTAGAATTTTTTTGGTAACGGCTAAAGGCCACCGTCTGGGCAGGTTCGGTCAAGGCTTGATTCCCTCAGCAATTTTGTAAATTTTCCTTGACAAAATTTTTTCAGTGAGAATTTTTTCAGTGCAAATTTTTTCAGTAAAACTTTTTCAGTAAAAAATTTTTCAGTAAATATTTTTTCAATAAAAATTTTTTCAGTAAAAATTTTTTTATTAGTAGAATTTTTTTTTGGTAACGCCTGAAGGCCACCGTCTGGGCAGGTTCCGTCAAGGCTTGATTCCCTCAGCAATTTTGTAAATTTTCGTTGAGAAAATTTTCTCAGTGAAAATTTTTTCAGTAAAAATTATTTCAGTAGATTTTTTTTTTGGTAACGCCTGAAGGCCACCGTCTGGGCAGGTTCGGTCAAGGCTTGATTCCTCAGCAATATTTGTAAATTTTTCTTGACAAAATTTTCGCAGTAAAAATTTTTTCAGTCAATATTTTTTCATAAAAATTTTTTCAGTAAAAATTTTTTTATTAGTAGATTTTTTTTTTGGTACCGCCTGAAGGCCACCGTTTGGGCAGGTTCGGTCAATGAACCCTCAGCAATTTTGTAAATTTTCCTTGACAAAATTTTCTCTGTAAAAATTTTTTTCAGTAAAAATTTTTTCAGTAAAAATTTTTTCAGTAAAAATTTTTTCAGTAAAAATTTTTTTATTAGTACAATTTTTTTTTGGTAACGCTGAAGGCCACCGTTTGGGCAGGTTCCGTCAAGGCTTGATTCCCTCAGCAATTTTGTAAATTTTCGTTGAGAAAATTTTCTCAGTGAAAATTTTTTCAGTAAAAATTATTTCAGTAGATTTTTTTTTTGGTAACGCCTGAAGGCCACCGTCTGGGCAGGTTCGGTCAAGGCTTGATTCCTCAGCAATATTTGTAAATTTTTCTTGACAAAATTTTCGCAGTAAAAATTTTTTCAGTAAAAATTTTTTCAGTCAATATTTTTTCATAAAAATTTTTTCAGTAAAAATTTTTTTATTAGTAGATTTTTTTTTTGGTACCGCCTGAAGGCCACCGTCTGGCCAGGTTCGGTCAAGGCTTGATTCCTCAGCAATTTTTGTAAATTTTCGTTGACAAAATTTTATCAGTGAGAATTTTTTCAGTGCAAATTTTTTCAGTAAAACTTTTTCAGTAAAAAATTTTTCAGTAAATATTTTTTCAGTAAAAATTTTTTTAGTAAAAATTTTTTCAGTAAAAATTGTTTCAGTAAAAATTTTTTCAGTAAAAATTATTTCAGTAAAAATTATTTCAGTAAAAATTTTTTCAGTAAAAATTTTTTCAGTAAAAATTTTTTCAGTAGAATTTTTTTGGTAACGGCTAAAGGCCACCGTCTGGGCAGGTTTGGTCAAGGCTTGATTCCTTCGCCAATTTTGTATATTTTCGTTGACATAATTTTCTCGGTAATAATTTTTTCAGTAAAAATTTTTTCAGTGAAAATTTTTTCAGTAAAAATTTTTTCAGTAAAAATTTTTTCATTAAAAATTTTTTTTTAGTAAAAATTTTTTCAGTAAAAATTTTTTATTAGTAGAATTTTTTTTTGGTAACGCCTGAAGGCCACCGTCTGGGCAGGTTCGGTCAAAGCTTGATTCCCTCAGCAATTTTGTAAAAATTTTTTCAGTAAAAATTTTTTTAGTAAAAATTTTTTCAGTAAATATTTTTTCAGTAAAAATTTTTTAGTAAAAATTTTATGGTGTTTATACTATAATAAATTATTTATTTATAATTAAATAATGATTGTATTAATTTTATAATTTTAGTTATTAATTTTATTTTTTTTAATATTTTATTTTATTTTTAATTTTTTAAATTATTCTTTTAAAGTTTTATTTTCAGTAAAAAATTATTTCAGTAGATTTTTTTTTGGTAACGCCTGAAGGCCACCGTCTGGGCAGGTTCGGTCAAGGCTTGATTCCCTCAGCAATTTTGTAAATTTTCCTTGACAAAATTTTCTCAGTAAAAATTTTTTCAGTAAAAATTTTTTAGTAAAAATTTTATGGTGTTTATACTATAATAAATTATTTATTTATAATTAAATAATGATTGTATTAATTTTATAATTTTAGTTATTAATTTTATTTTTTTTAATATTTTATTTTATTTTTAATTTTTTAAATTATTCTTTTAAAGTTTTATTTTCAGTAAAAAATTATTTCAGTAGATTTTTTTTTGGTAACGCCTGTAGGCCACCGTCTGGGCAGGTTTGGTCAAGGCTTGATTCCTTCGCCAATTTTGTATATTTTCGTTGACATAATTTTCTCGGTAAAAATTTTTTCAGTTAAAAATTTTTTCAGTGCAAATTTTTTCAGTAAAAATTTTTTTATTAAAAATTTTTTCAGTAAAAATTTTTTCATTAAAAATTTTTTTTTAGTAAAAATTTTTTCAGTAAAAATTTTTTATTAGTAGAATTTTTTTTTGGTAACGCCTGAAGGCCACCGTCTGGGCAGGTTCGGTCAAAGCTTGATTCCCTCAGCAATTTTGTAAAAATTTTTTCAGTAAAAATTTTTTTAGTAAAAATTTTTTCAGTAAAAATTTTTTCAGCAAATATTTTTTCAGTAAAAATTTTATGGTGTTTATACTATAATAAATTATTTATTTATAATTAAATAATGATTGTATTAATTTCATAATTTTAGTTATTAATTTTATTTTTTTAAATATTTTATTTTATTTTTAATTTTTTAAATTATTCTTTTAAAGTTTTATTTTCAGTAAAAAATTATTTCAGTAGATTTTTTTTTGGTAACGCCTGAAGGCCACCGTCTGGGCAGGTTCGGTCAAGGCTTGATTCCCTCAGCAATTTTGTAAATTTTCCTTGACAAAATTTTCTCAGTAAAAATTTTTTCAGTAAAAATTTTTTTTAGTAAAAATTTTTTCAGTAAAAATTTTTTTTAGTAAAAATTTTTTCAGTTAAAATTTTTTCAGTAAAAATTACTATGGTTAACACCAAAAAAAATGAACGACATATGGTTAACACCAAAAAAATGAAACAAATAAAATGTTTTAATAATTTCAGCACGTTATTGCGGTGTTAGATGCTCCATAATAAATTGTTCGACGGCTGTCAAATATTAATAAACAAATGCATAAAAACCCCTGTATTAAAAACTAACTCGTATTTATTTAAACTTATTTCCATTAATTCTCTAAATGTTTATTCCTTACAGGAAAAAAAAAGTGAAATAAATTAACTTTGCTCTATTTTAAGAATTTTAACATTTCTTATTTGTGAATAAAAACAGGTATAAAATTTTTGAATTAAATTCTGAGCATTTACAGATAAGTTATTTTGGTCGTACATACTAGTAAGTATATTTGATACAATATGTCGATACAAAATATGTTTCATACAAAAATTGTTAATTATTGAATGTCGAGTAGTTTTGTAACATGCATTTTATATCGATAATTTGATCATGTTTGAAAATAATAATGATGCAAACTAATAGTAATTTATCACTCAAATTTAAATAGTTTCAATTATTTTTAAACCATTTTTCTAAACGTAAATGCAGAACTAATGTTAGTACAAACAATATAGGAATTTATTCATATTACAGATAGGAGAAAATAGTTTTGAAACAAAAAAAAACATGTTTTTATTAATAGAACACATATTTCATTTATATTTCGCACATTTACATCATATTTATATATTACAAAACTAATATTGGAATTATGAAATGATTGATTTGCAAAGTTTTACTTTAGTATTGACCACTTTAATTGTTCTCGTGCTGATTGAAGTACCTGAATAACAATAAAAAAAAGAAATTCATTTATATTTGATGACAAAATTAGAATTTTTTGTAAGATTTCCTTTTATTATTTGAAAAAAAGTTCATTTAAAAAAAAATAATTATAATAATAAAAATATGATAATGAGTTCAAAAATGAATTTGTCTAATTTATCGAAAATTCAACTTAATTGGCTACCACAACATTTCATGAAGCAGATTGATTACCTGCGCAACAGTCTGTTCTCCAATTGGAATATCATCACTTCTTAGATCGACTTTTTTTGAAACTGATGAAGCATCTGTGTCCAATATTACTCTGCAAATGAATAGAATTCTCCTTTTAATGAATTCTTGTTATTATATGGCTATCAATATAGTAGTGATTTATTTGTTGTTGTTTTTTGAATAATTTATTACCCTCCATCACAGATTTCATCAAATGCCAACATTACAATATCTAAATTTTGCAGAACAGTTCTTTTTTCCACGTTCTTCTTTAAAATCATGTTTAATGTTTCATATAAGCAATTTACTACAGAAAGTAAAATTAATTCATTTTCTTGTGTACTGCCCATTACGTACAGATGAAGATCAACATTAACTCTAGAAACACTTGTTAGTCCATCTAACATTATTATTTCCGTATTAGATCTATGGGTTTTATTGAATAGATTTTTTTCAAATGCCTTTTGTTCTTTTGTTGTTGGTAAAATGTTCTTATCATAATATTTGGCAAGAATTCGATTTCCATCACTGTCCAGTATACACATTCCCTTAACGATGAAAAGTGTTGGCTCCTAAAACAAAAACTCATTTGACATTACCTTTATATATTTTTTCCAAAGTATCATAATAAAATTTTTAAATTCTACTTAGTATAACAGTTTCGTATTTATTTTAATTGTACATTTAATGTTAATTTACCAATAAAAAACGATCCATATTTGCCGCTATATCAACGTGTAACTTTTTAACAATAAGCACTACACATAAACATTTTTGACAGTTAAATAGCAATACTCTTGAGTATGTATATACGTATAACTACGGGCAAACATAATGACAGTTCAATGTATTTTTTAAATGGCTTAATCAGAACTGAAGATTTAGTACTTCTTCGTACAAAAATTGACATTTCTCTATTTATTTTCATAAAATATTCAAAGACTTGAAAATATTTTTCCATGTTTTATTAAACTAATATAGTTAAATCAGAGTTAACATTAGAAAGTATCAATCCAAAATTATATATTAGTAATTGATATAATAAAACCATTGCTTTAATTTTATTTATTATATATGTATGATAGGCTTTTTTAAGGCTTATTTCAATAAGGACCACTTTAATTGCTCTCTAGCAGATTGTAGTACCTGAAATATATTATTAATAATTTTTTTTTTATAAAATTATTTATTAAATAAATATACTTGTGTAACGGTTTGTTCACCAATCGGTATATCGTCCAATCTAAGATCGACTCGTTTAATAACAGACGATGGATCCGTATCCAAAATTATCCTAAAATATATTTATGCTTTTTAAATATAATACAAATATAATTGTAACAGAATTAATTTACCCGTTATCACATATTTCATCAAATATCAGCATAATAATATCAATATTTTTTAACACAGATACACTGCACACTTCCTTCCTGAGACATAATTTCATAGAATCAAACAGGCAATTTAATACTGATAAAAGTATAAGTTCGTTTTCTTGAGAACTGCCAATTACATAAAAAAGTAAATCAAGTTCTGTCTTATATATACATGTCAGCCCATCGATATGAATTATCTCCATTTCTGATCTGCGAGTTTTATTAAAAAGATTCTGTTCGAAAGCCCTTTGTTCCTTATATGTTGGTAGAGTATTTTTATCATAATATTTTGCTAGTATTCGATTTCCCTCACTATCTATTATACACATCCCTTTGACAATATAAAGAGATGGTTCCTGTAATACAAAAAAAAATATAATTCTTAGCAAAAACTAAACAACAAAAACTATATTTACAATCATCATGCCACTTAATTTTCAGAATAATCAAACTAAGCAAACATAAACACAACAAAAACTATGTCAATTAAATAAAATTGCATATAGTTTCGATTAAGAAAAAATCATGAATGTTTAATAAAGTCGATGCATTTGCTATCTCTTTTGACAGTCTATATAATCTGACGTTTTGGATTCAAAATAAAAAGCAAAACCAGAAGAAATACAGAAAATCTAGTACGTTTTTCTATATGGATATTAAAGTTATTCGTTTCAGTAATGAATTCGTCTATGGCAGTCAAAGTTAGGATTCAATCCAAATTCCTAAGAATACAACCACAAAAATTTTTGCGCTCTCAATGCTCCCATTTTATTAAAGACAAAACACCTTTCTTCCAGATTTTGCCAAAACGTCCAAAAAATCCTTCATAGGGGAACAGTTAGCGAAAACAGTTACTGTACTAGGGGACTATTTCTAGTCGGTAAAGATGCGCTGCTACTTTATTTATAAAGATGCGCTGCTACTTAAAAAGAATAATTTATTTATATTTTCTCTCCCTTTATTTATGACGACCCGACAATCTTATTGATTCTCCTTGCCTTTAACAGTTGCTTTAATTTAAGATATTTCAAAATAAAATTCAATATTATAGAAAAAATATAATGAACAAAAAAACAAATTTTAAAAAACTTTAAAATTTACTATTAAAACTTTAAGAAAAATTATATATTTTAAGAAAAAAACATATAAGAAAGTAATTTATTTGTGTCACAGGATGGAGGAATTTTAATAGAACAAATAGTATACTAACCTGGGTAAAGTAGCTATCTCAAAAAGTTAATTTGAAAATTTATAGTGAAAAAATATTTTTTTTAACAATATAGGCAGGCTAAAACTTTTAAATGATAATATCGTTCTCAATGTCAAACAAGTTAATAATATTTAGCTTAAATATTTATTTAGATTTTATTTATAACAATTATGGAAAGTATATCGTCAATACGAAATTTTAAAACAAACAATCCAATCTATGAAGATGTTGAAGAAATTTCAAGTAGAAGCAGCAGAAAAGAATCGAGAAAACTACTAAGGAAACAATTAAAAGTATTTTATATAGTTTTAATAATAATGTGTAATGTTTTTTGTTTCAATAAATATTTACAAATTAATTAGGCAGCCGAAGATAAAAATGATTACTTAAAACAGCGTATCATAGATAAAGATTCCGACTTGGAGGAGATGCGAAAAAACTTAGACTCTCTAAACGATATGATGAATTCTACAATCGCAGATGGTATAGCAAAAGGTTCAACGGCTGCCAGCACTAAAATAATGGAAATAAGCAAAAAAAATCGCCAATTAACAGCTGAACTGGAAGCGGCGAAATCGAAATATTTAAAATCTGAAGAAAAACTTCAGACAGAAATTAATAAAAATCTAGTTAAAAAGGATTCAAGAGATGGCAATAAAAAAGTATCAATTCGAATTTATTCGTTATGATTTAATTTATTAATTATTTAATATAATATTAAGGCTAGTTCTTGTACAGTTGCAACGAATTTGGAAACTTTAACGGATCAATTGAATTCTAATAAACAGAAATTTTTTGAAACCTTAAATCAAAATACAGAATTACGCAACAGTTTGAAACTAGCACAGAAATGCATTCAACAGGAAATTGGTGAAAATATCAATTTGAATATATTGGCTGCTTCGAATTCAAACTGGAGGGGTCGTCAACAGCAAATAATTGCTCTACAAAATAAAATAGCTGAATTGAAAGAAAAAATCGAAATCGGAAATCTTGGTGACGATTCGATAAAACAAGAGCTCAGAAAAATGGATATTGCACATAGAGCAGAAATAGAAGAATTTTCGGTGCAATTAAATGAAGCTAGACACGTAATTGATGATCAGAAAAATAAAATGTCTGCACTGAAAGCGAGAAATAAGAATCTGGTAGATGAAGCAATGAATTATAAAATGAAAAGCTTAAATTTAATGGAAAAAACTGGTGATTCAGATAATTCGATTGCTGTCCTAAATGAAAAGTTGAATATTCAAAAATATCATTACGAGAACAAAATGGAACAACTTAAAACGCAAATAGAAGATTTGGAAAAACTTAAGATCGATGCAAATATTGAAAGTGTTCAAGTTCAAATGAAATTAGATAATGCAGAAAATATTTTACTGAATAGAGAGCAAACAATTAATGAGCTGCAGGAAACAATAGACCGATTAGAACATGATCTAAGAGCGGTTTGTGGTGATTTTTTATTTGGCTGTCGTGACTTAAGTAAAGTTAGTATAAATCTTTACATCGTAACAGTGGAATTCTAATTCAATTTCGAATTTGAAGGAATTAATTAATATATATATTTTAAATATTATAGGAAGAATTTGTTGCTCTATTAGATGCATTGGAAGCAGAAAAGAATGGACTCATCAAGCAAGTTTCTACCATAAATGAACGTGTCGAATGCGAGAGAGAAAAGGTTTTAAACCTAACAGATCTACTCAATAAACAGAAAGTAAAATTTGTTCGTCTTGAAGCAAAATTAAGTAAGTCCGCAAGTAGATTTTTTTCCTTTTTTTTTAAATTTGAAAAACATGAGGTATGTTCAAAAAGTATCGCTAATTTTGAATTTCCGCGGATTACGTATATTCGATTTTCAATTTTTTGTGGCGTTATGTTGGTACTCATGTCTCTCACTTATGCCGACAAGTTCGGCCATTTTAAATATTCAGTTAATTTTTGACAGCTGCTTTGCTTGTATGTGTTTTGGCCATTTTCGACCAAAAACCGCATCGCAATAACATTGCTAAGGAGCTGTTGGACTTTGTCCGCGATGACCCAAATTTGCTCCAGAGGGTCATAACTGGTGACGAATCAAGGGTTTATAGTTATGACGTAGAAACCAAAGCTCAATCATCCCAATGGAAGCTGCCGTACGAGCCAAGACCGAAAAAAGCGCGCCCCAAGTTTGGTAGAATGTGAAGGTTTTGTTTAGAGTTTTCTTCGATTGCAGGGGCGTGCTGCATCATGAGTTTGTGCCACAGGGTAGAACGGTCAATAAGATATATACGCGTGAAGCAATCCGCCAGAAACGCCCGGATTTTTGGAAGAACAAAAACTGAATATTGCACCATGATAACGCCCCTGCTCACGCATCGTTGCTTGTGCGCGAATTTTTGACAAAAAACATACTAATAATGTCGCAGCCACCGTATTCCCCAGATCTGCCCCCCTGTGACTTTTCTTGCTCCCGAAACAGATTCTTTGATTCATTTTTTGGAATGGGCAAAAATCGAAGACGAGCCCTAACACGTTCAAGCAAAGCAGCTGTCAAAAATTAACTGAAGATTCAAAATGACCGAACTTGTCGGCGAAGTGAGAGACATGAGTACCAACATAACGCCACAAAAAATCGAAAATTGAATATACGTATCCCGCGGAAATTCAAAATTCACGATACCTTTTAAACAAACCTCGTATACCTAATTGAATTTAGCTTATTTAATATTTATTATTGTATATCGTAGAGGATCTTCAGAAGGAAATGGAAAATTTACTAGATAAAAAGAAACGGACTCAACGTATAGCTGATTATACGAAAACATTGAGTCAATTAATCCCCACAACATTGGTCACCGAGAATTCCAATTCATCGACTGGGAACATCTACGAATCAAAAACAATGGAAACAGTCGATATTCAAATTGAAGACTTAAAAAATAAGTAAGCAATTATTTCTTGAAAAATTCCTTATATCTTAAAAAGGACAAATAATTAAAAGTGTAACAAATTTCTTAAATTCAATAGATTGGAAATCGCTAAGGAAAGGATAACATTCCTTGAAGATAAGCTTCTCCATTTAAAAAGTGAAAAAGATACTGACACGAACGCATTCAATGAGATCCTCAATAATTCTAAATATATTCTTTTAAACATGATCCAACAAAGCAAAATACCCGATTTGTCCGAATCGGATGATAGTCAAGAATTTAACATTAATGAGCCCACATCAGAGATGAACCATAGTGCGGGCTCCAATTCAGTGCAAATTAATGAAAATGAAAATGATTTACTGTACATTGAACTGCCGACAAAAAATCAACAATGGTCCGAAATTGAGTGTCAGTCTCAGCCGTAGTTAACTGGTGTGGGGTCAATTAGTTACTAACAGTCATGTTTGGTGTCTTCTTTCCATTAACATTAATAATAATAAATTTATAAATATTCGATTTTATTAATGAAATTTTCACAAATTACCACAATATTTATAATAATTTCTGTTTTTAATGATTTGTTAACTAAAATTTTTTTTACAATATAAATCGAGACAAAAAAGAAAATCAAATAAAAATTTCCATAAAAATTGTTACAGGAATTGTACAGAATTAATAATTTTAATTGTTTTTTTTGGCCTTATTTAAATAAAAAAATATCTTCATAATTTTGTTTGTTTTGTGCCATTTTAATTAATATTAATACCGAAAATGTGTATTCTAAGCACCACAATACTAAAAGTCATGTGGTGACTTGTGCGACACGCGGTTTTCCCAAACGGTCAGCCACCTAACGCGCCAGTTATTCGCCATTTATCTTATTTTAAAAATTTATTTTTCCCTATAGACAAGTTCCAAAACTTTTAACATAAAAATTATACTTTTCATTTGTTTTTTAAATTAAAATTTCGATTAGTTATGAATAATTGATGCATATGAAAATTCTCAGCAAAATTAAATATTCTCCCAGAGAATTTTTATGTGCAGCAAATTTTTAAAATCAATAAGTAAAGCGATTATTGATTTTAAAAAAACATTTTACCGGTTTACTCAACAGTCATTTCGAAATTCTGGTCAAAACAACTTTTCAGACTCCGGATTGGTCGTACCGCACATACTTATAATTTCCTTTTCGCTAAACAATCTCGTCCTTGATGACCTTTTTGACTGATCAATTGGCCATTTATAATATTTGAAATGAATGCCACTCGATTCGGAATTACTTCCAACAAAAATGAATCAATTATGGAGCTCCCTAATTTTTTAAACGATCAAATATGATCCACGAGGGAAGCTGGCAACGCCAACATGAAGAGACAGAATAGTCTTTAGCCCTTAGATTAAATAATATCTGGATGGCCCGTATGTCAGATTTTCGTATATGTATACGCAATTTTCTGGCTTAATTATTGCAAAAGCGGCGAGAAATCGTAACGCTTGCATACTTTTGTGTAAATTTTTTTATGTAGACATGACACGCACTGCCATCTAGTTTTTGTAATAGAAATTTATTGATTTGCAAAAGCATAATTTATATTTATTTTGAATTCACTTATTGCAAACAAAAATACAACTTAAACACAACGACAGGCAATTTGTATTTTTTGTGCAGTATTTTGATATGAAATGGAATTGTATTTTAGGTTTATTATTTATCTTATAAATATCAATTATATATCGAGTGCGTCAATTTTTTAGATTTTCGGAGAGTTTTAAAAAACGCCATTCTCCATGAAAGGGGTAGAATACCGAAATGCTTGCATACTTTTGTTGTTTTTAAAGTTGTGATTTTGGTACTTATCGGAAAGTGTAAGTGAAAGTGTGGGTATACGCAATTTTCTGGCCGAATTATCTCAAAAGCGGCGAGAAATCGTAATGCTTGGATACTTTTGTGTAGATTTTTTAATGTAGAAATGACACCCACTGACATCTAGTTTTCGTAATAAAAATTTATTAAAAATCCAAAAACATAATTTTATTCATTTTCATTCACTTATTGCAAAACAAAAATACAATTTATTTTGTAAATATCAATCAAATATCAAGCGCCTCAATTTTGTAGACTTTTGGAGAGTATTTAAACACGCCATTCTCCATGAAAGTGGAAGCATACCGAAATGCTTGTATACTTTTGTTGTTTTTGAAGTTGTGATTTTGGTACTTTTCGAAAAGTATGTTTTTATCTTTTTTGAAGTATTTACGAAAAACTAAGTACTTATATAAATAGTTATATTGTTGATAACATTTAATAGCAAGTTTTGATTTCATAAAATTAAGTGTTTTATAAAGGGTTACTGGTAATTTAATGGAATGACGAAACTGAGAATTTTTTTCTTTCGGTAAGTTGACATCTTCATTTTTACTAGAGAAATTAACAAAAATTTAGTTTATGATGTGCCTAAACGGCTTTTAATGATTTATTTTGTCCAAAAAGTGGTTAAAAAGTGAAAAGTTCGTCATTGAATAAATGTAAGCAAATGTGATGTTGACAGTTCGTTTACCAAAAAATAGTTCAGTGCCAGCGTACGTAAACTGTGTGTAAGGAAATTTAAGGGAACACATTTTAATTGGGCAGGAAATGCTTTAATTTCTGTTAATACTTAATTGAAAAACTAAATGTAACGATCGTATTGCTGTTAATATTTTAGCATTTAAATTTATATTCATTTTAAGTTAAAATTTACATTTACTATGGTAAGTTAAAATTCATTTCAATTTTTTTGATATAATCTAATAACTTGCAATTTATATTTTTATATACTCTTCCACTTTATTTGAATCAATAATATACAGTGAAATAAATAAATAAATAATATTTTAAAATAGACTACTGCGTTTTATTGCAAATTTCCAAAACTAAATCCATCAAACAACAAAATTCGCAATATTAAAAAAAATCTATTTGTTTACGCATAAATGACATCACATATGAAAATCATTTTAAACGAATCGCTACAATTGCACTAGTGAAGTTTAAAATTGGCCCCCAATGATTTACGCCGTTTCTGTTATTTTGCATGTGTGTACTTTCTACGAATGTATTGCCAACAAAATTCGGACAGAATTTTTGTGTAGAGAGAGGACTATCCAGTTCTTCTAGAATATAATCTCTAGCCTTTGTCTCCGTGTTTTCTTAAGTTTTATATTTTAATTAACAATGGTTTATGGGTAATTTTTACCGAAACTTTTTTTTTTTTTTTGAAAGAATATATACCGTTGGTTTTGATTAAGAATTTTTGTCAATAACATACATATATGACAAATTTTTCTGGTTTTCAAAATTATTTTAACAACAGTACACATTATTCAGTTGAACTTGGAGAATAATGAGCAAGGATTTAAATATTTATGAATGAACTCTGTTGGATAAGAAAAAAATTTCTACTAACTAAATGTAAAAGTTGAATCAATTAAAATTCAAAGAAGAAAAGAAAAAATATTAAAAATTCACATAAATTAGGTAAATTTTTTTTTATTCGATATAAAATAATTGTTTATTTTTAATTTCTTTCTTTATCTATTTCAAAAGAAAATATTTAATTATTATACTTATTATAATAATAATAAAAATTAATTTTATTAATAATAATAATATAAGAAAATTATAATCGTAAATAAAAGAAAATAGATACAAGAAGTTTAATTACAATATAAACACGCAAGGCACAATAAATTTGCATAAAAATAAAATTTTTCCTTTAATTTTATAAACACATGAATTAAATCCATTCCTTTTTTTAATTATATTAATTTTGGAAATATTCTTTTCTGTTATATGCTCGTATTTTTTATATTTGAAATAAATATCTTAATAGGGAAAAAAAATGTTATTTTGTTACAAAAAAAAAAAAAAAAACACAATAAAATATAATTAAACATGATTCATTCAAATAATTACGTTGGTTTTATTCTTATTCTCTTAGCAGTTCAAAATAAAAGAAATAATTGAATAATTTTATAATAAAAGTTGATAGAAAAAAACATTTCTTTTTTATTCTTAGTACTAATAAATAATAATTTTGGTAGATTATTTATGTTTATTATCCATTGTAACTTGTAATCTAAGTAACACTATTTTACACACATTCGAAATATATACTATTGTTCATAAATATTTCAAAACTAATTTAGTTAATTTTGATTTAAGATAATTATGGAAAAATGCTTTTGTAATAAATATGGTATTTGATTATTTTCTGGAGAAATATTGTTCCTTTATTAATAGTAATTGTAATTTTTTTTTTAACTTGATTAATTTATTATAAACAGTTTAAAATAACAACAAAATGCAAAGCAAATAAATCAATATAAAATTTTTCAATGATATTTATATAAAACGGAATAGAGCTATTTATACGCATAGAAATTTTTTTATTATTATTTAAGGCTATTCATATTTGTTTGCTTGTTTGTTTTTATTTCTACTTGTATAATTTCAATAAATGCTCGTCTATTAACTAAATTAACTATATTTTCTGCTTTATTTAATATCGCACACATATAAGAGTGTACGTATACAAGTTGTTTTAAAATATTTCGTTTTATTTGATTTTTTCTTGTAAATACTAATTTATTTTTATTCAAATACGTTAAAATAATTATGAAAGTATGATCTCTGAATAATATCAGAGTGTAAATTAAATAGTACGCCGATACCTTTTTATCATCATAACACCGCCAGTGCAAGCGAGATGTCCTCTAGAAAATGAATCCAAAATGGTGGATATCTCTCGCAAGAGAGGATATCTCACAAGTAAGAAATTTTATTATGCTTATAAATGAGGTATGAGCACAAATCCGACTGAAACTGAAAACTGTCAAAATTTTAACCTCTTCACCTTAGATTAAAGAATACCTGGATAGGCCCCTACCGTATATGTATACGCAATTTTGTGTAAGAATTTTTACGTGGGGGATATGACTGTCAAAAATTTTTTATGTAGACATGACACCCACTGCCATCTAGTTGTCGTAATGGAAATTTATTTAATTGCAAAAGCATAATTTATATTTATTTTAATTCACTTATTGGAAACAAAAATACAATTTAAATACAACGATAGGTCATTTTTATTTTTTGTACAATCTTTTGATACGAAATGGAATTCTATTTTAGGTTTATTATACATTTCGTAAATATCAATCAAATATAAACCGCCTCAATTTTGTAGACTTTCGGAGAGTTTGAAAACTTCAATTCTCCATGAAAGTGGAAACTTGGGGGTTAGCTTTGTCATTTGTGAATCCGATGTTGACAGTTCAATGTTTACCATAAGATAGTACAGTGCCGGTGTAAATAAAACTGTGTTTTATTGCATATTTACAAAACTAATTCCATCAAACAACAAAACACGCAATATTAAAAAATCTGCTTCTTTACGCATAAATGATATCACATAAGAAAAATGGTTTTAAACGAACCGCTTCAATCGCATACTGAACTCTTAAATTGGCCCCCAATGATTTACGCCGTTTCTGTTGTATTGCATGTGTGTGTGTTCTATGAATGTATTGCCACAAAATTCGGACAAAATTTTTGTGTACAGGCCTATCCAGTTCTTCTTTAATCTAAGCTCTTCACAGTTCTAATGAGTCTACACAAAACTCCGACTGTTTTATCGCCGAATTAAATGTTGTTTTTAATTTTGCAGTTGTAGTCTCCAAATAATGCCATACGTATACATGTTAGTATATTCAAAATGCTAGACTTACTACCGCATCGGTGGAGACCAACCAACTTTAATAATATTGAGTTAACAAAAACCAAGACGAATCGCTAGGTTTCCCTACACTATATACCATCTGCACATCATAATTATTTTAATTTCTTTTGTATATATATTATAAATTGCAAAATATTCTTATTTTGAATGTAAAATTTCGTTAAAAATAAATAAAAATTTAATATTTTTTTGTAATTTTATATTATAACACAATAAAATTGTTTATAGTTCGTTTTTTTTTTATTGTGAGGGAGAGAGGATGTGGCTTAAGTTTTTTATATCCATCAACAAATTAAAAACGGTTTTATTTTTCCAGTTATCAAAATATTTTTAAATTTATTGAAAATTCACACCTTAAACATTTCGATTTTAAATTTAAATAGATTTACGCCATTTTGAAAATAACCGTCTCATATGTAATAATAAATATAATTTTTATAGGAGAATATAATTTTCAATTGAAAACCAAAACATTTTCTGTTTTATGTATTATTTTTAGTTAGCTAGGTATTGAAAATTTTTACAATAATTTCTATATATTTTTATTTATTAATAATTTCTTTTTATTTTAAAAGAATAAAATAATTAAAAGAAAAATATATATAATAATAATAATAATAATAATAATAACAACAATAATAATTATAGTAATAATAATAATAATTAATAATAATAGTAGTAATTTTATGAAAATACAATACATATTAAACATTATGTATATTTTTGTATAAATTAAAAAGAGAAATTGTTTGAAGGAAGAATCTTGGATCGAAAACTTGATATTGCTTAAATTGGAACTGTTAGTGGTAGTCATTGTTGTAGTTTTATACGAGTTTATATTAATTCAATTCTTTATATTTCATTGTATTTAAAAAAAATTATTTATACTATCTATATTGTGTATGTATTGCAATTCGTTTTGCTATACTCTCTGTTCACTGTTGATTAGATCACTGCTGGTTCGACATAGTTTGCAGGTAACATTCCCGTCTTTCCGGTTCGTTCAACTTTTCCTGTCATCCAACCGGAATCGATTGATTCCACTTCGAAAATAAGATCACCCTCTGAGAAGCTAACCTCATCAGTGTCTTGAGCCTCATAATCGTAAAGTGCCCGATAAGCTCTCTAAATTTAAACAAAAAGAATTATTATTAAATAAATAAATTATTGATTATGGTTTTTTTAAATGTAGAATTTCTTAAAGTGGGCTAAATTTTTTCTTCTTAAAAAATTGGGAAAAATTTTAAATACAAAATTCTATAAATTAAGAACATTTCAAAAAACTTTTTGGAAGTATTGGGTTGTTCGGAAAGTAATTTTGTTGTTTACCAACAGAATTTAATTGTATTTTTTCATAACCAACTTCACACTTAAACCGCATAATCATACGTATTTTGACAGCTGACATAGCAAGACTTGCTTGTCAAAAGTGATTCTGCACAGTAGTTTTTTGTCTCTACCCTTTTAAATATGGAAAGTGAAAAACAGCATTTTCGGCATATTTTATTTTTATACTATAGAAAAGATAATAATGCTGTTAAAGCAAGAAAAAAATTATCCGATGTTTATGGAAAAGATATGTTAAGTGAGCGCCAGTGCTAAAGCTGGTTTGCAAAATTTCGATCTCGAAGATGCACTACATTCTGAAAGGCCAGTTGAAGCTGATGAAGACACAATAAAGGCATTAATTGATGGGAACCGGTGAATAACAACTCGTGAGAGCGCTGAGAGATTAAATTAATCGAATTCGACCGTTCACGATCATTTGGAATGGCTAGGTTATATCGCAAAGGTCGATATATAGGTTGCTCATCTTCTTACAGAAAAAAATTCGTGCCGTCGCATTGACGTTTGTGATTTGCTTCTCAAACGCTAAGAAAATGATCCATTTTTGAAGCGTATCATCACTGGGGACGAGAAATTGGTTGTCTACAACAATGTTAAGTGCAAAAGATCCTGGAGTAGAAAAGATGAACCGGTTCAAAGCACTTTGAAAGCCAATATTCATAAAAAAAGGTTATGCTATCTGATTGGTGGGATTTCAAAGGAATCGTTTATTTTTAGCTTCTACATAGCAACACAACGATCAATTCTGATGTGTACTGTCATCAGTTGGACAAATTGAATGATTGACTTAAAGAAAAAAGGCCAATAAATAAACTATTGGGATGTTCGGAAAGTAGTTTTCCGAACATTTTCGTAAAAATGAAACGAAATTACTTTCCGAACAACCCAATATTAATTAAAAAATAAATCAATACCAAAAGAATATTTAATGTCAGAGCATATAATTTTCATATTTAAGTTGGCAAACCACTTGAATTATTTGTCGGAATAAGCATATTTACCAATCAAATATTAAATTTAGTTAGATTGTTTTTATTTGTTGCAAATAAAAAAAAATGTTTGAAATTTTTTTAGGCACACACGTGAGTTTAGATGTCCTTTCTGATAATGTAAACGGTTTCTTAGTTGTGTTCCGTAAGGTAACGTTAAATAAAACGATTTCGATAAAATTTTCATTTTATTATTATTATATATTGTTTGGATCTTGAAATTAAAATGTCAGCTGCAAAACTTCTTGCAGGACTCGATCCGTATGAAGTAATTTTTGATTTTCTTTTTCTTTCAATTCCCATCGTAATTTGGTCATTACTTGACGGATGTTGTTTTTTTAAATGGTCTAAAGTTTTAGAATTGTCTGCGTAAATACGATTTTTTGCGTAGTCCCACAAGAAAAAGCTCAACGGTATCAAAATGCACGATTATTGGAGACCAATTGACATTAAAAAATCTTCAAGTTACGCGCTCTGGAAGGTCTTTGCGAAATAAAACCAACATTTATTATGCTGTGTGGCTTGTGGCGTCTTCCTGTTATTACTTGACGAATATTGGTTTGCACATGTTCTAAAGTTTAAAAATTCATTTATAACTCTAAAAATTTATATACAAAATAAAGTCTTAATTGCGTCAAATCGCACGATCTTAGAGGCCAATTGACATTAGCAAAACTCGAAATTACGACGTCTTCTTGGAACTTATTGAGATAAAAAATTTCATATGTTGTAAAAACACGATTTTGTTCAGATTAAGATCTTTAAGTTTGGACACTAAATGAAATGGTTATCATATAACCAAAAAATGAAGAGAGGTCTCCCCTGCTTCATTATTTAAGAAAGACGAGCCAATAATACCTTTGGACCAGAATGCACATCAGTGACGAAGCTCATTTCTGGTTGAATGGGTATGTGAATAAGCAAAATTTCGCATTTGGTCTGATGAACAACAACAGGCAAGAAAGGATTGCCATTGCACCCAGAAAAATGCACTGTTTGGTGAGACCATCGGTCCATATTTCATTAGAGATGACGCTGGCCGCAACATTACCGTCAATGACACCTACTGTCGCTCGATGATTTCGAATTTCTTTTTTGCCCAAAATGCAAGAACTGCATTTGGTTGACATGTGGTTTCAATAAGATGGTGTTTTATGCCACACAGCACGTGAAACAATGGGCATATTGCCTTGGAAGCCAACGATACACATGTTATTAGCAAAATATCAGTCCTCGCATGGAGCAATTAAAACGAAGTCGTGGCCAACATTTACATGAAATAATCTTTAAAAAGTAAATGGCAAGGATTGATTTATCGATTTAAATAAAAATTTCATAAACTTTTGCAATTTTTCGATATTTTTTGTTGTTGAAAATTCGAAAAAGCAAACACAAAAATAAAAAATGATATCTTTTTAATTTAATTAAATTAAAAATTTTAAATTCTAATAAAATGAAATTTTTTAAATGAAAAAAGTAAATTTTTTGATTGGAAATGGCTGCGAATCGATTATATTGCACAAGATGGCGTTACATACCACACAGCACGTGAAACAATGAACATATTGTGATGTGAGTTATTTATCTCACGTTTCGGACCGATGAGTTGGCCGCCTAGATCGTGCGATTTGACGCCTCTAGACTTTTATATTATGGGAGGCTATGCCTATGCCGATAAAACAGCGTCACTTGCAGCCTTGGAATACAACATTACACCTGTTATTAGTAAAATATCAACCGAGATGCTTGAAAAAAATGCTTTAAAATTGGACCTCTCGCATGGATCAATTAACACATAGTCGTGGCCAACATTTACATGAGATAATCTTCAAAAAGTAAATGGCAAGGATTGATTTATCGATTCAAATAAAAATTTCAAATACTTTTGCAATTTTTTGGTGTTTTTTTTTGTTGGAAATTCGAAAACCAAACACTGAAAAATATATAATAATTTTAATTTAAATGAAAATTTTTTGATTAAAAATGGCTACGAATCCACAATTGAAGAAATTGTCCATAACGTTCCATTTAAATTAGAAGTTTAGAATTAAGAGAATAAATATTTTGGTAATGTTCGATTGATAGAAAAAATAACACCTACCAAAGAATTTTTGTTTGCTTGACTTTGTTGATGATGATGGTGATGTTGATTCGATCGCATCTGATTTTGTTGCTGTTGCTGTTGTTGCTGCTGTTGTTGCTGTTGCTGTTGCTGGTGATAATATTGATTTTGCACATTAGTTTGTTCACCTGCCGAACTGAAAATTCCATTGGCAGGATCTATATCAGCAACCGAACCTATCCTTCTTGGTTGATTACTATTAGTAACTAAAAGTTTTAGAAAATGTCCCAGAAAAAAATTATTTTATGAAGAAACTTATGCAAATAAAAAAGAACAGTAAAAAACAATATTAAGGAAAATTAATAGATACAAGTATTTGTAGGTATGTATGTAACTTTGAAAAATGATCTAGCTATAATACGAATTACAAAATAAGGAAATTAAATTAGCATTCAATTGAAATAGATAAATGGTTTACAAAAAAAAGTACAAATACAACACAATATTACAAAACAAATAATTGATCAATTTTGAATGATTCACAATCAATTTCCCAATGAGACGACCAATACGAACATGCCAATTTGGACAATTATATTGTGACATCAAGACGTAATGCATATATGCTCGTATACATAGTATAAATGCCTACACAACACTTATCACAAATCCAAAAAAAAAAAAACATTGACAAATTTTACGAAAATTGTAAAAAATAAAAGAAAATCAATTGTTCAACGTTCTTATAGAACAATATGTTACTTATGCATATAGGACAGTCATTGTGGATACTCTACACATATACGACCATTGTAATAAAATAATCAACAAATTCATTAATATATTAATTAGTTAATGGTTCATTTGCTAATGCGCCTAATATATATGCAAATTCGTACCGCAGCACATATAATTTTTATATATCGTGTACTAAAAATCTTATACAATATGTTAATATGCGCCTGCATATATGCAAAATAAGTTCTTTTGCTTATAAGTGCGTGATGATTAAGCAAAACGTGTCGCCGTCAATCATTCAATTTGCAGATTTTTATTTTTAATTATTTTTTTTTAGATTGATAGAATATCTGTTGTTAGATTTTTTATTAGTTCTAAATCAATAATTGCAAATTGTTTTATCATATTTAAAAGAATTCCCGTTGAATTTTTTTGTAATTATTAAATTTTTTCCTATATTATATTTGGTGAAAGTAAAAAACTTGCACGCATGTTTTTAATAGTTTGAGCAACCTACAAAATTTGACTAGAAAGTTAAAATTAATGAATAATTCTTTTGAATTCTCGACTATTTCATAAATATATAGAAACTAAAAAGGATCATCTGAAATGAATTCTATTCTAATATAAATAAAACTGAATTGATACCATTTAAGCCAACAACTCACTCATTAAGAAGATGTAATTTTCTTTTATAACGGAATGTTTAATTTTAAACTGCAATTAAAATAGTTTCGATTGTACTTAACAATATTTTATATTGTATATAACAAAAGAAAGAAAAAGGTTTTATTCTTATTAGCCACATACAATATGTTATTTATCTGTTATACTGGGAAAGTGCTAATTATTCTTTTCATTTTTAAACAACGTGCTTTTTATATTCTCCACGTGGATTTTGTTTGGCCGCCATTTTGATTGGATGACATTTGTCTGTTGGCAATTGTTATAAATTATGATAGGAAATATGACCATTTAGAATGGCTAATATTGAATATCTATTAAATAATAAATATTTAATAGTTCTCTAATTTGATAATTGGATTTGATTGAAGTGATTAATAGTTACACACACATATGAAAATCATTTAATCAGTAATTAGTGTAGGTATAGAGAAAAAAATCAGTCAGTATCAGTGGTGTATTCAACTTACCAGCCCCACGGTCTGAGCTATAGATCAGAGTTGCGCTTTGCCGATGTGTATTCGGTATATTGCGTGGGCCATCAGTTAGGGGATCATAATCGGCAATTTTACCAATTCCAACGCTACCACCAACAACCCCGACACCACCTAAAATACTACCATTGCTACTACCGTTGCCTGTAATTGTCACTGTATTTGTGCCAGCCATTTGCCCATATTGCTGCTGCTGTTGCTGTTGTTGCTGCTGTTGTTGCTGCTGCTGATGATGATTAGTTCCTGAATATCCGTATGGAGGGGGTGCTGCGTGCTGTTGATGTTGTGAACTGTTGTAAACTGTATTGTTATTGTCTCTCGTATTACTACTATTGTTATTTGCATAAGTATTCTGAACAGCTTGCACCTGCTGATTTGATACAGGTCTGGCATAGTTTTCATATTGATCGTAGTATTTGTTAGCAATTTGCATCTGCCCACCTGATGGCAAATGCGAATTTTGAACTATAGAACTTCTTATATGCATATTAACATTTGGTCCTTGTTGCTGTTGTGGTTGCTGTGGTTGCTGCTGCTGTTGCTGTTGTTGCTGTTGTTGATATTGCGCCTGTTGATGATAATTCTGTGCCGGATAATTGGCATGGTTCATCTGTAATTGTTGCTGCTGCTGTTGATAATTCTGTGTCGGATAATTGGCATGGTTCATCTGTAATTGTTGCTGTTGCTGCTGTTGATAATTTTGTGATGTATATATCGGTTGCTGTTGCTGTTGCTGCTGGTGTTGGTGGTGCTGCGGTTGTTGCGCTTGCTGCTTAGATTGATTATTATGCGCTTGATGATGATGATGCGTCTGCAATTGCTGTTGCTGTGGCTGTTGCTGTTGCGGTTGCTGCTGCTGCTGGTATATATCAGCTGCATAGTTTTGTGAATTATTTTGTGCTAAAATTAATTGTGATTGCTGATGGTTATTAGCTATCTTAGTCGTTTGCATGTGCGCTTGCTTATTCGATTGATGATGATGTGTTGGATTTTGTGGCGGAGGTGATGATTTGTGCTGAACAGTTGGGTGCTGCTGATACTGTGACAATTGTTCAGCAGCTAATGTCTCTGAGAAATACTCAGATTCATTGTCTACGTAAACGCAATATTATTAGTTAGATTTTTTTTTTAATTTTTTAACAAGATTATAATTTGTAGAAAATTATTTTCATTATATTTTTTCTTTAAAAATATGTTTTACTATTACTCCTTGTTACTTATGTCGGATATAATTTCATACAAACATGATATAATTAACTCAAAATTCATCAAAATAAATTCGCAATATTTTTTTTTAAAAAAAAAGCCAAATTATATCGATATTACCTACTTTTATATTATTAATTATACCAATATTTAATGTTGTTTTTTGGGGGAAAATAATAAACATTTTACAAAAGCAAACTACATACGAGTATAAAAAATAAAATATACTATTAATAATAAAAATCATATAAACATGAATACCATATTATACATTTTAATAATGATTTTTAAACATAAAAACACAGCTTTTCAAATGCGCTTATTTATTTTTGTTGTTAGAATTTTTTTTCTAAGTATGATACAATAATGAACGAATGGCATTTAAAATTTTATTGGATAAGTAACATTTAGTATTCTATCGATGTAGGAATAATACAAACAAAAATGATATTCCTTGTCCAAATTTCCTATGGATGTGAAAGGTATTAGGATACTTATTTACTCACCTCGACTTTCAGCTATTTCAGCCGTTTCCCGTTGTTTTTCCATAGCGGCTTTTCTCTCTAAATTACCATGGTATGCTACATTCGAGATGATCTTTGTATTTTGTTTAATTCTTAAAGTTTCTGGATCATCAGCAACCTTATTACAAACAAAAAAAATATAAAACATAATAAATAAAATAAAAAGAATAAATTAATAAAAAATAAAAATTAAATAAGAAAAAGAAAAGAAAAAAAAATTACATATGTGTATGTAATGTAATAAAATTATTACAAACAAGTAACAAGGTTAAATAAAATAAACAGGAAATTATATTACAAACGATTATGAAAATAGGGTTATCCATTTTTTGTTTTGATTCGGAATGTACGGTCTGGTTATTTGACAGCTGTCAAACTTATATGTCATCTACTTTAGATTAAAGAATACCTGAATAGGCCCGTATGCCAGATTTTCGAATATGTATACACAATTTTCTGGCCGATTTATATCAAAAGCGGCGATAAATCGTAACGCTTGCATACATTTGTGTAGATTTTTTTATGTAGACATGACACCCACTGACATCTAGTTTTCGTAATAGAAATTTATTGAATTCCGAAAGCATAATTTATATTCATTTGAATTCACTTATTCCAAACAAAACTACAATCTATTTCGTAAATATCAAGCGCCTTGATTTTGTAGAATTTCGGAGAGTTTTAAAATACGCCATTCTCCATGAAAGTGGTAGCATACCGAAATGCTTGCATACTTTTCTTATTCTCAATGTTGACATTTAGATACTTATAGCGAAGTGAAAGTATAAGTGCGGTTTTATTAAATTTTAAATAGTTTACAAACAAGTAAGTATATGTTAAATTAATACATTTACATAAATAGTTTTATTCTTCACGACAGCAAATAGGAAGTTTCTATTTTAGAATACGAAGTGTTTCGTGAAAGGTAATTTTGCAGGTGTGTGCGTTCTTAAGAATGTATTCTTGAAAAAATGAATCGCATTGAACATTGAAGTTCCCTTCAATAATGCTGAGGAGGAAAATAAACATGTAATTTAAAAACAAAGATTGATATATGATTTTGGCTCAATTATTTTTTTCTAAGGTCACTGATAGCAGTACAGAATGTGATGGCATGGATTCAGCTGCAGAAGAGGAAGAATTTAATCCAAAGCATGTAAGTAAAGTAAACCACATTTTTAAGCATTTTTAGTAAATTTAAGTTGTGGTGTGGTTTTAATTTCAACATAATATTACGTTTAATAAATTTTGCATTTTTGGAATGGATTTTTATTTGTGCACATAATCAAATAACTTGCAATTTACAATATATTTTTATATGCTCTTTCACTTTATAATTTTGTTTTAATAAATAATATATAGTGAAATAAATAAATAAATAATATTTTATAAATAAAATACTATGTTTTATTATAAATTTACAAAACTAATTCTATCAAATAATAAAATCCGCAATATGAAAACAAATCTATTTGTTTACGCATAAATGACATCGCATATGAAAATGTTTTTAAATGAACCGCTTTAATCGCACTAGTTAAGTTTAAAATTGGCCCCCACTGATTTACGCCGTTTCTGTTATTTCGCATAAGTGTGCGTCCGTACGAATGTATTGCCAGCAAAATTTGGATAGAATTTTTGTGTAGAGGCCTATCCAGTTCTATAATCTACGATAGCATTTGCTTAATACTAACTGAAACTGAAAACTTCATGCAGTCGAACCTCCGCCACCAACCGAAGTTTTAAACCCTCCACAGTTTGATGAGACTGCACGGATTTTTTGCAGTTGTAGTCCAAGTAATGCCATACATGTCAGTGTTTCGATATGTGGCAGGATTGTTGTTTGGCAATTGAAATTAAAATATAAATAATGTGAGTGAATACATTATTTGTAGTTTTATTAAAAAATTGAATGAGCAATAAATTTTTATTGCAATTGTATTTAATTTGTTGACTTGAACAATTTTTGACAGTTCAGTTTACAGGTGCCATCGGAATTGTGTTCATACCTTAAGGTTTGCTCTTTTGCATATTGTTTTCAAATAAGGTGTTAAAATTGTACAAGTTTTCTACCAAAGGTGTAATTCTACCGTAGCCCCATTGCACGATTAAGGAGGGAATTATTTATTTTGTATAATCGTATGTGTGTCTCTGAAAATCCACAAGTGTCTGTAGTGAGGCCATTTTATCCGTGAAAAGTTACTGTGTCTGGTGTACATTTTGGCCTGAAAATGTCATTAGAGAGATCGCTACCGTTAATTCTGACTGATATGAATTTGTTTAGCCTAATTTTGGCTTTATTAGACGAAAAGTTGCCAGAACGTATAATTTCGAGATCTGATGATCAGAATTGAATTTTATTAGCGTTCGATTTGATGCCGTTGGACTTTTTTCTTGTGGGGTAACGTCCAAGCAATAATATTAAGTGTGTTTTATTTTACTTCAAAATCCCAAACACAATATTTGATAACCTTTTAGTCTTAAATAGATTATATCCTATTTGCAATTGCTTTATTTATATAATATTTATTATTGAAGGCCATCATCAGTCAAATGGGAAGAATATTTTTGTTTTATTATTAGAGTTTTTAATGAATTTCAATGATTACATAAGTACTTTATGTTAGCAGCTGATAAAAATAAATGCAAATAACTGGTCATAATGACCATGTGCATATAGAATACAATACCACAAAAAATTCATTGCTTGATTTCTTATCGTATTCGAAGGCGCCACTCTACATAATTTTATACTTCATCCCCAATGACATAATTTTATACTCATTCATATTTTGTTTATTATCATCAATAAGGAAGCACATAATATTTTTTACAGCACATTGTTTTTAAGAATATAATTTACTGATTTTATTACGTAATTCTGATGATATGTTAGATGGAAGTGAAGTTGTGTTTTTTTCTTACAACAACAACAAAACTAGCATCCATTTTTATACAAGTACCTTACCGATCATAAGTATTTCAACCATATGATTTTTGGGACTATTTCGTTATTACATGCACACAATTCTAATTTTTTTTGCATTTATCAAATTCCCGACGGTGTTTTTAATTATTTTACAATAAAAATTGCAAATTTCTTTTAGCCTTATCTTTAGTAAATAGAATGAAATTTTTTATTAATTTGCGCGAAGATCAGCATCCAGTTTATGGCCTTGTTTGTACATTTCTTTAGATGATTTTTTATATTTTAAATATGTTGTCCTTATTTGTATAAAAATAAAATGTTTAAAGTCAAAGTAGAAAGTACAATTAGTAAAATTTAAAATATTATAAAAATAGCGAGAATTTCTCTAGAACAAACACTTAGAATATGTAATCTGAAAGGATATTCTGTGAGTCAAATCAATTATTTGGTATATAAAGCCTGGTTCAAAGGAGACATGAATTGAAAGAGGCAATTCTGACGGGTCGAAAAGCGTTACGGAATGTTTTTCTTTATCCGGAAAATAAGAATAAAAGGTTCGAGTTGGCAAAAATTTTTCACTAACATTGATCGCTGGAATAGTGGAGTCCAAATTTGAAATTTTTGAATCTAACAAAAGCACTTTTGCTGGAGAGTTGTGTGTTTGGCATTGTACGAGGGAATGTCATAGTTTGAGGATGGTTTAGGGGACTTTTACAAGGACATCTTATTAAAATGATAGAAAAACTTACAAAGCAAGACTACAACGACAAAATTTTGTCTTTCAGCAAAATAGTGACTCTAAGCACCTTCCTAGCCTATGTGTTCATTATTCTTGCATGAATAGCAAGAATCTTTAAAAAGGATTATTTTGACACCACTGTTAACAGATATTTCTTTCATTGAATATGTTTGCGTTGATTCTGATCGAAAGGCTAATAAGGCAAGGAATCTAATAAATTACAATAACAGCAAAGTTTTTTTGAATGCTGGAATATAAAATTACTCCACAAACGTTCGAAAAATTGCTCAAAACAATGCCAAGGATTCGCAGGAAATTATTCGGTACCAAAAAGCGGTAATATTGATGAGTGTTCAAAAAATATATTTAAAAGAAAATAATAAAAACTGAAGCTTTAAAGCTAATTTGTACAAAATAATATGTCAACATCAACAAAACAAATCACATACTAAAAACTAAAATTATTAATGAACTAATGTTCCCAATTCCTATGAGTCTTACTCCCACAAAATTTTAAACCCTCAGAAATTAAATCTACTATTCTGCGACTTCCCAATAAAAAAGCTTCTTCTGGTTATGATCTAATAACAGCTCCTAGTCTGAAGCAAATTTCTGTAGTTTTAATTACATACATTTTCAATAGTATCTCCTGCGCACAACCTATTTTCCCTTACTCTGGAAATTTTCTGTCATTATTAAAATGATTCCTAAGCCAAATAAACCCATTAATTCTCCTTCCTCCTATAGACCTATTAGCCTCTTACCAATCCTTGGTAAGATTTGTCAAAAACGACTCTACCCAGTTCTAAGTTAATGAAAAAATTATTCTGATCTCAACACCTCCCAAACTTTTGATCGTGTATTGCATCCTGGACTCCTCTGAAAACTCAAGAGCACCTTTCTTCCTTCAACATTCTACCTTATCATAAATTCATATCTCTCCCAACGTTATTTCCAAGTTGCAATTAACTCAGAATCCTATTTTAGGCGGAGTCCCACAAGGCAGTATCCTTGGTCCGATTTTATAGAATATTTATACCAAGGACATCCCATCTGATCCTAATACTATCATTGCTACTTATGCAGATGATATGCAGCCATACTTGCTACCCATAAAAATCCTGGCATAGCTACCAGCAATTTACAATCCCATATCCACAACCTTCAATCCTGATTTAAGAAATGGAGCGTGAGAGTAAATGAACAGAAGAGCGCTCACATTACTATCACACTTTATCAAGGAAAACCTACCCCTTCTTAACTTAATAGCAACACGATTCCACAATAAGATAAAGTACGTTATTTGGGACTTTACCTGGACAAGACATTAACATGGAACCTACATACTAGACTAAAAAAACTTGAAGCCACTAGACGTTACCGACAACTTCTTAGACTATTGGACGAACGCTCGAAACTAACAATAAAAAGTAAACTTTTAATATGGAATACATTTGTAAAACCTATTTGGATATATGGAATTGAACTTTGGGTTCACCGAAACGTTCCAAGTCCTATCGCGTCCAGGCCTTACAATTCAAGATCCTCCATAAAATTGTTGACGCACTCTTCTATCCCGCTATCAAAAAGTTCACTCCCATTTATCCTATCATCGTTATCCACTTGTGAGAGAATTGTCCTGTACTGCCCTACCCAGAAACACTCATCGGAGTCTTAAGAGGCAATGGCCTAGAGATTTTCTAGAGGAATCTAATTTCCGATGGGTGTTTACTCCCACTTCATGACGCATAAGATTGTTAATTAAAATGTTATGTAAATACAATTGTAGTTGCAGGTAAAAAAAATTTAAAAAAAAATCAACAAAAACGAAATTGTTCAGATACGAACGGTACATACCAGATATGGTAGATAAGTAATGAGATTGACATAACCCCCTAAACAGGAGTAAGTCGCTCCCAAACAGAAAGAAAAATGGAGGTGCGAAGTTTAAAATTGTCGAATTCTCAACTTTGACTTATGAAAGCAATTTTGTACAGCCGAGAAGCAATTGAGAGCTCTTATAAGGTTAGATCGTCAAAGATAAACTGCCCGCCAAGTTTTTTTTTATCAGGAAGTCTTTGAAAGGCTCAGAAAAAGGGTTCTGCACGTTAGATAGGACATTGAAAACATTGGTGGTCATCCATCCACATCAACAAATTTCGGTGTTTTTCCAGATATACATTACACCCCACCCCCCCCCCTCTCTCCAGAGAATCAATGATGTAAGTACTTTTTTTTGTTCCCCAAGATCAAAAACATTTGAAAGAACGTCATCTTGGTGCTGTCGATAACATCCAAAGGAGGTAGTGTAACCAAGCCAATAAGGGGATTCCAGTTGAAGCCAATAGGTAGAGCTGCCCATGGGGCCCACTTCAAAGAGGATAACAAAGGCGGTCTCATTAATTATTTGTCACACCTCGTAAGTTGGGAAGATACAACAGAAAATTTAACTATTATTGGGTTGTTCGGAAAGTAATTTCGTTTCCTCATGAAGACACAATAAAGACATTAATTGATGCAAACCGGTGAATAAAAACTCGTGAGATCGCTGAGAGATTAAATTTATCGAATTCGACCGTTCATGATCAGTTGAAACGACTAGGTTTAATCTCAAAGCTCGGCATATGAGTTCCTCATCTTCTTACAGAAAAAAAATTTGTGCCGTCGCATTGAGGTTTGTGATTTGCCTTTCAAACGCCAAAAAAATGATCCATTTTTGAAGCGTATCATCACTGGGGACGAGAAATGGGTTGTCTACAACAATGTTAAGCGCAAAAGATCCTGAAGTAGAAAATATGAACCGGCTTAAAGCACTTTGAAAGCCAATATTCATTAAAAAAAAGGTTATACTATCTGCTTGGTGGGATTTCAAAGAAATCGTTTATTTTGAGCTTCTACCGAGCAACACAACGATCAATTCTGAAGTGTACTGTCATCAGTTGGAGAAATTGAATGATTGACTTAAAGAAAAAAGGCCAGAATTGGTCAATAGGAAAAGTATAGTGTTCCAACAGGATAATGCTACCACTCGGCAAAAGCTTTTAGAGCTTGGATGGGATATACACCTTCCAATTATCATTACGTGTAGTTCCGGTCTCTACAAAATTGTTTAAACGGTAAATCGTTTAATTCAAATGAGGAGGTCAAAAATCACTTGAATCAGTTTTTTGCCAGCAACGAACAAAAAATTTTATGAGTATTGAATCATGCTATTGCCAGAAAGATGGCAAATGGTATTAGACAATATTTAATTGAAACAAATATTAATTCACTATAAGAAAATTGTCTTTCATTTTTATTTATAAAAAAACGAATTACTTTCCGAACAACCCAATATTTATTTTACAAAATTTAGAATTTAGAAAATTCCCCTGAAAAATTCTCTGATAGACGTTCAATAACACCATCTCCTTTTTGGATTTTTTTTCTTCATAAATATAAAGAAATAACGGTTCGGCCGTCTTTGTTAGCTAATGTATTCTTATAGGAATAGTCTAAGTTTATTTGAGAATCAAATGAATTTTCGACAATTTGTTATAACATTTACCCTTGTGACATACATCTGAAAATAGTATTGCTTTAATGCAGTGAAGTTGAATTTCAGACCAGAGGGAATTATGTAGTTCTACAATATATTAAAATAATATAAAAATTCTGAATACACGTGAAGTGCATACTAGTCGAAAAAATATATGTATTCTACTCTAACTTGACTAAATGCTATTTCCTGATTTGGAAGAAAGCCAAAATTAATACCACACCCTCTCTCTGCAATATGATGAAAACCTACAACAACAAAAAAAGTACGTTTGCGGTTCAAAAATTCATTCACACAGCAGAAATAACCATCAAAGCTTTATGAAATATCGATACTGATTGTTTGTATGCATACACGGAGAAGAAGAATCTCATCAGTTCACCATTATTCTCAGAGTTCAAAAGGACGTTCTTTTATGCTTATGCACACACCAATATGAATATTTCAACTCTAAAAAGTGAGAAGAGCCTCAATCTTGATTTCCATAATTTATGGGTGAATTGATGAACTTTCCTACATTTTCTCTTTGTACTCTAGACAGAGCGGAAAACCTCAACAAAAATGTGCATTTTATTATTTAACAATAGAAAACTTGAGATAAAATATAGTTTTTTAAGAACAAACCATTCTTATTATAGTAATTGGTAGTCTTTTTTATATATACACACAAATGAGGCTAGTTTCGAAAATACATAATATAATATATTAGATATTTTTGAACAAGAACAATCTAAACAAAATATGAACTCTTATTATGGTCTCAACTGATTATTTAATAAAATTTTACTATTGCTCTTTGTACAGAAAATAATAAATTCATTTAATTGGTTGTAAAAAGCCTAATACACGACGCCTGGTAGAAAAGTAATAATGGCATCATTCATGAGGCCTTTAGCTCCTCGGTTTTGCCTTTAGCTCCTCGGTTATCCTTGTTTGGATGTTATCGACATTACCCAGATGATGTGCTTTCATGTGTTTTTATTTTATTTTTCAAGTCAATAAGGGGGCTATAAAACAGGGGATGTTTTATTAGTGGAGCATACAAATGCTCCATCCTCAAGGAGTTCTTCATTACCTTCAATGTTAATTGATATTTTTGTCACACAAGAGCTCTCACTACTACCACATTTTCTACAGTATTCAAGGTTGAGGATCGTCTTCTAGTTTTTCTCGGCCCTTTACCGATAAGGAATGTTCCACATTGACTAATTTCGTAAGTAAAACTTGCGAATTCAGCAAATTTAATATTCAATTTTATGGCACATCGTCGCTCCAAATTCTCCTGTAACGCACAAAAAAACTATAACCTCACTTATTACGGTTGTAGTTACCAGACGGGGTAGAAACTCATAACTCCATCAACGAGTTCTTATCAAAAAAAGTTATGAGTTTCTACCACGTCCAGTCGAGGCCTTAAGACGGTTTTTTTCACTTTTTGTTGTTTTCACCAAAGATCAAAAAACATTTGTGAAAGTTCGTCGATTATACTGTTGGATGTTATCGACAGTACCAAAATGACGTCCTTTCGCAAATGTTTTTTGATCTTTGGGGAAATAATTCAAACGGACTGAGATCAGATCAATAGGGGAGGGGACTGGAAAACCATCAAGATAACTTTTTCTGATGGTGGGACAGGAGGTGTTTTCTTGGTGGTGCATCCAAGTTTCTGTAATAAGAAGCCTTCTTCTAAGACTAGCAAGTACTTATTTATAAAAAAAATTGACTGACCGAAGAGGCTTCACTTGTTCAAAATGTTCATTTATAATTGCCGGACGAGGTGCACGTCTAGGAGGGACTAATGTATAAACTTTGGGAGGGGAAGTCCGCATTGTTGCCAGATCGCTTTCAGCCATGCTAGTCCCATTATTTTTCTACCACACCTCGTATCTTATGTGGAGACAAAAAAATGCAAATAAATTTAAAATTCAAATCAGTGCACTACACAAAATATGTAAAGTTATTGATTTTTCATATGTCGAATATTCATGCATTTTTATAATAATACAATATAAACAGTACATTGACTAATTAGTGCTTTTGCATAAGAAATTTTTCTATTTAAATTATCCAATTGCATGCCATAAATATTATACTATAAAGTAAATAAAGTATTTTATATATAAATTAAATAGAAACAAGTTGGATGCTGTTTGAAAAGGATATTGTTTTTATGAGGGCAGTATGAAAAGTACCCGTTTTTGGATAAAAAATATTCGATTTTTCCCATTTTCTTTTATTATTTGTCTTCTTTTAGTTTGATACATTTCGTTCAGTAAGTTTCCAACTTTTTGATGCCATCCAAAAAATATGACTCTGAAATTGTCTCAAAATAGGCCGGCCTCTTTCTGCCAAAGCATTTTTCATGAGGCCGGCCTCTTTCTACCAAATTTGGTGAATACGGTGGATTGGGTAGCGTTGTTTCACTAGTTTTGCTGTACAGATTGCTGACGAATGGGATGATGTAAAAATTCATCGTTAATTAAATTGGTTCTAAAAATTAGCATAACATTAATAAAAACCATGGACAAAAGAGGGTTTTTGATCTTTGCGATGAAATATACACTGTGTCGACTGGACTTTATTTCTGTACACATAACATCACTCCGAATTTATCACGCGATTCCGTTTTTGATCAACATTGAGCAAACGCGTCACCCATTTCTCGGATATAGTCTTCGTTTATGCTCATTTTTATTATGGCGAATATTTTACAAATGTACAATTGAGATGTTTACATTTTTATTCAGCCGTTGACATGGACCCGTCATCATTTCAATTTTAAACGACATGAACGCTTATAATTAATAATTAATAATTTATTATGTTCGGCGGCATTTTAATGCGTTAAGTCAATAATGAATAATGGTCATCGAGGCTGCGTCATATTTTTAAACGACTTGCAACTTTTCTTTATTTTTCTCAAATCAATTTCTATTCAAAAAGAGTAATAGAATCACTAAAAAACGACATTTATCACAACTGCCATTTTAAAGATGGCATCAAAAAATGGCGGATAGTTTTTTAATCAAAGCGGTCGTCATCTGTCTTAAAGCAGGAGTACTTACCGTACTTCCCCCCTCTTACGTTCACAATGGAAAGTAACATAAGTATTTATGACGGATAAAAGCTGTACACACAAACAAAATTATTCAATTAACGTTTTTACGTACCTGTGTTAATTTGCCTTTTTGTTTTTCAAAGTCTGCATGATATTGCACGTTTGATTGGATTTTTGTATTTTCGGCTATTCGTTTCAATTCTGGGGTATCTGCGATTGCTGTCGCCTTGGCCTTTGGTATGTGCCTAAGAGAAAATATAAAATAACAACATAAAAATACAAACTGCTTAAAATAATTTAAAATCTCTTATTTGCCTCATTTGCTTAACAGGAAAATTATGATACATAATTATAATACAAAATTCTAATGCGTAATAATATTTTGTTATAGTTTTTATACACAATAACAATTAATAAACAAATTAAATATTTTTTTTTTCAAACTGGTAATGTATAAAAAAAACTGGAAAATAATTTTTTGATATTAAATGCGTTAAAAGTGCCAATCGGTTTGCATGTAAAAAAATGCCTAAAGTAAAAATCTTTAGTATAATATATATGAGAATTCACAGCCCATAGAGTATTTCAAGAGGTGTTAGATATCGTCTCCTTTATCTGTCAAAATGTTCCTGATCTTAAATCCGTACAGTAGTTATAGCCATAACGCCTGTGTCATCGCTTCTATTAGATACTGAAATACTGTTGAAGCTGTTATGGCATCGTTCAAAGTATTTAGAATTCACACTCATCAACATAACCTATAAACCCCTGCCGTAGCTCTTATAGGAATGTTAGAGTCTACGCAATCGGATAACTTATACGGAAATACCTATTAGCAAGAGCAAAACGACTGGAATTGAAATCTAAAACGTCATGAGTATCGATACCTCGACATTTTCTATGTGCAGACTAAAAAGGAAATGCCATAAATGGGCTACTTCTGTTACCAAACAGAAAGGAATGCCATAAATAGGAAAATTTCGTTTCTGCTTTAGTTGTCCACGTTCAGATTCATATACATCTCCATACCCAAGGCATACCATGACCAAAACCATGATTATTGGGCAGACCGATTGCGTTTATGCATGTGAAAGTCGGTGCACCTCTTTCCTGCACTAAAATTTTGCTCTCTATTGCCATCCAATGGTTGGTTAACTGTTTCAATCGATTCAATAACGGCAAGGATTCTGAGGTATCATCAGCAAGAACATGGGATAGAGAATAGTGTGGAGATTTTGAGATCAGCAATGGCAAATGTTGCCAATTGAAAACATTGGTTAACCTTTTAAATTGATGCTTTGTTTGTCACCAGTTACCGAAATTCAATTTTTCGTTCGATATCGAATTGGTAGTTCCAGTTATCGGTACTATAATCATAATGTCTGTCAAAAGTATCGTGAACGGCGACATATTAAAAATCTTTGATTAAAGAATACCTGAATAGGACCGAACGTCAGATTTTCGTATATTTCTGGCTGAATTATTGCAAAAGCGGCGATAAATCCTAATACTTGCATAGTTTTGTGTAGATTTTTTATGTAGACATGATGTCCACTGATTTGTATCTGGAAACGTTTTCAAGCAAACCATTATCAGATCATTTGAAGACCTTGTATGACAATATTCACAGGAACATTTGCACATGATCAGATGGTAAAATTTAAAACATGTAACAACGTAAAAATAATCTGACAATAGTTTTGATATTTGAATGAGAAAATTACTACGTTTTTCTGTTTCTTCCTCCTTGTCATCAATGCTGCTTTCAAAAATATATGCCGTTGAATTTGTAGCAACACAGAATTTTTTATTGTTGGACATTATTTCCACAAAAATAAACATTGTATCTTGCACTATTTCACTACAATAAACAAAATAATGACCATTTCAGCAAAAAAAACAATATGGCGGTTTTGTCTGACAATTAATTTTTCTTTTGAAATTGACAGACTAGATTATTGTCAGCCTATTTGAAGGCTGTCCTTAGATTAAAGAATACTTGGATAGGCCCAAATGTGTATACGGAATTTTCTGTCTGAATTATTGTAAAAGCGGTGAGAAGGCGTACTGTTTGCATACATTTGTGTAGATATTTTTATGTAGACATGACATCTAGTTTTCGTAATAGAAATTTATTGAATTCCAAAAGCATTATTCATTTTGATATGAAATGGAATTGTATTTTAGGTTTCTTATTTATTTTGTAAATATCAATTAAATATCAAACGCCTCAAATTTGTAGATTTTCAGAGAGTTTTAAAACACGCTATTCTCCATAAAAGCGGTAGCACACCGAAATGTTTGCATACTTTTGTTGTTTTTAAAGTTGTTATTTTGGCACTTATCGGAAAGTGCAAGTGAAAGTGTGGTTTTTATCTTTTTGAAGTACTTACGAAGTATTTATATAAATAGTTATATTGTTGATAGCATTTAATAGGAAGTTTTTATTTCAGAAAATGAAGTGTTTTATAAAGGGTTGCTGGTCATTTACCGAGAATTTCGGTAAATTCTCGGTAAATGACCAGCAACCCTTTCTAGAGAAATTAACAAAAATTTAATTTATAATGTGTTTAAATTTCTTTTAATGATTTATTTGGTCCAAAAAGTGCTTAAAAGTGAAAAGTTCGTCATTGAATAAATGTAAACAAATTGTGATGTTGACAGTTAAATGTTTACCAGAAATTAGTTCAGTGCCGGCGTACGTAAAGTGTGCGTGAGAAAATTTAAGGGAACGAATCTTCTTAATAGTGCAAGAAATGATTTATAATTAATTGAAAAACTAAATGTAAAGATCGAATTACTGTTAATACTTTAACATTAAAATTTATATTTACAAAGTTGTGGTGTGGATTTAATTTCAACATAATATCACATTCTCTCATTTAATTCATTTTGAATTTTTGGAATGGATTTTTATTTGTGCAAATAATTGTTTTGATATAATAAAATAAATTGACCCGCAATATTAAAAAAAATCTGTTTACGCATAAATGACATCACATATGAAAATGGTTTTAAACGAACCATTGCACTAGTGAAGTTTAAAATTGGCCCCCACTGATTTACGCCGTTTCCTTGATTTTGCATTTTTGGAATGGATTTTTATCCACATGCAATTTATATTTTAATATGCTCTTCCACTTTATAAATTTATTTTAATAAATAATATGTAATGAAATAAATAAATCAATAATATTTTATAAATAGAATACTGTGTTTTATTGCAAATTTCCAAAACTAATTCCATCAAACAACAAAATCCACAATATTTAAAACGAACCACTTTAATCGCACTAGATAAGTTTAAAATTGGCCCCCCACTGATTTACGCCGTTTCTGTTATTTTGCATGTGTGTGCATTCGTACGAATGTATTGCCAGAGAAAATTTGGACAGAATTTTTGTGTAGAGGCCTATCCAGTTCTTCTATAATCTAAATTAAAAACAATCTTCCGAATGATAGAGCTCTAATTGTCAGAGAGCACTTTGAAAGGAACTCCAGAACACTATTCCGGGGATATTCAGAGGTTTAAATCATATCACTTGCTGCGTTCTGGACTCCAACCGCTAGTAGCTAAATAATCAAAATGCTGCATTGTTCGTTGGGAAAATGGCTTTTTGTTATCCCAACTGAATCGCAAAGGATGAATGAGTGCATTTCGCACTTTAATCGCCCACAACATTGTTGAATGCAACTAAAAACGATTTAATCGCACCGGAGAGTGTTCAATATATAATATTTTGTATATGAACCAGAGAAATATGTTTGTAATCAAATGGTCAAACTCAGAATTTAGATAATTTAAAAAAAAAAACAATCATATTCATCAATGGCGCAACACCTCAGAATACAGTAGCGTCTCATTTATGGTCAAGGTCTGCTGAATCAAAGAATGTCAGAGGTCCCGATTACAGAATGCGGTCTGACTCATCTTAAGTGTGTGGTCCCACGTCTTCTGGGACCATAAATGAGGCCTTTGTAAGCCTTCCGGGCAGGATTTATTTACTTTAAGCGCCCGAAACCTATTGAGCTTGATTTTAGCAACAATCGGAGGGTCGTGCAGCCGCTCCATGATCTCATCGTTAAACAGATTGCGAAATCGTGCTTTCTTATGTTAGAGTGTAAAAAAGACGTTGTAGGATCCTCCTCTCGCACGGGGCTAAAAGTTGGCAAAGGATTCTGCTGAGAACCCCAGTTCCCGAAGGATACTTGAAAACTTCATGTTTCGATTTGGATGAGCGCATATTTTTTTCAGTTTAACTAAGTAAAAATATACCAAAAAATGTACATTTTTTTGTAAATTACCAGAATATGACCTTTAAATTAAATTCTTTCTTATTAAAGGTAATTGTTATTATTTTTAAACTTTTTTAAATCTTTCAATTCAAAAATGAGATTCAGCTTCTTAATCATAAGGCATCGAATTATATTGTTCATTTTTTAAACTGATTGTAACGAGAGGCCGTGCACAACTTTTGAATAGCTCAGCACAAAGTTATTTGATGACCTTATTTATGTGCATACACGAAGGCGGAGATAGTTCGACATCGACACTTTTAACAAACGTTAAACGTATTAGGATTGTTTTTACTGAGGAAATACGAACGTTCCGGCACCGTGACTCATTATTGTAGTTCTGCTATTCTTTAAAAGTCAACAAGTAATTCTATATAATTCTATTAATCATATTCGTAAATTTATCTTCTATGCAAAAGTAGAAAAAATATTTTCCAAAATAAGCTAATCTAGCAATATTTGGTTTTTTTTAAGTGAAATTTTAATACAATTACTTTTAAAGAAGTTCTAAATATTTTTCGTATTATTTAAATATAATATAGAATGTCAATAAGACTATCGATAAGCAACAAAAAAAATGAAAAATTCATATGAGTATTTACGTAATTACGCAATTCCATAGACGCTTATAGGCGTACTGTTTTATGGTGTAATGCACTTATTGCCGGAATTTATTGATTACCATTAAGTATCCAATACGTACAATACAAAACAATAGAGAACATTTAAGTGTACTACAGCGAAACTTTTCGCCGTATTTTTATATTTCCGAACATCAAAAACGCTTTCGAGTCATCGCCGAAACCAAGGCCTACGTACGTATTTTGAACAGTTTGCATAATCGTATTTTTTGGAATTACAACAAAACGTTGGCAACTCGCTGGACGAAATGTATCGAACTAAAAGAAGACTATTTTGAAAAATAATAAAAGAAAAAGGAAAACAGCGAATATTTTCTATCCTAAAACGGGTACTTTTCATACCGCCATCGTAAAAACAATATCCTTTTCAAACAGTATCACCAAATTTATCCATTGGTGACAGTTTTTCTTTTGGCATAAAGTGCCGGTAAGAAAGAGGCCTATTTTGAGACAATTTCACAAAATCGTATTTTTTGGAGGGCATCAACAAGTTAAAAACTCACTAGACGAAATGTATCGAACTAAAAGACGACTATGATGAGAAATACTCGTAATACAAGAAAACAGGGAAAAGCGAATATTTTCTGTCCTAAAACGGGCACTTTTCATACCGCCCTCGTAAAAATAATATCCTTTTCAAAGAGCATCCAACTGATTTCTATTTAATTTGTATATAAAATACTTTATTTACATTACTGAAAGCGATCTAGCAATACTGTGGACTTCCCCTTCCAAACTTTGTACGTTAGTCCCTCCTAGACGTGCACCTCGTCCGGCAATTATGGATGAACATTTTGAACGAATGAAGACTCTTCGGTAAGTGCATTTTTTTTATTCTCAGACGAAGGCTTTTCCTGTCAGATCGGACATTACAGAAACTTGAATGCACCACAAAGAAAACACCTTCTGTCACACGACCATCTCCATCAACGAAGAGTTTTTATCAGAAAAAGTTATTTTGCTGGTTTTCCAATCCCCTCCCCTATTGACCTGATCACGGTCCATTTGAATTTTTTCCCCAAAGATCAAAAAACATTTCTGAAAGAACGTCATTTTGGTACTGTCGATAACATCCAATGTAGTGTAACCTAGGAGATGAAGGTGATTCCAGTTGAAGCCTGTCATCCTGAAGGCTTTTATATCGCAATGACCATAAGGAACGATTTGACTTTATCGTGATACATTTGTGTTGGTATTGCCAGCTCTTACCTAATAAAATTGGTCGAACGTAGCTTGGGGGAAGCGATTAGAAATGTTAAAGCTTATGTAGCATATTAAAATTCTTGTATAAACTTAAATCGAAGACTTGGGAAAGTAGTACATCTGTTCCTGAAACTAAAAAAAATTATTTTTGGTACACGATTTAATTTTGAAGGACATTATGAAAGCAGCTACAGAGAAGAGATGCTGATTTTACAACATTCATGGAATAAAATGTATCGATTTATAGTAGTAGAGAATCTGTCGAAAAATAAAAATATTTCGAAAATGTTAATCAGTTTTATTATCAATCGTAGAATTTTTAAAAATCATTTCCGAATGCAAACCGATTTTTGTTAGTTTGGCGCCCAAAATCTACTTAAATTTTTCTATCTTCTATTTTGAAGAAATATTGAATTTTATTAAAAATCATTTAAAAATTTAAACAACAAAATAAAAAATGAAAAATATTTCTTTGAATTTTCCTCATTAATACAGCGGCTATGACGAACGTGTCTGCATTCCGGGGCCACATGCGTGGCAGTTTTCTGAAAATAGATACTGAATGCTCTCTGTTGTCTGTGAAAGTTAAGTTAACCATAATCCGTAACATTGAATTGTATAAATGTCAAAAACCGCAAAATCGCATACCAAATAGAATGACAGTAAATACAAAAAATTTAAATCAAAAATAAATTATTCCATTTCTCGGTGAGTCGTAAGCTATTGGATTGAATTGAATTGAATTGAAATAATACCAACCAGGCCTAAGACATGTTCCCGATCAAAAGTAATTCCATTTTAGGGCATTTTATCTAGAAATGAAAACGCAAGCAAATCGATACACTCGACTAGATAGCAAATTGTCTACAGTTGGGAAAATTATACTAAAATGGTTTTGTTCGAGGCCAACGAATAACGAATTACGATAACGCTCCTCCACGAGTACTCGCAGCACTAACCATGATGTACTAGCGCCTCGGCTTACTTGCAAACAAAGCTTATGAACGAACGGTTGGTGGTAAGCTTTGAATACTTTTATGGGAAATATTAAAAAGTGCTACTATAAATTCATTTATTTATTGAAAATAGAACACTTCAAAACATATTGCATTTTCCTTTTAAGCTAATATAATGAATGGATAATGTTGTGTTTGAGCCAATTGGTGAGAAATAATTTTTTTTTTATTTATTGTTATTATTTACTCGGTCAATACCAACAAGAAAATTGCTCAACTGTGATAAGATGATGTCATGCCAATTTGAAAAATATTGTATGAACGCATTGTTTGGAAGCAAATTGCTGGAGGAGGAGTAGCCATCGAAATAAAAATAAATATGGGAAAAATGATTTGATTTTTTTAAATAGAATATTTTGTATTTTAACCACAAAAAAGGGTTTTACCAAATATATTAATACATACTAGATGCATTGAAATTAGCAAATATGTGACTTCCCCTTCTCATAGTTTATACGTTAGTTCCAAGAAATTTCAGCCTCGTCCGGTAACTATGCGATCTTATAGAGCGTCATAGTAAGTGAGGTTGTGTTTTTGAAATACGTTACAAAAAATTTGACAGCGAAAGTTGTACTATCAAATTTTATATTAAACTTGGTGAATCCGTGAGTTTCATCAAGATTACTAATTTTTCGATGAAATAAAGCATTTTTAAAGGGAAGACAAAACTCACACATCGGATCAAAATTTAGAACAAGTGAGGGTTTTTGTGAGGTTAGAACGAGTGAGAGTTTTCGTGAGATTAGAACGAGTGAGGCTTTTTGTGAGGTTAGAACGAGTGAGGCTTTTTGTGAGATTAGAACGAGTGAAGCTTTTTGTGAGATTAGAACGAGTGAAGCTTTTTGTGAGGTTAGATTGTTCAGAAATAGAATTCTTCACACCAGATCGAGTTTTTATCAGAAAATATGGATTTTAATGGCAATCCAGCCCCCATATTCACCTAATAAAATTTTTTACGACATTTTCAGCTTCTCAATATCAAAAATCACTTGAGACGACGTCATCTTGTCGACATCATCGATAACATCCAAATCAGTGTAACCGAGGAAAAAACATCCCAATTTATATAAAATAAAATTATTACAACAATTAAAAAATCAGTCCATGTAAAAAATTAGTATTACATAAAAAAAATTTTTGTAAAAATAATTTTGCTAATTTTCGATGAAGATTATTGTCAGCTTTTACTTATGGTCTTTAGTTAATTTCTAATAACTTCTAATATAAAAAGTTCATAATTCGGTCAGGTGATCTCCCACCTATCTAATAATTCGAAAGAATAAGCATATTAAAAAAAAATATGATTATAATAATTAGAAGAAGTTTTTACTTAAATATATACTTTTTCACAATCTTTTCATATTAAGTAGAATTTTTTTTTCGTAAATATAAATTTTGCAACAAGCGCGGTAATTTTGTATATGACTTTCAGAGAGTTTTATTAAAACGCCATTCTCTCTTGAAGTTACAAACCATAGATTATTGAAGAACTGGATAGAAAAAGCTGCCAAATTATTAATGTTATATTTCAATACACTACAATAAAAATACTAAAATAAACGCAATGTCACAGAAAAATCATGTTTGGGGCCTTTTCGATTATTGATCATGTACAATATTCTACCACTAGAAAAATTTAAAATTAGTACTTTTGCGGATTATTTCAATCTTAACGTTTTGGTATACTTAAATTTTACGTATGAAATAAAAATCGTCTATATGTTTTTAATATACCCCCTAAAAAACATCGGTGGCACTGCCATAATCGAAGATGGAAACCCAAAATCGGTGTGCCTGCAGAGTTCTTACAGATATTCTACGAGTACATAACGCCTATAGATGCTAAAATAACTTCAAACTTTAAATTGTGTAAATAGCGGTTCATAAAAATAACTTTGGTAGCGCTGTAATAAAAGGAGGGATAACACGGCTATATGTTCAAGGTAGAACCACTCCATAGTATTGTATGCATTCGGCATCGTCACACTAATAACAGGACCACTTGAAAACGCGGCACCTGACGGATAAGTATGAAACTAATACTAATACAAAAAAACAAGTGGCGAGGCAAAATTCAAATAAATCAAATTTATTAATAATTAACATTTTATCATGTAAGCAAATAAATAAATAACATTTCTATTAAATTATCCAGCATGGAATCCAATCTTTTAAAATGTGTCACGACGTCTTAAAATTCAGAAACTAACAATATTTAGAAGATTTGTAAAAAAAACCTTTATTTATAAAGCCCACACACAAATATAAAACAATCGATTCTATAACGTTAATCGAACATAAACGCTTCTTCTTTTTATTGAATTGACTCTGGGTTGTCGGTTGGCATTCCAAAATTGTTGTAAGTTGACCTAAAAGTGACTGCGTTATAGTCACTGAGAAATAATAAAGAAAAATATTTAAGAAATTTTTTGGGAGAAGCTCACTATAGGGTTTGGCTGTATTAATAAATAATATTGTTCCTCATAAATGGGCTCAGCTTCAGCTAAGAGATGTCGATTTTTTTATCTAGTTTTCATCTTTCTTTTTTTTATAATAATAAAGATATTCTAAAAATTCAGCCAGTATTCAAAAAAATATCTCACAAGAATTGGTATTTGTTTTTTTTTTTCAAAAATATTTTTACTTAAATATATTTTCAACTATTAAACACTTGATGATAGTAAATGGTTACAAAAATTCAAAATATTTCAAATGATCACAAAGAGAATTTCAATCTTTTTAAAAAAATGTTTGGTGATGCTAAAATTATTAACAAAAAAAAACTATAACATTAAAAACAGAAACAATATGTTTGATTAAATATCCCATATGCAATATTAGTAATAAGAATATTTTTAAAATCCGTTATAAATAATCTCTTATACATAATAAATAGATAATAATATATAATAGTAACTTTCTTCTCATGAGAATGACGGTCATAAAAATTTCCGATTAATTTTTAAATATTCAGAAATGGCTGCCATAAGAAAATAAAGCTCAAAGTCATAATATCTAATGAATCTGCATAAATCAGTTTGGAGAGCTAACTGTAAATTTATCCAAAAAATAAAAGAATTTAAAAAAAAATACAAAAATGTTTAATCTCGAAGATTCGTTATTGGTAGAGTAGTAATTTTAAGATTTTCGTAATAAAAAGATTTAATATTGTAAAATACTATTTTAGAATAATTGTTGTCTATTAATACGAGTATAAGTCAAACTCGAATCAAAACTGAAGCTGCTGACAAAACAATCAAAAATTTAATAATCATAATAACCACACTGAAAGTGCTTATAAATTTTTAATGCCTTCAAAAATAATTGTTGCAAAAACAAAAATGTCGAAGAATAAAAATAGTAGCACGAAATTACTAATAATTTCCTATAAAACATTTTTAAATTAATGGAAAATAATGTACAAAAAAGTATTTATTGTAATATACCAAGCTACGACTCCATACATTCAATTTTAATTTTGTTTTTGTTTTTTTTTTTTGCTAATTTGAAAAGAGCAATAGAAATAATAATAAAATCATAGTAAAAATTTGAAAGGAAAAAACTGGGAATTTTTTGAAAGCTTAACACAAATATAATTTGAACGACTTTTTTTCATAAGTTTTGTTAATTCCGAGTAAACTCTATTTTATGGTGTGCCTACCACCTTTCACCTTTGTATGGTGTGTAATATAAGATTTCCGCCTGAAGAGATCAACATATAAGAGATAAGGCCTTCCGTGGGTTTATTTTTATTTTTGAAAAAAAAAATAGTTGAAAAAGAGTGGCTACTAAATAATAAATTATTAGGAAAAAATGCGTCTTTTAGTTAAAACTTTTTCTTTATTCACTTAACGATGAACTCGCCTTCACTTCAAGTGGTTCATTTTTGCCGAAGAGTACGACGATTCTCGTATTTTCATTTATAATGGCCAATTTACGAGAGAGCAATTATTATTTTCTATTTTATTCATAAATTTTGCTATTACAATACACTACAAACAATTCAAAAGTAAATGTAGTAATTCTCATGCACTGTCACTTTCCATATTCCATACAATATCGTATTGCAGAGCAGAAGTGTCGTTGTCCAACCGATTCATACATGTTTACTTCTTATAGGTTTCTCTCGATTTTCACAAACAGACACCTCCCTTTCCTTAATGGGGTCATAATTCGATATACCCGAGGGTTCAGAAGCGTGCTAACAATTTGACTTAGACGGGCGTCCCTGCTTTACTTAACATGGACAAGCCTGCCCGGATGATCTATTCACGCAATGATTTCTATTATGACGGATGAAAGTAGAGAACATCCCACAGTAGTCTCTCGTGCAGAGTCGAATCACACATCTATGGCCGCGCTGCTCCAGTAAACATTTATAAGTATTAATCAATTAACTTCATAGATGAATTCTTATACTTACATATTTGTATTTTCATATCAGAATATACCAATGTGTAAGCGCAAAACAACAAACTATCTAGAAATAAACAAATGAGTATCGGAAGTGATCGTTTAGCAGTATAATGTATTTGTGTCGTTTTTCGATTCTCGCGTTCTGCTCCTATATATATGCGTGCATAAAAATGTCGGCAATGTGTGAACCAACGGATGACGTTCGATTGGCTGCTTCCAGCTGTTTTTTCAATATCGCTAAATCGTTCCGCTGCTATTCACAATAATTCAAATGTCCCCCCTGAAATCAGCAATTTAATAAATCATAATTCCACCATGCGACTGACTGGTTTTTTTTTTGTAGAATTCACAATTCATGTCACAAATTTGCAATTAACTCTTCGTCATAAAAAATTTCTATAATTATAATAAATGGTATTTAACCCCCTTCCTCAACCAACCCCCCCCCCCCCCCCCCCTACCACTCCCAACAAACCCTCCAACCAACCGAAGATTTCATTAAAACTCTTAATACAAAGTATCGATCGTGAAATTATTACAAAATGACTTGCCCTAGAGTCGTCCTTATTTGCAAAAAAAAAACAGAAATAAGAAAATCCGAGCATGCCGAAACGGAAGTTCATTTTCTCTTTTTTATTACTAAATATTTTTATTGCGAGTCTCCGCTGCAAAACTTTGGTAATTTCTGGAGAAACAAAAATAAACAATAATTAAATTCGAAACTTACAAATATTCGTACAAGAAGCATTTGTTTCTATTTTACAATGTATGCCAAAATATAAAGTGTAGTAAAAAGTAATCCATTAAAAGTGCGATTGGGTTGCACTAGATGGCGTTAGAAAGATAAGATTTCGTACTAAAAAAGTTTCTGATACACTTTTGTGATTACTTGACTCAGTATTTTTTTAGCACGCGTCAAAGATGGACACCAACAAAGAGAAAATACGCCATATTTTACAGTTTTTCTTCGATAAAGGCGAAAACGCAAGCCAGGCAGCTGAAAATGTGAATAGTGTTTATGGTCCTGATACTGTAACAGCCAATCACGCGCAATTTTGGTTTCGTCGATTCCGTTCCGGTAGTTTTGATGTCAAAGATGCACCACGCTCTGGAAGGCCAATTGTCGAAAATGTCGATAAAATAATGGAAATCGTCGAGTCCGACCGTCACGTAAGCACTGTTTCGATTGCCCAGCAGTTAAACATTGCACAAAAAACCGTTTGGAACCACTTAAATAAGGCTGGATACAAAAAGAAGCTCGATGTATAAGCTGCTCTCCTACGACCGAACTCTTAATTCGGACCTATACTGTCAACAATTGACCGTCTGAAAGAAGCAATCGCCCAGAAGCGGCCAGCTTTGGCCAATAGGAGAGGAATTGTGTTCCATCAGGACAACGCCAGGCCGCATACATCGATAGTGACTCGGCAGAAGTTCCGGGACCTTGGTTGGGATGTTCTTATGCATCCACCTTATAGTCCGGACCTGGCACCAAGTGATTACCACCTCTTCCTGTCTATGACGAATGATTTTGCATGTGAAAAATTCGCCTCAAGAGAAGATTGTGAAAATCGACTGTCCCAGTTTTTTGCCAATAGAGACGAGGGTTTCTATGAGAGAGGCATTATGAAATTACTTCCAAAATGGCAACAAGTTATCGAACAAAACCGTGCATATTTGGCCTAAATCGTATCATTCTATCTATGCTAAATAAAACCTTCAATTTAATGCAAAAATAATGGATTTCTTTATCCATGTTTTTTTAATTTTTTATTTGATTTTCTTTTGTACAATATATTACTACAAAATTAATATGCATATTTGAAACACATAACAAATTTTGGCTTTGTTGTACAAAAAGTTGCCAGAACTCGTAATGGACTTCAAGATCATGCGATTTGACGTCTGGTGAGGTTATGCAAAAAATCGTGTTTACGCAGGCAATATTTAAATTTTAGGGCATTTAAAATTGCCTGTCAAAACGCAAAATCGTCTAATTACAGCACGAAGTGTGCAAAAAAATTAACCCAAAATGATCGAGTCCTGCAAGTAGTTTTTAAAGGTTACCATTTGAATGAGCATAATTGCAAGTTCCAAGCAGTATAATAAAAAAAAAGTTTCTTTAAATCTCGATTTAAAGTGTGTTTTTATTTAAAATTACTTTCCGAATCATCGGATATGGATAACAAATTTTTTCACATTTATATTAAAACGTTTATACACAACATGCCTATTGAAATATTTTCTAAACATTTATGGTAAAAAAAAAACATAAGCCGATAACAACTGACATTCTTCTATAAAACCAGATGTATTTTATTGATTCCCCATAACTGAAATTAAATAATTTATGGATATTTACCTTTATATTCTGCGCATATTTGTTAAAGTTGCTGAAAAAAATAATTGCCGCCGTTTGGCAAAGTTATGCGAAACATATTTTGTTTAAGAATTCATTATGAGAATTGAATGGATTTCAGAAATATTTTGTGGAATTTATGAAAACAGATTTCAAGTTCAGTCTTTAACTTTGAATTCGTTTTAGTTTTTTCTTTTAATGGAATTTTCATAATTTTTCTACTGATATTGTATTTCTAATATTATGCAATTCATAGCAGGCATTTTAGAATAAAATTAAAAAAGTAAATAAAGAGTAAAAGTTACTGATAGTTCAATAGAATGGATTATTTACAAAATAAAAATTTCTATTGCATGACATTTATAAAAATTGTTATACGCGTAGATTTTTCAATGTTTGGGATAGTAGTAAAATTTTTATCACCTTGAACTGAAAAATCTAAAGGTTTATAGAAAAAAAAATTGCTATAAAATTTTATTATATTGTTTGAACCTGTTTAAGATATTGAATAACATTATGTAATAAAGAAGCATCTAAAAAATAAATCAGTAGACTGTATAGTGTCCGCTCTTGAACCGTGAGAGTAATGTCCAGGCGTATTCCTAGATATCTTCAAAACCTTTTATCAAGAATGGCACTCTGGAATTTTCATCATAATATCCCATAATATTTTAATTATAGTTGTAATTACATATATATATTTACAAAAGCATGCCTAGCGTCTCACATTTTCGCTTCCTATGGAAATAATCCCATAACCTAAAAAACCCTACAAATACACCTTGGACGACCTTAGATTAAAGAATACCTGAATAGGCCCTTAGCGTATATGTACACGCAATTTTGTGCACAATTTATTGCGAAGCGGCGAGAAATGGCATTTATTAGATAGCTTTTTGTGGATTCTTTTATGTAGGCATGACACTCACTGCCATCTAGTTCTCGTAATAGAAATTTATTGAATTGCAAAAGCATAATTTATATTCTTTTTAATTCACTTATTGGAAACAAAAATACAATTTAAACACAACGATAGGCAATTTTTATTTTTTGTACAAACTTTTGATATGAAATGGAATTCTATTTTAGGTTTATTATTCATTTCGTAAATATCATTCAAATATAAAGCGCCTCAATTTTGTAAAATTTTCGGAGAGTTTTACAACCTGCCATTCTCCATGAAAGTGATTACACTTCGAACTAATCTAACTAGCGTTGTCATTTTTGAAGTTGTTATTGTGTCACATAGGAAAGTGCAATTTAAAGTGTTTGTTTTTATCTATTTTAAGTATTTACGAAAAAGTAAGTATTTTTATAAATAGTTATATTTTTGATAAAACTTAATACGAAGTTTTTATATCAGAAAATTAAGTAATTTATTAGAAATTGCTAGAAATTCGACGAAATGAGGAAAGCGGGAATTTCTTTATTTTGGTAAGTTGACATCTTCATTTTTACTAACCAAAACAACAAATATTTGGTTTGTGATGTGCCTAAATGGCTGTTAGTGTTTTATTTTATCCAAAAAGTGGTGAAAAGGTGAAAAGTTGGTCAATAAATAAATGTAAGCAAATCTTATGTTGACAGTTAAATGTTTACCAGAAAATAGTTCAGTGCCGGTGTATATGAAGTGTGTGTAAGAAAGTTTAAGGGACCGAATTTTTCTGTCTATTTTCCATTGCTGTTTTTATTGTGTTATAATAAATAAAGTTTATTCTTCGGTAAGCTTATTATTTAAATAAATTTGTTTTGCTTGCTCTATTAGACCATATTATAATGCATTTACTACATAATATTTTTTTAATTATTTTAGAATATTAGTTATTAATTTTTTAAGTACATTTAATTTTTCATCTTGTAATTTAGTTTTAAAGAATTTCTTTTAATGTTGTATACGATTATCTTCTTATTGTGCACATAATTGTTTTCATATAATCAAATAACTTACAATTTATATTTTTATATGCTCTTCCACTTTATAATTATGTTTTAATAAATAATATATAGTGAAATATCTAATAAATAAATAAATAATATTTTAAAATAAAATACTGTGTTTTATTGCAAATTTCCAAAACTAATTCCATCAAACAACAAAATCCACAATATTTAAAAAATCTATTTGTTTGCCCATAAATGACATTACATCTGAAAATGGTTTTAAACGAACCGCTTTAATCGCACCGTTTCTGTTATTTTGTATGTGTGTGCGTCCGTACAAATGTACTGCCTACAAAATGTGGACAGAATTTTTGTGTAGACGCCTATCGAGTTCTTCTATAATCTAAGAGGCTGTCAAAATTTGATAAAATCTTACAATCATGTGATCACCAATTAATTTGGTATGTTGCCAGCTGACTGCCTAACTGCCATACATGGGCAAACATTGCCAGATTCTGACAATCATCTAAACGTATCTTGAATACTTAAAGGTAGTTACTGACAAAAAAAACACCAATTAAATAAGTTTACAATAATTTTTATTTGATAACAGTCTCTACTCTATATTCCATCTCATTCATTTCAAATAACAAAATTGCTCAATTTACAATAAAATTTGTAAACTTTTAATAAATTTCCATAAATAACATTAAAAAAGGTTAATTAAAATTTTAAAAAAAAAATTTAATTTTTACCAAATAATTTTGTATTTATAATATACAAAATTATTTGTAAAAAAATTATGTAAAATTTTAAGTAATTTCCGTATTTATAATAAAATTCCTATAAATGAACTTACTACATCCAAAAATTGTTTGTAGTAAACACTTTTTCATGAGCTCGCGCTAGAGATAAGTCCGCAGCAGTGGCGTATCTTATCTAGATCAGGCGATACTTTTATGTAAAGGGAACCGTTTTATTTCTTCGTTTGGCCAATTTTAATCTACCTTTTTCGTTTCCTTTTATTAAATACATATTATTTAATAAAAGGAAACGAAAAAGGTAGATTAAAATTATGTATTTATTTTTGCAATCTAATTTTATATAAAAGTAGATGAAACTGCTGGAATTATAAATTTTTCGTAAAATTCACTCTCTTATCTTATCGTGGTATAAGTACACTTCAAAAAAAAAATTTAATTTAGAAAATACACAAATTAATCGTACCACTCAGCAGCAGCTCGTAATATTTATTGCCTTTTCATTATTATTTTATATAAAAGCTTTTTTTAACTATGACAAAAAAAAATTTAATCAAAGAGTAAAGATAATTTTCTGTACTGAAGTTTTTATAAAAATTACTTATCACTAGTTGACAAAATATTACGATTAAATTACTTACTAACAACATATTTGCAATATGGACTTTTTTTAATAATTATTTTTTCTTATATATTTTGATAACGTAAATAAAATAAATTTTAGTAACGGAAAATTTTTCATATAAAAATATATATTGTTGGATAAGTTTTTTTTTTTTTTTTTTTGTAAAGTTTTTATTTCTTGATAAACGTATTGGTTTATATCTTTTATTAGAAATAGGTGGAAATCTTTGTTAAATTGTGAGTCCATTGGCGTTTCAATCGTCGATGGGTGGTGTATAATGGAAGGTTGAAAGAGAACAGATCTTTTTCTAAAGGACTAGGATGGTAGAATAGACGCGAACGGAATTTTTTATGACGGGAGATGCACAGTTCACGATTAAATGGAACGATTAGTTCACGATGGTTTGGTACATAAAAGGGCATTGACAATTATTTAAAATATTAGGGTTTAGGGTTATATTGGGAATCTGTTCTCGCAAGGATGTGAAAGTAGCATGAGCAGATTTTTGCTCATTCACCTCCAGTCTCCCACCTTTTGAACCAGGTTTCTAAGGAGTGGATGTGGTTCTGCAGGATATTAATGGCTGTGATGTGTAGGGATGGCTGTATTATCGGCATATGGTTCGGAAAAAAAATCACTGTGACAAGGAATATCATGGGTGTAAATATTGTAAATGATTGGAGCTAGGATAGATCCCTGGGGTATACCGGCAATAGCACTCAGAATTAACTGCAACGGTGTCTCATTCTTCATTTTTAAAAATATTTCTGGGAATCATTCTTAATTTTCTGACGAAAATGCACACTCGACAGTCACTTTTCTCGGTTACAATGGCTTCACCACAATCACTTTCAAAGCTCCATATATGGTAATTTTACTTATTGCTTTATATGACGCCCAAAAACTTATTGCCATATATATGGGGACTCCATCGAGCGAGAAATAATCCTCATCGCTGAAGAAAATTTAGCGTGAAACGTGGCTTTTTTTATTTTCTATTTTATTTTATCAACAACTACATAAATATTTTAACAATCATATTTTATGACAACGACATTACAATGACACCAGGTTTGCTCTCCCCTTGGGCGTTTCTCTACTTAAAAAATCCTTTTCAATTTTCAAGATATATCTTGACTAATTTCTTTTTAAACGCTGATTAGTGGCTATGCGGACAGAAACAGAGCAAGATCATTTCCGGTAATCCTAGCATACTTCAATTGCGTATGCTCAGATCGGTTTCAAAATTGTATTGTAAATTATAAAGCTTCTAAGTTAATTTTTTTTGATCACTGCTTTTAGGTCCGTCTTTTTAATTTAGTACGATCGTACCCTGTAAAATGAATCTCTAGGTTTAGTCCCACTATCCCGCTGTGTTTATTGATATAAGTCAAGCTTTTGATAGAGTTTGATATCGGGGTTTACTCTGGAAACTCAAGAGAATCCTTCCTTCTATCTATTTCCTAGTCCTAAAATCATTACTTTCCAACCGACACTTTCAATTAAACGAATCCAACGAACTCTCCGATATTGGCTGGTGTTCCACAGGGAAGTTTATTTGAACCCATCCTCTACAACATTTATACATCCGATATACCAATCTGTCCCAATACCTTCTTTGCTATATACGCCGATGATACGGTCTGGGTAATTTAAGAAAGCCTAAATTGAGTGCACCATAAGTGAACGTGTTGAACTGCTATGTAAATTCGGACTGTGTTGGCAACAATTAAAGGACACCCCCGCCTATCATTCTAGCTGGACTCGTCTATTACGCAGCGGCGATCTTGAGTGTCACTAAATCAGGACATCCAAAATTTCTTTATTTCTAATCGAAGAATAAATTGAATTATAATATCAAAGTTTAGTGTTTTTATTTACTGACCTAATAGAGACCTAATAGCAGCATTGCGGACTGTGCAGTACAAATTTCAACCTCGTCCGGTAGTTATGCGACCCTTTAGAGCCATGCTAAGAGTGATGTTGTTGTTTTGTAGGGCGTTAGGAAACACGGAACAGCGAAATTTGTACTATCAAATATTTTTAAGCTTGATAAATCCGCGAATTTTTTATTTACGAAAAGTTTCAAAGATCCTATGGGGAACATTCCTTATCAAAACACAAATTTTTCAGTGATAAAAAAAAACATTTTTGGAGGGCCCAAAAACAGTGGAAAAATAACCCACAGGGTGTGTGACCTTCTTCATCGAAAACTGATGAAAATGGGAACTAATGAAAGCTCTTGTGAGGGCAGACGGTCAATTAATATTGAATCTAATGAGTTGTTCTTGAAAGACTCAAAAAATACGCTTCAGATTGGACATTGTGGACACTTCAAGCTACTCAACTATGATAACGATCTTGTCACATGGCTATCTTAAAAAAGGATTTCTGTTGTTCCCCAAAACAAAACAAAAAATGTTTGAAAATGCGCCATCTTAGTACTGTCAATAATATTCAAAGAAGTGTCACCGAAGAGCTGTAGGCTATTCCAGCTGAAGCCTTCCAGCACTGCTACGTATAATAAATTCCGCACAAATATAATCAGTCTTCTTCTAAATACAATATATTTAAGTGGTATTCATAAGATTAATAATAAACGTTATCAGGTTTTTATCTTATCGGATAAAGAAGTTTGTAAATGTAATTTTGCCGATTTTCGTATAAGACTATTGTCAGGTTTTAAGTATGGCGCTTTGGCCAATTTCTCACCACCATTAATTTTTTTACATAAAAATTTTATAATTTGGTTATGTGATCCCACTTATCTAATATAGTTAAAAAAAAAAGAGTTAGCATGTGAAAAAAGATTATGATTATAGTAATCAGAAATTTTCCACAATTTTTTAATTATTTCTGTTAAGGGTTTTTGTATTAATATTGATAAAAATTAATAAATTTACTTGTTTCGTTGTTGTGCATTAACTTTTGTCATATAAAATGCATCTGAATTTGCCACCATATAAACTTTAAAATATTCCTTTGACAAAAATTATAGATAAACCAGATTATTTTAAATAATATTGCAGTTTTATAGCAAATATTGCAAAAACATTTTCCAAAAGAATCTATGAGCAAAATATATTTTAGAAGAGAATATTGTTAGGCGAATATTGTTAGGATTATAAGAAATAGTTCAGTTCTGTTTTATAAGAAAACATTATAAGAAATAGTTCAGTTCAAACATTATAAGAAATAATTCACGATAATTTTCAAAATATTTTCAATCTAAATTTTATACCAGCATGAGTAAAGGGCATAAATTTATAAAATGACAAAAATAACAATTAAAAATCAAAACTATTTTTTTTGTCTGTTTTGACAGATACTTTGAAAGTTGAAAAAAAAATCAACAGATGGCCCAGACTATATACGGCGGTAGTCTCAGAATTACCCGACCTAACAAAAGAAACACAAAAAATTTAGGAAAAAATATCTTTATTACTTAACGTAGTCTCTCTTTAGCTCGAAACACTTTTCCCAGCGATGTTCAATAGCTTTGATACCCTGTTTATAGTAACAACCGTCGAGCTCCCCTCAAAATAGCCATTAACCGTAGACCACCTCGTCATGCGAGAGAAACAAATGCGAGGGGTCTAAATATGGTAAATAGGCTGCGTGTAGAAGCAAAACGAACCTGAACTCATTGATTTTGGCCATCGCGATAACGGATGTGTGAGCTGGTGCTCTTTCTCTTTCGCCAAATGCGGCAGTTTTTTCTTGATTTCATCAAAATCGCTTCAATAAGTTCGCATAATACAAAGTTGATTATTTTTCCTTTTGTCCTTGCCAGCAGTTGAAACTATCTTCGCCTTCTTTAGAGCCGATTCTCCCCTTTCAGTTCAGTGTTTTAAATGTTCCTTCATCTCAGGTGTAAAGTAATGGACCCATATTTTATCCATGGTTATGAATCGACGAAAAAAGCAAAGGCTCGGCTTTATTACTGCGAAACAATCGCCAAACACTTGATTGAAACATCATCACGACGCTGTTTATGTTCCATTATGAGCAAAAGCTGCACCCATCTTGCGCGCAGCTTTCTTATGTCCAAATGTTCAGTCAACATGCGATGTAAAGCCCTTTTTAAATGCCTATCATGTCTCCATTTGTGGATTTTCTTCACCATTTCTAGTGTGTGTCACCTCAAAGTCTCTGACACCTAATATTTTATTGTTGTAAACGAAGGAGCAGAGACTCCCCTATTAATGGCTGTTTAACAAATACTGAACAAAGCAGCGTCATCAAACTTCAAAGTTAAGCTTAATAAGGTTGGTAATTTCGACCATTGTAATTTTCTTTTTGAAAAAAAAACCGCCATTTATAAATCAGACCGAATATTTCTGCGACTACCCCAATATAAGATATTCTAATGAAAATTTTAAATTTCGATAAATTGATATAAGAAAATATTTTTCTAGCAGACAAATAGTTGAAAGAGAAAATTTGGTGAATTTAGTATATAAATGAGTACAAAAATTAATTTGCGGTAAGTACTAGTAGTATTTGTTGTTATTATTATATTGTAGTTACAGTGGTAGTAGGTGGCAATAGTAATAATGGAAGTAGAAGTAATGGTTGTTATAGTAATATCCTAACACATTTTATATTGTAGCTTTTTTTAATTTTTCAGAAAATATTTATGTTTTAATTGATTAATTACTACAATAATTATTGACAAAAATGCAAGATAAAAATACCTTTCATGTCCTAGGAACCTTACATACAAACAAACAAACAAAAACATTTGCTCATTAGCTGTATTTTTTTTTGTTGCAATGAGCCCTTTATATATACCATATTTAATGTAGCAAAAAAATAAAATAGACCTAATAGAAGACAAATACTGCAACGAATAGAAGAGAAATGGAGTGGATTTGAAAATAGTTGGATGCTCTACTCGTATTCTGATTTAAAGTGGAGCAAATCGCCATTAAAGGCTGATACCTCCCAAGTACTTAATATTCGTCCGTAAATGTAAGTACTTCGGTTTATTGAGCTTTCACTTTGTAGCACAAGGCCGAACGACACACAAAAGAAAGAAATACGAGACCGATTACACTTTTCTACGATTTTATCCAATTTCTGACCTCCTTTCTTTATGTAATTTTTTTTCTCTTTGAAACTCAAGCTCTTTTTCTGTCTGCCTATCCATATGTCTTTTTCAGCCTTTCAATAATTCTCTCAATTATTGCGAGAATGTATAAAATGACATTAACAGTACCAGTCAGTCAGTCGTAAGATAGGCCAACACCGACAATACGTGTGCAAGAAAAGCATTCAATATTGAAAAATAAACGCTCCAATAGCTCAGCTGATCGAGGAGCTAACCAGTCAACCACTGTCTACACAATCACTTGTGGAATTTGTCTCTTTTTTTTCTTTTTAGTGCACTGTTCATATCAGAGTCGAGTATAGGCCGATTTACTATTATTATTATTATAAGTAGTAGTAGTGTATAGTAGCAATAGTATTTTATTTTGTGCTATTTCCCTCTTTTTCATGCAGTCATTGATTTTTTTAATTTTAATTCCTATTCTTTCTCGTGTCAATAATAAGTAGGAATTATTTTCTTGGCAATCGATATTTGCGATTATTCAGATTTTTCAAAAGGAAATTATACAAGCACATACATAAATACGATGAAGAGAAACAATATACAGTACGCATACCATTCTAATTACGCACGGTTTGTTTTGTTTTTCTTCATTTCTATCATTTATCAGTGTAGCAGATATTGGTTTTTCTGTCGCTTTTTTACGTTATCTGTTCAAATTGACTGAACAAGAATTTGGAAAGAGCTTGTTTATTTTTACCGTAATTCAAAGATAACCGTTTGAAATATCTTATAACTTAGATTAAAGAATACCTGGGGATAGGCCCCAGATTTTCGTATATGTATACGCAATTTTCTGGCTTAACTATTGCAAAAGCGGCGAGAAATCGTAATGCTTGCATACTTTCGTGTAGATTTTTTCATGTAGACATGACACCCACTGACATTTAGTTTTCGTAAAAGAAATTTATTGAATTATAAAAACATACATTATATTAATTTTAATTTACTTATTGGAAACAAAACTACAATTTAAACACAACGACAGGCAATTTTTATTTTTTGTACAATCCTTTGATATGAAATGGAATTGTATTTTAGTTTTATACAATTTATTTCGTAAATATATTTTGTTTTGTAGAGTTTCGGAGAGTTTTAAAACACGCCATTCTCCATGAAAGTGGTAGCATACCGAAATGCTTGCATACTTTTGTTGTTTTTCAAGTTGTTATTTTGGCACTTACCGTAAAGTGCAAGTGAAAGTGTAGTTTTTTTTTGTTTTTTGAAGTATTTACGAAAAGTAAGTATTGATATAAATAGTTATATTGTTGATAGCATTTAATAGGAAGTTTTTATTTGAGAAAATGAAGTGTTTTATAAAGAATTGCTGGTAATTTAACGGATTGAGGATGCCGAGAATTTCTTTCTTTCGGTAACTTTACATCTTCATTTTTACTAGAGAAATTAACAAAAATTTATTTAACTCCAAAAACTGGTTAAAATGTGAAAAGTTCGTTAATCCATCTGCACTTATAGAATATAGTGAAAAAGTGGTCGAATTCATGTCAGGCTTTATTGTTTTTGAGGTAGGCAGGTTTGCATTCCGAGGACTGTCTTTCAGCTTTAGAACGAGAATTCACATCAAACAGTTTGAAAGCGTACATGTCCTTTGGCTTATTAAAGTACCCTTCGAAGTGCTGAAAAACAAATCCAACAGCAGGTAATGCATTTAAACTGTCATTTCAATTCCCAAAAACAGATTTATATTATAAAGAAGCTTTTAATATCTACAAATGATTGTTTTTCTATTAAAATTTATATTTACTAAGTTGTGGTGTGGTTTTCATTTCAACATAATATCACATTCTCTCATTTAATTCATTTTGCATTTTTAAGAATGGATTTTTATTTTTGCACATAATTGTTGCAATTTATATTTTTATATGCCCTTCCATTTTATAATTCTATTTTAACAAATAATATGTAGTGAAATATAGAAATAAATAATATTTTAAAATAGAATACTGTGTTTTATTGCAAATTTCCAAAACTAATTCCATCAAATAACAAAATCCACAATATTTATAAAAAAATCTATTTGTTTACGCATAAATGATATTACATATGAAAATGGTTTTAAACGAACCGCTTTAATCGCACTAGTGAAGTTTAAAATTAACCCCCCATGATTTACTCCGTTTCTGTTATTTTGTATGTGTGTGCGTCCGTACAAATGTACTGCCAACAAAATTTGGACAGAATTTTTGTGTAAAGGCCTATCCACTTTCTTCTATAATCTAAGGATTATAAATAAAAAATGTCTACTTAAATTTTATTAATATATATTTTAGTTTTACTCATATTATCCACTACCTGTTCAATAACTAATTTCTATCGAACAGAATTGTATAAAAAATAATTGATGAAAAATGAAAAATTTATATTATTTTTTACGTGAATATTAATAAAACTTGATGCATTTTTATAGTATTTAGTACAGCTCTTAGAGAAAACAAGATTCCAAAAAAAAGTTAAAAAAAATTATATATATTTATATATGTATAAAAAAGACGACAGGTAGTTTTTTATACCTACCAACTACCATTCTATGTATATTATGAATATCTATTAAAAAAAATTTGTGTATTGGTGCCATCTAGTGTTTATTGACCTCTAGTTTAGTTTTTCTTTAATTTTTTTTCTTCTCATTTTTACTTTTAAACCAATTTTCTCGTTTGTTTTTTTTATTTTGTTTTTAATTTTCTCTTATTTTTGTTTTCTTTTTCTTCTTTTTTTTGAACAAAATTTTTCTATGCAAAGAAAAGAGACATTTTCTTATTTCCTCTTCATCTTTCATGGTTCTGTCATTTTCAAATTTCTCATTTTCTTTTTTTTTCTTTTTTTTTGTTGATGATCTTATCGATTGGTATTGTAATCATTTCTCCCAATTTTTTGCTTTTTCTATTTTCTTTTATTTCGTCTTTGTTTTTAATGCTATTTGATTTCCGATTTATGATACGAAAATTCGAATTAAAAAAAAATATATCCAATAAATGCGATTTACAATAATTGTTTTCGTTTTAATTAAAATTTACTTGTGTTCTCCTTTTCCTTTTAAATTCTCATAGATGGCAGCATAATAAATAATTTAAAAAAATCTTCGTATACCTTTTTACATAAATTTATACATATTATATTTTAGCCATTAAATTAACTGAGTAATAATTGTAAAATTATTTCTTATTTATTATAAATTATTGGGGAATTCAATCAAATAGATATAAATAGAAGCAATGTCTTAAAAAATTATCTTATTTCTGTTATGGATTATTTACTGAATTTGCTTCTGTTCATTAGTTTATTCTTTAACTTAGTCTATACTTTAATCGTGTTTTTTTTCATTTTTTATAACAAAAAAAAATATTTCTTTACACAGAAAACACCAAAAAAAAAAAAACAAAAAAAAAACTTACGCTTCACAATATGGCAACTTATTGAAACCTTTGTATGTCTTCATGTTCAATGTCATTCCACACTCATGACATTTAAAACATGTCTTGTGCCACGTCTGAAATTACAATAAAAAGAAATTATTGTCATATTATAATATGTTTCCAAATTTAATTATTCATTGTTAATTTACTTATAAAAATATTAATATTTATTATGTGCAAAAATGTTATTTGATATTCCATTGGAGCACGTACAAATAGTAAATTTATTTGAATTAAAATTACCTTAATAATTCTTCAATTAAATTACGAATAATATCGACAAATAGGTCACTACATATTTGGGAAGGTATATACTAATTTTTTAGTGGATAAATCAATTTAATACATTAAATAAGAAAATATAAAATAATACAAAAACCGATAGAAATATGTTAAAAAATAATAATATATTGTATAAAAAGAAATTTTTTTGTCAAAGTTTCTTCTATTTTGTTCAATAAACATTTTTTTAACGCAATAAATGAAAAATAAGCAATTTGCAAATGACCTTGTTCCAAAACAACATTTATCATTTTAATGTGATCTTCCAAAAATAAAATAAAAATGTTTAGTAGTTTTTTTTTGTGGGAGGAAATTCTAAACAAGACAACATAAATGAATTATTAGTTATCTGGGCCATTGCAATATTTTCAAGTTAATTATGTTAAAAAACTTGGAAACATTTTAAAAATGACCAATAAAACTTTTGTATGAATATGGTATATTTTGTTTTTGTTTTTGGAATTTATAATATTTTCACGTTAAAAAACGTTTTAAACTTGTAATTATAAGATTCTATTGTAATATAGTTTTAGATTTATAATTAAGATTTGCTTTTTTGCTGTAACAATTACTGATAAGAAAATCAATTACTAATTGGGACGACAATAAGCGAATTAATATTAATTGAATTATCTTTAATACTTATTATATAAACTACAATTAAATTATAACAAATAATCTCTTCTCTTATTAAATCAAATCAAAACGAAAATATATAAATTTATTTGTACTTGCGAAAGTAGAATAAAATTAAACACACTTAATACACGGGGTCAGTTCAAAAAGTATCGCGAATTTTGAATTTCCGCGGGTAACGTATATTCGATTTTCGATTTTTTGTGGCGTTATGTTGGTACTCATGTCTCTCACTTATGCTGACAAGTTCGACCATTTTGAATGTTCAGTTAATTTTTGACAGCTACTTTGCTTGCATTTGTTTTGGCTCGTCTTCGATTTTTGCCCATTTTGAGCCAAAAGCAGGATCGCATTAACATTGCTAAGGAGCTGTTGGACTCTGTCCGCGATGAGCCAAAATTGCTCCAGAAGGTCATAACTGGTGACGAATCACCGCATGATGAACGGACATAACTGGTGACTTTTCTGGTTATGACATGGAAGCTGCCGCAGGAGCCAAGACCGAAAAAAGCGCACCAAGTTCGGTCGAATGTAAAGGTTTTGCTTACAGTTTTCTTCGATTGCAGAGGCGCGGTGCATCATGAGTTCTTGCCACAAGGTAGAATGGTCAATAAGGAATATTACATGCAACTTATGCGCAAGTTGCGCGAAACAATCCGCCAGAAACGCGCGGATTTGTGGAAGACCAAAAATTGGCTTTTGCTCCATGATAACGCCCCTGCTCACGCATCGTTAATAATGTTGCAGCCACCGTATTCCCCAAATCTGGCCCACTGTGACGTTTTCTTGTTCCCAAAACAGATTCTTCGATCCATTTTTTGGAATGGGCAAAAATCGAAAACGAGCCAAAACACGTGCAAGCAAAGCAGCTGTCAAAAATTAACTAAACATTCAAAATGGCAGAACTTGTCGGTATAAGTGAGAGACATGAGTACCAATATAACACCACCAAAAAATCGAAAATCGAATATACGTAACCCGCGGAAATTCAGAATTCGCGATACTTTTTGAACAGACCTCGTATTTCTTGGGTCTTGCCTTTGTGAATATATTAATCAAATGGTCACCACGAGCCTGCTTCTGAGAGTCGATCCTTTTGAGGGAATATTGATGACTTTTTCGCACATTTCGAAATATTATCCGGCCATTATTTAAAGGATTTTCATTTTGAAATGCTCTAAAGATCAAGTGTAAACACAATCTTCCGTGTAGTCCTACAACAAAAAGTCGAAAGGGATAAATCGTAAGATATTCGAGGTTAATTGAAGTCACTAAATCTGGAAATTACTTGTCCTGCGAGCTTTTCGCTCAATAAAGCTAAAATTTGTGGTATTTTATGGCTTCTGTTGCCTTTTTGTTCAAACCACATATGGTACAGATTAACATCTTCTTCGAGTTTATCAAAAAAGAAAGTCGATAATTACACGGCCATAATGCTCAGAATAGACGTTAACGGTATTTCCTTCTACAATTTCATAGAAATGCAGGGCAGTGTAACCGTTAGACAAAAATACATGGCAAACAGTTACTTTTCGTGAATACAATAACTTCTCAACAGTCGTCACTTTTGGGTTTTCAGAGCCCCATACAAGGAAATTTTGCTTATTAAAGTACCCATCAAGGGAGAAATGAGGCTCATCCCCCAAAAAAGCATGCAAAAACTAACATCTAAAAGCCTCATCCTTTTGCACGTTTCATGGTCAGTTAAATAATCGGTAATGTAAAATGTCATTGGTAGAATCAACAATTTCGTAGAAAGCCTTTACAATTTAAACGTTTTGCTTTAAAATTTAAACGTTTTGGTCAAACCTTTAATTAAACAGTACCTGAATAGGCCCGTCTGTCAGATTTTCGTATATATATTTATACGAAATTTTCTGGCTTAATTATTGCATAAGCGGTGAGAAATCATAATGCTTGTATACTTTTGTGTAGATTTTTTTATGTAGATATGACATCCACTGACATCTAGTTTTCGTAATAGATATTTATTGAATTGCAAAAGCATAATTTATATTTATATATAGACTTTCGGAGAGTTTTAAAATATGCCATTCTCTATGAAAGTGGTAGAATACCGAAATGCTTGCATACTTTTGCTATTTTTAAGATGGTTATTTTGGCAATTATCGGAAAGTTTATTTTTTATCTTTTTTGAAGTATTAACGAAAAAGTTAGTATTTATATAAATAGTTATATTATTGATAACATTTAAAATAGGAAGTTTTTATTTCAGAAAATGAAGGGTTTTATAAAGGGTTGCTGGTCATTCAAGGGAATTTCTTTCTTTCGATAAGTTGACATCTTCATTTTTACTAGACAAATTAACAAAAATTTATTTTATAATGTGTTTAAATGGCTTTTAATGATTTATTTGGTCCAAAAGGTGGTTTAAAAGTGAAAAGTTCGTCATGGTTGACAGTTCAATGTCAAATGTGATATTGACAATTTAATGTTTACAAGAAAATAGTTCAGTGTTGGTGTACGTAAAGTATGTGTAAGAAAATTTAAGGGAACGCATTTTTAAATCTGTTTTCCATTGCTGTTTTCATTGTGTTCAAATAAATAAAGTATATTCGGTAGGCTTATTATTTAAATAAATTTGTTTGATTCGTGCTTTCGCTTACTTCATTAGACCATTTTGTACTGCATTTACTAAATAATAATGTTTTCAACTTGTTTAGAATATTATTTGCTAATTATTTAAGTACATTAAATTTTCCACGTTGGTAATTTAGCTATAGGGTATTTGCTATAATTTTGTATACAATTAACTTCTACATTATTAAAAATTCGATGTAATGTTCTATGTAATTTATGCTTTATTTTTTAATTTAATTAAAATGCACATGCATATTTAAATTACCATTTCAATTCACAAACATACATTTATATTATAATGAAGTTTTCAATATCTACAAATGATTATTTTAACAATAAAATTTATATTTACTAAGTTGCGGTGTAGTTTTAATTTCAACATAATATCAAATTCTCTCATTTAATTCATTTTGCATTTTTGAATGGATTTTTTTTTAAATAATATATAGTGAAATAAATAAATACTGTGTTTTATTGCAAGAAAAAGTGAATACTTTGTTTTATTGCAAATTTCCAAAACTAATTCCATCAACAAAAAAACAAGCAATATTAAAAAAATCTATTTGTTTACGCAAACATAAAATCACATATCAAAGTTTTAAACGAACCGCATCAATCGCATAGTGAAGTTTAAAATTGACCCCCCACTGATTTACGCCGTTTCTGTTATTTTGCGTGTGTGTAAGTTCTATAAATGATTGCCAACAAAATTCGTACAGAATTATTGTGTAGAGGCTTATGCAGTTCTTCTATAACCTAAGGGTTAAACACAATTTATAATGTAAAATGGCACACCAAAAACAAATCCTACTTGGACGACATATATGTTTGACAGCTGTCAAATAACTGAACTTTACTTTCCAAATTACGAAAATCAAATTTATAATTATATGGTAATAAATAATTTATATGATTTTGTATTCAAAATTTAAATAATATTTCTATGATGTAATTAAAATATTTTAGAATGCTCTAATTTATATATGAATCACATTCGAACATGGGAAAGATCATAAAGACGGGGGGGGTTCATCCATTTCCCTTAAATGGTAATGGAGGAAAGTCATCATCTCGAAGAAAAGTATTAAATAGTACGTACTTCATTCTAAATAAGCACTATGTATGAAATTATAAATATTTATATGAATCATCAAAATTAACAACCATCCATACTTTTAAAAAAACTAACAAAATAAATTAAAAAGCTTTTCTTGCGAAGCACAATAAAAACAACAAGATTTTATTGAGAAATTTAAAAAAAAATAGTTACGAATACGCCGCCATATGCCCCATTGGTGATATTAACTATGTCCGGAACATACTAGAATAAATCGTTTTAAAAGTAAAGAACTCTTCCGAATCGGTCGGTACTATATGTGTATTGCTCCTTTGTTCACGCTTACATTCCAAAACAAATTGTTAGCTCATCATCTGTTTATCATATCATCGTTAAATTATTGTAAAAACCAAAGTCAAGTTCATGTATACCAAACTAAATATATTGTTATAGATTAAAAATTTAAATAATAAAAATTAATTAAAGACAATTTGCCTTTTTTTATATTGTCTCCATATTAATTTCTAGTGAATATATGATATTTTTGTATAAAAAAATTCATTAAATTACACATACATACTATTCGCTAAGTTGAATTACTGTTCAATGAGGGAATAACAGAGCAAGAGAAGAGAAAACAAGAGACAACAAAATGAGAAAATAAATTCAAAATAAAACTAATTGAAAAATTTACACACTGGAAAACATTCCAACGTACTCTTTTAATTCAACTGATCTCCACCCAAAAAATTCACTTTCGTGCTCAGCCCAATTATGGAATTTGGTTTTTGTTATTAATCAACAGTCATACAAGCAAGTATCTCTGGGATATACACATATGTATGCAGAAAGAAAGTGGTTACTGGAACAAACGAAATCCATTCAGATGACAACCATATAATTGTACATGCATACATATGTTTATTGTATGCTCATTTCGACTACAATCACATCTACTTGTTGTAATTACGTGTCCCCATGCATATATAAATGTATGCTTTAATTTCACAACGAAACTAGAATATAAGCTAATTCAACAATTATAATTTTTATATAAAAATATATTTTTAAAAAATTTATATTTTATATTAATTTGGACTTTCTCAAAATGACTATATGTACATGAATTTTTTATAGGCATAAAATTCATTTTTTTTTTTATTAAGCCCATTTCTTTATGGATAGTAAATATAATCAATTTATATAGGCACACTCACATCTATACAAATAGGTATATGCCTTAAATGACAAGTATAATTATTGTTAGTGAAGTAGTATGTGCTGAAAGTCAAAAATGTATAAATGACATTTTTATCATTGTCGCCATTGATTTAAAAAAATAACCATTAAAATTTGAATGCATAGAAATATTTAATTAAATTATATTTTATTTTATATTTTTGAAAAAAAAACCTCTCTACTTAATGCATAAAAGAGCGATTAAAAATGTATATATTCTCTTTTATATATAATTGATGATATTAATTTACTAATTGCATTTAGTAATTTAAATATCTTTTGGAGTAAACTTCGAAGACGTTTTTTTATTTGTTGATACACATATAAATTTGGATTATAATTAAAAGAAAGTTTTTCACTTTCAAAAATATCAAAGTGAATAGAAATTAGAATGCAACAATAAATTTTTTTTAACTACAATATTTACTAAATGAAAAGCTCTTTTTACTATCACTAAATAGAAATATATTAATAAAAGTTAATAGAGTTTAAAATTCTTTTTATTACTAATTATAAAGAAAACAAAATCGAAAAATTTATTTGTATACATTTTAGATAATAAATACAGGCAGACAACAAAAAAGAAAATATTTTTAAATTAATATCTAGTAGTACTTTTTACCGCTTTGGGTGGTATACTCGTATATTTGATGACTGAGTGTAACTTATCGTTCGAATTGATACAATACACATATTTGACATATTCATTCTGGTTCATTCTGATTCATTCTGGTTCATTCTTATACCAATTTATTTACAAAACACACTTGCTTGGAATTATACAACACCGTTTTTATAATTATTATTTATTTGATTATTGTTGGTCCTATAATTACTACCTTGCGCTATAAATTTTCGTATAACAATTTATTTTATGCCCTATAGAACAAATGCTTTGCTTTCTTCTCTAGCACCTCGTTGGCATCCATTTATTTCTTATACAAAAAAAACCTAAACTTTTCTATAGAAAACATTTTCAGGATATATTTGAATAGATTTTTTTATTTATTTAAAGAAAATGGTTTTGTATACCTGTTGAATTCAATTAAATAAATTAAAAAAATTTTAATATAGTAAATGAAACAAATGCGAAATTTAACTCGCGCACGAGTCTTTTTTGTAGCCGCATTTTGATTGAAGCAATGCAAATATCGTCTTTTTTTGGACTCTACTGTATTGTCTCTTAATAACTAACGCATTTTCTATAGATGTGTGTGCAGCAGAAATTCAAATGCAATTTTATGGTACCACCCAATCCCATGCAATTTTGGCGAAGATATCCATCCCGCGTTTAACAAAATTATATTCCATAATCATTTGGAGGTTTTATTATCTCATCGCCATTATGAGTTCTATTCCCAGTAAAAAGTTCTTTGAGATTTTACCACTACAATACGAATCCAGGGAACTTTTCGCGCAATAAAGCCAAAAGGTACAGATTAAATTCTTCAAGTTCAGGCACAAAAAAATTCTGTTATTATAAGGCCATAGTGTGCTCAGAATTGACGATAGTGATTTTTTCTTCTTAATTTTCATAGGAAATATGGGCCAATGACACATTCTGACGAAAATGCAAAGCAGACAACACTTTTTGTCGATACAATGGCTTCTCCACAATCATCCCTCAAGAAAATCGGCGTTAATTATCGACTTTTTTTTAACGACCAGATTTATTTGTTTGACACATTATCTTCTGAATAGTTATTCATAACTTTAGCAAGCACATGGTGAAACAGATTCCTAATATAATTTACTTCCTTTTTTAGGTTATATTTATTACTTACAATATATTCAGCATAATGCTTCGGACGCAATTGAGCTGAGCAATTGCAATATTGCTGACAAAATTTTAAAATCTTCAAAATCTTGCGGGAGTAAACTACTCGTAATGGCGGTGCACTGTGCTCTTAAATAGCTGTTAATTGTAATGATTTGAAAAAATTGAGTTAAAAAAAATGCCTATATGTTGCGGTACGTCCGAAATGGGGATTCAGCCTAAATTGATGTGCATTCCTTACGAAACGGGTATTAAGGTGAAATAATTGTAGGGCCAATTCCTTGGAACACTATTTAAGGAGAATACGATAAAATAAGACAGGAGTCTAATGAGTCCGTAATATTTTTGGATCCTTTTAATTTCATAGCTTTATTTTGTATCCTATTTAATAAGTGCAATGACGTTTTGGATGCCCACGCATAGGTATTACACTATATTCCAGCTTTTTGGCTAGATCAGAGGGAGTGACAAATTTCTAGCATCGCTTAAGGAAACCTAAGCATTTTTGCAGCATTTTTTGTAATATTAAATATGTTATCATTCCAATGGAAGGTGTCATTAACACACATACCAAGAATGGAAAGGTTTTCAGTTTCAGTTATGCAAAATGGCTGAACATTTTGATTTCGCTTTAGAGACAGAAGACAGCTCCAAGTGCCAAGTTTACTTTATTGGATATTATTAGCATTTTGCATTATTCTTATAATATCGTACAATCTTAATACTATATTCTCTTAAGAATATTTTAATCCTAGCCTAATCTTTGTCTTTATTAGTTCTTAACTTTCTACTATACATGAATTTATTTCTAATACACATATAATATTTTTAGTGACATTTTAATAATTCATTTATATACTTTGCTTACATCGTAAACCTAACCTTAACCATTAAATCTACTCTTATAAACTAAACACGCGTTTTTAAACAATTATTCTTAAAACTAAATTCTATGTTTGAATCCGGAAACTGTTGCGTTCAATGTATGCTCTTGAATCCCTTTGGTGCTTCCCATCTCATGTGATATAATTGCTAGCCTCGATGTTGTCCCTTTGGCTTCTTCTTGTAGATCTGAAGACGTTGCTCCAGAGCTTTTTCTGTGTCTTTCAATAGAAGTAACGGTTACAGGTATTTGGAGTTTCTCAAGATCTGCAGTAAGATGTTTTCTGTTACCTGCCTTACTTCCCTGTTTTGATGACGGGCTAATAATTTCACCCATTTGTGCATTATACCCATTTGCTATACTATAAAATGGGGAAACGCCTGCCTCCCGGTATAACCTGTTGTTTGAAATAAACTTTTTTGTATGTCTAGATCTGTCAAGTCCTGTGATCTTCCTTTCCATCCTGTGCAGTTCCGTTTCTACTGTTGGGGAAAACGATGAGCAGATGGGGAAGCCGTAGCATAACTACGCTCTTATAAATTGCTTTTAAATAATGAGTTTGACGTCCTTACGTAGGATTTTTGAGCGATACATTCTCAGAAGCCCACAATATATGCCGTTGGCTTTTTTAATTTTATTCCTGACAAAGGAATTGAATTTGAGGTTCTTGGTAAGATTCAAGCATAGATACTTAAGATTCTCGACGCGTCGTATTATGGAGTCACCCTTATCTCCAAACCCGCAGTCTACGAATCTCTTCTTCCCTGACGGCGTGGGGCACAAGCACTCTGACTTTCGAATATTTACTTGAACACCCCACTCCTTATAGTATTCTGTTAGTTTATTGACTGATACCTTCACATAGCTTCCAATGCTACTTTAGGTCGCATTGATGCACTGTAAACTAGGGTATCGAGTATTTTCGGTTAATTGGACCTTACATATATCTGCAATGTAAAGGTTATATAGCTTAGGACCAATTAATGGGCCTTATGGTATGCCTGACAATACCTCGAAGAACCGCGAGTATACTTCTCCACATTTCAGTATGGCTTTTCTAAAAGCTAGAAAACTGATTATTATATTAATCAGGTCCGTGTGCACCTTTAAAAGTGTGGGCTGTGTAGAGTGACCTTCACGAAACCCATATTGGAATTCCGGAATTATGTTTTCTTCCTCCATTAAGAAATTAAGTCTATCTTGGATGAACCTTCCAAACAATTTTCCTATGGTACATTAGAAAGGAGTGCTATTGGCTGGAAATCTGCTTCCGTGCAGAAGTACAGAAGATAGCTCTGTGATTTTGGAAGTATTAAATATCACTGGTCTTCGAGGCCCATAGTAATATGCTGTCTATATCGGTATTTAATGAATTTAACATAAGTTATCGTTCCATGTCCATGGCCGAAGAGCAATGACATCCGTCAGGAAATGAGTATGAAAAGCTGAGAGCGTAACAATGGATTGGCTTAGAAATATCAGAGAAAAGATCATTTATGAAAATGAGAAAAAGACGTTTGGAAATAGAACAGTTAAAATTGGATTCGAAATAAGCTAAGTTAATATATAATTTTGAATTATATTAAAAATGCAAAAAATTATCGTTTATTTATTTTAATAAAAGCTTAATAAATTTTTTTAAAATTGAACGTAAATTGAGAACACCATGAATCAGGTGATCAGCCGGATCAAATGACATTTCTTTACTCGTCTAAATTGTGTATAATTATTCGAGTCGACTCCCGATTCAGCAACTGGTTCTGTTGTAAGCACTTGCCTCTCTGGTCGAAATTTTATTCTTGGTATAAAATGTTATTGTAATTCACAAGACCATTATTTAATTTAAGAAAAAAAAAAATGAATTTACTATTTTGTTATTATTATTGTTTGTGTTTTCATAATTTGTTTAATTTATTTTTATTTTTACTCATTTATGAAAATTTTCCATTTCTATTTTTTTAAACAGGTTAGTTACATTTACAAAAATATGAAAGCATGAAAATAAAAAATAATAAAAACAAGTATAGAGAAGGGGAAAAAATTATAAAAACAAACAGAATAACTTCCTGCAACTGTAAAACATAAACTTGGTCAATTTTTGTTACATAATTGTTAACACGATACAATAACAATTGCGCAATACGCACTTTAATGCTAATATAATCAACAATTGCTCTGCTCTACATTCCGGCAATGTATTTTTATTAAAAGTATTGTTAAAAAGAAGAACAACAACAGCAACAAATTGTTGCGGAAAATTAAAATTATATACTGTAATCAAAACAACAATTCATGAAACTTAATACAATATTTAAAAAAAAAACAGTACAAATGGGTAAAAGTGTTCTAGATAAGTTATGCATTTAGATACATACACATGCATACATACTCATAAAGTAATATTGTGCATTATCTCATCGTCTCTGCTCTCTTTCACTTTCTATTCCATTCTCTCGCTATAGTATTTTTATTCTTTTGTTTATACCTCAATATTGTAGTATTTGATAGTAAATTGTAGTAATTTTTTTTGTGTTTTTAAAGTGATAATAGGATAGTAATTATTTTTTAACATGTGCTTTCCTCTATTTATAGAGCTTAACGGCGAGAACACGATATGCATATTAAAGTTAACATAAAAATGATAAATTATTCTTAGAGACTAACTACTATGCCTACACATATATCTATCTACACTTGTAAGTATTTGTCTTTTATACTAATTTCGAATATTAAACAGAAGCGGCACACATTACATTGTACTGCATTTTACATTCCCTTTTTTGCATATTTCTCATATCACTAATCGGTTTACAGCGTTGTAACTTTTATTGTTTACTTTTTAAAGAAGCGTGTGTACGTGTTCAAGCTCAATTGAATTCAATTGGGTTTTTCATATTCATTGGCTCTTAATTGAACAATTAACGATCTGAAAATTTGTTCACCTTTGTTTGTCGGTGTTTTTATTCCGGAATGTAAGTACTAATAAACTAAAGATAGTTGTTACCATGTTTTTTTTTTAAGTTTTAATTTATTTATAGTTTTGTCTTGTTTGAGATTTTTTTTTTATTTTTTACTACTTCCTGTCAATACAATTTGCAAATAGAATACTTTTTTTACAAAATATTATCTTTATATAAAAATTAATATATTTCTAATATTTGGATAGACCAAATATAATAGCATAGAAGAAAACAAAAAACTAAAACATTTTACTTTAAAAAAGGGTAACAGTAAAAGTTTAAGGAAGAAACCTAAATTTAAGATATAAAGAAATTTATAAAGATCACTCCACTAAAAGTAAATAATCGATAATAACCGAGTTTTTGCAAAAAGGTAGAAGCAAGCATAGAACTCAGCGTAACAACCGTGTTATATGGGGTGGTTTCCTGTATTTGTATTTTTTCTTTTTAAAAATTAATATTATTTATTGTAACGTTTTTTATTGTAATTATTTTCTGCATTTTATTTTTTCTAAGGATAAATTTTTTTTTTTTTTAAAAGCGAATTTAAACATATGTATTAACGCGGTCTGATAGAAAAGTAATGAGACTGGCAACACCGAGAACAATTTGAAAACAGAGGTAAAGAGAACTTCCCCTCCACATAGACGTGCAGCACAAGTTTTAACCTCGCCCGGTGTAACTATGCGATCATATGAAACAGTAAAGTTTGGAGAAATGATGTGACATTAAATCTTTTGCTAAGCTTAGTGAATCCGAACAGAATTTTTGGAGGATCTTCGCGTCAGATCAAGGGGGAGGCCTTCAAATCAAAAATTTGAACCTTCTGAAGGTTTTTCATTTAAAGCTACCCCTGTCTGATTTGAGGCAAAGATCCCTTTTACTCAATGGGGTTTTTCGCGTCCATCGGACATTACAGATACTTGGATGCTCCACCATAACACTCCTTGTCACAAGGCCTTCAATCAATGAGTTTTTGCCATAAAAATGGATTTTCCTGATCTTAGTCCTTGTGACTTTTTTTTTATTTCCCAACATTGAGAAAAACTTGTTTGGTACTGTTGACAACATCCATAGGAGTGTAACCGAGGAGTTGGAGGTGGTTCCAGTTGAAGCCAATGTAGGGAGCTAAGAAGAAAACTCCTTTGAATGCGCTAACATCTCATTAGTTTTCTGCCACACACCGTATACACTGAATTTTTTTTTATTTCCAATTTTTAATGTACAATTATGGTAAAATCCAATAATATTCACAGACTGTGCGACTGATTTATAAGATAAACTAGCGAAGTCAATGGTATAAGTAATCTATTTTAATTAGAAATTATACAAAATCATCTGCCCAACTATTCTTCAGTTAACTATCAAATGATCGAACTAATCTATACGGAACTGATGACAAAAAACAAGTAAGTATGTTGAAACTTATTAATAGTTGAGCTTGTCAACTGTACGGAATTTAAAGTAATAAAAACTGGGGAGAAATGATTGTTTCTATTTTTCAATATAGTTTTTGTCAAAGATTTCTGGAAAATTAACCGACAGACTCTGTTTTTGTAAAAATTATTAAATAACTTTTAAATTCAATTATAATCATCGAAATATATTAGAGAATTTTTGGAAGGGATTTTTATTTGAAATAATAAATAGTAACACAAATAAAATAAAAATATATTATAAATAAATAAATACATAAATAAATAATATTTTATAAATAGAATATTGTGTTTTATTACAAATTTTCAAAACTAATTCAATCAAACAACAAAATCCAAAATATTGAAAAAAATCTATTTGTTTATGCATAAATGACATTACATATGAAAATGGTTTTAAACGAACCGCTTCAATCGCACTAGTGAAGTTTAAAATTTGCCCCCAATGATTTACGCCGTTTCTGTTATTTTCCATGTGTGTGCTTCCACACGAATGTATTGCAAACAAAATTCGGCCACAATTTTTTTGTAGAGGCTTATCCAATTCTTCTATAATCTAAGTATAAAATAAACAGAAAATAGACGTTTGGCCAATTTCTTTTTTTTTCACTCGTCTCAAAACGTGTCAAACTTTTTTCGAAATATCTACAATAAAAATATTCGATATGCAAACACTAAACATAACCGTTACAATGTTTTTTATCATCTATCGTACTTCGAAAAATATTTGCACATATGCACATACAGGGTAGCCACCAAAAAAACTATACCGTTTTAAAGAGTTCATTTTCGATTTTTTTTCGTATTCTTTTTTATGGTACGTTATAGAGCATCATCCCCTTGAGCTGAAAGTGACTGCGTATAATGTCGAGCAACGAGTAAAAATCATTGAGCTTTTCTATTCCAGTGACAGATCAATTATTCAAACAAATCAGATAACAAATTTTTATATGAATCTGAACCTCACCGACCAGATTCAAAGTACTAGGATCAGTCGGGATCTTCCGAGAAGAGGTACTATGCGTACTGTGCGGCAGCGTGTCCTAGAGGATCCATCTGACTTTATTCGTCGTCGCTCTCTTCAATTAGGCATTGACAAAACATCGCTGTAGAAGATTCCATATAAGATACAAGCTTTAGCCATTCGATTTCAAACTTAATTCAGTCGTACACTGGCCACCATGTTTGATCGCATACTACCATATAAATAATAGATTAGTCGGGATTTTGAAGTAGTTAAGTACAATACTGTAACAAATATTTACTATTTCCGTTTAGATTAGGCAAACGCCGAAAGCAAATTCTAACACGATTTAGCATAGCAAAATTTCGTTTTCAAAATCATTTCAACAATAATTAAAAACGAGTATAAATAACATACGTATGGATATAAGGAACAGATAAAATAGACAGCATTTTCTAGATCAATAAACAAAATAATAATTCAATTAAATCAGAAGAAAGCTTTATAAATAAATAAATAAATTTAAAAAAAAAAAAAGTAAATGCGAAAAGAAGAAAACCAACAACAACAAAACCTAACAATTACCCAAACAATCATCTATGACCGATTTCACACTTTCACTAAAGTTTCATTAATGAATCGATACACAAAATATTCAAGCATACTTTATTTAAACATTTACATATATGAATAGTCACAAAATTATGCATGGCATCATTTAATACACACAAAAAAAACACAAATTTTACAATCGTTTGGAAAAGTTAATTGTATACGATAATTGGGCATGAGTTTTTTGGTGTGTATGTGTATGTGTATTTAAAAGTATTTACTATTAATGAACCGTTCAAATTAGGCTCAATTTTTTGCGCGAATACGCATCGAGCGATTTAAGTCTAGTAGGAGGGGAGGGGATTTTCGGGGCAAGCGATTGCAGAAGTCAACCCAAGTTAAAAAAAAGGAAAATATAAATTTCAACTAAAGAATAATTTCAATTTTATTCTCTCTTTGCTTTCATATTTTTTGTTTATCTCCATATTCCAATTTAGGTACACTGTAGGCCAAAAGTATGCAACAGCATATTCTCTAGAAATTTTTGCTTAAAATCTTAATAAATCAAAAACTTTTATATATAATTTTCTCTTTGAATATATATTTTTTTTATAATTTTCTCTTTGAATGTATATTTTTTTAATGTTTCAGGTTGATTTTGTTTAGTTGCCATTTAGTTTGGATGATATTGGGTTGGTGCAAAAGTTATGACCGTTTTTTATGATCCTAGGTAAAAAAATTTTTTCTTTAGAAATGATGAATAGTTTCTTCTTTTAAATGATTCCATTGTATAAAGGATGCTTTCCCTCAACTTTCTATTCAGTTTTGGCCTGGCCAGAGTACAGTGAAGAGCCCTTGTATTTTTTCAAAATGTCGGTCGATAAAGTGCATTTACGTCATTATTTACTTTATGAATTCCGTAAAGACAATACCGCGAGTGTGGCAACCAAAAACATTTGCGAAGTGTATGGAGCAGATGTCATCAAAGTTCGGCAGGCACAAAGATGGTTTACAAAATTCCGATCTGGGGATTTTTCACTAATTGATCAACCACGTACCGGGCGGCCATTGAAGTCTGATGAGGGCAAGTTAAAAGTCATAATTGACACCAATCCACGTCTTACCACCAGGGAGATCGCGTCAATGATGGGAGTCAACCATACAACCGTATTAAGGCATTTGAAGCGTATGGGGATGGTTTCGCGGTACGACGTTTGGATACCTCATCAATTGTCGGCTGCCAATTTATTGGATCGTGTTTCAACGTGCGTTGCTTTGAGTGCGAGACAAAAATATGAACCTTTTTTGCATCGTTTGGTAACGGGAGATGAGAAATGGGTCGTGTACAACAACGTGACAAGAAATAGACTTTGGGCTATACCTGGACAAGCCCCATTCACAACTTCGAAAGCCGAAATCCATCAAAAAAAAGTTATGCTTTGAGTTTGGTGGGATTGTAAGGGTATTGTGTATTTTGAACTCTTGGAATGCAATCAGACAATTACAGCAGAACGATATTGTCAGCAATTATCCAAATTAAACATCGTCCTTCAAAAGGATAGACCAGAATTGGTAAACAGAATAGGGGTAGTGTTTCATCACGACAACGCGCGACCACATGTGGCTGTAATGACCCAATACAAGCTGAATTGGGACGTTATCAAGCATCCACCGTATTCTCCAGATCTTGCTCCTTCCGATTTCCATTTATTCCAATCACTGCAAAATTTTTTAAATGATAAAAAATTTGGTACAATAGAGCAGGTAAAAACATCCCTTTCCACATATTTCGCATCAAAATCCAAGGAATTTTACACTAATGGTATTAGTAAGTTGATAGAAAGATGGGGTTGAGGTTATAAGAACGGATGGAAATTATATAATTGATTAAATAAATAATACAAATCTAAAAAAAAAATGTTTAATTGTATATGCAAAAAACGGTCATAACTTTTGCACCAACCCAATATTTATCTGTTGGCATTTGACTGTCGTAGAGAATGGTCGATAAGAATTTGTTATGGAGCATCTAACGTGTTGAAATTGTAATAAAACATTTTATTTAAATAATTTTTCAATTGTGAATACGTGGAGAAAATTACATGATTTTTTTTGGTATTAATCATATGCTGATCAAGTCAACCATTCAGCGTGTAGTAACGAATAATTTTGAAAATATGCATATATTGGCAGATATAGTGAAGTGTGGATGAGAATTAAGCAAACGTATATCTGAAAAGATTAATGTGCCTCACTGAGTCCGGGTACCTCTCATCGACGCCGTGCACAAGAATTGGGAATATCTCCATCATGTTTGTTAAAAATTCTCAAAAAAGATTTGCTTTTTTATCCGTATAAAATTTAATTGATACAACAGGTGCAGGCGAGACTGTAGCTGTTGTATCAATTGACCATGAACGGCGGTCAGACTGGAGCACTCGAGTTTTACAACTCAGTATAGATGGCCACCATTTTTGCACACTTCGACTTGGTTGGATTTGCTAATAAACAGAATAGTCGCTATTGGGGCACTGAATACCCTCGTTGAGTAACTGTTGGTGCGGCATCATTAGGCCATTTATCTTTGAGGACTCTGGAGGCAATGCTGTAACAATTACTGGTGACCGCTAACAGGACATTTTGGACAACTTTCTTCTGCCCGAATCTAATCAATAAGGCCTACATAATATGTGGTTCTAATAAGACTGTGGTACCGTCTAATAAGACTGTGGTCACACACAGCTCGTGCTAGGATGCCAATTTTGAGTAAAATTTTCCCCGGCCGAATAATATAAAAAAGTATCGACTTCGACTGACGCCCACGATACCCTGATTTAAACCCTCCCAATTTCTTCATATGGGGTTACTTGAAGCAAAAGGTGTACACTAACAAGCCAACCAGAACCTTGTTGCTTAAGAACAACATTCGAAACGAAATTGCTGAAATAACACCAGGAGTCTACGAAAATGTTGTGAAAAATAAGAGATCGCTTTCGCTTTTGCGCCGCCAGCAGAACGATATTGTCAGCAATTATCCAAATTAAACATCGTCCTTCAAAAGGATAGACCAGAATTGGTAAACAGAATAGGGGTAGTGTTTCATCACGACAACGCGCGACCACATGTGGCTGTAATGACCCAATACAAGCTGAATTGGGACGTTATCAAGCATCCACCGTATTCTCCAGATCTTGCTCCTTCCGATTTCCATTTATTCCAATCACTGCAAAATTTTTTAAATGATAAAAAATTTGGTACAATAGAGCAGGTAAAAACATCCCTTTCCACATATTTCGCATCAAAATCCAAGGAATTTTACACTAATGGTATTAGTAAGTTGATAGAAAGATGGGGTTGAGGTTATAAGAACGGATGGAAATTATATAATTGATTAAATAAATAATACAAATCTAAAAAAAAAATGTTTAATTGTATATGCAAAAAACGGTCATAACTTTTGCACCAACCCAATATTTATCTGTTGGCATTTGACTGTCGTAGAGAATGGTCGATAAGAATTTGTTATGGAGCATCTAACGTGTTGAAATTGTAATAAAACATTTTATTTAAATAATTTTTCAATTGTGAATACGTGGAGAAAATTACATGATTTTTTTTGGTATTAATCATATGCTGATCAAGTCAACCATTCAGCGTGTAGTAACGAATAATTTTGAAAATATGCATATATTGGCAGATATAGTGAAGTGTGGATGAGAATTAAGCAAACGTATATCTGAAAAGATTAATGTGCCTCACTGAGTCCGGGTACCTCTCATCGACGCCGTGCACAAGAATTGGGAATATCTCCATCATGTTTGTTAAAAATTCTCAAAAAAGATTTGCTTTTTTATCCGTATAAAATTTAATTGATACAACAGGTGCAGGCGAGACTGTAGCTGTTGTATCAATTGACCATGAACGGCGGTCAGACTGGAGCACTCGAGTTTTACAACTCAGTATAGATGGCCACCATTTTTGCACACTTCGACTTGGTTGGATTTGCTAATAAACAGAATAGTCGCTATTGGGGCACTGAATACCCTCGTTGAGTAACTGTTGGTGCGGCATCATTAGGCCATTTATCTTTGAGGACTCTGGAGGCAATGCTGTAACAATTACTGGTGACCGCTAACAGGACATTTTGGACAACTTTCTTCTGCCCGAATCTAATCAATAAGGCCTACATAATATGTGGTTCTAATAAGACTGTGGTACCGTCTAATAAGACTGTGGTCACACACAGCTCGTGCTAGGATGCCAATTTTGAGTAAAATTTTCCCCGGCCGAATAATATAAAAAAGTATCGACTTCGACTGACGCCCACGATACCCTGATTTAAACCCTCCCAATTTCTTCATATGGGGTTACTTGAAGCAAAAGGTGTACACTAACAAGCCAACCAGAACCTTGTTGCTTAAGAACAACATTCGAAACGAAATTGCTGAAATAACACCAGGAGTCTACGAAAATGTTGTGAAAAATAAGAGATCGCTTTCGCTTTTGCGCCGCCAGACTCGGTTTTTTTACCGCCATCATATTCTATACATAATGCTAAAGACCATATAATCAATCAATAAAATATAAATTATAAAATTGTGTTTCATTTAAAAATTATTTAAAAAAAAAACTTCGATCTGGAACATAAAACACATCCTGTATATGGTCAATTAAAATAAAGAACAGATTAAATATTTTAACATTTAAAAAATAAGTCGCTTTTTTTGTCATAACATGTCAATGTTGTTAGTAGAAAGTAAAAATAAAAGTTAACATTTTTTTGATGCTGTTTTGGGAAAGTCTAAGTATTATGAATAAAAATTATCCTATATAAATTTTGAAATTTGTGTCATTTGCGGGAAATTTTGCTTTTCGACTTCCATTCGAAAAAATCTGCGGCTGAGGAGGGTCGAATGATTGTAGAAACTTATGATGAGAGATCGTTTCGCGAATAGTTCGAACGGTACAAAAGTGGTGATTTCGATGTTAGAAGACAAGAAGCATCCCGGACCAGTGAAGAATTTTGAAGACGCGGAATTGGACACATTACTGGGCAAAGATCCATGTCAAACGCAACAGGAACTTGCAGATTCATTGGGCGTGACTCAACAAGTTATTTCCCATCGTTTTTTGGGCGCCATGCGAGTTGAAGCCGAGAGACGTTATTTACCACAATAAAGCCTCAAATTTGTACTCCCAATATATTTATATAATTTACTTATATTTTTTACCTCTTATCAAAACTTACCACAATAAAGACTCAAATTTTTGAAAAAAAAACCTGCGCTTTTCCATTTGTACTCCCAATATATTTTTATAATTTACTTATATTTTTTACCTCTTATTTAAGATCAAAACTTACCACAATAAAGCCTCAAATTTTTGAAAAAAAACCTGCGCTTTTCCATTTGTACTCCCAATATATTTTTATAATTTACTTATATTTTTTACCTCTTGTTTAAGATCAAAACTCATATAATTAAAAGAAGAAGAAAAACTTCACGTATTCATTGACAATATCCGAGTTTTATTCAACTTTCCCACCACTAAAACCAAAGTTGTCGTATACTTTTGGCCTGCAATGTATTTATTCCCACTTGTCTATCTATTTGCATAAGCATACATCTACTATATCTACATATATAGACAATTAATGATCGTCTCCGAGCAAACGGAAGTTGAAATTTTCTTATTGAAGAGCCCCCAGGCCTAAAAATCATCAACTTAATATATTTTTTTTAAATGTGCGGGCGGTTAAAAGAGACAAAATACAAAAGTTTTTCTTCTTGCAAAAGTAACCAGAACTGGTTCAGCATGAGCGGCATTAGTCATTTTTTCAATTAAATTCTCGCAAGTGTACATATTTTACTGAATTTGGTAGAAATTTTCAAATATATTCTATATAAATAAATTTTCTTTGAAGATAGTTAATTCATTTTCATTTAAAGAAATCATTTTCATCATTTAATAAAAAATTTCACACTAATTATAAAACAATAAAAAATAATTATTTGAAAAAAAAATTCCGTTTAACTATCTGACAAAAATCCCTTACTCTAAATATATCACATTTAATGAAAATTTTTGCAAATTCAATAAAAATATAAAAACTAGAAATAATTATCGAACTATGTTCGCAGGAAATCCCCCTTGTCTCTTGTTTACCTTATTCAGTACTATTCTTAGATTAAAGAATACATGGATAGGACCGTATGTCAGATTTCCGTATAATTCTGGCCGAATTATTGCAAAAGCGGAGAGAAATCGTAACGCTTGCATACTTTTGTGTAGATTTTTTTATGTAGACATGACACCCACTGACATCTACTTTTCGTAATAGAAATTTATTTAATTCCAAAAGCATAATTTATATTTATTTTAATTTACTTATTGCAAACAAAAATATAATTTAAAAACAACGACGGATAATTTTTATCTTTTGATATGAAATGGAATTGTATTTTAGATTTATTATTTATTTCGTAAATATCAAGCGCCTCGATTTTATAGACTTTCGGAGAGTTTTAAAATACGCCGTTCTCCATGAAAATGGTAGCATACCGAAATGCTTGCATACTTCTCTTGTGATTAATGTTGACATTTAGATACTTATTGTGACGTGAAAGTTAAAATGCGGTTTTATTAAGTTTTAAATAGTTTACGAACAAGTAAGTTTAAATTAATACATTTACATAAATAATTTTATTCTTCACAACAGCAAATAGGAAGTTTCTATTTTAAAATACGAAATGTTTCGTGAAAGGTTATTTTGCAAGTGTGTGCGTTCCTAAGAATGTATTCTCGAAAAAATTTGGATAGAATTTTTCTGTAGAGGCCTTAGATTAAAGAGCCCGAACGTCAGATTTTCGTATATGTGTATACACAATTTTCTGTCTGAATTATTGCAAAAGCGGCGAGAAGTCGTACTGTTTGCATACTTTTGTGTAGATTTTTTTATGTTGACACGATACCCACTGACGTCTAGTTTTCGTAATAAAAATTTATTGAATTGCAAAAGCGTAATTAATATCCATTTTAACTTACTTATTCCACACAAAAATATAATTTAAACACGACAGAAGGCAGCATTTTTTTACCAATTTGCTGGTATTAAATGCAATTGTAATTTATGTCTATTTTGTAACACGCCATTCCGTAGCACACCGAAATGTTTGCATACTTTTGTTGTTATTTTGGCACTTATGGGAAAGTGAAAGTAAAAGAAGGGTGGTTTTTATCTTTTTTGAAGTATTTACGAAAAAGTATGAATTTATATAAATAGTTATATTATTGATAACATTTAAAATAGGAAGCTTTTATTTCAGAATATGAAGGGTTTTATAAAGGGTTGCTGGTAATTCAACGGATTGAAGAAGCCGAGAATTTCTTTCTTTCGGTAAGAATTGACATCTTCATTTTTACTAGAGAAATTAACAAAAATTTAATTTATAATGTGTTTAAATTTCTTTTAATGATTTATTTGGTCCAAAAAGTGGTTAAAATGTGAAAAGTTCGTTATTGAAGTAAACAAATGCGATGTTGACAGTTCAATGTTTACCAGAAAATAGTTCAGTGCCGGCGTACGTAAAGTGCGTGTAAGAAAATTTAAGGGAACGTATTTTAATAGTGCAAGAAATACTTTAATTTCTGTTAATACTTAATTGAAAAACTAAATGTAACGATCGTATATTTGTTAATACTTTAACATTGAAATTTATGTTTACTAAATTTCGGTGTGGTTTTAATTTCAACATAATATCACATTCTCTCATTTAATTCATTTTGCATTTTTGGAATGGATTTTTATTTGTGCACATAATTGTTTTGATACAGGGTGGACCATTTAAAAGTTGCATTTTAAAAAGTAAATAAAAAAAAACTAGTGTATATTTTGATATAATCACTTCCACTTTATAATTTTGTTTTAATAGAATAATATATAGTGAAATAAATAAATAAATAATATTTTCAAATAGAATACTGTATTTTATTGCAAATTTCCAAAACTAATTCCATCAAAAACAACAAAATCCACAATTTTTTTTACGCATAAATGACATCACATATCAAAATGGTTTTAAATAAACAGCTTTAATCGCACTTGTGAAGTTTAAAATTGGTCCCCAATGATTTACGCCGTTTCTGTTATTTTGCATGTGTGTGCATTCTACGAATGTATTGCGAACAAAATTTGGACAGAATTTTTATGCAGGGGTCTATCCAGTTCTTCTATAATCTAAGGTACTATCTTATTCAATAGTTCGAAATTCTCATAACCTGACTTCTGATTTGACTATTATTGCTCACTGTTGTGAATTGACAAGAGTATATATTGGCGAATAATTACAGATAAGATAGAATGAGAAAAATATATAGGAAGACGACAACGATTCTTATTGCTCTTGCTTATGTGGTTAAGCAGATCATAAATTACCAGTCGGCCTTGAAAATAAAACTATTTCAACTATTTTTCTCCGTGGAAAATCGTTGTCATCGTTTACAATATAATATTGTGCGGCATTATATACTGCACCGGTTACAATGACAAATTTCAATACAATTTTAATAACAATCTTTTCATTCTGCCTTTTTTGATAAACCATTTCACTTCAGTTTGATACTATATAAGTTACATAGGTGCATTTGTGTAGGTGTTTGCGTTCGTGGAAATAATTTTTCTTTAATTTGCATTGATCATTTTACAGAAAATCTTTGTCCCTATAAATTGAACATGTGTAAAGGTCGTGGAACTCTACGAAGGGCCACCAAACAAATTCCAAAAAAAAACGATTCACATTTGAATTGCAACGAAAATCTCATATATTTACCGAAACTTTACAAACACATTTTTCGATCGCACTCATACAGATGAATAAAATCCTTCTCTGGATAGAGACCACAAGGCCACTCCAACGCATCTTTAAAACACCACACACACAATTATAAAATCTAACCCCAACACATATTTATATGAAAACAATATATTGCACAACTTTTATCGCAGGCAGCACCTTCCACCTTCCATACAAGAAAGAGCAGGCCAGGCATTGTCCCTCTCTTTACAACTGCCGTTGCGTTATTATTACACCGATGTTGTTGAGGCGCTGCAGTCAATTCTGTTACGAACTACGGGACAAAAGCGAAGAAGCAACAGTTCGCCTTCAGGGGAAAAATGTTCACCGTCAATTTCATGTTCGGGATCAAAACGGTAGTAGGCAACACAGTCGGTCATGTTTTATTACATTTCCAACTTAAAATCATTTATGAATTACAAGTTCTATTTTCATAAATAATATACGCAATATTTAATTTCTAAAAAAAAAAAAAAAAAAAATCTTCCCAATTATCGACAAACCTTATCTAAACATTTCAATTCCTCTATGGGGTATACAATTTTGCTGCATCTCGCACACATTTTATTCATATTGGTGGTATATATATATATTGTAACTATTCAAAATTAAAATACACTATAAATTCGTTAATCACAAATGGCATTAATATGAGCACGAAAACTTTGCACTAAAATAAAAAACAGCAATCGATTGGAAATTTTTTCTAAAAAAAAAACTATTGAAACGATCGCAATTTTATAACTTCTTCACAGCAGATATCGCGTAAACAATCGAACGGATATAGCCACTATATTATTTATGTCTACCAAAACTCCGTCACGAATGAACTCATCACCAATGACCAACAAATCCCAAACCAAAACTCCGGCAAATCAAATTCTCCTTTCCGATCTTCAAAAGAATCCGCTAGAGCTAACTAAATAGTAACTTTTTAAAGTTTTAGGCGCCATCTTTACACCGGCACCACATATTTTGGAAAATTTGTCAAATGTCATTATGACAGTAGTGGTTAACAAGAATTTTTATAAACGGGAGCTTTTTTTCTACAATTTAAAAAGGTTTTTTTTAAATAAATTTACAAAAATACTTAAAAGAAGAATACAAAATTTTTTATCATCTCAATTTAATTTTCGGGCAAAAATCTTAATTTAGTGATTTTTGTAATAAATTTCCACAAAATTAACAATTGGGAAGATTTAGATTTCAATTAAGACTAAAATAAAATTCTATATGAAAAAAAAGTTTTTATTTTATATAAAATTAACAACTATTAAAAAATCTGAAAATTGTTATCCAGCCTTTTCAAGGCATTTTCAAAATTCAACATGGAACGTTTATTTTTATAAAAAATAAGTTACAAAGCTTCTTACTTAATAAAAAACTAACAACTATTAAATATTTGTGAAAATCATCCGAAAATAGTTATTATATATATATCCTTTTTTTAAGGCCTCATAATATCAAATTAAAAATTATTTAGGAATATTCCAATATACATTTTTTTTTGTATAAAGTATATAGATTTTTAGGCGTGCGCATTACAATCGCATTTTTCTTCGATTTTTATACGATTTTCCACTTCTATTGCGCTAGTAAAATTTTTATAGAAAGTTTTAACATCAATTTGTAGGGCTTCAAATTTCTTTACCACTTCGTCAATAATTTCCTCAGTATTTCTATAATAAACCTGATCTGGATAGTAAAGTACGAAATGATTGAGTAAATCATCTTTTGTAGGAAACTTTTTAAATTTTCGCACATATTTGCCATACAAATTGAAGAAGCTGACCGCCGTAACTCGCATTTCTTCCGATATACATTGGTTCCATGGTTTTTTCGTCGATGAACAATAATACGTCGGACGGCATGTTGATTTACAGATTTTAACACGCTTATGATGATCGACAGAATCATGTATTTGAACTGTTTTCAAATCATCAACACAAACGTCCAATTTAATTTTGTTAAAATTGAAATTTTTCGAAACTTTAATTTCGCGATCTTTTAGTATTTTTACCATTTTATATAGTATATCTATGTTGGTATCTTTTATTGCATCATCGAACACATCATCTGTAGTCCTACCCTCAATCAATAAGGGACCACTTAATGTTTTTATCCAATCTTGAAATCTTGTTTTAATTATGCCCAACATTGTGTTACGATTCTTCGCTTCTAGACTTTTACGGAACAAATACTTCCAACTGACCCACTCATCAAAACATATTTCGGATGGTATTTGTTGTTTGAAAATTGTTTTCATCATATGTACAAAAAGTGGACCTGATTCTTCAAGTTTCCGTGCAAAATTGTTTTCTGTTTGGAATACCGTTGATGCAACATGTAAAGCGCATAAAAACGCATCATGAATATTGATCAAGATTTGCGGATGGACTCCCTTAAAAACTGCCAGATTACATTTAAACACCAATGAAATCCTTATTATGGTGTATCGTAAACAATTTTTCAAATGTTCATTTTCCTGGATTCGATCTGTTTTATATATAGCATATAAAAATGTTATAGCCCATAGTGCCTTGTTACCAATAATATAAGAAGTACCAAAAAAATAATTAGCTATTATTCGGCAAGTATGATTTACAATATTATCATCAAGTTCTGTCTTTGGTTTATATAATTCAGTTTCTTTGTTTCTATATAAGTCGACATTTTGTGGATTCTCAAAATTGTATACCATAATCCCATATGCCTCAGTATTGCATGTCGATTTAAAAGTGTACAAATTTGAATATCTTTCTTCAGATAGTTTAATAAAGGCCTCAGCAGATATATGATCTGTTAACACGGTTACTCCTAAATTTTCAAAATGAATGAACTCCAACAACATCAGAGGGCATTTTGCTAACTTTCTGTTGCTGCCTCGCATTTCAGTGCTGGGTATATTAATAACTTTTTCATGTTCATCTTTCTGTAGCTGAATTACAGGCAATTTCGATTCAATATAGTAAATAGCACAAAACTTTTCTCGATCGTCCATATCACCATCATCATCAAAATTATCGCCCTCCTCATGTTCCGATTCGTTTAGATTTTCATTACCCTGCAATCTATTCTGAACTAAACTTGTATTTAAAGCAGAAGGAATGAACATCATCAAATCATAACATAAAACATTTCCTTTGCTCAATAAACTGTAAAGTATATTAATCTTTTTATCATAAATATCTTCCTTTTGAATCGTAAACAATTTGCAATAGAATTTCTTTAGTTCTTCAATTTTTTCTGCTTCCAAGAGTTCATGAATTATTTCGTCCGGTTTTTTATTGATCTGATTTATTTCGGACGGATCAGCAGTATCTTTCTTAGAATCAAATAACGCTTGTAGATATTTTCCTTTGATCGCATCTAACTGTTCACGAATAATACATTTGTTTTCCACCGTATTTGGCATCAGACTAAATTCTAGAGCTAGTTCATCTACCAAAATTGGAACATTCTCGAGTTTGAAATTTATGTACCGTTCGTCATTTAAAATCGCAATATTTCTCTTACTTCTAATAATGTGTTCATTTATAGCAACTGTAATAGGGGTTTTTTCAAATGCATGAGCCAAATTCGTATTCATATGCATTGGATTACCGACAAAATACAGTTTCACTTCAGAAATTTTGTTTAATGAGGACAATTTTTTAACATCTTCACAATATACTTCCGTGTCCGTTGGACTTATTTCACCATCAGTAGTAATGTACAAATCAACTTTCTCCGTGCTAGCTGCAAGTGCCAATTCATCGATATAAGATACCATTTTTTGCGGTTCTGTTCCACCATCGCCACGCAATTTATTAACATATTTCGAAATAAAATTGTTCGTATCTAAAACTGCACCACCGCTTGACCAGGTAATAATACGTTTTGGATATCTCGATTCATTTTGGAGCTGTTCTAAAATTTCCTTAATGTGTGCGTAATAATTTGCACATTCACCAACTGAACCACTCACATCAGCACATAGAATGACATCATTATCACTACCGCTCATCTAAAATTTGGAGAAAAAAAAATGTCGTATATATTGAATTTATTTCATTTTGACGAAAATTTGCATTTATACTTTTATTTTACTTACCTTGTATTATTAAAAATGTTCTGCATTAACTGGAAGAAGATGTAATCAAATAGAAACCAGAGAATGGCCGAAACTTTTTAATTAAAATTGTCGAATCCCAAAGCAAAAACAGTACCCACTTTAAATAACGACACACCAAATTAAAGTGCTACACAAATTCGCATTCATAACTTTTATATGGAACATACATATGTAAATACAATATGCTTAAATGCGTATGAGAGAAATTCGCATATGTTTCTTCATAGATGGCATTAGTTAAGATTATATGAAAATTATGTATTATTTGTATTAAATGCACTTTTATTCTTTAATTTTTTTTCAAATTAGATTTCAAAAAATTTAATTCTAAATAATTGATTAAAAATATCTTATTAAACATGGATTTTTTTGTATAAATATGTTTTTTTCTTATATAATTAATAGATGGCATTAGTGTAGTATCGATTGTTAGAGATGAAATACAAATAGGTTTGCCGGCTTTTCTTTATAGTATTTGTTAGTTTATTCTTATTCGAATTGAATAATTTCATCAGAAATTGATAAAAATCCGAATTTCATCATGAAGAGAAAAAAGCCGCAATCTCTGCAAATTTATGCTTACTATATATTTATAGATTTACAACAACCGTTTTTTTTAATCACAAAAGATTGAAAATATTACTTTATATACCATTGAACATATAAAAGTATAGCTCTAGCGATTAATATGCGTTCATGTTTTGTATATGAATAAACGAGGGATTTGGATGATTCAGAATTATAATAAGTATAGAATTTGTATATGGATATAGTGTAAAAAAGAGTAAAAATCAAATATTCTGATTTTCATATAATTACTCTGGAATTTTATGTTTTTTTATTTTATACATATAAAATTAAAGCGAATTTTTTGATAACACTCACGTTAAAATTTTTGGAAAACAGCTTTTATACGATAACATTATCAATATTATTTCCATTTGCTTTAAAAAATATGTATTGAAGTTCGGTAGTAACTTTAGCGAATTAAAATCTTTACTTGTATTAATTATAAACTAAATGAAGACAACACGCATACAATACATATTTCATTAATTACTTGTGTTTAATGTAATTTTGGTATATTATTTCAATTAAAAATATATGCAATAAATAATAAAATACACCTGTTTTGAGTCGATTTACTTTTTTTTAAATATCCACATATTTGACAGTGTGCTTTTATATAATATTTAAATGCTAAAAAAGAGTTATATTTATAATATGAATAATGTAGCATTTAAAAAATTACCATTCTCAATAAAATACATATAGAAAAATATGCTAACAACAATTTGTTCAAATCATATATTTTTTCTCATTTGTATATTTTATATATGATGCTAAGTGTAATCAAATTGCAGTAAATACAAAAATTTTATTAATAAAAAATCTCTCATGTCATATTATTGTATTGCATAAATCAAGGCGAACTGATAAACATAAGATATTTTTCTCGGTAAAGAATGAAGGTTTTAACTTGAAGTAAATAAATAATATATTTTCCTTCTAATAGAGAAAAAAAAATAATAGCTATTATTTATCAACTGATGAAAATTTTATATATATTAAGAATAATTTTCTAAAGCATACCTCACAATTACATGTTATTAAACACGACAAATGTTTGAATAGGATAATTTGGAAAAATAACATTTTTCATCCATCACAAAAGAACTAAGGGGAAATTATTATAAAAGTAAAATTTGGACACTACTCTAGGGTGGTATACTTTGGAAAAAGATGTGTTCTTTTAAATATGAAAAATTATTTTTTGCCTAAAATATTATATATTAACTAATAGAAAATATAATAGAGAAATGTTTGATTATTATCATTATTGAAAAAAATAAAAATAATAATAATAAGTTTTATGTGATTCATATCCATCGGTAATTAAAAATAAATCAATTTTTTTTTGGACAGATTAAATGATATAGGAATTTTTTTAAGGGTGGAAAAAAATCTCCTCTTTCCATGTTTCAAACCAAAAATTGTGTGTGTTGATATTGGCCGAGGAGTTATTTATTGAATTTGCGTATAAATAAAAATTTGGATATGTCAGACGGAAAAGAAAAATTTATAAAAATAATAAAATAACTATAAATAAAATGCAAATGCAAAAAAAAAAAATAATGAATAAAATTTAAGAATGTCTCATATCAAAAAGTCGTTCGTTCTTGGTTGTGGAAAATCTTTTTCTCATTCACAATTAATTTGTTATTTCTATAAATGCTTATAATAAATAAATTCTCGGTGAAAAATATTGTAATTAGCATTACACTTAAATATATATATATAAATATTTATATAAAATGTGAATTTATCTTCGTGTTTTTTTTTTTTTAAATATAAATTCTTTTTAATAGTGTGGTTAAAAAGTTCTTTCAATTAAAAAAACAATTAATGTCGGATTATAATATTAGTTCAATATATAAATAAATAAATGATAAAATAAGCGCATCTATGAAATAATGAATAATATATACTTGAATTCGTAATGGGAAATAACGAAATAAATGAATGAAAAGTCGTGTGTAATGAATGGATTGAAGTTGGAAAAATCAATATCGTAAGGTATATGGTATGTGCCGGCGCCTACCATTAAAGAATAAATACAATAATTTCACACAATAAAACATTCTAAACACTATTACAATTAATTCATGTTCCCTTTTTTATCGATATAAATAGCAATAATAGTACAAGAGAAAATACAATATATTTTAAGTGATGAATATTAAAATTAATTAAATGGTATTAATGCAAAAAAATACAATAAAAATCTGTACAAAAATTCGAAAAAAACATGCAATTTAAATATCTTTATTTTAGAGTTTTTTTTTTACCAAAAACCCATCAAAAATTAATTGAAATAATATTTATTGTAAAATACAATTGAAATCAATAAAATCAACAAAATTTGAATTTATATTGTATTATTTTGTTGATTTTAATTGTTTCAATAAAAATTTTGCCAAAAAAACAAAAGCTAACAAAAAAAATTATTAAAAAACCTTTTTTTATTTCATTAATTTGTGCTGAAATAAAATGTATTTTTACTATGAATAGATAAAAAAAATTAAATAGTAAATACAAATTAATATTTTATTAAAGAATAATTTCTTTGTTAAAGATAAATAAATAAATTCAATAAAAAAAAACAAGTAAAATGTAAATGTCGATTTATATATATATACATAGTTTAATATACTTAACCCGACTGCACATTGTTATTGGTGGTGATAAAGGAAAATTTTCTATAAAATGCAAACATTAAGAAAGAAAACAAGTCCTTGCAAATGTAAGTACATATATATATATAGCAAATCAAATAATTATTGAATTAACATCTTTTCATTACTATCAAACAGAAAAATACGATATGATTTTTTAAACGAGAATATAAACAAAAATTGTGTACAATGGATTTTTTTTTGAAATTTTGAGTAGTTTCTTTTGTTGAAATTCTACAATACCATATATGAATAAAAAGACCCCATCATATGAGTATATCAATATTTATTTACTTTATTTTTTTTGGTTCATAATTTTGTTTCAATGGCATTGTCTGTAATCTTTATAACTTATAAATTTTTTATTATTATTATTATTATTATTTTTTAAATAGTAAATAGTAAATAGTTAAGTATGAGAACAAAACAGAATAAATATTATGGGTTGGTGCATTTGGTCTACAATGTACTTTGACTGTGACTGTGATTATGAATGAGTAGTGTGGGCGGGAAATAAATGATCAAAAATGTACAAATCGCAAAATTAAATAAATGAGAAAAAAACGTTCCGTTTTAAAAATACAGATCTGTGCAGTAAAATTTATTATACGAGTATGTGTACGTGAATATGAATAGTCCAGCTGCTTTTTGAATGTGTTTTTTTTTTTTTATAAATTTATAATAAGTTTGTTGTTAATATTGTCACAATAAATAAATAAAGAAGTTTTAAAAAGGTTTTTTTCTTTTTATTTTCATTTGAACTATTTTAAAGAAGAAAATCTAATTCTTATTGAGTTCTTTAAAGTAATTATTCAAAGCAAAGAACTGGCTAACATTATAGTAATAAATAAAACAAAATTTCTTGTTTATATATTTTTATAAATAATTAATCATTTTAATTAATCAAAAAACACTTGACAATGGGTAAGGGTGAAAAGGTAATTAAATTAGAATGGAAAGTGGTTTTTGGGAATTAGCGTTGGATTTGAACCCATGACGACCCCTTGAACAATTGTTATTTTTTTTAATGAAATTGTTGATAAAGTAAAATGCAAAAGTTTAAAAATTGCTATTTGAAACGTCAAATAAATAATAATAGGCTTTCAAAGATTTAAGGGAAGGCCTTTCCCTTTTGTTTCCTCAAAAGTACCACAGTACGATAACTGTACTACTACCTGTGCAGGCATTTTTTGTAAATAATTTTGGATGTTTTTGCAAAATCTGGAATTTGTCTTTAATAAAAACAACTATGAGTAGTAGGAACCGAAAGATTTCTAGTTGGGCAACTGAACTAAGTAAAAATAATTGAAATTAATCAAAAAAAACTAGAAAAACGTAACTGTACGAATAATTTTTTATTGTATTAATAAATATTATCCGTTTTTGAATTTACTGTATCACAGTTTTATCCACGACTTAAACCATTTGAACGACTCCAAATGGTTATTGCGTTTATTTTATCGGTCAATGATGGTTTTGACAGTATCTCCGAATGAATGGGTAGATTGGTGTTGTCTTTTTAACAATGTAAATAAGAAAATTAACATTTAATGATCTAAATTTGATTCTAACAAAAAATGATGTGATTTTTGATGCAAAAAAAAGGTGGTAATTTCAAATAATGAAATCTTTTGGCCAAAAAGTGCTATCGCATGAGCCTCGAGAATTTGGGAGTACGAATAATCTTTGAATAAGAAATTACAACATATAATTACACAGCTATTATAGACGATTTCACTTTATACTTGGGTATTGTAGATAGAAATGATCCAGGTCGATTTTTTGGCGATGGTGTCATTTTTAAGGCAAAACTTATTGGAATATTGGAAGTTGGAGAAGCTCGCGGAGATCGTATGTGCCAGGAAGCATTGCAAGACTTGAAAATGGCTATCCGAGCAGCTGGGGAACACAAGCAAAGGATCACAATACACGTTACAATCGATGGACTTCGGCTTCGCGATGAAAAAACTGGTGATTCTCTCTATCATCATCCGGTACATAAAATATCATTTATCGCACAAGATATGACAGATTCTCGTGCTTTTGGATACATATTTGGTTCACCAGATAGTGGTCATCGTTTCTTTGGTATCAAAACGGACAAGGCAGCTAGTCAGGTAAAGTTGAGAACAATAGAATTTTCTTAAAAATAAATATGAAAATATGTGTGCGCGTGAATATTTGGAATTTGTTTTTTTTTTGGATAAATTGTTATCAGGTTGTGTTAGCGATGAGAGACCTGTTTCAAGTTGTTTTTGAACTTAAGAAAAAGGAAATTGAAATGGCGCGACAACAAATCCAAAGCAAAACTATTCATGAGCATCAACCAATTTCCGCTTTAACTGTTAAAAACACAACAACAGATACTTCTGCATTGAATTATAATAAAAATTCCAGTGAAAATAAATCTCATACAAAAGAGGTAAAAAAAAACCAAAAATAAAATTCTTTGAGTTGTTTAGTTAAATTTTTATTAAAATTTTAGATGTCTCCGGAATCAGTTGCTGATTTGGTTGACTTAGAACAAGAGTTGAGCTCCCTACAGAGGGGTATCACACAAATGGAAAGAATAACACCTAGTGAACCAACACCAACCTCGAAAAACTTATCAGAAGAAGATCCATTTGGGGATTCCTTTACAAATTTCCCTGTAAGTTTTTGCAATTCGATGAGAAAGAAGAAGATTATAAAAAGTCAAATAGTAAATAAAGTTTTCTTATATAGCAGACGTATAATCTACTTCCTCCGCCAGAGTCCTCCAGATCGCGGCATTCAAAACCTATCAAACCACCTGATACGACTGTCGAAGTTTCTATATCATCATTCGTAACATCATCACAAACAACAACCAGTATATCTACAACTGCGTCGATAAATACGAATCCAAATACAATATCCCATGGATCTGAGAGTTGGCTAGAACAAAATGATGTAACGCCTATTTCATTCGAGTCTGCAACCAAACCGATAGATAAATTAGGAACGCCGACGTCTAACGCGACAACAATTGATGATATACCCGTACAGAAGGCTGGTGAGGACATTAGTAAGACAAAAATATCAGCAACATGTGTTGCTTCCCCAACGACAACAACTCAAAATCAATATATAGACGCATTTACAGATCTTGATCCGCTTGGTACGGGCAAAAGTAAACCATACATTGACAAAAAGTACTTTTTCCAAGAATTGAAAAATCCTCCGAAAAAAGTATTAAAAGACTTGTCAGGCCAAGATGATGCTTTTGCCGCAACTTTTTGTGGAACCGAAATGACTGGTGCTACTTCATCTATAAATAATAATGGGAGTGCAACCGGTACCACTACATCCACATTTACAACTACCACAAGTGGTACACTTGCTTCTGCCATTGCAACATCGAAGACTGATTTATTCGAGATGACTTCCGAAAATTTTGATAGTACCCTGCCAAAACTGTCGGAAACAAAGCCAGTTGAATATACGCAAAAGATTTTGACCCAACCAAGTTTGTTCAAAACGCAAAATAGTATTTCAAATATGGATCTTAATGATAACGTTTTTAATATAGACTTAGAGCGTACTAAGGCGGATGACCCTTCCGTAATGATGCCCCGAGATACAGATCCATTTTCGCCAACACGGAAAAAAAGCGATCCATTTCAGGACGGTGACATTTTTAGTAAACTGGATCCATTCGATTTCGATTTCGCAAATAAGCATAGCGGAAATATTTTACCCGATACAAAAATTTCTCATTCGTCAGTGTCTGCAGCAACATCGATATCATCCAATGATTCTGGCAAATCGAAAAAGGATCCGAACGTATTTAATGGTCCACTCCAGGTTAGTCTTCCGCCAGAAAGTTGGTCATCGTCTGTGGCACAAAAGAAAATTGAACGTCAAACCAGCGAATCACCCACATCAACAACTCGTAATCGGCCAAGCGTATTTAAACAAAATACAGTCGATGTTATTAGCAGTATTAGTTCGAAAAAAATGCCACATTTGTTTGGTCAAAAATTCTCTAAACGGGATTCTAATAGCATAAATATGCGTCGATTGCAGGAAAGTGATTCACTTAGTGAAAATGAAACTGCACCGGAACCACCTCTTCGCCCAGAGGCTGTTGCACATATAGAACCACCACCACTTCCGCCTAAAAAGCAATTTTCAGATATTGTTATACGACCCCGCATAACATCATCATCGGCAGTACCACCACCAACGCGATACGATTATGTTACATCAAAACTAAAGAATGGTCAGACTAATGAGTCAGCACCACCAATTCCATTGCCATCGCGAAAGGTTGGTCGGACGGATTCTTGCTTTCCCGGTCCAGGAAGGCCAGGTCGAAAACCAGGTGAAGAAGAGGACTATTTAACACCAATTGCGGCTAAAAATGATGTGCCACCTCTACTGCCGCCTCCACAGACAAGAGGACGTAATCGACGACTAGATCATACCGAACAGAAGACTGAAACTGAAAATTTTGCTATGGTCACTAAACAAGAGTCGACATCAGCTGAATCTATTATTCCTGATATTACTCTTAGTCAACTTCTAACCTTAGGCATAGATGAGCTAGCAACCAAACTGAACGTTCCAACTATAAAATTAAGCACAATGACGCTTATTGAGTTGACACGGTATCTGTCTGAGTTTATTGAGAACTCGAAAAAACCGCGGCCATCTCCAGTAAAAATAAACCAAGACGCACCAGTTTTCAAAGTAAGTTTCGACCAGAACTCTGATGCTACATTCATTGCAAAATTTGACGATAATTTCGGTGAAGAGTCATCGGTACCGTTTATAGCGAATTTCTCTCAATTCGATCAAAAACCAGAACCGCCAGAACCAGCCAAAGCGACTGTCATTCCATCGGCAGATCGATATGCAGTTTTTCGAGAAATAATCGAACAGGATATGCAGAGCGATAGTCAGGACCATGAGAATGAGTCGAATGCAGAGGATGATGATGAAGTGAATGGAGATGAAAAGGATGAACGGTTCGATAGCGATGAACTTAATTCTTGCATTAATAGTATCCCAATTAAAGTTGCAAAAATTGATACTAAAATAACAGAAGCCATTTCACAAGCTAAAGATCGATATGCTGCTTTGCGTGATATAATACTGGTCGAGGATTTGTTTGAAAAAGTATCGGGTGCGCCCACTGAGCGCTTCCCAAATCAAGAATTTTTAGACGAATCCGAAAAGGAAGAAGACCAAGACGTATTTTTAGATGCTGAAAATGAGAAGTCGACAAACGAGGAAAGCAGTCCTGAAAATAATCAAAATTTCGGTGAGATTATTGTAGGCAATGGGGGACAAAGAAAAACTCCGGAAATTCGCCAAAATGGGACACTAATACACACGTTGAGTGCAACTAATAAAGACGATTTGGAAATAGACGAGTATATGAATAGAGCAATTTCTAACCTTTCGTTAGATAGTCGAGATCATTTATCACCAATAGCAGCGAAATCTCCAACTTCAAACGCCCAGAATGCATCTACATCGCCTATGCATCCACAACAACAAAATAAGTCGCCGCTGATGCCAATCGAAAATCAAAAGCAACTAGGAAAATCTCAATTTAATGATATGTCGACATCTCCAATTCCGCAGCAAAAGTCTCCAGCACAAAAATCTCCGATGTCTAAATCTCCAATCACAAAATCTCCAATCTCTAAATCACCAGGTCCACAATCGCCAGCTATAACAAATTTAATTGACGCCAGCAAAAGGACTAACTCGGAGTCTCTAAGCGATGTTGTTGTCGGTTCCTCCCCTGAAGCAGAGAGCATAGTTCCTGAACCGCCAAAGACAATGCATACTCCTACTGCAGCTATAACCGAGTCATGGGCTATTTTCGATCAACCGCCGGACAATAATGTACGCACCAGTCAAATTATTAAATCACCGCAAGTTGCCTCAAAGGAAATGGTAGAATCACCTTGTTCATCGGACGGAAAAGACGAATGGAAAGGCTCACAAGACTACGGAAAACGTTGGCCGAAAGGACAAACATCTTCGTCGTCACGAGATCTTAGTCCATGGGATGATGAGGCGCCGGATTATAAAAAACGTCCACCACCAGGAACAGATCGCCATGGCTACTACATGCGTCATGCCCGAAGAATGAATTCTTGCGATGATGATTACGAGTTTGTTAAATTAATTCCTTGTGTTTTATAATGCAAATCATTTTTTTTAAACTATTGTAATATTATTTTTTCTTTTGTTAGATACGAAGAAGAAGTTTCGAAACGAAGAGAACGTAGGTCAAAGGGGCCACCAATAAATAGGAGTCGAGAAAATTTCGATTTAGGTAAAAAAAATTGTGATTTAACTATGATAAATGTTGTAGAATCTTATAATCGAGAAAATTTCGATTTAGGTAGTAGAAATTATGATTTAACTATGATAAATGTTGTAGAATCTCATAATTGGTATCATCATAATAATCATCACAGTTGGTCACCTCCTGAGGAGGACGATGCTCGGCCTCGACCTTTTGATCGTAGCGCATATGAAAGAAACACTTACGGGCCACCATATGAGAGAAGAGAACATAAAATAGCACCGCATTCATTGCATGATCGAAGAGATTACAAGAACTACGACAAGAGGAAATATTATCGCGAATACTCAAGACCGGAATATGATTTTGAAGCTTATGGCGAGTCGCCCGATTCAAAAGATAGAAAAATTAATTACTACGGCGATCGGGATAACTTCGAGAAACCGTCGAAGTGTCGACGTGATTATGAAAATATATACGAGGATGATTTTGGCAGAGAAGGCCGAGGGCACAAACCACGTGAGTATTTCTACGACCGCGAACGAAAAAGTTTCGATCGAGAAAGCGTTGAATCTTATGAGAGTACAGGACGCAGGCAGAAGAGTTTTGGCAGTGGTGATGTGTATGGCAGTGTGGATAGTAGAGAGGAGTTCCGGGAGAAGTATTTGTCATCAGAGAAGAGTCGATCTTTAAGAAAAGGCATGAAAGTAAGAAGTGGTGAAGACTATGAAGTAGACTCTGAGAACGAAGTTCAAATCAGACGAGGAGTTACTGAAACAAGGAGCTTGCAGAGACCTCCGCAATCAACGAGAGTCCGTAAAAGCAGTGGTTCAAGTCCATGGGATGGCGAAGGTAAACGGACATTTAATATTTTTCTTTATTTAATATTAATAAACTATAATTAGCAGAGGTCTTGCCACCTGCCGCTGGTCAAAAAAGTTGGAAAAGGCCTTCAAGTGCATCTGAGTCGGAGAGACGATTGGCTGACAACAGGCGAGTACTTTGTCATACATTATCTGGTTCGGACGGAGAAAAAGACAGAAGGTAGTATCATTTTTTATCTGGAATTTACACAATTTTATTTTGAAATTTTCGTTTAGATTCCGTAAAAAGCCAAGATCACGAGGAAAAGATGTTGAATGTCGACAACAAAATTTCGGAACTATACGATATTCAGGTCATCGTGATACAAACTATGATTATATCGATTACGAAGAATATGAACAGCCCCATGATGAAGATAAATTCGAGCGTTTGAATAGACGTCGCCAAGATATGCACCAAAGAATGATGGAAGCTGAGCGTCGAAAAAAGGGTGAAAAGTACAGTTTTGACGAGGACGAAACAATTACCTCTGCTTCAAAGTATATTAGTAGAAAAGATAATTTTTACCCTGAAAAAGATCGATACACTACTCAAAAATTCGAAGAGTTCGAAGAGCCAAAAAGCGGAAAAACATTAGTGCGCGAGTTCGACTTCGATGATTTTGAGGAAACGCCACGTTCGAATGCAAGTAGCAACAAATTTAATTTCGATGATCATGGATTTGAAAGCGATTTTAACTCGCCACCGCCAACAGTTCCATCACAGTCAACATTATCAGTAAATGTTAATAAATCTTCGTACAGGTTTTCGAATGATTTCTCCGAAAAAGAAAAGCAAACTGTTGCGAGCAATAATATTGAACCATCCGAATCTGCACAAAATACGCAATCGCAGAAGCTTCGATTTGATGAGAATGTAACAGTATCAAAATTCGAAAGCGATTCAAAAGCAGCATTTGAAGATGATTTTTCCAAAGCTGAATTTGATTTTGAGAGTGAGAATCAATGGCCGACTGATCTTCCACCTAAACGAAATAGCTTGCGATTAGTTAAAAGGCAAGATAATATAAAAAAATCAGAATCTGTTAATATATTTGCACGAAAGTCTGAAGATCCTTTTGAAGACGATGACTTTTTCAAGTCTGCATCTCCACCAATTAAAAATGACGCAAAATCTTCATCTTCATTAAAAAATAATGGTAACGACAGTTTTCAATGGAATAGTAATTTTGCTAAATTCGATGAAAATATGTGATTTGCCAATATGTATACATTTAATAAAACATTACAAATGACCCAGTGTGTTACAGAGGAAATGACAATTCGAAAAAATAGTATTGAAAGCGAAAAGATGACGCTTAAACTTACACGAAAATTTATTTTAGTCAAGTTAGTTTTGAAAGGTTTGTTCAAATATCAAGCGAATTATGATGTTCTCTAAAAATGAAAAACTATCAAAATCAAACAAAACCCAATATAATACTATATATTAATTAATTAATTAACTATTCAACTATTTTGAATAACAGATAATAAATTCTGTTTATAGATATTTATTTATTTGTTAAATGATATACATACTTATAGATACACATATATTAAGAGACATTGACTCGATAAAATTTTATTTTTATTATTTTTAACATAGCACTAAGTAAGCTTTCAATTGATATTATTTATAATTATAAACACACAAACAAAAACATAATGATGCAAACAACTGATACATACTCAAATTGAATAATATTGTAAAACTGCTGTGTTAAAAGGATTTGTATTACTATAGATATTTAAGAAATTACAAAATAGTTGTCTTCTCTTTATTTGTTTAGTAATATTTTACGAAAAATTGTATTCTTTTTTTCTATTTGTTTTAATATAATTTTAGTTTTTAATAATAATTAAAAATTTTGTTTTTTTAATTTGTATAATTTTTCTAATGATTTTATATTTTTTAATGGGACGTTTTACCGTTTGTTTTATCTCTGCGGCTGATAGATATTCAAATTTAAATACTCTAACAAAATCCAAATTAGGATACTTCTTTTATTGGATATACAATAAAACAAAACATTTACGTACACATTTAAAAAGACAATTTCACTTATCCATTTAAATAAAGTTAATAGCTTTGCAACAAACAAATAAAAATTAATCTTATTTCTGCCTTTTATGTTACGATTCTTACAGAGTTTATGGGTAGTATACGTACTGTCAAAATTCATAAGAAATAAAAATATTTAAAGAATAACAACTTCTGACATCGGTGATAATTTTGATTATAAAATATAATATGATCAAATACCGATTTCTTCTAGTCAGTTTTTGTAGTTAATCGAGAAATTCATATATAATTTAATATATTTATGACAGATTTATTGTTTGTTTTTTTAATCTATCAAATCGTTTTAAATATACAAGATTCTGATATATTAAACAAACACTTGGAAATGTATAAAATAGGATAGCACTGTTATATTTTTTGTTTAGGTAAATGCTTACCTTTTTAATTGTTATTGCTATTGTAAATAATTGTGACTAATTACCATTATAATTACAATGTATTACAATGAAATTGTTCATTTTCAAGAGCGATAGTCGCGAAAAATTCTTGAAACATTAATATATTTTTATTTCAAATAAATTTCCAATGGTAATATCATATAATATTGAGAAAAATATGTCTATATAAATGCAATAGTGGTACAGATTAAAATTGAATTATAATGTTAATAATGATAATTATAAGTAATATAAATTTTTTTCTCTTCAAAATACAATAATATAAAAATAGGTATATAGAAACACACAATATGTATTGTATTGTATAATATTGTGCAAACACTTTGAATATATGGTTTATAAATGAAATTCTTAACTAAAAAAAAAATTAAATAATTCAAAATAAACAATATAATAATTATATATACAATTATATTATTTAAATGATAATTAATATTATTATACGTATGAAAATGTTTCATCCATTACTTTTAAGATAAATAATAAATACATTAATGATAATAATAAAAAATTAATAGTGTAATTCATATACGAATTATGTATAACATTTTCATTTTATATTGATTTAAATAACAGTCAAAATGAATTGGTTTTCTTTTAATATAGAAAATGTAATTATGTTTTATATATAAGCAAGTTGAAAATTTTTAATGGAAAAATTACTGTTCAAATTGTGATTAATTATTAATGGAATTTTTTAAAATCTAAATTCAATACAATTTTGTTGCTACCAAATCAATTGTATTTATTCATATAAATTATTATTAAAATCGATCATTTTTTTGTAAATACATAATTGTTCTTTCGCTGTACAGGTAATGTTTTTCAAAATTAATAAAAGAACTTAATATCTTAAAAATTATGTAGATGTTTTTTTTACATTTCATCACCAAATTTTATAGACAGCTAAAAAAATTTGTTTTTTTTTTTTGTAAATAAAATGCAAAAGTTTAGTTTAATTGATTTTTATTATTCAGAAAATAACGTTTAGCAAATGTTTCACCAACTAGTAATGGAAATATTAAACTAGCATCTGCATAAATTTTAACTGGATTTGCATCTTTTTTTATTTTCCCCCAAGACACAGCTTCATCTGGACGTGCACCACTATCGCTACCATCAAATTCAGATGCTGTATTTAAATATACACAATAGTCCGCACCATTTCTCATTAAATTTGCATTACAAATATGATGTTTAACAAGGCCACCACCGATTATAATCATTCCACTGTTTCTAGATTTAACAGCCATCGTATTCAATCTCCGCAAATCGGATATAATGTCCAAAACAAGACCAGGATTTCTAAAAGAATGAAAATACATCATATCACCTAAACTTCCATCTGTTAAAGCTGGGCTAAAAACTGGAATTTTGTTTTTCGCTGCCCAATAGTATATTGAAGAAGGGTCATTTATTCTTTCTCCTAGCCGTTGAATTACTTTTGATGGAGTCCATAAGACATTTTGCTTGTTTTGTTCTTCAAGCATTTCATCCAATAGAGGTAGAACCCAATTCTCAAATTTACAGTAATTTTCATTTGGAACAAGTAAATTGCCTATTCTATTGATTCCTTTTTCTCGTAGCGCTTTACCTTCCAATTCGAAGGAGCCTTTAAATAAGTTTATCTCTTTTATACTTTTATATGTTCTCATATGAAAGCTTTAATATACCAACAAATGTGGGCGCTAAACACTTAATGAAATCTTCTTCAACTCCTCCTGCTGTAGTAACGATACAATCAACCATGCGATGCTCAACCAAAAAGCGTATTGTTTCTCGTACTCCCGACGAGGCCATATTTGAAGTATAACCAAAAAATATTGTACAGTTGTGCTTACGTCTAATGAAGTCATCATCCTCATTTAAGTCTATCGCATCTTCGGGTAGTGGAATTTCTCTACAATCCAACTACATACATATATAATCACTACCAATTCTATATATTTCTTACCATTTTGTTTATTTCAAGCACAGCCTTCCCAAAGTTAGTAGCTTGAAATCCAGTTCTTAGATAGCTTTCCAACAATTCGGAGTAATTAAATCCATTATTCCATTCATATCCAGCTACCGTAGGTGTTCCATCAGGCAGTTTACTACTAGAAACTAGAACAGAATCCTTAGCTAATTTTGGTTCTGCCGACATATCTAAACTTCAATAAGACAAGATAAATATAAAACCGGCACCAAGTTTATTTGTCAAATAATGCCTAATGTCATTATTTGGATGCATACTCTTTAATCAAATATAAACATACGTGTATGTATAACTGACTTTGATAAATTTTGTTATTCAAATGATTTGAATTTGATATGTAATAAAGCTACAATTATATGTAAAACCACATAAAATTAAATATGATCTTTAAGCAAGATTCAAAAAAATATAAACTAATGATAAGCAAAATTTAATTCAATTTATTTCAGCAAAATCAACAATAAGTAAGACGTCGTGGACCTAGTGAGCTCCATTGAAAATTAAGAAAGAAGCAGAAGCGACATGTGCAGTCGCCATATTGGTCTTGTTATTATTGCGAATAGGGTGTCTTTCTGGGGTACATTTGTGAAATAAATCAGCTCTAAGTATGGAAGAAGACAAAAATATAAATAATGGAGAAATAGATCAAATTGAAATTAAACATAAAGATGCACAAAAACACCAGAAAAAATCCAGCGTACGTGAGAAAGGTATTTGGAACTAATTAATTGTACCAAAAAAAAATTGATTTTATTTGCGGTACTCTGTATGTGCCTTGACGTTTTTGAATTTTGATTGGGCCTTTACAGGTGAAAATGCCGTACCATCAAGTTCATCGAAATCAACGGTAAAAATGTCAGAAGAAATATTGGATAATGTACGAGGTATTTAAATTAAAAATCAAAAATCTCTTATATTAAGAGATTATCTTTTTAAACATATTTTAAACGGATATTTAAAATATATTTTAGGTTTAGTAGATCATTTAAGCTTAGAGCAAAGAAAGATCAATGAGGTTGTGTTAGAAAAATTTAAATTCTGGTCAACGCAACCAGTCCCGAAACTAAATGAAGAAGTACTAACAAACGAACCAATCGAACCAGACAAGGATATATCTGAGATTCGGCAGGAACCGTATTCGCTACCACCAGAATTTAAATGGGACACATTAGATTTAAACGATTCAGCTATTTTGGCTGAATTATATACACTGTTAAATGAGAATTACGTGGAAGATGATGACGCTATGTTCCGGTTCGATTATCAACCAGAATTTTTGAAGTGGTCATTACAACCGCCCGGTTGGCGTCGAGATTGGCACGTTGGTGTACGTGTAGTAAAATCAGGTCGTCTTGTTGGGTTCATTTCAGCAATACCTAGTCATCTACGGTGCTATGATCGCGTATTAAAAATTGTTGAAATAAATTTTTTGTGCGTACATAAAAAATTGCGAAGTAAACGTGTTGCACCGGTTCTTATTCGAGAAATAACTAGGCGTGTTAATTTGACTGGTATTTTCCAAGCTGCCTATACGGCGGGTGTAGTATTACCTAAACCTATTGCAACTTGTCGATATTGGCATAGGTCTTTGAATCCTAAAAAACTTATCGATGTAAGTAAGATATTAAGGATATCAATAATGATAGGCAATTAAATGATTAAAATAATTTATTAATTTCTAGGTGAAATTTTCTCACTTGGCTAGAAATATGACAATGCAGAGAACAATGAAATTATATAAACTGCCAGATGCGCCTAAGACGAAAGGATTTCGAAAAATAGAAAAACGCGATATGGAAGGTGCTCATAAATTGTTATATGAATATTTGAACAAATTTAAACTATGTCCTGTATTTTCAAAAGAAGAGTTTGAATATTGGTTTACACCAATTGATGGCATTATAGATTGTTATATTGTTCAAAATGAAGATGGTGATATAACCGATTTGGTAAGTTATTATAGTTTACCATCAACTGTTATGCATCATCCTGTGCATAAAACGGTCCGTGCTGCCTACTCTTTTTATAATGTTTCAACGAAAACACCTTGGCCTGAGTTGATGAATGATGCTCTTATATCGGCCAAAAACATCAATATGGATGTTTTCAACGCGCTCGATCTAATGGAAAACAGAGAATTCCTTACTACATTAAAGTTCGGAACTGGTGATGGAAATTTGCAATATTACCTATATAATTGGAAATGCCCTAGTATGCGTCCTGATGATGTTGCACTTATACTTATGTAGTTTTTTCTTTCTATAATGTACTGTAGGGAAAATAAAATACGCGCTAAAAAATGATCATAAATATTAAATTTTAAATAATAAATTACACAAATTGGAACAATCGACTATTTTAACATATTCATTTTTGGTTAATTCTTTACACTTAAGTTAAAATAACACTATCGTTTACATGGAAAATTATAATAAAAAAGAGAAAACTCTAAAAACTGTATAGGATATATGAGAAAAACAGAGATAAACAGTTAAGATTGCGTCTGTGTTGATGTTGTTATTTTTTTTTAAGTACATATATTGAATAATTGATTGAACATTTTTAATGACAACGATCTATTGATGAGAGAGAGAGAAAAACACAGAGCGTGTGTATAGAAGTATTACATTTCTTAAAGTAAATGCCTATAATATGTTAATAGTGAGCTCACATAAATTTATTATATTCAAATGAAATTTGTGAGATGGCACAAATTTTAGAAATAAAAATGACATTAATTTAAAGAAAACAAAATACAATAAATTACGAAAGAAAGAAAAAAGTGCTTTTAAAGGATATTTCATTACTTTCTAATTTACTGTTATCAATATGAGAATTGGTAAATCATTCAATTTTTTTGTAAAAGAATTTTTTTTTATTGGAACGTACTATATGTTAATGATTCTAAAATTAAACTATTAAAGTGTTTATTAACAATTTCATATTTTTATCCATATTTGTTTTTTTTTTACTTGTAAAGTTTCTCTTGTGATTGCCGCCAGATAACTATTCGAAGATATTTCATTAAAAATAAACGATTTTATAACTGATGAGACATTTGAGTTTTACAAAAACTTTTTTAAATAAATGTTTTATTTAAAAAAAAAACACACAAAGACTATTTATAGACAATTTATAATTATTTTAGATTATATTTTCAAATGCATAAATATCTGTTTTGTATAAAAAAAATTAATTTGTATTTTCGTTTAAAAATGAACAACTATTTATAAATATAGAGATTTAAATATTAAAAAATATGTCCTATTATTTAATTGAAATATTTTATAAAAAGAAATTTACGAAAAAGGAATTTTTTTTTTGAAATTATTTCTTTTACTATAGTAATAGTTATATATTTAGCACATGTAAATATTTAACTTTACTAATCGCGTGATAGAAAAATTTAAACATTGGTTGCAAAAATTTGAATATGGCAACTCAATTAAGACATACAAAAACAAAAGTGGTACGAATGGATCAAAGCGAAGTAGATTTTATGAATTTTACTTTGTTTTGTAAAAGGGCACGTCGAATTTTTCTTGTTGAACAAATGTATTATTTTTTAAATAAATAACATTGAAATAATTTAGTTTTTAAATAAATGCAATTAACTAAAATATCAATTAAAAAATTGAGAACAAAGTGAATGTGTGTTTTATGCTGTTTTCTTCTGTACATCGCGGACCATATTGAAAATAGAGAAAAATATTGCTCTGAATCGAAAATCTGTTTGTTTTGACAGCTATTATAGTAAGAAAAGCGTTTGTCAACGACGGAGTAGAAAAATAAACTTGTGAGATAAAGTGTAATAAAATAAGCAAAAAGAAAAATACGAACAGTAAATCTCAACAAATATTTTGTTAATAATATTTTTACTTCACACATATTAATACGTTATATCTATACATAATTTTTGCTATATGAAACTAGTTCTTTTGAAAATAGAGTTTCAATTTAGAAATAGAGTTTATACGAAATTATAAAAAAATTCAATTCAAATAACATAATCATAAAAAATTTAATTCTTATTTGATTTTTGTACTATTATAATATATAATCACGTAAAAAAAAAAATTGGTAAAAATTTGTAAAAAAAGTGCGATTTGTCAGACGGAGGTACAAATCATAATAATATTGCAAACGATATTTTTCATTGTCAATATCGTTGTTGCTTTGTGTCCTTATAATTTTTGTTGACCGAAGAAACCCAAGAGCAAAGAAGATTTCATGCAGTTAAAGTTGTTGGAAAAGCATTAAATTATTTTCTTGTTAAACAAAGCTAGGATGAACCTGCTGGGCAGAACTGATATTGATTCTGGTGGTTTTTTCGTTAATTTCAATCAAAATTGCACGTAAGCTAAAAATGCTACATAATTAGTTGGAAATCTTTTTTTTTTTTTGAAAAAAAAACTGCATTTTTTAATGAAGATATTGTATTAAAAAAATAATTTGGTTTTAGATCGCTTGCGGTTGGTTCAAAGAATGGATACAGTCTTTTTGGTTTGAACAGTGTTGACACTACATTGGAAGAGATTTACAGCAGTCATGGCGAAGAGATATGTCTTGTGGAGAGATTGTTTAGTAGTTCATTAGTGGCTGTTGTGTCACTTAATTCTCCTAGGAAATTAAAAGTATATAACTATTATTGAATTGACTGACAATAGTTAGTTACATTCTCTAAATTCGATTTGTGTATATAGTTGAATAATTTCTTTTTTAATTGGATTCAGTATTTGACTAAATGCTTAAATATTCTGTATAAATCTTATTTTAGTTGGTAATCATTGACTATTTTATTATATAGGTATGTCATTTCAAAAGGGGTACGGAGATATGTAACTACTCCTATTCAAATACAATTCTAGCGGTTAAATTAAATCGTGAACGCTTAGTTGTATGTCTGGAAGAAAGCTTGTACATACATAATATCCAAGATATGAAAGTGGTCCATACAATAAGGGACACTCCTAGCAATCCAGCTGGACTTTGTGCGTTAGCGTCAGCATCTGATCATTGCTATTTAGCGTATCCCGGAAGTGTGACCGCTGGAGAAGTTCAAATATTTGATTCTATTAATCTGAATGCAAAGACAATGATTCCTGCTCATGATTCACCATTAGCCGCACTTGCTTTTAGCCCGTCTGGAACTGAAATTGCTACGGCTAGCGAAAAAGGCACTGTTATTAGGGTATTTTCGGTTTTGGATGGATCGAAAGTTTTTGAATTTCGACGAGGAGTTAAACGATGCGTAACCATAGCTTCATTAGCATTTAGCACATGCTCTGATTATCTTGTTTGTAGTTCCAATACTGAAACTGTACATATATTCAAATTAGAGAAAAATAATTCCGAAACAAAAGAAAATAGTCAAGCTAAAGATGATTGGATGGGGTAAGTTATAAAGCAATATAATTTTTTTTTTTAAATGTTCATAGATTAATTCTATTAATATGTAATGTTAATTTTTATTATTATAGATATTTAAGCAAGGCTGTATCCAGTTATCTACCTACTCAGGTAACAGGTGTTTTTACTCAAGGACGAGCGTTCGCATCGGCAGTATTACCAGTAGCTGGTATGCGAAGATCGTGTGTAATTACAACAATACAAAAGATGCTGAGGTATAAAGAATCTATTCAAATAATATTGCCATTGTTGAATTAATATCATTTTTCTCTTATTCATTTAATTGATTTCTTTTCTATTTAAATATGAAGACTTTTAGTTGCTTCACAAGATGGTTTTTTATATGTTTATTCGGTTGCACCAGTTGAAGGTGGTGAATGTCAACTCATTAAAAAGCATGATCTTAGAAATATTGAAGATTTGCCAACAAAGCCAAAAGGTTTTTAGTCAATTTTAAACAACCTCAAATAAAAATATTTCTAATTATAAGGTATTTATGTTTTATTAGAAAATACTACAACGAAAAGAAGCCCATCACCATCGTCAGGTCCAAGTTATGCAGCAACTGTTAAAGGTGAGGAGAATCAATAAGATTTTCATCATCAAAAAGGGGAAGATAATATAAATAAATAAATCAATATATAACTTAGAAAGTGATTATTATCTATCTTTGCTATTCATGTTTACGTTCAATACATAATTCTTAAGCGAAAAAGTGCAAACAACAAAGACCAATATTTCAATATAAATCTTATTATTTTAAGCAACGAATTATAATAAAATTCGTTCTTTTATTTAAGAGAAATTCGTAATTTAACAGGAGAAAAAAACGGATTCTGTGTATGTAGGATTTTTAATTCGTTCAGTATGAACGGTTGCAAGTGAGCAAGAGAGGACGAAATAAAAAAAAATATTTTAATTGCAAATCAAGCACCTATTTAAAAAAAAATATACCAATTATATCTAAATTCTTATACATCGTTTAGTCTTCGTATAAATCTACAAACATATGGGACATATTTCTAAAATCAAGAAAATATCATAATATATCAGACAAATTTTTTGCATACAATATAAAAATAGTTTTGATCGGTTAGTTTTTTTTCCTCACAGACCACTCTATTCATATATTCTATCATAAATTATATAAAGCTAATAATCATGAGGTTTTTTCATTACAATAGAAAATTTAAAAAAAAGTAAAAAAAAACTTTAAATTATTATATTTTCAGATAGAAAATTTTGTATACACATTTATATATATACATAAATATTTACAAAATAAACTATTTTTGTTATATTTTTATTTATTACGTGACTATAATGTGTATGAGCGGTGAAATATTAGAATAAAATGTAAAGAAAAAATAATTTTTGAAATAAATATTTAATGTTTTTGTGTTTCTTAAAGAAACACTATGGATACGATATTTTTCGTGTAAATTATGCTTTCTATTTAATAATAAAAAAAATCCTTTTTGAAATAAAAAAAATTTTTAAATGAAGTTTTTTTTTTGTTCTCGACAAAGAATTTTTTTCCCAAAATTTTTTTGTTTACATTTAAAAAAGTATCAAATTTGGTGTCAATAAGTTTTTGTCTTAGAAGTTAGTAAAGAAATATTCTATTTTAATCAATTAGATATATATGATGGCAGTCTGATAAGTCAGTGATAAATGAAACAAATAATTCAGTTATTGAACAGATATTGATTAAAAATTTTATAGGATTTGCTATTTTCGTTTTTATTCAATTCAAATAAAGATAAATACTATAAGTCTATTAGTTTTATAGGCATTAACATATATAGAAATCTAATGAAACAATTAAAAATATTACTTCAACTAATAAATTATTGCAAATTGTTAATGTTTTGCCAAAAAGTTAATGATTGATTACATTAATTTTCAAACAAATATTTAATATTATTAGTTGTTTGTAATTTACAGAAAATGTTTCACTAAAAAAAAACCATATAGTCGTTAAAAAGGCTTTTATGGTAACTGTGCTGCAACCTATGCAGGCAAGTATTATTTTTTGCATAAAATTTTTGAAAAATGTTTGAACATTTTCTTAAAATCTGGAATGTAAAAAAAAGTGTTTTTTCTTTAATAAAATGAGAGGATTGGAAACAGAAAATTACTTAGATTTTGAACCCTTTCGATAAGTAAATTATTCCGTAAATGAATTATAATTATTATTTCAAAATTAGAAAATAACTTGTTCTAGCTTTTGTTTGCAGCGGTTTAAAAATAAACGAAACTGTTCGAAAATGTAGTGCAGCTAACTTCAGAAGCATATAGAAGCAAAATTTGATTGTCATTTAATAAGAATTGCGGTTAGTGTCTTATATTGGGTAATATTGTTGGAGTAAAAGTGTTGAAAAATTATGGATTTGTTCGATTATATGCCATCTAATAAAGGTTTTCCAGAATATAATATTCCCGGACTAGTTAAACATGATTTTCATCCATATGAATCAAATGGAGGGTAAAGAATATATTTGCGACGAAACGATTTTATTTATGCTTACACATTTTTTCGGTGTTATTTTGTTTCAGGAGCGTTGTTGCTATTGCCGGAGATGATTTCGCAGTAATTGCAGCTGACACCCGTTTGAGCACCGGTTATTCGATATTAACAAGAGATCAAAATAAATTGTTTAAACTATCGGACAAAACACTACTTGGCTCATCGGGATGTTGGAGCGATACATTAGCTTTGACCAGTCTTATTAAAGTACGAATGCAAATGTACCATCATTTACATCAAAAAGTGATGTCAACAAATGCTGTCGCTCAAATGCTTTCAATTCTTATGTATCATAAGAGATTTTTCCCATATTACGTATCGAATATATTGGCTGGTGTTGATGAAAATGGTAAAGGAGTTGTCTACAGTTATGATCCAATTGGTCATTGCGAAGTAACTACTTATCGTGCTGGAGGATCTGCTGGTACACTATTGCAACCGGTTTTAGACAATCAGATTGGCTATAAAAATCAACAAAATATCGAAAAGGAATCTATTTCCAAAGAGAAAGCCGTATCTGTCATTATTGATACGTTTATATCGGCTGCTGAAAGAGATATTTATACTGGGGATGCCATCATCCTTAATATAATCACAAAAAATGGCATTGAAGTTAAAGAAGTTGCTTTAAGAAAAGACTAGATTTAGATTGTCTATAATATTTTCACAATTAAATATTATTTAATTTGATGAATTTTTTTTGGTATTTCGTTTTATAGCGAATAAAAAAACAAAAATTTTCTAAAGATTCTATTTTAATTTCATTTCTTCCAATAACGACAGATCTATATGATCACTTCTGTTACATATATTTTATCATTTTTGAGCATCTTTATTTTCATTCGAAATCATTTAGACCACACTATGAATATAACGATTTAAATTACAATATATTAAAATATTTCTAACCGTTCAATTTGCAAAATATATTTTAATAACCATACCATATATATATATATACTCTCTCTAAACATTTTCGAAATAATTTTATAAATTAATAATATTGAATTCAGTACAGAAATGAATAAAGTTTAAAAATATATATTTTTTTCTTTTATTTTATTTCATTTTATTAACGACTAGGTAAATTATAAGACGTTCGCTGAACAAGCATTTTTTTAATAAACAGTAGTTTATTATTTAAATTATAAATAAAACAAAATCAAAAAAAAAAAATCGGCAAAAAAGTCTTGCTCCGATTTACAAAGTCTTAAATTCCTTTTTTTTTATTTATAATGTAGAAAATTATTTATTGCTGTTATTTGAGAAAAAAAAATTGTTTACCATCTTCCAGGATAAAACTATTTTGAATATAATTTTAATAGTACATTAAAGCAATAGTAGTTTTTTATCAAAAAATTTCCTCCATCTTAAATGATTTCATTTGAATAGTTGGATATATTTGTATCGAAAATATTTATCAGTAATATGAGTAATGTACGCACATTGACCAGAGTTCAACCTCAATTGAAATTTTCTTAATTGTATCTCATTTTAAGTAGAATATATATTATTATTATACATCCGAATTTAAATTATTTCAATATCTTTTTTTTTTAATATCCATATATCCATTCAATAAATGTACTATATATATATATATATTTTTTTTTTTTTTATTTAAAGAAAAGTAAAGAAAAATTTTAAAGAAATTAATTCATGCATTTGTGATTTTGCCTCTCGACGAACTGCACGTTTACTGCTGCGTCGAGGGCACAAGTGGGGCTCCGCGTTCTTTACCACGTAGTTTTATTCCAATCACTCGTTCGATTTTTCCAAGAATCATATTGTTGGGGATGCCACGACCAGCTTCATAATCGTTAACAACCTGTTGTTTTTCACAAATTTTCTACAAAAGAACAAAATCAAATTAAATTAATCGATATGGTTTATTTTTTTGTAGATTTTACATTACCGTGGCAAGATCCTTTTGACTTAGATTTTTTGCTTGACGACCCTGTTGAATCAATTTACCAACATCCAAGGGGATCTTATCGTGTTTCAGCTCTTCAGTCTCCCTATCAAGTTTAGCAGTATTTTTTGATGATAAATGCTGCTTATTTGTACCGGCACCATCTGCAAACATTCAACAGCTATTGTATACGTGAATCGGTACAAAAAATCATTTAAAAATAGAACCAACACATTTTCTCTGTTTTCATTTTTTCATAAATCAATAAATAATCAATGTATCAAAAGTTATCCATCCATCCATTAACTAATAATTTAATATTATCTGTTATTGGATAGTTTTTTCTTATTTTTTTTACTATGATTTATTAATTTAACACAGGACACCATAGGTTATGGTCAATCCGTTGTATGTAAACACACATTATCTTACAACGTATAATAAATATATTTCATTTAATAAAGGAAACATTTCAAGATTTTAACAATTACACATTAAAGAATGGGAACATGTGGTTAATTATATATAAATATATTAAAATCGGAACCTTTATTATCTATAATAAAAAAAAAAGAACAAATCCCCAAAGTTAATATTGATATCATAACGATTATCAAATTTGTATATTTTTAAATAGTTTAATTCATTGTATATTCGCAAAAAAAGAGAAGAAAAACAGCATTAAATTCTTACATTTTTGCTGAGTTTCAATAGGAATTCCCTGTCGTCGAGCAGCATTAATTGCGGTTTCAGTTTTTAATGCCGATGCCTTTGGTGCTCGCTTACGCAAAACAGTAACTGTATCCCAATCAGACATTCTTTCAAATTAAACAAATTTACAACTTTAGATGATTTGATCAAATTATCCTTAATAATTTAAGTATTTGTGATGATCTTCTATATAATATAGAAACTGGAAACAATTGGAAATGTGGCCAGCTCAGATTTTACAACGATATGACGAAATCTCGTATTTATTTTGTAGTTCCACTGTCAAATTCAGCTCGTAAAACAATAGACACCAAATATCATCTATATAAAAATTGTTAAATTCTATATGACGTCTTTGGGTGGGCGCTAAATGATAAGACAACAAACTGGATACCTATGATATAGAAGTATTTTGCCACCAACTAAATAATAACCAAATAATCGTAATTTTTATTTCACAAAAAAAAAAATTTGAATCTACTATGAAAAAAAATTAACTTATAAAAAATATTTTTTCTTAAAAATAATATATATTTTTGTAAATGATTTGTTGAGTTTTTTTTTATATATATAATCAGTATAACAGTTAAGTTCATATACAATTCCACCTAAAATAAAAAATATACGAATATCTAGTTTTAAAATATTTCTGTTTTAATAAAACTACAACAATAGATATTATTTCTGTTTGACAACTGAACGCTTTTAGAAAATTGCAAAAATTCCATAATAAATTTTGCAAAAAAGAGTGTACACTGTTAATGGAATTGTTCGAAATAGTGAATTCTTCTTAAATGTCGTTGCGCTCCAATCGTCCATTGTATGAAAGAATCAATCGACGTCAGTCAGTAGAGAAAATCGCGTCCATCTCTCATGTTTTTTTTTTGTGTTGGTTTGGAAGGAAATTAATTAATAAACTTTGTGTTGAAAATTGTTTTATGCAAAAAAAATTATCAATTTTGGATTGATTCAAAGCCTCCCATTAATATGATTGTAGCCGTTTTGTAGATTAGTTGTGTGGTGGTTGTATTTTTTTGCCAATTCGAAACCGCTTTTACATATACATAGTGTTTTCTAAGGAGGGGAGGAAAATATAAACCCAAGGAAAAAAAAGTGGTCTGTCCTGGTTCTCTTCGTCGGATAAATAAATAGTCTCATTGTGCGTGAGGGACTTTAAAACATAATCTAAAAAAAAGTTCACATTTAATAATAACCGGAAGAAATAAAAAATTGATTTGTGAATAAATGTAGATTTGTTTAAATTGGAAAAAAGAAAAAAAAGGAATAAAAAATATTTTTTTTTTTTTGTAAAAGGGAAGTAATCATAAATTACAGGAAGAAAAATTTAAAAAAAAATGCAATTTTTGTGATGATGTTCAAGTAGAATGTGATGCGGTGGTGTGATTGTGTGAATGGTTTTGTTGTTGGTGTTGTGTCTCGTCGAAGCCGTGGTGTCATTCGAGGAATATGGGGGCACAGCAAGCAAAGGATCGGTCATCGAGTAGCGGAGGCGGTGGCGGCAGTATAAGTGCCGGAGGTAATAGCGGAGGAACGGGTTGCAGTAGCAACGCACTAGGGGCCGGATCCACCCTTCGGGCTAGTCGTACACGACCTCGTCTACCAAAGGATAATCGCGTTATAGGATCGAATATTTTCACAGAGCATAGCGGTAAGATTAACAACATTCATTTTATTATATAAATTCAATCAAATCATGGAATAGTCAAACATTATTTTTTTTGGACAAACAAAAAATTTATTTGTCGGAAAGTGTATATTTTTTGTGGGGCTGGCTGGCTGTGATAATATGCTTGAGTGTGTGCGTACGGTTTCAGTGCAATTACTATTGTATATGCTAACTAACTCCCATGTAAATATTGTTTATGGTTTTGCTCCTAACTTTATGATAAGAAAAAAACATTTCTTTGTTAATAAATCGATTATCATTAAAAAAAAAGTGTCTATTAATTTGAAAAAGTTCAAAATAATAAGAAATTATTTTCATAATGCAAATTCGTCGATAACATCTGAACGACATCATGTACATATGAAACTGATTGTGCACCATTTAATATTAAATAGTATGATTTAAGTTGGGCGCACTTAATAAGATTATTCATCAAAAAATGATAAACGAAAACCAATAAAAACTAATGTTTTTATCTGTAAAAACCAACACAAAATTGCTGGTTTCTTGGATTTTGGCCGAGTCATATTGTGCTAGCATTATCGGTATTATTGTTTGTTGCTTTGTCTTTAAGGGACAAGAAATCAATAAAAATTTCGATAAAATCAGCCCGGAAAACAAGAGATCGATTCGATGGTGTTTAACTGCACACAAAACATGACAATTATTATTATAATTATTATTTCATTTTTCTTATATTGGTATTGTTTGAAATTGCATTTTTTCGAAAATATATATTTTTTAAAAATAATCAATATTGAGTTTCCTTTCATTTTTATATTATCTTTTTAATAAATATCTTAAAATGATTATCATAGATTTTAATTGCATTTATCCATAATCGTAACTAATAAACAAAGAACATTTTTATAATCTATTTAAAATGTTTTGCCATAAAAGTTTTTATCATTAATAATTGAATAAATTGTTAACAAAAAAAATCAATGAATAATATCAATTAGGCTTACTTACGATCTTATATATGTTTACCAAGGTTGCCCAGGAAAAATTTCAAATTCATACAAAAATATTTTATCTTTGATTTAGTAAAATTTCTATGATGAAATAAACCGTTTGGACTCCAAAAAAAATGTCCAGGTCTACAATCTAATAACCCCGTTTACTGGATCTCAAAATATCTAAATTTTCCCCCATTAATGAAATATGTAAAAAGTGTGTTTTTTAATTATTTTTAGAGCTAAAAAAAAATCCAAATTAAAAATCTACAAAAAGAAAAGTGTTCCTTTCTTCTCTACGGTTGATTTTATTTGGTCAGAACCATATTTTACTACATTTAATAATAATAATATGTGATATTTACTAACGTGAAATGGGGATGCAATTTTCGTTCAAACAAAAATATCTACCTAGACCCACACTTTACTATTTTTGTTATAATAAAAAAAATCCTTTCAGTTGAATATTTAAAAAAAAAAAATTTTAAACGTATAGAAATTGCTTAGAAAAGATTTTAAATAAAGTTAAAACAGTTAAAAAACTAAAAGTGTCTCCTTGTCATTTGACAGCTGTTCAAAATATTTCCTATCTAAATCGGCATTTTGTTTAGTATAAGGTTTGCCATTTTATATTATAGTTTTGTTTAATTACACAATAATAGGTTAAAACAGTAAAATTGTTGTACAAAAGTGTTGAGACCCAATTGTCGATTGGCTGCTAGGAGAACAGGTTTTGAATGTAGATTTTTTTCGAACAAAAAACAATTTTTTTTCCAGCGATGAACCTTATTTATCGTTTGGTGGACAGGTAAATAAGCAAAATCGCCATATATGAGGCTTTGAAAATCCACAAATGATTATGGAGAAGCTATTGTATTAATGAAAAGTGAATGTATTATTGTCTGTTTCCCTTTAAAAATAAAGAAGTTGATATCAATTCTGAGAGGTATGGTCGTGTAATGACAGACTAAGTTCTAAGATTTGCACATATGCACCATATGTGGTTCTAACCAGGTGGCGCCACAAAACATACAACATGGCAAAAAATATTGCTTTATTACGGCAAAAAAAATAAAAAATACGGATTTTTATAAAATATTTCTTGGCCCAAGCTCTAAGATTTAATGCTGGACCATATGTGGTTCTAACCAGCTGGCGCCACAAAACATACAACATGGCAAAAAATGCGGCTTTATTACGGCAAACAAAAATACGTTTTTTTTATAAAACATTTTTTGGCCTAAGCTTTAAGATCTTATTCTTGACCATATGTGGTTCTAACAAGGTGGCGCCACAAAACATACAACATGGCAGAAAATATTGCTTTATTACGGCAAAAAAATAAAAAATACGGATTTTTATAAAATATTTCTTGGCCCAAGCTCTAAGATTTAATGCTGGACCATATGTGGTTTTAACCAGCTGGCGCCACAAAACATATAACATGGCAAAAAATGCGGCTTTATTACGGCAAACAAAAATACGTTTTTTTTATAAAACATTTTTTGGCCTAAGCTTTAAGATCTTATTCTTGACCATATGTGGTTCTAACAAGGTGGCCCCACAAAACATACAACATGGCAAAAAATATTGCTTCATTACGGCAAAAAAATAAAAAATACGGATTTTTATAAAATATTTCTTGGCCCAAGCTCTAAGATTTAATGCTGGACCATATGTGGTGTTAACCAGCTGGCGCCACAAAACATATAACATGGCAAAAAATGCGACTTTATTACGGCAAACAAAAATACGTTTTTTTTTATAAAACATTTTTTGGCCTAAGCTTTAAGATCTTATTCTTGACCATATGTGGTTCTAACAAGGTGGCCCCACAAAACATACAACATGGCAAAAAATATTGCTTCATTACGGCAAAAAAATAAAAAATACGGATTTTTATAAAATATTTCTTGGCCCAAGCTCTAAGATTTAATGCTGGACCATATGTGGTTCTAACCAGCTGGCGCCACAAAACATACAACATGGCAAAAATGCGGCTTTATTACGGCAAACAAAAATACGTTTTTTTTTATAAAACATTTTTTGGTCTAAGCGTTAAGATCTTATTCTTGACCATATGTGGTTCTAACAAGGTGGCGCCACAAAACATACAACATGGCAGAAAACATTGCTTTATTACGGCAACAAAATAAAAAATACGGATTTTTATAAAATATTTCTTGGCCCAAGCTCTAAGATTTAATGCTGGACCATATGTGGTTCTAACCAGCTGGCGCCACAAAACATACAACATGGTAAACATTATTTGGCCTACGCTTTAAAATTTTAGTCTGTATCATAGGTGGTTCTAACCAGCTGGCGCCACAAAACGTCAAAAAATACTGCTTTATTACGTGAAAAGTTTCCAGGACGTATAATTTCAAGATTTAGTGGTGTCAATTGTTCCCCAAGAACGTACAATTTGACGTCGTTGGACTTTTTCTTGTCCGGGGTTATGTGCCTCATACTTTAGTCAAAAATGACCTCAGAACAAAATCGAGTCCTACAAAAAATCACTTGGCGGCCATCTACACTATTTTATACTTTATGCATAATGGCAAGTATGAAATAATGCAAATGGCCGCCAGGTGATTTTTTGTCGGACCAGACAGACAACACAACAATATGAAAATTTTATCAAAATCTTAATTGTAAATGTGTTCGATAGCCTTTTACAGTGAGTTCTATTAAAATAAGCTTTTGCAATAACAAAAGAAAGTCCATTAAAAAAACCTTTCTTCAATTAACTATCGATACAAAATGCATATGTACTCGTACTTAAAAAATCTCATTTCAAATTAATCGATTGTACATAAATAAAATTTTGAATATTATGTTTTTCATTTATATTTACTGAGGCCAATATTTATTATAATTTGCAATCTTGTCCTTCCTTCGGTTGTGTCCGTTATTTTATATCCTTCCATTGAAGAACTTTTTGTAATTAGCATCGAAAGCTATCAAGTGACAAGCCTTAATCCAATTATGGCGCATTCATTTCAAAAGGAAATATTTCCTTATACGACTATATCGAATTAATTTTGAATGTGCATACATGTGTACGGATATGTGTGTTGTGTTGTGTGTGTGCGAGGGTGTTCATATTTCAATTTGACTGGCGGACTATAAGCCCAGTTTAAATGTATTAATTTGATAGGGGAAAAACGTTCGAACAAAGAAAGCCGATATTTTCATTTGGAAAATGTCTTCTTTAGCAATTTCGAATACACTAACTGGATAAAACTTTCGGATTAAGTAACTATCAGCTCTTATACACATACATATGTGTACACACCCTATGGCACTACCAATGTATAATCACTTCAAAATAGGACAAATTATTTATTATACAAATTTCAAATTTGATGATCAAACAAAAGAGGAATTTTTAAAAAAATAATTATATACGCTTTTCTTGAAAAATAAAACTTTTGAAAATGTTCGAAAATTCTTTTAGTTTTGATGGCAAAGTCTTAAAAAATTTATGCTGCTAATGCAACCAACATCGAAACATTGTTAGTTGGGATGACAAAAATATCACCATCTAAATTTAGATTTCTATACAGACTGGTACGGTCGTCTTTCGACGCAATTCTAATAGAAAATGCTCCAGTTTTAACAGTGAAAAGGGTGGCAATCAAATAAATAAAAAGAAATAGAAATTAACGTACAAATAAAGTACGAGGGAGAAAAAAAATTATTTCCCATATTGTCGTTTAGATTGATAGAAAAGCGAAACGAAGTCTACTGAAAACCGCTCGTATGCGGTCGCTTGTGTTCCAGGTTACATGCGTTACGTGTTTTTTGACGCGTATACCAGTTTCGAAATAAATATGTGCGTGTATAACAGTTGAAATAGTGGCGAATTTTGCCGGCTAAGAATGAAAGTGAAAATGCCGGTAAAATTTTGGGTGGTGCGGCAATAAATTTGTTGGAAAACTCGTCAAATCGGAAAATTTTAGAATTTACACTGGAGCTATAAAAAAACCCGCACTTCCATGAGGCATTGTAACAAACTGCATGGTACTTGTGGGAAAATTGTGTAAAAGATTAATTAAGAGTATTGACATTTTGTTATAGTTTGTAGAGTTAATTTGTTTTAGAAAATTAAATAAAGGACTTGATAATGGAATTGATCTTAGATTTTTGTTGGCAATACATTCGTAAGGACAGTGGGGGCAAATTTTAAACTTTACTAGTGCGATTAAAGCGGCTCGTTTAAAACCATTTTCATATGTTATGTCATTTTAATGCGTAAACAAATAGATTTTTTTTAATATTGCGGATTTTGTTGTTTGATGGAATTAGTTTTTTGAAATTTGCAATATAATTTCATTTTATTTATTTCACTATTAAAATAAAATTTATAAAGTGGAAGAGCATATACAAATATAAATTGCAAGTTATTTGATTATATCAAAAAAATTATGTGCACAAATAAAAATCCATTCCAAAAATTTCAAAATGCATTAAATGAGAGAATATGATATTATGTTGAAATTAAAAACACACCGCAATTTAGTTAATATAAATTTTAATGTTAAAACAATCATTTATACATATTGAAAGCTCCTTTATAATATAAATGTGTGTTTGTAAATTGAAATGGTAATTTAAATACACATGTGCATTTAAATTAAATTAAAAAATAAAGCATTATCCAACCTGCTGTCGGATTTGTTTTTCAGTACCAGCACTTCGGCAAATTTTCACAACACTTTAAGAAGCCAAAGTATTTGTTCGCTATCAAACTGTTTGATGTGAATTCTCCTTCTAAAGCCAAAAGACAGTCTTCCCACTGCAAAGACTTGCCTAGCTTAAAAACAATAAAGCCTGATATGTATTCGACCACTTTTTCACTATATTCTATAAGTGCAGATGTTTAATAAAAATAAAATACATTTCCTATTCATATCAAAATATTGGAAAAAAAATAAAAATTGCCTGTCGTTGTGTTTAAATTATATTTTTCTTTGGGATAAGTGAATTCAAATGAATATAAATAATGCCTTTGGAATGCAATAAATTTCTATTACGAAAACTAGATGTCAGTGGATGTCAGGTCTATATAAAAAAATCTACACAAAAGTATGCAAACGTTACGATATCTCGCCGCTTTAGAGATAATTTAGACAGAAAAATTTGCCTGTACACATATACGAAAATCTGACGTTAGGACCTATTCAGATATTCTTTAATCTAAGGAATTGACCTCCACAATGGAAGGAATTCTTTATGAGGGATTGAAGGAATTACTTAGTATATTAGAGGGAGTATTACGTGAACGCAACCTGATTGGCAGATAGAACTAAGGTGGTTTCTGAATAGGAAATTGTGGATGAAAGCAGATTTTTTTAAAGGATATTGAGTAGACGATTTACTGATAGAAGGCTAATGAGTTGATAAATAATTATTACAGTCCATTTATTTGTCTACGAGACAAATTGGGTTAGTAGGCAAAGGTAAATTACGAAAATACCCACATGAACTGGAGCCACAACGCAATTCGACATTTCTGCCATGCATTACATTTTACGATTGAGAAATGTTTATTCATCTTGCAATTGAAATGTAACTGCAAGTGCAGTCTTATTACTTGTCCATATTTAGGGGATTATTTTTTGTATTGATTCATATTAATTTCTTTAATAAATAATTTAATTTTAAAAAGAGAACTGAATTAACCGACATTTGATTGTCGGTTAATTAAAATGGCCGATAGTGGCGTGCTCGCGTCAATTGGTAAATCGTTATTGAATTTCATCTTACGAATAGACAATTATTATACGCAATTGTTATTCGGTGCAAAAGTGGGGCACAATATTAAAGAGAGTTTCGTCGTATCTAAAGTAGGATACATTGATGGTAAATTTCATCATTTGTGTGCAATGCTGGGAAAATATTGAAAATTTTATCTTACACCTCTCAAATATCAGTGAAACAGTTCAATCTACTTTAAGGGCTAAGAGATATTTCAATCTAGACCATATGCTGCCTTAGATTTAAATATGATATCAGATACGAGAGCAAAACGTTTCTCCATAAGCATTTATGCCATTATGTGGTAAACGATAGTGTGTAGAAAAGAAAAGAAAAAATGTTACTAACAATATTGAGTGTGGATAAATTAACGTTTTTCTTGCTTTTATTAGAAAATTTGAATTATTTTTTTCTAGATTTTGATTTAAAATGCATAAAATTTTCGCTTAAAAAAATTGCGTCTATTAGAAAATTTGAATTATTTTTTTCTAGATTTTATTTTAAATTGCAAAAAATTTCTTATTTTTATATGAATTAATTATAATAGTTGAATCCGTAGAGCAGCGTACTTTTATTTTTTGTATAAATTTTTTTTGTAAATTTCATATTTTATGGGTACTATTTGTTTAGATACAAGCTGTGAAATCAATGTTTTTGTAGATCCACCCAAGCCCCCAAGCATATTTGGTAAATAAATATTTAAACGGAAGTTTCTGATTTGTGGATGACCCCTCATCACTGAATGAATAATATGGTGTAATTTAACTAAACACCCTTCAATCAGATTAGATTTGAGAAAAAAATTACATTGCACTAATCAAGCTGGGGGGTTATTCAACTACTGTGGATTGTACATAAATATTTGTTTTGTCAATCAAATTAGAGTTTAGAAGATTTAAGTGGGTTTTTTTTGTATTTGTACGAGGTCTGTTCAAAGAGTATCGCGAATTTTGAATTTCCGCGGGTTACGTATATTCGATTTCCGATTTTTTGTGGCGTTATGTTGGCACTCATGTCTCTCACTTATGCCGACAAGTTCGATCATTTTGAATATTCAGTTAATTTTTGACAGCTGCTTTGCTTGCACGTGTTTTGGCTCGTCTTCAATTTTTGGTCATTCAAAAAAATCGATCAAAGAATCTGTATCAAATTTTGTGTGAAAAAACAAAATTAATTGCGCGGACGCATTCCGAATGTTGACTGTGGCATATGGTGAAGCTACCTTGGACCGAAGCAACGTTTATCGGTGGTACAAAATGTTCTCAGAGGGCCGAGAAGATGTGAACGACGAAAAGGTCGAATGTGAAGGTTTTGCTTACAGTTTTCTTCGATTGCAGGAGCGTGGTGCATCATGAGTTGTTGCCACAGGGTAGAACGATCAATTAAGAATATTACCTGCAAGTTATGGGCAAGTTGCGCCAGGAACGCCCGGATTTATGGTAGAATAAAAATTGTCTTTTGCACCATGATAACGCCCCTGCTGACGCATCGTTGCTTGCGCCCGAATTTTTGGCCAAAAACAACACACTAATAATGCCGCAGCCACCGTATTCCCCAGATCTGGCCCCCTGTGACTTTTTCTTGTTCCCGAAACTGAAGAGCCCCATTAAAGGACGACGCTAGGCTACGATTGAGGAGCTAAAGACGGCATCGAAGGATGAGCTGACCAAGATTACAAAAAAATGATTTTTTGAAGTGCTTCGAGGATTGGAAAATACGTTGGCACAAGTGTATAATATCTGGTGGGGATTAGTTTGAAGGGTACAAAATAAATATTCATGAGTAAATAAATAATTTTTGAAAAAAAAAACACAACATTCGCGATACTTTTTGTTCAGACCTTGTATAGTTAATAATCTATTAATACGAACGAATGACAGCTTTAGAACAAAATGCATACAAGACAGTTTTTTTTTGTGTGTATACAATGGCTTTTCCACAGTCACTTGTGAGTTTTCAGAGTCCCATATACGTCAATTTCGTTAATTTGCAGAAGAAAATTTATCGTGAAAAGTCGCTTCGGTAGAATCATCACTTTTGCAAATTTAACGTATTTTTTTCTTATGGTTAAACGATTAAAAATATCAAATGTCAAACCCTAAACTAAACACATGTTATCTTTGGATGACGTATATATTTGACAGCTGTCAAAGGCTGTTTTTTTAAAGGTTACGATCGCAACCATTTGCATATTAGCATTGATAGGTTCACTATTAAATGAAATGCATTAGAATTTATAAAACTTTTTCTTAAATTCTTTTATTATTATATAAAAAATAGTTGATCAGAGTTTATAGGGGGAAAATTCGATTTTAACAAAATGGAAATGAAATCAAAAATTTAGGTCAACATTATTATGAGTTAAAAAAATAAAAAGAGAAAAGAATGAATTAAAGCAAAAATATTTATTTATATATAAGAATAAATATTTTTCTAATTTAAAAAAAATAAATTTCCAAATTGATATTCCCTTGATTAATAATACCTTGGCTAACATATTTTTGTCAATATTATTTCTTCTAGTAACCATGGCCTATTAAATGAGAATCTGGCTTATTGCCAATATAAAAGAAGAGTATTATGCCCTTCGATTCATGTCCTTAAAATTACTATGATGCAGTGCGGAAACTCATATGTGCGATTGTATATTTTAAAAAAAAATTAAATAATATTCAATTTTTCACTGTCTACAAATTCATACATACATATCTAATTTGTGTTAATAAAGGTTTAATCAATTTGTGCTTCGGAAAGTAAAATAATTTGTTATTCAGATTTTCTTTAAATTTTTATGATTTTTCCTCATTTTTCGAGTGGCTACACAAGAAAAAGTAAAACGACGTCAAATCACACGATCATGAAATTTCGAAATTACGCGTCCTGGGAACTTTTCGCCCAATAAAACCACATGTGGTCCAAATTAAAATCTACAAGTGAAGGTGAAAAAGTAGGTTATTATAAGGCCATACAGCTCAGAATAGACAGTAACGGTCTCTCTCTCTTCGTTTTCAAAGAAATGCTTGTGGGTTTTCAGATCCCCATATACGGCAGGGTTTTCAAATTCTTTATAGATTGAGTTTTTTTATCAAATACCTTCAAATTAGAATTGTCTGCATAAAAACAATCTTTTGAGTAGATCGTTTTTATGCAGACAATTCTCAAACACAACAAAAAGTAAAACGACGTCAAATCGCACGATACTGGAGGTCGCCAATCATGAAATACCCGTCCTGGGAATTTTTTGCGCAATAAAACCAAATATGGTGCAAATTAAAATCTTCGAGTTAAGGCGAAAAAGTAGGTTATCATGAGGCCATACAGTTCACAATAGACAGTAACGGTCTCTATTGCTTCGTTTTTAAAGAAATACATGTCAGTTTTCGGAGCCCCCTATACGTCAACGTTTTCAAATGCTTTAAAGACTGACTATTGGAGCCCCCTCAAAATCTGTTTTTCCAACACTCAATCGATGTTAGGCGTCACCTCATTTGACTTTTTTTTTACAATTTTAACGTATTGGTTGACCGATCCGTAATGTAAAATGGTAAACCTTTAAATAGTATTTCGATTGATCGATATTATTAACAGCTGTTTAATGGCAGAGCTGTACTTTGCGTATACTACAAAATGGATAAACCTTATATAATATAAATAAATAGTTAAATTGAAGTTTGTATTAAAATAGCATAAAAGAGTATTGATATTTTTAATCGATAAATGAGTATTGATTGCGCAACTGATACCATTTTGATACCTTAAGCAATTGGCATGTTCCAATCTTATCAGAAGTTACAAAAATAAACTCTTTTTTTAGATTTAAAATTTAAAAAAAAACCAGGTCAAATGAAAATTGCAAATTTATACCTTTTAAGTCGAAATAATAATTTCGTAAAACAAAAATTTCTTTTCTTAATAATGCTTATTTTGCGTGCAGTTAATTGCGGGTTGAAACTATTTTTTTGCTTTTTAAATTTCTGTATCGCTAATGATATTTATTGTCAAAAAAAAAAATAATTTGACTTTACAAAAAATGGATTGCAACTTTAACAGAAAATTTCAATAATTATAAAACTTTTTGTTTTATTAAAATTTAAACCAAACGAAAAAAAAGCAAAAAAAAAAAGATAATATATGGTTTTAAAATTTTTTTATGAAATGAATGGAAAAATATTTGTTTTTATTTTAAAAAAATTTTTAACTTTTTAACTTTCTAATATATTAACGTATTTATAAATGTATATGTTTATTGTTTTTATAAACTCGTATTAATATTAAATGGGTTCGGATTTATTTTCTTAACTATTATTATTTATTTATTCAATTTATTTTAAAAAAAAGTGAATTTTTCAATACTTAAAATAAATTATTTTTAATAAAAAAATTTTATATAAATTTTTTTAAAATTATTTGTGGATTTTGCGCCTTGTCCAGAAGAGTTTATAAACATTTCTCTGTTGACGGTTTTATCCTTAGATTATAGAAGAAAAACAACAAAAGTATGCAAGCATTTCGGTATGCTACCACTTTCATGGAGAATGGCGTGTTTAAAAAGTCTCCGAAAGTCTACCAAATTGGGGCGCTTGATATTAAATTGATATTTACGAAATAAATAATAAACCGAAAAAAACAATTCAATTTCATATCAAAAGATTGTACAGAAAATAAAAATTGCCTGTCGTTGTGTTTAAAATGTATTTTTGTTTAGAATAAGTGAAGTAAAATTAATATAATTTATGCTTTTGGAATTCAAAAAATTGCATGTCTACATAAAAAAATCTACACAAAATTGCCTATCCATATACAAAAATCTGACGTTAGGTCTATCCAGGTATTCTTTAATCTAAGGTTTTGTCTATTCAAATTCTGACATTTAGTCTGATAATAAAAAAAAATTCATTACAGTGAGTACAGAAACACGTCTTGTTTTCTTCTAAACTTCTATCCCATACTTAATATGACTTCACAATTATATTAAAAAATACTAATTTGCCAATTTTTTATTATATATAATAGTAAATAAAAGGATACCGAATGTTTCCTGTTAACCAATTTCAAATTTATTATAGTTCAATCAAAACTAAAACATTAATTAAAACCGAACATAAGATTTAAAATGTATTTGTAATTGACTGGCATTTGACGTTTTTCTTTAAATGAAAAAAAAATTCTCAATAAAAATTACTAAATTATAAATTGAGGTTATGGTGTTTGATTTTTTAAACTGAAGATAAACAAATTTTTCTACTACAAACAATTTGATTTAAATATTCATTTTTACATAATATCCTATGTAAAAGTATTTATTTTGTAAGGTTTTTACGAATTAATTCAAGGTTTTATTTTGTAATGTAACTAAAACTAAACCACTGGCATTTATTGGCAAATATAATAAGAATGCAATGTTTGCGAAAAAGGTTCATTGCTGTCGCCATTTATTTTGCAAGTTCATCCAAAAGTAGAAAAAAGAGAAACAACAAAAAAACTTACAAAATGGCCAAAATGAATATGGAGAATCTCTGTTGCTGCTCTTATTGTATTTGCTAAAAAAAAGAGAGAGGAAATAATTTGACAGAAAAAAAGAAAGAGAGAAATCGGTGAATTTTTTGTTTGGTAAATTTTCACATTTTATCATTTTTCCGGTATTCATTTGGGAGCCGCATAACATACATGTGTACATCTGAAAGTTGCTCAACGAGTGTTGGTTCACATTATACTCGTACGTTGCAGATGCTTCAAAGAGTATGTACTTACACATATGTATGGAATTTGACTTTGGCTTCGGTAAATATGATTTGCAACGGAATTTTCGGCTTAGCCAAATGATAACGACAGCAATGCGAGTACATTCTAAATTCTTAAGTTTATTACAATTTGATATTGAAAATGAAAGAGTTATAGGTAAGTTATCCCTTTTATAATATTCGTACTTTCGAAAATATTTATTAAATATTGTCATAAATAAATCCAAAGTGAAATTCATCTTTTCTTATATATTATTAATAATATTATCCATTCGATATTAATAATTGTCATAATCAAAATTAGACAATTTGAATAATGCAAAATATTGATTATTTATTATTACTTTCTATTTACTTTTTTATAAATAATAATCAGTTATTATTGATTGATTGTGAATTATTTCGTTGGTAATATTTATTTTGCTCCATTATTGTGGTGTGTATGCATGTACGTATGTTAATTTAAAACTTAATAAATTTGTGCCGTTTGGAAAAGCTTGTTTAAAATATACCGTGATCAATACAATTGCCATCGATTAACGAAATTGCACCAAAAAAATAAATATACTTTTTGGCATAATATAATTAATTGCAACATTGCAAAACTTTAACAACTCTAATTTATTAATTTGAAATTTTGTATGTTTTTTTTTTATTCCAATATTATAGATGCTAGTATATATAAAACGTTATACATTTCGTGGTTTTGAAAGTACAACTGTCATTTGACAGCTGTCAAATATATATGCCATCCAGAAAGGCATTTGTCTTAGATTATAGAAGAACTGAATCACGAAAATGCTGTCCAAATTTTTTCGAGAATACATTCTTAAGAACGCACACACTTGCAAAATAACCTATTACCAAATACTTCTTATTCTAAAATAGGAACTTCCTATTTACTGTCGTAGAGAATAAAATTATGTATTAATTTATGCTGACTTGTTCGTAAATTATTTAAAATTTAATAAAACCGTACTTAAGCTTTCACTTCACGATAATTATCTATAAATGCTAACAAAAGTATATAAGTATTTCGGTATTGCTACCATTTCATGGAGAATGGCGTATTTTAAAACTCTACGAAAGTCTACAAAATTGAGGCAATTGATATTCGATTGATATTTACAAAATAAATAATAAACCTAAAATACAATTGTATTTAATACCAGAAGATTGGAAAAAATTAAATGTTGCCTTCTGTCGTGTTAAAATTATATTTTTACTTGGAATAAGTGAGTTAGAACGAATATAAATTATGCTTTTGGAATTCCAATGTCTACATAAAAAAAGTATGCAAGCAGTACGATTTCTCGCCGCTTCTGTAATAATTTAGACAGATAATTGCGTATACATATACGAAAATATTTCTTTAGCAATGAAGATCATTTCTCGTTCGCTGGAAAATGGTCATATATGAAATTTTGAAAACCTATAATTAGTTGTGGAGAAGCAATTGGATTTCTTTGAAAATCAAGGTTTACTGTCAATTCTGAACGATACGGCCATATAAAAACCGATGTTTTTTCTACTGAACTTGAAGAGTTTAAACTGGACTATATTTTAATGATTTTGGAAACCAATTAACATCACCGAATCTTGCTTCTAACAAGAATCCACCAAAAGATACATAATATGATAAATTTTGGTTTTATTGCGTGCAAAGTTTCTGAGACGTATAATTTCAAGATTTAATGACTTCAATTTGCCACCAAGATCGTACGATTTGACACCGTTGGACTTTTTTTTGTGAGGCTTTAAAAAATATCGTGTTTATGCAGGCAATTTTCAAACTTTAGAGTTTTCAAACATTAAAAAAATTACAATTCATTAAGTACTGTTCGAATTACAACTCGAAATATGCGAAAGAGTCACCAAAAATCATCTGATTAAGGATCGATTTCTACAAGAAGTCTCTGGGCTAATAATATATGGTAATGTTATATTTTATGAATAATGGCAAGGTCCAAGCAATATATAACGAAATAAATTTGAATTTTTAATGTGTGTTTTATTTAACTCTTCTTATTTGCAGCACAAAATCTTTATTTTATAAAATTTGGTTTGTTATAGTGGAAAATAATTCACTCTAATAAGAACTGTTCCACAAAAAATTTGACACTTTTATTTTTGATTATATGTAAGCCTGTATGTAAACTTGTATGTAAGCCTGTCATTTTGTAAAAAAAAAAATGTATTAATACTATAATTGCACATCATCTAAGATTTGATCTTATGAAAAACTATTATTTTAGTAATAATTCATTTTTTTCTTTTTTTTTGAAAAAAAACACCAACGTTTTTTTTTTAAAATTTCCTAAAATGTCTCTTAATATTGTAACTAATATAATATTTCTTTTAAAATTTCAAAATAATAAGCTCATAATTTTTGTTTTTTGTTAATATTTCTTAATGCATACTCGTATTTTCTTGTTCAGCGGATAACTTTCTATAAAAAATATACAATAAAAGTTATTTTAATTAGAGGTTAATATTACAAGTTGGTCAACATTATTTATTAGATTATTAGAAAGTGTGTTTACATTGAAATAGCGTCAAGTTGTGAATTGTAATTTTTTTAAGTTACAACAAACGTGATAACAAGAAAAAAGATAGTTAATTTGTAAAAAAAAATCTTTCAAAATAATAGCAACTTTAAAAGTCGAATATTTTAGACAAGTTGCATGACAGAATGATTAAGAAAGAAAACATTTTCGTTAATAATTAAATGTCCATCATTTTTACATGTAGCTATGTTACAATATTTAATAGTTTGAAGTATGAGTGAGTACATCATCATCGAAAGTCAAATGAATTCATCGAAATTATTATCGATTGTTTATTTATGACTTATGAATGAATAAGAACGTTCAATCAAATCTAGTAAATAGCTGTGATGGACTACTAGCAATATATCGATACGATACTTGGAGCGGTGGATTCATTCCTTTTTCAGATTTGTTCTCTTTTGCAAAAGTCGGAAACATGTTTTGGGAAATTTTCCAATTCATCAAAATGTGTTGAAACTACTTGTATGAGTTGATCATCTTTCTTCTTGGTGTTCGTAGAGAAGTCTAAGCAAATCCAATCAGTTTGGTAGTGTTGGACATTCAGCAATTGAACAAGACCAACTGCAATGCCTATTGTTACACGTATCTATTCGTCTTCATACAAGAGCCTTGACCCTGGTACATATGAATGGGCTGTATAGGATTCGATTGAATTGTTAAAAAAAAAACAATACAAAAGTATTTTTCAATGTACATAGGAGAGAACGTCTACAGTATCCTACAATTGATTGATGATAAAAACACTTTTTGTACTTTCACGTTGTTTTTTTTTTTTTAGTTTCATTTTATACCAAATTCTGCTGTTTTATACGAGTTGTAATTATAATTCCATTTTTTTCCCAATAGTATCTTATTTATGCAATTTGATATAATTTAAATAATTGCAACAAATTTATTTTAAGTTCTTTTAATTAATTATTCTGTTCATATGAACACCTACGTTCAATTTGATTCAATCAACTCTTTTGTTAATATTTTTAAAATGAAAAAAAAAACAAAAATTCTTTATTTTGATAGAGTAGAGTTATTGTATTTGATATAGTGTATTGAAAGTTGCTCATAGCACTGGAAAGTGCATGTGCGTACAGTGACTCACAAAAAAATCCGGACAGCAGTGCTCAAGAAATTCTTTTTTTTTGTATTAGTTCAATAGTTTATTCAAATTACAAGGAAAAAATAAATTAAAATATAAAATTACAGAATAAAAATTAAAATATAAAATTTTAAACAACAAAAAGATTTAAACGGTACAGAAATTTGCCCAAACATGTTAATTATTCAATATAGCTTCTCATTTAGTGTAAATTAATGGATTACTACTTATTAAGATATTTGCTTGATAATTAACGATTATTAAATATACAGGGTGTTCTCAAACAACATTAATTTGATGTCATTTTGATTGAATCTAATTCTGTCAGTTGATGTTTGTGACATTCGTAGAAAATGAACGAGGCGAAATAATTATGGGGTATTATAGCCTAAAAAACAAAGTTCAGTTAAGGTAAGATAACGAGAAATGCTAACTACAATTACTGTAGAAAGTTGACGAATTTATTCCCGATTCAATCAATTAAACACAATTTCAACGATTTATATTTTAATGCTTAATTCAATTTTAAAATTTGGTTAACCCCTCATATATGAATTTATCTAACATTATTTGTCGTTGTCATTTTTTAACTGAGAATATTGTGCATTCCTCATAAGATTATGAATCTTTAAAATGTTGGCAACTACATGTCGTTTGTCGTCGTCAGAATTGTGTTGTTAACTTTACTGTAAAAATATTTTACGACAGTAATTCATCAATTACTGTAACAGTTAAAAAAAGACGTGAAAAATTGGGTCAGAAGAACTTGCCTTCATATTACAGTTTAATTAGTAAATAATTTTGAAGAACTTGCTACAGTGCTCGTTAGACTAAAGCCTCTATATGCGTAAAAATGTAGCCGAAAGTTCGAAAGCCTCTATTAGGCATCGAGCACAAAAATTAAACATTTAACAACTCGTTAGATAGATAAGATCCTGAATTTTACAGGAGATTAATAATATGTTGCGAAGTGCACTTGATTTAAAGCGGGTTGTTCAAAAAAACAAAATGGCTTCTTCTGAAGACGAGGCAAAATCCAGAGGCAATTCCTGAACGACCTTTTAGACTCTGATATAGAGTGACTGTGCGCGGTGCTGTTTTAGTTTTGAAAATTTGCAATAAAACACAGTATTCTATTTTGAAATATTATTTATTTATAATTCTCCTAAAGCTGAAAGACAGTCTTCGCAATGCAAATACTTGCCTAGCTTAAAAACAACAAGAAATCCTGGTATGAATTCGACCACTTTTTCACTATATTCATTAAGTGTTAAATAAATAATCATGGTCACTTAAAATATTTATTTAACCCATCTGCACTTAATTTCACTTAAATTTTCTTACACACACTTTACGTACGCCGGCACTGAACTATTTTCTGGTAAACATTGTCAACATCACATTTGACATTGAACTTTCAACAATGACGAACTTTTCATTTTTTAACCACCTTTTGGCCCAAATAAATCATTAAAAGACATTTAAACACATCACAAACCAAATTTTTATTTATTTCTTTAGTAAAAATGAAGATGTCAACTTACCGAAAAAAGTTAAATGATGAGCAACCCTTCTTAAAACACTTCATATTCTGAAATAAAAACTGCTTTTTTTAAATTTTATCAACAATATAGCTATTTAAATAAATTCATACTTTTTCGTAAATTTACTTAAAAAAAATAATTGTTGATAAAATTTAAAAAAAGCAGTTTCAAAAGTTAAAAAAAAACCACACTTTCACTTGCATTTTCCCATAAGTTCCAAAATAACAACTTTAAAAATAACAAAAAGTATGGAAGCATTTCGGTATGCTACCACTTTCATGGAGAATGGCGTTTTTTAAACTCTTCGAAAGTCTACGTTCGGCCCTATTTAGGAGGACTGTTCGTTGCCGTCAATTTTAAGCGCTATTGCTGTATGATAAGCGACTTTTTTTTAGTCTGAATTTGAAGCTCCGCCATATGAGGTTTTAACAAGACGGCTAAACAAGCCACACCTTTGTCATCATTGCAGGTCGTATAATTTCGAGATTTGGCCTCCAAGATCATCCGATTTGAAGCAGTTGAACTTTTTCTTGTGGGTATATGCGAAAGATCATATTTACGTACGAGCAGACAATCCTGAAACTGTAGAGCATTAAAAATCCCACAATCATCAAGTAATTGAAGTAAACTCATCAACAATTGCCACAAAATAAACGAGTCTTGCAAGAAGTCTCGTGCCAGCCATTTAAATTGTGTTATATTCGATGGATTATGCCAAGATCCGAGCAATATGAATTACAAAAACTGGATGTCAGTGGGTGTCATGTCTACATTAAAAAATGTACAGAAAAGTATGCAAGCATTACGATTTGTTGATTCGGCCAGAAAATTGCCTATACACATATACGAAAATCTGACGTCCGGGCCATTCCAGGTATTCTTTAATCTAAGGGCACGCTGCTGACAGTGGCGTTACGCGGTGGCTTCTGATCGATATAGGGATATGCTATAATACTTTTTTATTAGACTTGGTCTGGTACTGCTCCACAATCTCCTGAAATTATTTGGACTATTTTAGAAAAGAAAAACTAAAACAAAGGAAAACTATTTTATAAAAAGAATAAAATAAATTAATTTAAAAAATATTTTAAACAGATACAGCGGCTGTCTCAGATACTTTTGTAGTGCGGATATTAGGTCACATTTTATATTTCATACCTTTTTTTGTTGGACTTTTTATTTTAAATATAATCTATTGAATAATTATATTGATTGTAATTTAATATATAAGAAAATTGGTTTTGCAAAAGGAAAAAAAATCCTAAATGTTTTCCAAATACTTTTGTAACTCACTGTACACATATGTTTACTTGTTGAACATATGGAATGTATGGATGTAATTTTATTGTCAATTTGTGTCGTTTTTTTTGTTTGGAAACGAACAATATGTAATAAATTTAAATTTATTAATAAAAACTTTATGGATTCTACACTTTATAGATAAAAAAAACATAGAATCGCCTCCGCCTTATTTTTTTTTTTTGTTAAATTTAAATATAATTAAGCAGATAGAAAGTTTTCTATAAAAGATTGTTTTCATTTTGTTTGTATTATTATAGTCTACAAATCTAGTAAGAAATTTTAGTACTTCAAAATTTTGGAGTCATCAAAAAAAATGAAGCTAATTAAATAACTATCTAATTTTATCCGAAAAAGAAAATTTCATAATATTATTATAGAAAATACAAAATTCCCCCTACTCCCTATTCGGCTACCATATACATATCTGTTTTTGTATCTTTATGATCTAATTTTGAAATTTTTTGAAGAAAATCTTCCACGATGGTGTAATTTGCATATTTTCCCATATAATATTTGTTGTAAAAAAATTTCACAATATTTAATTGAATTTCTTAGATTTGTTCTTCCTTTTTCGGATATTTTTACAACTTGTTTTTATGTTTTTTAATGATTTCATAGATATTTATTATACCGATACGAATAGCATAATCTAGATACTATTGGCCTATTTATTGACTTGTATCTATATCTATATATGTATTTATCTATTCATTGGTAATGCTTGAAACCTATTTTAGAGCTTTAATTCACGTATTCATCGGTAAATGTGCTTTATTGTAAGATACTAGATTCAAAAAAAAAAAAAAATACGAAAAAAAATCTCTTTCACAAAATAGCATTTTTAATTTAAAATACGGTTTTTTGGCATATTTCCACTTAATGAAACTGTTTGCAATCAAGGTTACCGTAATCTACTATTTTTGATAAATATCTTTAGTTAGTTGGTCGCACAAATGAAAAGCGGTATATTCTCAGATGGATTTATAATATACAGATTCATTAATGTTTTTTTTTAATTTTATTTTTTAGCCAGTTGCATTGTTATGTATAATAATGCTTTCCAAATATAAATGGAAGATTTTCTATTTTAATCATACCCCATCACTTATTTGTTAATATAAAAGTGGTTGTTTGTTCGGTAAAAATTAAGATACTCGTATTCTACCTGAGAAAGATTTTCATTAAGTTTTGTTGGGTTGGCAACTAAGTTATTGCGGATTTTGTCAATAGATGGTTTTAGCACATTCTTTTGTTATGTCAACGTGTTCAAAGCACCTAACCTATAATGTTTTCTTGTTGTTTGGACTTCCGCCTTTAATTTAGTAAAAAATTGTATCGTTTAGCAATTTAGTTTTGTTTTCATCCAAATTTAAAAATGGAAGGACAAGACGTGCATTTTAGACATACGAGGTCTGTTCAAAAAGTACCGCGAATTTTGAATTTTAGATTTTTTGTGGCGTTATGTTGGTACTCATGTTTCTCACTTATGCCACAAGTTCGCCCATTTTGAATGTTCAGTTAATTTTTGACAGCTGCTTTGCTCATCTTCGATTTTTGCTCAATTTGCGACCAAAAACAGGATTGCATTAATATTGCTAAGGAGCGGTTGGACTCTGTCCGCGACGACCCAAATTTGTTCCAGAGGGTAATATTGCTAAGGAGCGGTTGGACTCTGTCCGCGACGACCCAAATTTGTTCCATAACTGGCGACGAATCATGGGTTTATGGTTATGACGTGGAAACCAAAGCTCAATCATCCCATTGGAAGCTGCCGCACGAGTCAAGACCAAAAAAAGCGCCAAATTCGATCGAATGTGAAGGTTTTGCTTACAGTTTTCTTCGATTGCAGGGGCGTGGTGCATCATGAGTTCTTGCCACAGGGTAGAACGGTTAATAAGGAATATTACCCGCAAGTTATGCGCACGTTGCGCGAAGTAATCCGCCAGAAACATCCGGATTTGTGGAAGAACTAAAATTGGCTTCTGCCATTTTTGGCCAAAAACAACGTACTAATAATGCTGCAGCTATCGTATTCCCCAGATCTGGCCCCATGTGACTTTTTCTTGTTCTCGAAACTGAAGAGCCCCATTAAAGAACGACGCTAGGCTACGTTTGACGAGATAAAGACGCCATCGAAGGAGGAACTGAACATGATCACAAAAAATGATTTTCTGGAGTGCTTCGACGATCGGAAAAAACATTGGTAGAAGTGTATAATATCTGGTGGGGATTACTTTGAAGGGGACAAAATAAATATCCATGAATAAATAAATAATTTTGTAATAAGATCTCGTATTTTATTGTATTATTTCCGAAAAGGTAAGAACTCATCGCAGGTACACAAGAAGTTATGTGCCGTATATGGGAATGAAGCCTGGAAAGAAAGGCAGTATCAAAATTGGTTTGCTAAATTTCGTTCTGGTAATTTTTCACTAAAAAATGCGCAACGATCGGGCTGAAGTTGATGAGACCCAGTATGACACTACACTACGGGGGAAGTTGTAGTTTCCCAGTACGACACTACAAAGCTGCACACATTTTTGGTCACTCGTCAAAAATTATTGGAATTAGGTTGGGATGTGTTGTCACATCCGCCATATAGCCCTGACCTAGCGCCTTCAGATTACCATTTATTTCGTTCCATGCAGAACTACTTTTTTGAGACGCTGATGATGTAAAATTACATTTAATTCAGTTTTTTGCTAGCAAAAGTAATAAGTTTTACGAACATGGAATTATGACACTGCCTGAAAGATGGCAAAGGGTCATCGACAAAAAAGACAATACCTAATTGAATAAAGTTATATTTTTTAATAAAAGTTTTGAATGTTTCTTCTTATTTAAAATCCGCAATAACTTAGTTGCCAACCCAGTAGATAAAACACAATTTGATTTTTCGTTGGTAAAGTTGGACACAATGTGAACATGATTTTTATTCTTTATAAACGACTGTATAGAAAGTTCAAAAACAAACAATATATTTTTAAATATTTATGGTAGATGAGTTTTAAATTGATAATATATTCATGCTTGTGGTAGTTCAAAAACTCGTATAGAAATATCTTCTAAAAAATAAGAATTGATATTTATTGGAGATACAACTTATTATAGAAGAAAGAAATTATTTTTCTTAACCGACTTTGTACTCATATATTCTCTTATATATGATACTATAAATTGTAGAAAATAAAATAAAAATTCTAAATATTGTAATTCATTTCCATTTTATTTATTTTTGTGCTATTGAACAAATTGTTATATTTTCCAGTAGGCGAAGACAGAGCTAAACCGAAAATAATAATAATACTACAATTATTTATAAAGATCTAAGAAAGCGGAAAAATACTCTAGATTGTTGGAAATTACAATAAGACGAACAGGCATGTGAACATATGTACCCTACATCCAAACACGAATATTATTACTTATAGTCTGATGAAAATCCATGAAATTCTATATTTTGTAGATAGGTAAGGGGGGAGGGGGGTTTAGATTTCAAATGTGTTTCAAAAATTTCATGCTTCGTATCACTTTGGTATCCAACGAAATCATATTTGAAGATGCTCAACGAAAAAATTTATATCTTAAGCATTTCTTTGTGCATTATTTTCATGAAAAGAATTATATATTGTATGGTATATTAGGCTGTGATAGTATGAAGAAGACCTTTTAAATTGTACGTGTAATAAACATCAGGTGAAATAACGAGATCTGCTCTCGAATAGGTGTCACATACCCATTTAACGAGCATGCAAGTATGGTTAGATCCCAAAAAAAAACCTTTTTAACAACTATAGTATTTTCTGAAACGACCACGGTTTATTTTCCATCTGGTATACGTATAGATATATTCGTAGTATATGATATAGAATTGTCTGCTGTTCGTACACATACAGATGGAAATTTAGTGTAAAAGATTAGGTGGACAGTTGTTTACCTGTACGCAAGTCCAACATGGTTGGGCATAAATTTATGTACGAGTTAACATAAAAGCGAGAAAAACGAGTGTGCCTACTATTATATTTATTCCATTAATGGATTTAGTTGCGACATATGTATTTGCGTGCATAAATGATTTTATAGGCTATCAGTAGATAAAAGAAATTGATTTGCTGTCACCCCCCCCCCCCCCCCCCCCCCTCCCAATTCCAAAAGAAAAGCAAATTTTTCCTATCTTCTATTCTTATATTAATCATAACCTAGTGTGTGCATATGAAAATTATATGCATAAATAATTAATATGGCATTCCAATTTTTTTCATATTTTTACATTACAAAATAACCATCTTACGCACTCTAGTAGAGGATTATTGTCGTTTTGAGTTAACGCGGATGGTTTAAATCTGTGCAGCATTATAGCACACTGAAAAAAGAGTTGCCGAAGACCAAAATTTATCGATTTCACTACGCGCTCATATTTTGGGCTTATATTCATTCGCTACGCGCTCATGTTTTGGACTCGATTTCACTACGCGCTCATATTTTGGACTTATATTCATTCGTTATGCGCTCATGATTTGGACTCGATTTCAGTACGCGCTCATATTTTTGACTTATATTCATTCGCTATGCGCTCATGTTTTGGACTCGATTTCAGTACGCGCTCATATTTTGGACTTATATTCATTCGCTATGCGCTCATGTTTTGGACTCGATTTCACTACTCGCTCATATTTTGGACTTATATTAATTCACTACGCGCTCATATTTTGGACTTATATTCTTCGCTACGCGCTCATGTTTTGGACTCGATTTCACTACGCGCTCATATTTTGGACTTATATTCATTCGCTACGCGCTCATATTTTGGACTTATATTAATTCACTACGCGCTCATATTTTGGACTTATATTCTTCGCTACGCGCTCATGTTTTGGACTCGATTTCACTACGCGCTCATATTTTGGACTTATATTCATTCGCTACGCGCTCATATTTTGGACTTATATTCATTCGCTACGCGCTCATGTTTTGGACTCGATTTCACTACGCGCTCATATTTTGGACTTATATTTATTCACTACGCGCTCATGTTTTGGACTCGATTTCACTACGCGCTCATTTTTTGGACTTATATTAATTCACTACGCGCTCATATTTTGGACTTATATTCTTCGCTACGCGCTCATGTTTGGAACTCGATTTCACTACGCGCTCATATTTTGGACTTATCTTCATTCGCTATGCGCTCATGTTTTGGACTCGATTTCAGTACGCACTCATATTTTGGACTTATATTAATTCACTACGCGCTCATATTTTGGACTTATATTCTTCGCTACGCGCTCATGTTTGGAACTCGATTCCACTACGCGCTCATATTTTGGACTCGATTTTACTACGCGCTCATATTTTGTATTTGAACTTACATCCTCATCGATATAAAGTTCAAGTCATTGAAGCCTGGTGACCATGGAATGCGTAGGAACTAAAAACTGGCTTCAGAGGTTCATTATTCGAACACTATCTGAAGCCTGTTGTTCCAGCACCTTATCGTGTTTATTGTATTTATTTAAATAATCCTCTAATTTTAGGGCATTTAAATAAAACCAAAATTTATCAAGTACGAACTGTACGAATTAGTTGTTAAAAAATTATTTCAATAAGATCAGGACCTACCCGTTCTCAGGGCGGCTATTTAATGTTATATTTCATGCATAATAGCAAGATCCAAGTAGTATAAATAAATAAAAATAGTAAATTATACTATTTATAGTATAATTTACTATTTTTATATTGTAGTAGTAGTTGCACTGCTCCCCTTAGAGTAAGGGGATTGTAGTTTCCGAACTGGCTATAGATGGCTTAGCGGGTTCGTTGGTTATGTTGAAGCGTCATATTTTTATTTTTATTGTTTATGTGTGCGTAAACTCAGTTTTTATTGTTTATGTGTGAATAAACTCAGTATTGTTGGTGACTATTGTGAGTTTGTATTTTACTGCTGTCAGTGATATGTTCATTTTATTGAGAGTCTACTGCTAAGTACTGCACTGTAGCAAAATTAGTCCAATCGAATTCGCCTATTATTGTACTCTAAATCAGTATATTAAAAGAGACCTAATAATTTAAGGGAAAAATAAATGGATCAGAGATTATGCAAATTGCTCAGTAACAAACCGATCAGAGGCTCTACTCTCTGTTCTCTATTTTCTACTCGCTAGTCTCTAGTCTCCCTAGATAATATAGTCACATGCTTTTATTTAAGAATACATACACATACCCATGGACATGTAAAAATAATTTGTCTACATTGTTTGTGACAGAATTTAAATCAATGAAAATACAATTAAAACTATATTAACAAAAAAGAAAGAAGATTCCATCAACTTCTATTTTGACCTTATACTCATCGATTTTAGAGAGCAATATATTTGTTTGTCTTTTTTACACTTCCTTCTATTTTGTTGGCATTGTACTTCCCCATGGATTAGTCAACTCTGATAATGCCTATTAATTTGAAATGATTAATGCTTTAATGCAGGTACACTAACTGTGGAGCGTCGTTATTTTCAAATTTATTTGTTAACTATTAAAATCATATTATCATCATACGAGTAAATTTTATTTCATTCTCAGACCACACACATTCCATTTATTGATGATGTTAAATAATGTTTCCCTGAAAAACATTCATTTACAATAATAAAAAAAATTATTAATTATTGGTAAATTTTTTGTGTTTGTTTTTATATTGTTTCTTAGAGAAGACCTAGAGCCGATTGTATAGTGCCACTATTATAGGGCCATTTGGCGATTTTACATTTCTCTAAGATTGTTGCTCGTAGATTTTTTAATATGGTCCAAATTTTTTATAGCATATTGATATGCTTTAAAATGTTAAAAAGTCTAGGAGCTTCAAAATGGAGGGAGTTATATTCAACAACAAAATTCCATGTGTAGTGGCATTCACTTATGAGGTTTGGTAGAAAAGAAATGATAAAAGAGGGTTAGTCCCTCTTGAACATGCAATATCTGTCCGGTAGCAACGCAACCCCATATAACGTGATAAAAGAGTTCTTAGTGCGTTACGAAAAATTTAGTTTTAATCTTGATGAGAAAAATTTAGTTTTAAACTCAAAGAGTACAAGTTTTTCGATGGAATAAAACAGTTTTGAAGGGTCAAGAAACAATGAAAGACGATTAACATTTAACGTTTATGGTATTGAGTAGTTTGTGAAAGGCTCAGAAAAATGAATTTTTGCGTCAGATCGGTGTCAAACCGCATGATCTTGGAGACCAATTGACAATTCCAAATCTCTTCTGAGGTCAAACCGTCGATTAACATTGAATCTGATGAGCCGTCTATGAAAGGCTCAGAAAAATTTGCTACAGGTGTAAGAATATCTAGTTCTTTATGGTATTGCTGGGATGAAAAGAAGTTCTTTGAAATGTGCGGTATGGCCAGGAACCGAATTTGAGAAGTTTTCTTATACAAAATTTTCACTAATCTATGGAAAGAAATCTTCCACCGTTTAGCTACACACTGCTAATAACGTTAATTGCCATTTTAAAACTTTTGTTTTTTCCCTTTCGTTAGTTTTATTTAAATATTTTCAAAATTTCAAAGTATCTAATTATACGAATTTTCTATTATAAATCATAACATTGTGCTCAGATAATCTTTTATAAAGTATTAATTGTCCTCAGATAATCTCTAAATATGTAATATGTACTATATAAAGTTTTATCTTTTTATCTTTATGTACTAAAGAGCTCGTATACATTATAATTTTCTTAAATCACAAGGAAATAAATTAAACTAATTTCGAATACATTCGATAACATTCTAAAAACAAAATAACAAAGTACATGATTCTTAATGGAAAGAAGGAGAAAAAAAATAACTGCGGACTAGAACGAAGAATTGTAAAAGATTGTAAGAGAATTTAATCAATTTTAAACATTTTTGAATCGATTACTTTTCATTATCACTTTCTATTTTAATAACGAGCATCGTGGACCTCTGAGCCGACGAATTGCGACCAGCACTGGAGAAGAGAGAGACTTCTCACGCAGCTTTTTTGCACATGTTCCTTCCAAATCTCATCATCATTGGTGGTTGGGTCGGTTAGTAAGTTTATTGGTACACTCTGTGGCTGTATTGGTACTCCATGTTCCATATGCGGTTGTTCGCTGATCACTTTGAGAGTCATTCTCAAATGTAGTAGAAAATGTAGGATTTGTAAATTTCAAACACTTAAAACCAGTTTTAATAATTTGGACCCCTTCGAACCAATGTCAGCCTTCTATTCTATTCAATACCAATACCAACTCAACAGTGCTTTCAATACAATTTCGTGATGATTATTTGGTGAAGTGAAAAAACACAATTTTTTCCATTATTTTTCTTTTGTAGAAATTCTTTTGAGAGTAGTTTCAAATAGAACATGTTTCAACACGTTAGAACGATATTTTTCTTTTGGCCAATAAAAGTACAAATATTTGTCTCTACAGCTGAGCTATTAATTATTTATTATACATAAATTTAAATTCAATTAAAAATGCTTTAGTAAAATACCAATCTTAATAAGCATAATTTCTATTTTGCTTTAACTACAAAAATACTTCATTAGAGAAAAAAATTCTTTAATGTTGCATTGGTTAGATTTTTGAAAAACTTCTATTAAACAACTCTATCCAGTCCTAGTTAATGAAAAAAATTATTCCTGATCACCAATTTGGCTTTGACATTTTCACATTCATTTATTTATTTTAGTATAAATTTGTTATTTTTATTTTAACATTTTATTTACCTAAACCAAATGAACCCATTAATTCTCCTTCCTCCTACAGACCTATCACTCTTACCAATAATTGGTAAGATTTTTGAAAAAACTCCTATTAAAACGACTCTACCCAATCTTAGTTAATGGAAAAAATTATTTCTGATCACTAATTGGAGGCTTCCGATCTGAACACTCCACTATCCAGCAATGTCATCGCATTGTTGATCACACATTGCATCCTCCCTTGAGAGGAAAGAGTATTGCCCAGGAGTATATTTAGATATCTCCCAAGCTTTTGATCGTATGTGGCACCTGGACTCCTCTGGAAACTCAAGAGCAACTTTCTTCCTTCAACATACTACCTTATCATAAATTCATGTCTCTCCTAACGTCATTTCCAAGTTGCAATTAACTCAGAATCCTAGGACATATATCCTATTCTAACCGGAGTCCCACAAGGCAGTATTCTTGGTCCCATTTTATATAATATTTATACCCATAACATCCCATCTGATCCTAATACTATCATTGCTTCTTATGCCGATGAGATGGCCATATTTGCTACCCATATAAATTCTGACATAGCTTCCAACCAGTTGCAATCCCATAACCACAATCTTCAATTCTTGTTTAAGAGATGTTGGGTGATGGTAAATGAACAGAAGAGTACTCACATTACTTTCAACCTTTGTCAAGAAAAACCTACCTCTTTATACCTTAATAGCAGCATGATTCCACAATATGATAAAGTACGTTATTTGGGACTTTACTTGGACAAGAGATTAACATGGAACCCTCATACTAGACTAAAAAAACTTCAAGCCAACTTCTTAGACCATTGGACAAACGCACGAAACCACTAGACAATCAAAAGTAAACTTCTAATATACAATACAATTATAAAACCTATTTGGGCATATGAAATGGAATTGAATTTTAGGGTTCAACAAAATGTTCCAATCGAAGATTCTCCTTAAATTTGTTGATGCCCGCTTTCACCATTACTATAATTTTAAAATAAATGTTCCCTTCGTTCAGGACATATGCAATATCCCGCTATCAAAAATTTCACTCCCGGTTATCATATCATCCATAATCCACTTGTGAGAGAATTGCCCTCTCCGGAAACACTCATCGGAGACTTAAAAGACAATGGCCTAGAGATTTTCTAGAGGAATCTAACCTCTATTAGTTGGAGAAACGCCGATGTGTGTTTACTGCCACTTCATGATGCACAAATATTATGTAAATCTGCTTGTTACAATACAATTGTAGTTGCAGATTAAAAAATAAAAAATAAATGTTGCATTAATCATTTAATTTTACATATTAATTTACTTTCATTTATTTATTATATTCATTTGATAGAAAAAATTGAATAAACCACATCAATTGCCCATTAAATAGCTGACTTGTAATTGTATAATATTTTTTTAATGTGCACTCATCTATTATTCACAAATTTTTCGTCTCAGACAATTTAATAATTTAAATTTGAAATAAAATCCTTCCGTTACTAGAAAAACGTAAAACATCGGACTATGTAGTAGACGGTCGGGCACACCTTTACTTTTAAAAGCTGCATGTTGCGTGACGTAGTGTTATGTTGCTGGACAAGCACCATTAGATCGAGTATTTTCCGACGAATTTGTTTTGAAAACTACTGGTTTTATCTATGAGTGCATGTTTTGACCATGAAATTATCGAAAACAATACCACAATTTATTATGCAGTTTATCAATATGCATTTAAATGCTTTTCCAACTACATACGATCGATTGGATATAATCGTGCATTGATTCTATGTACCATGCGTACCGAATACGGGTAAGAGTAAAACGTACGTGCTTTGAGAAAATGAATCAGCACGTGCGTCGCTGTATATTGAATATTTAATACAACCGAGCCGAGCCGATCAAGTAATTTCACTATTTGGATTGATGTTCATGCATACGTATATGTATTGATAAATTGTAACATTGGTGTCGGCGCGGTAGTGTATCATTTCTTAACTCGTTTAATGTTGGGATTTTCTCACGCGCAATTGTGATCTGATTTGTGCACAAACTTCATCAATATTGAGTCTGTAAGTTAGAGTAGTGTTACCATCGCATTTGTTTCTCACAATTTGATTCAGGTGAATAGCCCAGCAGTTCATACAAATACCAATATTCATGGTGTACTTCCCATTCATTCTTTTGAGAAATTTATAAAAACTAAATAACAAAAAAACTCTCAACATTCTTTCCATTACATTATATCGTGCTTTTATCCAGATTTTTATTTTTACCTCGATAGCATTGTTATTTTTACCTCGATACTACGGTGAGTGATAATAATGGAGAGGATGACGACGACAAAGACAAAGAGGATGCTGAAGAGGATGAGAAGCAAAACTAATTTCATTCAAATTTTTTTCATTCTTCTCTCTCTTGCTCTTTGTTTTTTTTTTCATTTTGTTTAGCTGATATTTAATGTAGCCTAAGATGCCGGGTAAACAGTAGCCAAGTGAGCTGGTAAAGTGGAAAAGAGAAAAATTATTCGATGGCGGCCATGTCGTCCATTATTGAGCTCGAAATAAATCAGAGTAATTTTGTTATAAAAAAGATTTCCTTTTCTAAATATTCATTCTACAATATTAAAAACTTTTTCTTACAATTAACTATTACCATTACTATAATTTTAAAATAAATTCCATTCTTTAGATTTTTTTCTTCTTTTCTACTTTTCAAATAAAGATGCGAGTTTTTTTTTTATGAACATACATATATGTACCAATAGTAGTGAAGAATTTAGGAAAATTAGAAAAGAAATAACATAGGAAGTAGAAGAGAATAATTTCGAATGTTGATGCTGGTAATTTTTTTTTTTGAAGGAGGAGGAAGAATAACAATTGAATAATTTTTGGGAATTTCCATTTACATCCGCCATTCAAAAATAATAAACTGCATTAACCTATCATCTATTTAAATGCATACCCTCATGCGTATGTGTATACACATACCATACAAGTTTATATAATGTTGAGATTGAAAAAAAATATAAACATTGCTCTCACTCTGTAGAGGTCAGTTCGTCATTGTGCAGCGTAAAAAAATTTCGACCTTGTATGTTGTTTTTTTGTGTGTAAAAGTAATTTTTACCTCTAACTGGTAATTATTCTGATTTATTTGCGGTTAGCAATTATTTTAATAAATAAATTTTGTAAATATTATTTGGCATTTGTTTTTTTAGTTTCAATCGGAATGTTGTTTTGTTGTGTTTATATAAATTAGTAACTATTCGTGTGGGGATGCGTCTCTAGGCTTCGTACTTGCCCTTACTATGACCAAAATTCAATTTGAATCAATTTCGTCTCTTTAATTTGACGTTCATCCACTTCCTTTTGAATAAATGCTTATCCAATTTGCTCTTTGGGAAGTAAAATTAAATATATAATCTAGATTAAATATACATTTTTTTTTTATTATACTCTGCTTGGACCATGCTATTATGAATGAAATGGCCACCATGACAGTTGCTGCAGAACTTGATCCTTTTGAGGTGAATTTTAATGATTTTTTCGCACATTTCAGGGTTGTGATTCGGCGGCCATTACATGACAGATGTTGTTTTTTTAAATGCTCTAACGTTTGCGAGGATACAATTTTTTCGTTTAAGGATTGTTCACATACCCGCATAACAAAAATCAATGGGTTTAAATTACACATTAAAATTTTTAAGTTCGGGCTACAACAAAAATCGGTTATTGTACAGTCATAGCGTTTTGAATTGACTGTAAAGGACTATATCCTTCATTTTTAACGTTGATACCGCAAAAAATCTCATTTTTGAAGAAAGCTTTTACAATATTTAGGCAATATAACATACGATTTATATTGTAAAATGTCAAATCTTAAAATGTGACCCTGAATAACTTAGATTATAGAAGAACTGGAAAGGCCTCTACATAAAAATTCTGTCCGAATTTTGTTGGCAGTCCATTTGTAGAACGCACATACATGATGCAAAATAACAAAAAGGGTGTAAATCAGTGGGGGCCAATTTTAAACCTCATTAGTGCAATTTTCATATGTGATGTCATTTATGCATAAACAAATAGAGTTTTTTTTAATATTGCGGATTTTGTTGTTTGATGGAATTAGTCTAGGAAATTTGCAATAAAATACAGTATTCTATTTTAAAATATTATTTATTTATTTATTATATTTTAATTTTATTTATATACTAAAAAAATTGAAAACATTATTATTTAATAAATGCATTACAAAATGGTCTAATAGAGCAAGAGAAAGCACAAATGCAAACAAATTTATTTAATAATAAGCCTATCGAATATACTTTTTTTTTAACACAATGTAAACAGCAATGGAAAGCAGACTGAAAAATTCGCTCCCTTACATTTTCTTACACATACTTTACGTACACCGGTACTGAACTATTTTCTGGTAAACATTGAACTGTCAATATCACATTTGTTTACATTTATTGAATAACGAACTTTTCACTTTTTAATCACTTTTTGGACCAAATAAATCATTAAAAGCCATTTAGGCACATCATAAACTAAATGTTTGTTAATTTCTTTAGTAAAAATGAAGATGTCAACTTACCGACAGAAAGAAATTTCCAACTTCCTCATTCCGTTGAATTACCAGCAACCCTTTATAAAACACTTCATTTTCTGAAGTAAAAAGTTCCTATTTTAAATGTTATCAACAATAGGCGTTTTCCTTTGAACCAATTTTGCTACTAGTCCGTAGTTCTAGCTGTCATCATCTACTCTACCTCGAACAAACGAGCACATTAAACTGGGAGTTACGCATACAATTTACGTTAGGTGGATACTAGTTGCTAAAGTGAAAATAGATAGTTTTGCGGGTTCGTTGGTTATGTTGAAGAGTCATATTTTTGTCAGTATTGTTTATGGGTGAATAAACTCAGTTTTTATTGTTTATGTATGAGTAAACTCAGTATTGTTTCTGACTGTTTTGAGGTTATGTTTCTACTCGTGTTTAGAATTTGACTATCCTTTGGTCATCTACCGACTAGTAGCAAAATTGGTCCAAAGGAAAACGCCTAATATAACTATTTACATAAATTCATACTTTTTCGTAAATACTTCAAAAACTATAAAAACCAGACTTCCGTTTGCACTTTTCGATGACTGCCAAAATTACAACAAAAGTATGCAAGCATTTCGGTGTGCTACCGCTTTCATAGAGAATGGCGTATTTTAAAACTCTCCTAAATTCTACAAAATAGAGGCGGTTGATATTTATTAAATAAATAATAAACCTAAAAAACAATTCCATTTCATTGTATTTTTGTTTCCAATAAGTGAATTAAAATGAATATAAATTATTCTTTTGCAATTCAAAAAGTTTCTATTACGAAAACTAGATGTCAGTGGATGTCATGACTACATAAAAAAATCTACACAAATATATGCAAGTGTTACGATTTCTTGCCGCTTTTGTAATAATTTGGCCATAAAATTGCGTATACATATACGAAAATCTGACGTACGGGCCTATCCAAGTATTCTTTAATCTAAGCTGAATAATACGAGTATATATGTTTGAGAGCTGTCAACTGACAATGTACTACAGAGCATTACTTAGGAATTTATCTAGACAAGAGATTAACTTGGAAATCATATACTACACCAAAATTACTTTAACTTTGCAGACGGTGTCGTTAACTGCCATAGACTATTCAATTTTAAGAGTAATAAATTGGTGCTACAGAAAGCAAAGTTAAATAAAATATATTTTATTTCATTACACTGCTTCGACCTTATCATCATTATGCACGCAATATAACATTATTTTGATCCTTTTGGCACATTTCGAACTGTAATTCGGCTATATTGTAAAAATATTGTCTAATGGCAAACCCTTAAACTAACCAAATCCTATTACATGACATTTATAGTTAAGAGCTGTCAGATGTACTTTTCGAACCATAAAATGAATAATCGTGCACACATTTAATTTGAACTAAAAAAAATATAGTCCAAATAAAATTTTTCGATAAAAAAATTTATTGTATCTTAAATAATTATATATTTTATCACAATAGAATCAAGAATATTTTAAATTCATATTAAAAGATTCGAAAAATCTATAATAGAGATAAATATATTTTGTTAATAAAATTCCATTGGAAGAAAATGTCTAAGTAAAAAGGCACCTTTTATAAAATATGAAGGTTATTTTATAAATATATTAATTTTTTTATATTTATCTCATCAAATCAAAATATATATTTTATCTAACAAATACATAGCAAAAAATATACTTATGTGTAAAATATTTAAAATGAATGGAGGGAAAATGTTATAGTAAATAAAATGTGAAATATTTTTTGGAAATGAATCAAATTATTGTGTAATAGCAAAAAAAAACTACTACATTTTTAAATCAAAACTGAAGTAATTTTGTACGAAATTTTTTACAAATTCATTCATAAAATATTGTAACAAAAATGAAGGTGTATTATGTTTACATGTAAAATATCAGAACATTGCGTGTAGGTGTAGGTATGAATGCCTATTCAGATACAGAGACAGATCTGACAGCTATAATATAATTTGTTATTCAGACAGATCAGACAGTTTTATTTGACAAAATGCCACAAGCTACTTTAAGCGTAATATAAATAATTAATTTTTCGATGAGAGAGAATTTCTTATAGACAATCGTTTTTTTTTAATAATTTAGACTAAACTCATCGTATTAAATATTAATTAATTTTTCTAAACCATACATACACATGTTCGTTTAGATCCCTGTCCACATATAAACATCTGTGCACAAGACAAGTTGCTATATAATTAATTACGAGCATAAATTCTCGTATTCGCAAAAGTTCTATAATCTGTCTTAGATTTGGTTAAATTTTACAATATTGAATAGATGAGAGGAAAAATGAGTTGTTGCTGTTTGATTTCGTTGTTGTTTAGCTATTGACACAGAACACTTGGTTTGGTGTTGGTTGGTTGACGTAAATGCGTTTTAAGGGGTATCTTAATTTCGATTAAATATCAAAAGCTCTTCAAGTTGGTAAGTTGAGAAAACTACTTCGCATGAATCACTTTTTTGATCGGAGATTATTAATTGCCTCTTTAATGAATATTGGCTTTGTGAGTTGAACTTTGGAAGAAAAATTCATTTTGGTAAAATTCTATAGCAGAAATTCCATAGCAGAAACTGATAAAAGGAAATATTTTTGCATAGTTTTATTACATAATATTCAAAAAGAATTTTTTTCTACTTAAGATTTTAGTTTTTTTTTTCAAAAAGAAATCTGGAATTTACACATTGCTTTATAGTATTAAGTCCAGTAATACAATATATTGAGTTCTATCAAAATATACCTCCTGCATTAATAATGTCTAAAATTATTAATGCGTGTCTTGGGAGATGTGGATTTATTTTTAGATTGGAAAAATTTATTTGCAAATCAACCAACTATTTAGTTTGAGTCTGTTTGCCTGATATTACTGCTAATACTTAGTAAACCTCGTAGTGTACACATATGAAGGTTTTTAAAAAAATAAATAAATAGAAAATATTGTTAATTTTTAATACACGAGGTTTGGAAGAAATGTACTGATTTTTGTTTTTGTTTTATTTTTATATATAAATGTAAGTCCCGTTTAAAATGGTTCCCTGGAATCCCTTCGTCCGACAAAAACTCGTTGATCCAGATGGCCATGTGACAAGGGACGTTGTCATGGTAGAGTATCAATCCAAGTGTCTGCAATGTCCGATGTGATGCCCATTTTCTAAGTCTTTCAAGAGCTACTCATCAGTTTCAATATTAATCGACGGTCTGACCTCCCAGATTTCTCGCTCAGTTTTTGGCCCTCTAAAAATACCATATTCCACCGAAAATATTGTGCCTCAAAGCAAATTCACGTTGCAATTTTCCTCAAAGCAAATTCACGGATTTTACCAAAAAAATAACACAAAATTTGATGACTGTTCAAAATTTCGCTGTTCTATGTTTTCTAACGCTTTACAAAAATACTCAATTGAAATTTATGCTGCATGTCTATGAGCGACTAACATACTAAAAGTCGTCGGTGGAGGAAAATTCCGCAGATTTGCTAGATAATTCTCAGTGTTTTCAGTCTCTTTTCTTTTCTGCCTTTTCTTGTAAATTGTTAGCCACTTAATTCAGTATTTCTTTTCTATATAAAATTTAAAGTATATTTATTAGGGTAGCTGCCCAGCGCTAATCAAAGAGAAACATATAGTCGCCAAAATGGTCCCTAATTCCTGTCTGAAAGACCTCACATACGAACAAACTGACAATCTCATTACTTTTCTGCAACTTCTCGTATTATCGGAAAAAATTCTGAAATTAATTTTTATCTGCAAATTATTAAAAAAAACCCTTATTAAATTAATTCAAAATAAAATTTTAATATTTGTTTAAAGATTAAAACTTTTAGGAAGGTTATAATCTAATAGACAAATATTATTACTGATTAACCAAACTTTTATGATCTATTGAATAATTTGTAAAATAAATGAGAAATGATCAAACAAAATAAAAACAAATTCAACTGAAAATTGAATCGATAACATAACCTAAAAGTTAAGTATTCATTCCTTAGATTATAAAAGAACTGAATAGGCCTCTACACAAAAATTTTGTCTAAATTTGGTTGGCAACGCATTCGTAAGAACGCACACACATGATGCAAAATAACAGAAACGGCGTAAATCAGTAGGGGCCAATTTTAAACTTCACTAGTACGATTAAAGCGGTTCTTTTAAAACCATTTTCATATGTGATGTCATTTATGTGTAAACAAATAGATGTTTTTAAGATTGTGGATTTTGTTGTTTAAAGGAATTAGTTTTGGAAATTTACAATAAAACACAATATTCTATTTATAAAATATTTTTTATTTATTTTTATATATTTTCATTTTATTTATTTCACTACATATTATTTATTAAAACAAAATGGGTTAAATAAATAATCATGGTCATTTAAAATTATTATTTAACCCATCTGTACTTAATTTCCCCTAAATTTTCTTACACACACTTAATGTATGCCGGCACTGAACTATTTTCTGATAAACATTTGTTTACATTTATTGAATAACAAACTTTTTATTTTTTAATCACTTTTTGGACCAAATAAATCATTAAAACCATTTAGGTACATCATGAACTAAATTTTTATTAATTTCTGTAGTAAAAATGAAGTTGTCAACTTACCGAACCAAAGAAATTCTGTTGAATGACCAGTAACCCCTTATAAAACACTTTATTTTCTGAAATAAAAACTTCTTATTTTAAATGTTATCAACAATATATTGTAACTATTTATATAAATACTTAATTTTTCGCAAATACTTCAAAAAATATAAAAACCACACTTCCGTTTGCACTTTCCGATAAGTGCCAAAATAACAACTTGAAAAACAACAAAAGTGTGCAAGCATTTCGGTATGCTACCACCTTCATGGAGAATGGCGTGTTTAAAAAGTCTCCGAAAGTCTACAAAATTGGGGCGCTTGATATTTAAAAAATAAATAAACATAAAATACAATTCCATTTCATATCAAAAGATTGTACAAAAAATAAAAATTGCCTGTCGTTGTGTATAAATTGTATTTTTGTTTTGCAATAAAGTGAATTAATATGAATACAAATAATGCTCTTGGAATTCAATAAATTTATATTTCGAAAACTAGATGTCAGTGGGTGTCATGTCTACATAAAAAAATCTACACAAATGTATGCAAGCGTTACGATTTCTCGCCGCTTCTGCAATAATTAATCCAGAAAATTGCGTATACATATACAAAAATCTGACGTACGGGCCTATCCAGATATTCTTTAATCTAAGATTCACTTACACTGGCTGCACACGCTTTGTAAAAAATGGTGGTTCTCAATGACATTATTAGATGTGATTTATGAAAGTGATTGTATTTTTGGACATTTTATAAAGAGCCTATTAGAAATAATGTACATTGGGAATTATTTTAAAAAAAAAGTATGATATTGTTTTTAGTTCGCAAAAAAACTTATTGTAACAAAAAATGCAGACTACAAAAAAAATCGTTTTGAGTTTTTCAAATATACAATCCCTAAGTGAAATGTAAAAATATATACAATATATTTTTTAAAAACAATTTATACATTATATTTACGCTTTTATTTGATTATTAAGGGTATTATTTTTCTTGTACGACCTTATGGACAATACCCCAATCTTTTTATATGGTATGAAATATGCGTGCATGATAGATAGGGAAGAGAAATTAAGTCGATTTGGAAATTAACTTTTAAGAGGGTTATAAACGTAAATGCATACACTCTTTACTCATTATAATAAACATTCGTATGGATGATAATGGAATTAGAGAATCGTCTACTCTCTGTACGAATGTTTTTTTTTTGTTGAAAAGGCAATAATTTTGAATATGCTGGAAAAGAAAGAAAGAAGAGTACACATCATATTGTAATATGAATTTTTGTTCTCTGAAATTTTGTGTATTAAGCATAGTAGTTGATGATGATTTGTTGGTGCACTCGTATTTTTATATGAACGAGAATCGAGTGGACTCGTCGCTTGGTTAACTTTTGAATTCTCCTAATTAGTGCCAGCATCCTTGACGTATTGGCGTCATGTGTGGGCGTGTTCAATATGAACAATCAATCATTTGAAGGGATTTGGAAGTGTAAATTTGAATGTTGGTGTAATATTGCCAGCTGAAACTAACGAATTGGTTTTATTTCGTTACAATAATAATACGTAAATGTGTATATTTATCCAAAGGCTTGCACGATTTTTCAATTCTGTTGACAGGAGAAGGGATATTAACTTGTCGTTTGGTTGTAGTGGCGGAGGTAAATCTACAAATCAATCTAACCAATTTGTACGTTATTTTGGGTAAATTGTCTGTGTCCAGATGACCTAGAATATATTGTAAATTATATTATTCGACCAGCGTAATATATACTCTTATTGTTTGCACACATATTGGAGTCGTCGTACGTTTCTGAATTTTTCTATTCCCATAATTGTGTACGTGGGAATAACTACTACTCCCGACGCTATAAAAAATCAACTATAATTTCCGCAAATTTATCTAGCCTACCTATAAATATAATTCCCACAATAGTAGCACATTTTCACATTAGTTCGAAATAAAAGCAATATCAAACCGAAGTGACTTTATGCTTTCATTATTCAATACCTTTAATGTAACTCATTTGTCTTGAGAAAAGCTGCAATTATTAAAAGTAAATTTATTTGTAGTCTGAATATATGTGCTGGGAAAGATTCTCTCTATTTTGATAAATTACATTTAAAGATATACTCATATAGTCATATAGGAATGTGAATTTTTATAATTCTTTATTCGGGTGGGTTTTGTAATATTTTCCACTATTTGAATATAAAGTACTGTATAATAAATACTTTAAACTATAAAATATAGTTCCATGTGTAAATGATTATTTAATAATATCATAATAATAATAAGAAGGATATATGTATAATTAATCGGAAATTATTCATTCGGGTTGCGGAAATTTCGATGATACCTATATATGTACATGTTAAAATTTATACAGTTTTTATATTACTGCCGTTCATAATATGTGTATAGTCAATCGATAATCGAAATTGATAAGAGCAAGATTAATTACTATCGTTGAAATTTTGATTGAAATGTAAATTTACAAAATTGATTTATACTCAACAAATAAACGTTGATGTAAGTTCAGTTTAATAATATTAAAGGGGATATAGAAAACAATTTGGTGTGTTGTGAAAATATAATATATATTTTTTATGTTCCAAAAAAAATTTCCTGTCATATTTTGAAGGTATTAAATTTTTTTTTCTGGGATTGACACAACAGTAAAATACCAATAAGAAGCAATCCTCTTAAAAATTAGGACCATCTTATTTCATGGTCAATTATGTTGATGCTATTATTTACACTTATTTTTATTGATATCGTTATAAGTGTATTTTTATCGATAATTTAGATTTTTCTTTGAAGAGTTTATGTTTAATTTTATTTATTTATGCTATTCAATAAATATCCGTTCAATTTGATGATAAATAATTCATGATAACTTATTTAACAGTTTAATTTTATTTCATTTTTTTTATTTGTTTTAAATTTACTCTAAATCTTCTAATTCTAATACTTGTAAATATATGAATTATTAATGAAATAATTAAACTTACACAATTTTGAAATTTTTTTCTTATTTAAGAGATTTTCTGAAGTGGTAAATAAGTAAAGATTTAATTAATTATGGTTAACTTTAATTTATTAATATCCATAAGAGGATTCAGGAAAAATTCATTAAAAATCTAAAGGAAAAAATAGAAGAACGAAAATAATCGTAGACCTTTTTTGAATGAAGAAAAATGTTTTTTTTTTGAACGAAAAAGAAATGAAAACAAACACAAACAACCTCAAAGGTAAATAATTAAAAAGGTTTGGTTATACCTTAATTTAATTTTTTGTTCTTCTACGAAATGTTCTAAGAATATCTTGATAGTATATCGAAACTATAATAAACAACCGGAAATTGTTTTTATACTTTTGATCAAAATATAAATTTTTTTTTCTTAATATTTTAAAATATAAAATATTCTCTTAAATTAAAGTACATATGTATTTAATTATATACGAGTAGAGTGATATAAGTTCGGAAAGAAGAAATTTTTAATGTCTGTAAATTTATTAAAAAGTTAAAACTTATCATATCATATCAATTGATATAAGACAATTTAAATATTGAAATAAAATAGTTTCTTTAAAATGATTTTATTAATAAAATTTCAGTTTTTTTTGAGCACTTAAAAATGTATTTTTTTTCCTTCTTTTTACAATAATAAGATTATTTTTTTAATTAATAGAAAAAAACTTTGTTTATTATGAAAGACTTTCTGAAACTGTTATATTCGAAAATACTTGGTCTAGAAGTGCAATTGGATGAAAAGTTAATTCTCCAACATAATGTTAGCCTAACATCTGTTTTTTTTTTCACTTAAGCTAATACACGATTGTCTCCCTCAAATTGTTCGCTGTCATCGTTTAAATCTACGAACAGTCCGACAGTATATTATTACAGTGATCGTGCCACTACACGATGTTTGCGCGTGCTAAGCATGGAGAAGGGCAAATTGAGCGACCAATTCAAGAAAATCCATCATGCATCAAACAAACGATTCTCACCTTAGTCGCTGCTTTACTTCTCTAGCACTTTATGTCCATTATTTTTCTAATCTTTTATTTTCTATTCTTTCTCCTATCCATGAAAAATTCTTTTTCGTACGGAATATCCACTTTAAACATAACAAAACCTCTGATATAAAATTTACAGGATGTCAAAGAAATTACCACCAATTCCCCCCTCCCCACTCTTTTCAAAATAGCAAATGTATTATTTTTTCTCTGTTTAACAATTCAATTAAAAAAAAAGGTCGAACATAATTCCGATGACAGCTGTTACAATTTTTAAAATCCTCACAATCTTATGGGAACGCACAAAATTACGGCAACAAATCGGATTTTACCGTCGATTTTTGTTCTTATTTTCTTGTTACATTCGCTATACTACTTTCCTGACTGGCTATGATGCTAGATTTTGTGATGGTTTTTATTGTGTGTTAGCTTTACACGATGCTTTTTTAAAAGTTGGATTTCTAGCTGTGAATAAATGACATGTAGTACACGTTACAACATAATGTTTTCTCATTGGTTCTCGTTAAAATAGTACTAAAAAGGAAAGTACGACAATAAATAAAAACTGTTCTATTTCTAAAAATCTTTCTTCGAAAGTAGTAGTGAAGCCAGCAGTAACGTAATTTGTAGTATCGGTTACGGTAACAAGCAAGAAAATAAATACGAAAAATAGCCACGCGTAAAACAGGCTGCAGATCTTGAAGCTGCCACACACACATTTCAGTGTTTTATAATTTGGCAGCATTGAAACTGATCAGATGACATTTCTTTACGCGTTACAATTGTGTTTAATTTATTGGATCGGACAAAAATTAGTTCTTTTTTGTTGTTGACAGGAATTGTTGGTTTTGTTTACCGTTATCGTCGGACTTGTGCTCCTACTTTAATTTGAATAATAGTACATTTTTAGCACTATATGATATATTTTTATTTAATTGATAAAAAATATTTTTTGTTGTTATTGGGAATTTTTAAATATTTTTTGTTGATGGACAATATTTTTAAATACTCACATTTCAACAACAACTAACAATTTGTGTCTCGAAATTTTTTCGAAAAAGCTCTGACAAGAGAAAATTTTGTCTTCGAATTTTTTCGAACATTCTCATAAAAACTAATTTTCAAAATTTTTTAACGCAATTCGTAATTATTGCGTCTGGAGGATTGAATGGGAAAATATCGAAAATTCATAATATTATCAAAATAATAGCTAAGTAGAAAGCTTATATGTTAATAAAGATCAAGGTAATGAATAAGGATTTTTACATCATTTGATCAAGGTAATGAACAATCGTACGTTTAAATTCCAAACATTGATTTCAAAACTATTCAGGCCAATAATATTTATAATTTGTATTATTTCAAATGATATAAATTAGTGGTCATTTACGTTTTTTTCCCCTAAATTAAAACAAAAGACTTGATGCCATGAATATTAATCGATTCAATATTAATGTAATTTTTGGAGAAAATAAAACTTTATAAATAAATACCACGCCATATTTAATTATTTCTTATTAATATAGTTGACATTTTATTTCTATTGTTAAAAAAAAGAAGAAAAAAAATGTTTTTTCTGTTTAGAAAATATAAAGTTTTACACATGCAAATACTTGTACCTTTTTGGTACATGCAAAGCTAATTGGTATGTTTGATTGCTTGCAGGTGAGTTCAAAGTTACAGTAATTTCGCTCAATGGCGGCGGGTTGTGTCATGAAAGAAAAACAACGTGCTGTCACGATTAATTTAATTTGCGGCTGTTATCGAAAAAGTAGTGATTCTTCGTTTTATGCAATCGCATACAATACAATCTCACAATAGAACAGGTACTCATATAATATTTTACGAGCAGAGCTGTTCTATTATTTGTGTTGATGTGGAGTGCCTCGCTCGCTCTTGACAAAAATAAAACGTTTGTGTTAATCGCACTAATCTGGCTGTGCACGAGCTTTTGTATATTCTAGCTCAACGTGACTAAGCTAAGCTTACGTATAAATTTGTGTATGTATGCGACACACAAATTGTTGGAGATTTATTTGATTAAGCATATTTTGCAGTATTGTATAGAAAATAAAATAGTAAAATTACCATTTCCATTTAGTTTTGATTTTATTGTAGACCGGAAGTTTGTCTTTATAATCGACACATTTATGTACATGTATAGATCGGCAATTTGAATAATAGTTTTTTCCACCATCATCATTAGACCAAAAATTGGAGAGAAGAAAAAAAACAAATCGAAAAAGCAGAGACAACAAAGTAATTACCAATTCGATTCAGAATTAATTCACATTTTGGATTGTGTAGCCAATATTAAATTTGTGATTAATTTACCAAGTTTCAATAATTTGACTATTTTGAAAATTAAATTTTACCAAATCACGAATAATTTTTATTTAATTTTTCTTCCAAAAAGTCATTTCGAAAATTCCCTGAATAACAGATTAGAGTAAAAATAAATTTTGAACTATTAAATTATTATTGACTTATAGAAACTGGTAATTTTAGAAATACTATTGTGCAGTCGTATTAATATACAGATTATTGTCGAATTTGTGCTTTGGAAAGTAAAGCTTAAAATTATAGAATTCATTATGTTGCTTGAACATTGCCATTATTTATGGAATGTAACATTATTCAAATGGCCGCTACAAGACTTCTTGCAGAACTTGATTGTTTTAGGGTAATTTCTTAAAAGTTTTTCGCAGCTTATAGCTGAAGAAAATTTTGTTGGAAAAATCATCATTAGTGAGGATTTTATCTGGACAAGAGATTTATCTGGAACCCATGCACACAACTGAACCGATTCGCACTTTGCAGATGTGTCGAAACATACTTTTTTGGCACCTAAAATTATGCTAATAGCGGTGCTTCGACCTATGTGTATGTTAAATATAAAAAAAAATTATAATCAATTAAAATTTCAAATAATGTAATAATTTTTTTTTATGTCAAGTAGGGTGAGTCGCTTTAAAAATTCTTTCGATTCAATTTCCACTTTTATTAGGTTCAATTGTCATTAAATTAAAATACTTTAAAAAAATTTAATAAATTGCAATAAATGGAAAAATTAAGGGTTCTGGTTATCAATAATTTGAATTTACAATTAGTACCGATTGACAACTTATTGGTCTGAACATAATTGTAACGAGCCGCCACTGGAAAAGCGCTGTCAAAATATTTTTTTTGACAGTTATCAACAATATAACTATTGTATTTATATAAATTCGTTCCCTTAAGTTTTCTTACACACACTTTACGTGTAAGTTTTCTTACACACACTTTACGAGTTTGAATAATTGGTCTTTCATTGGAATAGAAAATCTATATGAGTTTTTTTCAACTCTCCGTCTCCAACGGAAATTCAAACTTTTTCACACTCTTCAGTTTTAGAATTGCCCATCCTGCTAATAATTAGTTAAATAAAGTACGTAATTAATGCTTCTACAATATAAAAACGTACAATAATAATAGAAAAATTTCTACAGACATGCATCAATATCGGAAATAAAGCACAAATCAAGTAGTTTGAATACGTTCGTATTGTTTTGTATGGAAAATGTTTCAACTGTAAAATGGCACTAAATTTGACATTAAATCTATTCTAACTCAAAATAAGCACTTCAAGTTTACGATTAGAAAGTTTCTACCAGTTACTATTTGTAGTTAACGTACAAATTCATTGGTATTTTTTTTTATTAAAAACACCAGTTCACAATAAAAAACTGATTCTAAAAAAAATCACTTCTTCTTCTTAAAGATCTTTTTCTAATTTTATTCTTTAGATTGTTAGCTTTATTATATTAGCTTTTGACTATATATATAATATTGGACAACGTTTTAAATTAACAATAAATATACAGTCATTTTTTTTAATCAAATAGCAGTTAATACAGAATTCTCAGAAATATATGCTATTTTAGCTGGACTCCCACAGGGTAGTTTTCTTGGTTCCATTTTATATAGCATTAATAGTCATGATATATCATCTTATCTTACTACCCATTCTAATAATTAAAAAATCCCATATTCAAAATCTCCAAGATTGGTTTACGAAATGGACGGAGAATGAAAGTGAATGAATAGAATTATGTGCTTACATTACAGTTACTCTTTGCCAAAAGTTACCTGAACCTTTATACTAAAATGGCTATATAATTCCAGAATGTACAGTATTAAAATGAAAGACGTTATAGACGTCTACAATAGCTTGAAATTAACAATAGACAGTAAACTTTAAATATAAACAACGTTATTGTAAAACCTTTTTGGACTCATGGAATATAACTGTGTGGTTCAATAAAAGTCCTTCATAATTCCCCTTTGTCCTTTCATCAGAATCTATTCATTAAAAAATTTTCTTCTATTATGCTCCCAAAAATTCACTCACCGGAGACAAAAGAGACAGTGGCGTAGAGATTTATAAGAATTTTTGCCGATGTGTGTTTTATCCTATTTCATTGATTTACGATATTGTAAAAACAAATTATGATATAAATCTTCTAGTTACAATATATTTAAATAATTGAAGAAATTTTTTTGCGTATGTGCTATTTGAACTCTTATTTTGACATTATTTGTTTAAAGGACAAAATTTGCAGAAATTAATGAATTTTTATATAATTCAATTCCTTTTTGTGAAGACTTTTGGTAAACAGTTTCGTAACCTGTGTTTTCATAGAGATTTAATTAAAACTTAAAGACTGTTTTTGCTTTTTGATGTTCCGCATACTTTATGCATTTGTATATTTTTTTGTGAGGATAAAGGTTGTGTGTAAATGCATTTACAAACTTGTATAAAAGGACTATGACGTCTCTCCCTCATTTTGTAGGATTGTTGTAGGCAGTATTCTACCATTGAAATCAATAATTCGACAATGGAACAGAATATTTCACTTGAACTTGAATAGAGGGCAGCACAGCAGCATCATAGCGTTTTGTGCTATAAGTTTTTAATTCTATTTGGAAGCGAATTTAAATGAAACCGAGAGTGTGCAATTAATTTGTGCATTAAATATGAGAATTGCAAATTGTGACTTGTAGTAATGGTTTAATTACTGATAAATAATACAGAACGAGTTTTTGCAGCTACGTACCACCTATTTTTAAATAATAAAAGAAATTTTTAAACGGTTAAGGGGGGGGGGGGGAGTTGGAGCGGAGGATTGTTGGCATTAAATTCGCATATGGCTGGGTTGTCTTCAAAGTGATTTGTGATGTTTTCCTAAAAAAAAGAAGAGTTCTTCTGTTTTTCGCTATTTGCTTTTATCCATTATCCTTTTATATTTGTATAAAATAAAATATGTGCTCGTATGTTACGTGGCATTGTGTGTCTTCAAATCCCTTTCGAAATCCCTCCCGGTGTTGGGTTAGTGAACACCGCCAATATAGTCTAGTGAAACCGCACCCTCTTTGTATGCAATATAGCAGCGTCAAGCTTGCATGCACCACACAGTAACTTTGTACGTTCGTCATACGAATGAGTGAGCGCCATCTTTACGCATAAACTGAACAGGGTGGTTCAGTTGAAACGAGGCCATACACATTGTTCCAGAGTGATCGGCCTGGTCTGACTTCCTTCATTTACGCAGATGTCCACATTTTTCTTCAAAAAAAAGTAAAAACAAAAATGAGAGATTTCGCTACCCTTCCGTGTTGCTATGCATTATTATACGTAAATCCTTCGTACGAGGATAGGATTCTTTCACCTGAGGTTCGAGCTTGTCAATCTTTTCTTATCCATAGTCCGTTAGTTGGCTGTCGACAACTGAAAAGAAGATTTTTATGTCGAAAGGAATTGAAAAGGGTGCAACTAACTTGAAAGTTGCTTTGGAGACGAACTCGCTTAGCTGGTTGAATAGCCGCCGATAAAACTGTAAAGGAAGTCAGAATTGAAGGCACAACTTTGTGGTGTTGGTACATATTTTTCATCATTTTCTCGGGTGTGGTATGATAATGATGGCGACATGATACTGCCGCAAATGCTTCCTACATTGTCGGATACTGATTTGTCGTTGTGGTAATTTTTGTAATTAGCAGAGAGCTCCACGTTGTGGGGGGAGCTCATGCTTATGAGCACTCAAAGCTTTCGTGCAAATTCATATTTCGCTGCGTTGCCGATTTTCCCACCTTTTTCTACTCTCTACATTTTCGTTGCTCTTTCCAAAAAGGATTTTCTCTTTTTGTATTTTTTTTTTTTTTGTACATTTTCATTACAAGTTTTTATCCTCTTTTTGCAAAGTTCAGCAATTACGCGGGTGATATTAATTCACGTGAGACGATAAAGTCATACTCTCAAGATGATGCAGTAGACTGACTATTATATATTATATATACGCAAATATAAAGGGATGGTATGAAATTATTTTGATGATGTTGTTATTCCTTCACAAGCAATGCATTAATATGCACAAATACATAGGTACATGCTTATTGTTTGGAATTTCTCTCGAATACACATAAACTTTTAGGATGAAAATTTAATTCCACCCTTGAAAAATTCTGATTATTGTGATTAATGATTGTAAACACAATAACTTTTTTTTTATATATATTGTTTGTTGGAAGGGATTTACGGGAAGGGGGGATGGTAGTTGATATTCTTGATTTTAATTTATGTAATTGATTTTATAAATTATACTCTCTAGAATAGACTAAAACAGTGCTAATAGCGGCGTTTCGATTTTTGTTAAATTTTAATTAATTAAAATTTTCAATAATTTCAAAAAATGTAATAGTTTTTTTTTAATTTTAAATAAGGTGATTTGGTCTAAAAATTCTTTCGATTTAATTTCCAAATTTTCGACTTTACATTTTAGGCAAGGTGCACTTTTTTTCGTTTGAATTGTTTTAAAAATATTATTGCATTAAAAAAATTAACAAATTGCAATAAATGGAAAAATTAAGGATTATGGTTATTAATAATTTGAATTTACAATTAGTACCGATTGACAGTTGATTGGTCTGAACACAATTGTTATTGTATATAAAGTTATATTATTGATAACTGTCAAAAAAATATTTTTATATAACTTTATATAAATTCGTCCTTTTTCGTAAATACTTCAAAAAACAAAAACCACACTTTCACTTGCACTTTCCGATAAGTGTCCAAATAACAACAAAAGTATGCAACCATTTCGGTATGCTACCACTTTCATGAAGAGTTTTAAATCTCTCCGAAAGTCTACAAAATTGAGGCGCTTCATATTTGATTGATATTTACAAAATTAATAATAAGCCTAAATTGCAATTCGATTTCATATCAAAAGATTGTACAGAAAATAAAAATTGCCTGTCGTTGTTTTTTAAATTGTATTTTTTGTTTGCAATAAGTAAATTCAAATGAATATTAATTATGCTTTTGCAATTCAATAAATTACTGTTACGAAAACTAGAAGTCAGTGGTTGTCATTACGATTTCTCGCCGCTTCTGTAATAATTAAGTCAAAAAATTGCGTATACATATACGAAAATCTGACATACAGGCCTATCCAAGTATTCCTTAATCTAAGGCCTGAAAACAATTGTAACGAGCCACTAAGAAGGCGCTGTCAAAATATTTAAAACCTTCATAATCTTATGGGAGCGTACACAATTGCTGACAGTGCAGCTTAACAAGTCACTATTCACTCGTCGAATTAAGTTTAATCAGTTCAGATGAAGTCCAGAGGAAGTTGCAGTTCGAAAGTCGCTATTGCGTTCGTAGCATACTTATGTTATATCTTCTATACAGGGTGGCCATTTGAAAAACTGAATGAAACAAAAATAATTTTACAAGCAAGATTTTTTGAAACACAAATAATTAATAGATTTTTTTCATCCCTCAAATGACTAGAATTTTCCTATTCACAAATAATGGGCAAGATTCAGTTCTAAAAAGTAATTGTAGGTGTAAAAATATTTTTAAATGTGGTAATTTTTGAAAGTAGCTTATTTGACAGTATAGAAAAATAGCCTTTTTGCAGAGTAAACATTTAAGCTCAAATGTATTTTTTTTTACCAAAATTCTTTAATTAATGAAAAAGGCATAAATAAAATTAATGGTAAAAATTTCGTGCACAATTCAATTTAATTTAGATCTTTTAATTATTTGTATATTAACAGATGAAAATAAAAAAATAATTTTATCATCAAAAGGAATAAGTTGTGATAAAAAAATCCGATCTAAAATTCAAAGATTTAGTATTTTCCTCAGAACAACCAAAGCATTATTTTTGTATATTTTCCTTATCTTTATTAGTGTGTTTTTATTACAAAGATTAAGCCTTTTTAGTCACCCTATATCATTTTAAGTTTGTTGGGCTAATGAAAAAATTGTATGCAAGCAGCCCCAGCATAAGAAAATGAATAATGAAAAAAACTTGGCTGAAAAACTTATCGACATATCGATTTTTCTGAGATCTTATTTTTAGAAGAATTTCAAAAAAAAGACACGTGTGCTGAGAAGGGTACTTGTGTAATAGTGTGTGTATAATTCAATGATAGGAGCAGAACCTTTCTTTCGTGAGTGGGGCTATTTGTCGTGATGATTTGCGTGACAAGAACATTTCATTTGTTCAATTTCCGTTTGGTTATTTAATTTTTCAAAACTCAATGAATTGAAAATTCTTCATGTTCGGCGAATGATTCGGTTAGTTTTCATAATGAAAAAGTTTATTTAAGTCATTGTTAATATAGGAAAGAATATTCAATAAAGTATAAAACTTTTGCGAATAGAAAAAATAATATGCAATTTAAAAAATTCATAAAAAATATAACCAATTTTGTACTAATTATGCAATACCACAATTTTTTTTTATAATTTAAATTATTAATATTCGAATTTTCATATAATTAATGTATGTGTGCTCTTTTATTTAATGTAATCTGCAAACTGCATATAAGAGATTATTTTGTGTCACCTAAACTTGATATTTGCCCAAAAAATTTTCTATATTATTTTATTCAGATAATTCTATACTGTATTTAATGTTTTCTTATTTAATTAAATGGACATCATCTCGTTCCAATTTATATAATAAAAAGACAAACCAGAAATTAATTTTAACTTCTTTCTTTTTATAAGAATTCATCGGAAGCTGTCAACAAATAATTTTAATAGTTCATAAATATAGCATTGTTCAAATCCATATCTTAGCCAGTATATAAACCAATTATATATTTTTTGAATGCAAAATATGCTATTGGGGGCAATTCGTGTAGTTTTGGATTTAGAACAAAATATGATTGGTATAATAAATAGAAACTGTAATAAAAATTGGTTTTTTTTTCTTCTCTTTATAAATAATATTTAAACAAAATTTTTATAATATATTTTTTATTTTTGTAATTTATTGTTTTTGTTTTGTAAAAAAAAATAATAAATATGAAATTAATTGATTTGTAAAGAGTTGTTATTACTATTAATTTAATTACAATTTTACTTATAATATTATTAATCACAATAACAAAAAACACTAACACACATTTTTTTTCATTTTTTTTTAAAGAGTGGAAACATCTAAAATTGGGTATGTAGTATAAAACTTCTTTTTAGTATATATTTATATAAAAAAAAAAAGTTCTATTAATTTGGAAAATATTTAGTTTATTGAGTGTATTTAATTTAATTTTTTCGTATAAGTTCTTAAGATTTTATTTAAATAAAAAAAAAACATATTTTATATTTAAATTAATTGGAATTTTTTGTTTGTTTGTTTGTTGCTATTATCAATAAACACTTATCACAATTCAAAATGGCACACATGCATTTGTATATATTACAATTAGGTATTATTTGCGTTAATTAACTATTTTTCATTTGTTAATATCTTAAGCACTTATTAATAATAAAATGCAAATATTAATTGTTAGCAATTATTTATTTTTAATATGAAAATTAGTGAAATCAGTCGTAAAAAAAACATCAATTTTATTTTATATAAAAAAAAAACTAAACAAAAATTTAAAATATTTTTTAATTCGTATTCTTGATAAAAACATAAATTTGGTGGTATTAAATGCACGATTGTAACCAAGGTATCGAAGAACATGCTGATTCCCTATACTACATAGAAATTTTCATATTGTTTTTACTATAGCTTGTAATTTTCCAATTAATATTCTTTGACATTTTTTTTACTATTGTATTATTAACCATATGTGAGTTTCTACCAAATATTTTTTTATCATTTGACCTTTTTCAACAGGCAGGTATTACCGTACATTTATCCTACATAATTAATTATTGCAATTCTTTTGAAGAGAAAAAAAAATAGAAAAATAAATTAACAAAAATATACATTTTCATTTTTAAATGTCGAATTTAATTCAATATATTCTTTTAAGCCTAATCTCTGGGCTTAGCTTAATCTAGATTCAAACTTAATCTTCTTTAGTGAAACCTATTTTGGATTAAAACAAAATTTGTAAGCGTATTACAACAATTTATGTAATACAAGAGCGTATCACTATATATTATGAAATAATTTTGTTAAGAATGACATTTTCAGATTCATTTATTTATTTTAGTACAATATATATTTGATATATTTATTATTAAGAAAATAAAAATATCAAATATATACTAAAATAAATAAATGAATGTGAAAATGTCATTCATAATACAAAGTGAACGCAATTTATTAATAAAAAATGCATGAACCTTTTGCACGATAAAAAAAATAAATATACCGACATATTGAAATTCGTTTTTGTTTCGTGTAAATTGATCGTGTATTGCGATTAATTATCCTTGCAGATGATCATACAAGCGAATTACATTATGACTAGACTGCTCGTGCAATACACGTTATTTCTTTGCGGCAAACCAACACAAAACCATGCACGAGCAATGTTCGTACTTGCAAAAAACTGTCACACGAGCGAAAAAAGAGAAATTTCATGCATTGCGCGAACGTCAAAGAGAATTAGACATTAATATTAACTCTCGAACTGTTCACCTCCTCCCAATTTACAAAAAAAACTCTCGTCGAATGCCTCCTTAAAAATATAGACGAATAAGCGTGGTCAATTTGCTGTAAGAATATTTTGTTTTTTTTGGCACCTAAAACAATGCTACTAGCGGCGCTTCGACCTATGTCAAGTTTAATTTATTTTTAAATATAAAAAAAAATTATCGATTAAAATTTTCAAATATTTCAAATAAGGTGAATCGCTCGAAACAATTCTTTCGATTTAATTTCCAAATTTTCGATTTTACATTTTTGGCAAGATGCATTTTATTTCGTTTGAATTGTTATAAAAATAATAATGCATTAAAAAAAATTAGCAAATTGCAATAAATGGAAAAATTAAGGGTTATGGTTATTAATAATTTGAATTTACAATTAGTGTACCACCGATTGGCAGCTGATTGGCCTGAACACAATTGTAACGAGCCACTGGAAAAACACTGTCAAAATATTTGAAATCTTCATAATCTTATGGGAGCGTACACAATTGCGGACAGTGCCGCTTAACAAGTCACCATTTACTCGTCGAATTAAGTTCAATCAGTTCAAATGAAGTCCAGATGAAGTTGCAGTTCGAAAGTCGCTATTGTGTTCGGAGCATACAGGGTGGTCACTTAAAAACTGAATGAAACAAAAATAATTTTATAAGCAATGTTTTTTGAAATTTTTTATTTTATTTAATAGATTTTTTAAATATAATGTGTAAAAAACAACATCCCTCAAATGACCAGAATTTTTTTGTTCACAAATAAGGGGTAGGAAAATGGTGATTATTTGGGGGATATATTTTGCAGTAGGCCAGTTTTTTCAAGAATGTTTGGTATCCTTTTTCAAGGATATTTTGCCGGTATTTTCTCTGAGTTTGAATACTTGGTCTTCTTTCAATAGAATAGAAAAACATTACGAGTATTACTGGTTAATCTCCAACGGAAATTTAGACTTTTTCAAACTCTTCAGATTTTTATTGCCCATCCTGCATCTTTTTTTTTATATAATTAGTTAAATTAAGCACATAAAATAATACTTCTCAAATATAAAAACGTACAATAATAATAGAAAAATGTCTACAGACTTGCATCAATATCGAAAATAAAGCACAAATCAAGTAGTTCGAATACGTTCGTATTGTTTTGTATGGAAAATGTTTCAACTGTAAAATGACACTAAATTTGAGATTAAATCTATTCCAATTCAAAATAATCACTTCAAGTTTACGATTAAAAAGATTCTACCATTACTATTTGTAATTAACGTACAAATTCATTGGTATTTTTTTTATTAAAAACACTTCAATTCACAATAAAAAACTGATTCAAAAAAAATCACTTCTTCTTCTTAAAGAACATTTTCTAATTTTATTCTTTAGATTGTTAGCTTTATTATATTAGCTTTTGACTATATTATAGAAAAGAGCTGATGAGAAAAAATCCTATTTATCAAAGTTGAATATAATTCTTAATGCCTATTTTCTGAGCATTTAACAATTGTGAATATAAAAAAGATTTACAGAATTTAAATAATTTCAAAGTGGTTTGATTGTGTATTTATTTTGAATGAAGTTCGATTTTTTTTTTATTATGTTCTTTTCGAATTTTTTCATTTCCGGTTTATTTTTTTGTATATTCTTTTAACATACTTTTCTCATGTTCTTTAATTGCATTGTTAAAAGCGGAAGTTTAGAACTTCTTCGAGATCATTTACCTTTTTAACAATATATTATTTAAACGTTTGATTTCCTTTCTATAAAATGTTATTTTTAAACTTTTGATCAAATAAAATAAAAACTTTTGAAAGGAATTTAAAAAAAAAAAAACTTATTATTATAAAACACAAATGTACTAGAGTTCGAATATGGGTACGCAACTTGCTTAGAATTTACGTTTGAGTACTTATATAAAAAATATTTCCCGTAAATTTGATTGTAAATAAATTAAATTAAAAATTTTATAATATTTCTTTGGTCGAAAGGAAAAGGTTTTTTTTATTATCTAAAACTTATTATGTATGTAAAAAATGTACCTTTTTGATATGAGAGATCTTAAGATTTCTGATGTTATACGAGTAGCTATAGAAATGGCGAATATAGATTCTATTAGAAGTGCAGCACCTTTTTTGCGTGCAATACATGCCCCCAGGGTGTGTTTATTTGTATGCAAGGTCTCCTGGGCATGAGCCAGCGGTTATTTTACAACACCAACACCAAGACGTCATATGCAGAGAATCTGTTTTTAGTAGGCCTGATCAGTTGGAGTGTTTCCGATAATAAATTAGAACAGATTTGCCTCATAAAAATTTTTTTTGACAGCCTCATAAAAATTTTTTTTGGTTTTCTATTTTATGGAAATTCAATATAATCACTTAAGTATATATTGATATGTTCATGAATACCATTATGTACACAAACACAAATTTTGTGTAGTTCGTTAGTATGTTTGATCAGGTTAGAAAGCGGAATTGGAAGTGAAATTGTTGGATCCAACAGCTTCACAATAAGAGGAACTCTATTAGCAAAGAAATTCTTGATTTAATCACATTCGCTCAATATATGTGGAATAGTTAACAACTTTTGATTGTTAGTTTCGAGCGTTTGTCTAAGAAGTTGTAGGTAACGTCTAGTAGATATGCATAGGTCCTGAACGAAGGGAACATTTATTTTAAAATTATAGTAATGGTGAAAGCGGGTATCAACAATTTTAAGGAGGATCTTCGATTGGAAAATTTTGTTGAACCCTAAAATTCAATTCCATTTCATATGTCCAAATAGGTTTTATAATTGCATTGTATATTAGAAGTTTAGTTTTGATTGTCTAGTGGTTTCGTGCGTTTGTCCAATGGTCTAAGAAGTTGGCGGTAACGTCCAGTGGCTTGAAGTTTTTTTAGTCTAGTATGAAGGTTCCATATTAATCTCTTAATTAATAATGTATTACGTTGTTATGAACATAAAAGAGGGCTTTATCGAGTTTACGAAGGATCTTGAATTGTAAGGCCTGGACGCGATAGGACTTGGAACGTTTCGTTGAACCCCAAAGTTCAATTCCATATATCCAAATAGGTTTTACAAATTTATTCCATATTAAAAGTTTACTTTTTACTGTTAGTTTCGAGCGTTCGTTTAGAAGTCTAAGAAGTTGTAGGTAACGTCTAGTGGCTTTAAGTTTTTTTAGTCTAGTATGTGGGTTTCATGTTAATCTGTTGTCCAGGTAAAATTCCAAATATCTACTTTATCATATTGTGAAATCATGTTCCTATTAAGGTATAAAGAGGTAGGTTTTCCTTGACAAAGTGTGAAAGTAATGTGAGCACTGTTCATTTACCCTCACTCTCCATGGCTTCAACCAGGATTGAAGGTTGTGTATATGGGATTGTAAATTATTGGAATCTATGTCAAGATTTGTATGGTCGTATCGTTTGCAAAAGTAGCAATGATAGTATTAGGATCATATGGGATGTCATGGGTATAAATATTATATAAAAGTGGGACCAAGAATACTGCCTTGTGGGACTTCGGCTAGAATAGGATATATTTCCTAGGATTCTGAGTTAATTGCAACTTGGAAATGACGTTGGGAGAGATATGAATTTATGATAAGGTGGTATGTTGAAGGAAGAAAGTTGCTCTTGAGTTTCCAGAGGAGTCCAGGACGCCATATACAATCAAAATCTTAGGAGATATCTAAATATACTACTGGGCAATACTCTTTCCTCTCAAGGGAGGATGCAACGTGTGATTGAATTGCTGGATAGTGGAGAGTTCAGATCGGAAGCCAAATTGGTGATCAGGAATATTGTTTTTCATTGACTAGGATTGAGTAGAGTCGTTTTAATAGGAGTTTTTTCAAAAATCTTACCAATAATTGGTAAGAGGCTGACAGGTCTATTGGAGGAAGGACAATTAATGGGTTTATTTGGTTTAGGTAAATAAAATGTTAAAATAAAAATATCAAATATATACTAAAATAAATAAATCAATATGATAATGTCTTTCATAATATAAAGTCATATAGTTCCACGATAAAAAAATATATTTCGACATATTTAAATGCAGGAATTATCTTTGCGGCGAACCAGCAGAAAACCATGCACGAGCAAAATTCGTACATACAAGAAAACTTACATGAGCGAAAAAGAAGAAATTTCATGTATTGCACGAACGGTGCAATTTAATCTTAAGTCATCAAAGAGGAATAAATCTGAATTAGATATTAATATTTTTAAATATGAAATAAAATATTAAAATAAAAATATGAAATATATAATAAAATAAATAAATGAATATGAAAATGTCATTCATAATACAAAGTCAAGGCAATTCATCAATAAAAAATGCATAAACTGTTTGCACGATAAAAAAAATATATTTTGACATATTGAAATCCGTTTTTGCTTGTGTAAATTGCCCTTCAAAGTAATCCCCACCAGATATTATACACTTGTGCCAACGTTTTTTCCAATCCTCGAAGCACTTCAAAAAATCAATTATTGTGATCTTGTTCAGCTCCACCTTCGATGCCGTCTTTATCTCCTCAATCGTAGCGTAGCGTCGTCCTTTCATGGGGCTCTTCAGTTTCGAGAACAAGAAAAAGTCACAGGGGGCCAGATCTGGGGAATACTGTGGCTGCGGCATTATTAGTGTATTGTTTTGGCCAAAAATTCACGCACAAGCAACGATACCTGAGCAGGGGTGTTATCGTGGTGTAAAAAGCAATTTTTGTTTTTCCACAAATTCGGGCGTTTCTGGCGGATTGTTTCGCGCAACTTGAGCATAACTTGCAGGTAATATTCCTTATTGGCCGTTCTACCCTGTGGCAAGAACTTATGATGCACCACGCACCTGCATTCGAAGAAAACTGTAAGCAAAACCTTCACATTCGACCGAACTTGGCGCTTTTCGTTGTTCACATCTTCTTGGCCCTCAGAGAAAGATAAACGTTGCTTCGGTCCAAGGTAGCTTCACCATATACCACAGTCAATATTCGGAATGCATCCGCGTAATTAATTTTGTTTTTGACGCAAAATTTGATACAGATTCTTTGATCCATTTTTTTGGAATGGGCAAAAATCGAAGACGAGACAAAACACGTGCAAGCAAATCAGATGTCAAAAATTAACTGAACATTCAAAATGGCCGAACTTGTCGGCTTAAGTGAGAAACATGAGTACCAAGATAACGTGCCAAAAAAAATCGAAAATCGAATATACGTAACCCGCGGAAATTCAAAATTCGCGATACTTTTTGAACAGACCTCGTATATTAGCGCACCTCCTCCTAATATACATAAAAAATTCTTTAAATAAACCAACCAAAAAAAACTCAAACATGAGCGGAAATAAAATTTATAGGGATCATTTTCTTGGTACATATGCTGACGAAAATATGCTTCTGAGATGGACGTTGCAACAGAATAATGATCCTGTTGTAACGTACATCTCGGAAAGCAAAACAATTATTCTCAGAAAAAAAAACTATGGATTTTACTATGACCTACCTTTATAATAATCGGACTAATTAAAGAATGCTGTTACTAAACATTCTTAATTTATTATTAATTATTTGAAATTGTTTTATAAATAAAACTTTATCACTATTTTTAGATGAAGGAATATTAGCAATTTTGATAATTTTCGTTTTGGAAATAATTTTAGGCGAGGCACTATTTTTAATGACCACCACTGTATACATTTCAGAGAGATCTGCATCTAATATTTGAACCAAAAAAAAAATGATTAAGTTTCAATCCCTTTGAATGAAAGAAAACAAAAATGATTACGGATATAAATAAGAGAAAACCATCTTAAGAGGAAAATAAATATACGAAATTCTATTTCATTGACCTAAGTACTATTTAGTCCATATTGCCCTCATGAATATTTATGTGAACGTAATCCTTTCAAAAGGTTGACTAAGAAGAAAAAAAAAAGTTTATGATATATGATGAGACTCCTTGAAATATACCAAATAGAAAAGAAAGTCAAATGGAATTGGTACTCAATTGTACAACTGGATCTGTCCTTAATTCATGACTGAATTGAATTATTCGACATTTGTGAATCGAATAATGTTACGGTGTATAGACGTACGGTTTGGTGGACGTGTCCCCACTAAAGGAAAAAAAGCTCTCTTTATGCCGAATCCGTAAAATACATAAATTGTGACCACTTTTATTCGTATTATTTATGTCTATTTCGATTCTATTTTATGAAAGCCCACAAGAAACACTTTAATCAAAAGGTATACTCCACATACGAGGAGTTTGTTCATTCAATTTGTGAATTTTTCCTTTTTTTTCTTTTCATACCAATCCAGGAATATTTATTTCTCTTTCTCTATATATGGTATATTTACATTTTATTATAAAAATTTTATTTATTAAAACAAAATTAAAGTCAACAAAAAAATAGAAAAAAATTAGTGTAATTAAAATAAAATAATAATAATAGTAAAAATTTATTTGAAAAACTTTGTTTTTAGAATAAAATAAAATGGCACAGATAGCATTAACACCCTCAGGATTAACAAATGATCTACTCGATTAGTTTGTAAATTGTTTCGATTCAGTTGTACAATTAAGATAATAGAAAATATATACAGAAAAAAAGGAAAATTAAAATAATGTAGTGTGTTCCAATTAATTTACGTGAACCATGATATTCTCACTAGACTACGATTATAAATGTTATCATTTAAATAGTTGCTGATTCATGAGTGCACGTCTCATTCATACCATATAATCATAATGGCCACATGCGGACTAATTCCTTCTTTTTATTTTATGTGTTTACGAGCAGCGTGATTCATTTTAGTCCTTAATTTCCATGCTAGGCGATGAAATCGTCAAAAAATTCGGATCTTTTCGAATCTTTTCTATAATAAACAGATTACAGAGCAACAGGCACTCCTTTTTTATGTGCTCATGCATGTATATTCATAGATATATAGCCAATCGTCCTTTATAAGGAAAATAATCCTAATAAGGGATTTTTATTAGACGTCTATAGTTTTTTGACATTAAGTAAACAATACTTTCTGGGTAAACATGTCTATTTATGTACTTGAAAATAGACATGAATCCTTGAATTTAAACGAGTAGTGATTATTAGGATTGTAAAAGTATTTTTTATCGGGTTATCCATTTCGCGGATTTTAGCAACTCAAATTTATTAATTTGAAATTTTATATGTTTTTTTTTATTCCAATATTAAAGATGCTAGTATATATTGTATAAAGCGTTATACATTTCGTGGTTTGGAAAGTACAACTGTCATTTGACAGCTGTCAAATACATATGCCACCCAGAAAGGCATTTGTCTTGGATTGTAAAATAACTGGATAGGCCTCTACACGAAAATGCTGTCCAAATTTTCTCGAGAATCCATTCTTAAGAACGCACACACTTGCAAAATAACCTATCACCAAATACTTCTTATTCTAAAATAGAAACTTCCTATTTGCTGTCGTAGAGAATAAAACTATGTATTAATTTATACTGACTTGTTCGTAAATTATTTAAAATTTAACAAAACCGCAGTTAAGTATGCAAGCATTTCGGTATTGCTACCATTTCATGGAGAATGGCGTATTTTAAAACTCTACGAAAGCCTGAAAAATTGAGACAATTGATATTCGATTGATATTTACAAAATAAATAATAAACCTAAAATACAATTGCATTTTATACCAGAAGATTGGAAAAAAAATAAATGTTGCCTTCTGTCGTGTCTAAATTATATTTTTTTTGGAATAAGTGAGTTAAAATAAATATTAATTATGCTTTTGCAAATTCAAAAAAATTGTATTACGAAAACTAGATGTCAGTTTGTGTTATGTGTACATAAAAAAATCTACACAAAAGTATGACAGATAATTAAATCTTTAATCTAAGGTTTGGAAAGTACAACTGTCATTTGACAGCTGTCAAATATATATGTAATCCAGAAAGACATTTGTTTAGTTTGGCGTTTGCCATTTTAAATTATAAATCTCTTAACTACTGAACAAAACATTAAATTTGTAAAAACTCTGTGAATGTGATGACATCCAATGTCGGATTTTGCGCTGGAACAACAGGTTTTCGATGTTGATTTTTGAAGATCATTTCTTGTTGGCTGGAAAAATGGCTGTGGAGAAGACTTGAAAATGACGGTCTACTGTCAATTCTGAACACTACGGCCATATGAAAACCGATGTTTTTTCGACTGAACTAGTAGAGTTTAATCTGGACCATATTTTAATGATCTTGGAGGAGGCCAATTAACATCATCAAATCTTGCTTTTAACAAGAAGCCACCAAAAGCTACACAATACGACAAATTTTGGTTTTATTACGTAAAAACTTTCCAGGACGTTCAATTTCAAAATTTGGTGACGTCAATTTGCCTCCAAGATCGCGCGATTTGACGCCGTTGAACTTAGTTTTGTCAAAACCGATGTTTTTTCAACTGAACTTCAAGAGTTTAATCTGTGCCATATTTTAATGCGTTAAAATTTTAAAAATTTTGTACAAAATTAATGCGGCATTTAGAATGAAATTTTTACGTAGTTATGGGCTTCGTGCTTTCGCTTGGTAGATAAGTCAATAAGAAAAATTAATTAAAATCCACAAGTAAATGTAGAAAATGCGTATATCCGCGAATAGTGATTGCCTGTGTGTGCATTTTGGTCGGAATGTGTCTTTCGTATATCTTCGTCCGTTGCCTTCAATTCTGAGCGCTATTGCTGTATGATAAGCGACCTTTTTATAGCCTGACCTTGAAAATATTGTGGTTTCAACAAGAAGGCTCTATAAGCCACACCTTTGCCATCATTGCAGAACGCATAATTTCGAGATTTGGACTCCAAGATCATGCGATTTGAAGCAGTTGAACTTTTTCTTGTGGGCATATGCGAAAGATCATATTTACGTACGAGTAGACAATTCTCAAACTGTGGAGCATTTTAAAGCCCACATTCATCAAGTAATGCCAAAATTAAAGCCCGAAATTTGAGATAATTTCATCAACAATTGCCACAAAATAAACGAGTCCTGCAAGAAGGTCTCGTGACATGCCATTTAAATTATGTTATATTCGATGCATTATGCCAAGATCCGAACAATATAAATATATAAAATTTTTATTAAAATTTTAATTAAAAGTGTATTTTATTTATCTATACTTTTGGAAGCAAAAATCGGATAAGTCATTATCTAAACGATTAGATATAAACCCAAAAAACGTGATTATGCAAATTTTTATAAGCAAATTTAAATAAAATATGGTAAGTTTCCTCTTCAACAAAATTATTTATTATCCACCAAATTATTAGAATTGTACTCGTACAATCGAAAAATTAGTATACGATTAAGTTGACAGACACACTTCAGAAGTGTTAACGTGCTAAAAATATTGCTCAACTTAGAGGAAAACATCATTCAACACCTATCAATATGAATAGCTAATTAATATTTATTAGATAATATTGTTTCCATTTTCATTTTGGTTTTAGGTCAATCCAATATAATATGATACGTGTAATTACAGAATTTAGATAAAAGATTTGGTTCAGTTTTTTTTTCAAAAATATTTTACCAAAAAAATATTCCATTTATTTTTTGTTCCATTTTTTTCGGAAAAATTCTGCGAGAATATATTGAAATTATTAGGTGTGACAGTTAAGTAATGAGACTGTATTTTTTATTTTATTTTTATACATAAATGTTATCCTCTTTAAAGTAATTACGTTGTTCTGAGAGGCTTCAACTAAAATTGTCTTTTGCTCCTCGGTGAGACTTTTTTGAATGTTATCGAGCGTGTGGTAATAAAAAAATGTCACCTGAACTAAGATCATTTAAAAAGGGGGACTGGGGAACCGTTAGAATTCCTTTTTTTATTTTGTAATATGGCCGTGGGATAGGGATCATTGTCATGGTAGGAATTCCAAATGTCTGAAGCCTTTCAAGGATTTGTTTTGAAAAAACTTGGTTGACAGTTTGTCTAACCTCACAAAAGTCTTTGCTCGTTTCACATTTTTATGAGTTTTTGATGTTGGAGGCCTCCTTGAGCGGGGTCTTAGATGTCCAAAATTCTTTATACCGCCGAAAAACATAAGGATTATTCCCTAAACAACAAGATTGATCTTAGTGATGCCAGTGCCTCATTACTTTTATGCCAGTCAACAAAAATATACGAGATCTGTTCAAAAAGTACCGCAAATTTTGAATTTCCGCGGGTTACGTATATTCGATTTTTTTGTCGCGTTATGTTGGTACTCATGCCTCTCACTTATGCCGACAAGTTCGGCCATTTTGAATGTTCAGTTAATTTTTGACAGCTGCTTTCCTTGCACGTGTTTTGGCTCGTCTTCGTTCTGTGCCCATTTTCGACCAAAAACAGCATCGTTTTAACATTGCTAAGGACTCAGTCCGCGACGACCCAAATTTGTTCCAGAGGGTCATAACTGTGACGAATCATGGATCTATGGTTTTGACGTGGAAACGAAAGCTCAATCATCCCAATGGAAGCTGCCGCACGTGTCAAGACCGAAAAAAGCGCGCCAAGTTCGGTCGAATGTAAAGGTTTTGCTTACAGTTTTCTTCGATTGCAGGGGCGTGGTGCTTCATGAGTTCTTGCCACAGGGCAGAACGCTCAATAAGAAATATTACCTGCAAGTTATGCGCAAGTTGCGCGAAGCAATCCGCCAGAAACGCCCGGATTTGTGGAAGAACAAAAATTGGCTTTTGCACAATGATAACGCCCCTGCTCACGCATCGTTGCTTGTGCGCGAATTTGTGGCCAAAAACTACACACTAATAATGCCGCAGCCACCGTATTCCCCAGATCTGGCCCCCTGTGACTTTTTCTTGTTCCCGAAACAGATTCTTTGATCCATTTTTTGGAATAGGCAAAAATCGAAGACGGGGGCACAAACCACGTGGAAGCAAAGCAACTGTCAAAAAAGAAATTGGTCAAAGAATCTGTTTCGGGAACAAGAAAAAGTCACAGGGGGCTTTAAGTAAACATTCAAAATGGCGGAAGTTGTCGGCATAAGTGAGAGACACGAGTACGAATATAGCGCCACAAAAAAATCAAAAATTGAATATACGTAACCCGTGCAAACAGATCTCGTATAAGAAAAAATATATATCGTGATAATTTTTGAACAGACCTCATATAAGAAAAATTTGCATCCAAAAGCTAAAACTTTCAAAATGATAAATAGTAATAGTGTATCTCAAAGTGTCTTTCAAAGATGATTTATTTAATATTTCATATAAATTAAGAACATTTTATATATGATTTGAAGTTGGATTAATGTGAATTTTGATTTGAAAAATTATGCTAATAAATAGAAAATTTGTTAACACAAAATTTTTTAATCTTATTTAAGAATTCTGAAGGAAAATTTATAACTTTATTTATGAATAATGATAACTTGTAGAAGTCAATAATTCATACTATGGCTATTTAGTAAACAAGTAAAATTTGAAAAGTGATTGACTGTAATACAAAATATAATCTCTTAATTCAGATTTTCATAATTATTACGAAAGATACTCTAGTAAAAAAATATCCTCAAACCTTGTCCTTACCTACAATATTATAGAATCAAGAAGAATTTACTTTTTCTGTTGACAAAAGTTAATTTGCATTTTTCCAATGAAATGTTTTTTTGTTTTGTTTAGGAAATTCAAAGAAAAAATAAAAAATAATTTTTCGCAAAAGTATAATTAATACAATCATCCCACAGAGAATATTTAACATTTGCTTGCTATAATATATATTTTGGGTTAATTATGCTAAAACACGAAACAGATATGGTGAGCCTAACCACTTTTATATGAAATAAACCACAAATTGTTACCATTTAGAGAAAATTTGCGATTATACAAATTTAGCTCAGATATTTTAAGTTTTGTACTAAAATTTTTAATAAATTAGAAACTTTTTCAACAATAGCAAAAAAAAACAAAACAAATTAAATTCGGTTAATTTAATTATTTTCTTTCATATGTGGTGAGATAATTAAAAATTATTTTATATTAATACGAGTTCATTAAAAAAAGATTCTTTTTTACAAATAGGCATTTTTAGATTTTATTTTCATTTTGACTATAAAATAAAAATATTTTAATAAACTTGGTAAAAATTGCTTATCAAATTGAACGCGAAAAATTTGTTAATAATGAGATTATTATAATAGTTAATATGATTCAGATTCGTTTATGATTCTAATGGGAATTTTCTTCTGATAAGGTTTTTTTGTTTTTTTTTCCACTTTATCAAAAAAATTATTTTTATATAAAACTTTTCTAATGAAAAATTAATATTTAATCTTAGTAATTTTCCATTGAAAAAAAAATAAAAACTTAATCTTGGGCAAGGCATTGAGAAAAACTTAATCTTGGAAAAGGCATTGAGGAAGGATTTAAAAAGAGGTCTTATTGAGGGGATCTTGAAGTTCTATAATATTGTAGAAGAAATTTTATTAAAGAAGAAATTTTATTAAAGAAGAAATTTTCGGTTACATGACATTTCGTTAGAAGATAAGCGACAGTGAGTTGAATGTCACCGTATGGGCCCATGGGGTGAGGGTGGTTTTCGAAAAGGAAACTATTTGTAAGGGCAGAAAACCCTTTCCAAATTCTGAGCAGTTTCAGTGCCCAGAATTTAAGTTAGGTTGTTGAGGAGACTATGTTAGATGGGTAATGGTTGGCCAATGTTTTTGGACTGAAAAAATTTATCTAATTGGTGCTTCGGAAAGTAGAGTTAAACACTTCAAAATCTTGATGATTTTCAATGAAACTTTTTATTTCATTATGTTGCTTGGACGTTTTGGCATAATGTACGAAATATAACATCATTCATATGGCATCTACGAGATTTTCACGAAGATGTCCCACAAGAAAAAGCCTAATGGCGTCAAATCGCACGATCTTGGTGGTCAATTGTGGATTCACCAAATCTCTAAATCACACGTTCTGTGAAATGTTCGCGTGATAAACCGTAACTTTGTTGAGGTTGTGTTGGTTGCGGCCACATTTCATCATTTTTGATGAAATTTTTTATTTCATTATGTTGCTTGGAAGTTGGTATAATGTACGAAATTGCAACTACGAGACTTTTTTCAGGACGCGATCGTTTTAAAATAATTTTAATGACTTGTCATGTTTCCGGCTTTATCGGTTATTAATTTCTTTCCATTGAAAAAAAATCTAAAATATTATTCAAAGTTGAATTTGTTCGTTAAATTTCTTTTAGGTAAGATATTATACCCATTTAAGAATAATTTTTTTTACTGGACATGCTTTTGTTACGATAAGGCATTAGTGATATCGTCTTCATATAAGTTAACTAACATTTTTATTATAAAAGTTTCCCATAAACTAGTATGGAATGGGTGTGTAACTTGCACATATAGGCTGCCATTAGTCTGCTTTTAACTAAAACGCCACCACAGGAATTTTGCTGAACCCTTATAAAGAGAACGTCAAAGTGACAGATAAGATACATACGAGGTCTGTTCAAAAAGTATCGTGAATTTTGAATTTTCGCCGGTTACATATGTTCGATTTTCGATTTTTTATTGTGGCGTTATGTTGGTACTCATGTCTCTCATTTATGCCGACAAGTTCGGCCATTTTGAATGTTCAGTTAATTTTTGACAGCTGCTTTGCTTGCACGTGTTTTGTCTCGTCTTAGAATTTTTCCCATTCCAAAAAATGGATCAAAGAATCTCTATCAAATTTTGCGTGAAAAACAAAATCAATTGCGCGGACGCATTCCGAATGTTGACTGTGGCATATGGTGAAGCTACCTTGGACCGAAGCAACGTTTATCGGTGGTACAAAATGTTCTCAGAGGGCCGAGAAGATGTGAACGACGAAAAGGTCGAATGTGAAGGTTTTGCTTACAGTTTTCTTCGATTGCAGGGGCGTGGTGCATCATGAGTTCTTGCCACAGGATAGAACGATCAATAAGGAATATTACCTGCAAGTTATGCGCAAGTTGCGCCAGAAACGCCCGGATTTATGGAAGAACAAAAATTGGCTTTTGCACCATGATAACGCCCCTGCTAACGCATCGTTGCTTGCGCCCGATCTATTCCCCAGATCTGCCTCCCTGTGACTTTTTCTTGTTCCCGAAACTAAAGAGCCCTATGATAGGACGACGCTACGCTACGATTGAGGAGATGAAGACGGCATCGAAGGAGGAGCTGATTACTTTGAAGGGGACAAAATAGATATTCATGAATAAATAAATAATTTTTGAAAAAACACAAAATTCGCGATACTATTTGAACTGACCTCGTACACAAAAAAGTTTTTTACATACGAAAAACTGACGTTCGGACCTATTCAGGTATTCCTAAATCTAAGACTGCACTTTTCAGAATCACAAAAAATTATATTTAAAAATATCAGAATTTTTTTTTAATCTTATAATATTGTTCAAAATGGATAATAGAAAAGCCGCCGACTCTGTACTATTGTGCTTGGCGTAGTGCTCTTATTGTCAAAATGTTCAAATATGACAAATTTTCCTATCCAATTCTATATCTATAATCTGTGGCGTTTTCCATCTGAAAAGCAATCTTATTAACAATGTTTATACTTACACCAATAAGCAAGAAGTCATATGTTAAAGTATATTTATAAAAATAATTGCCGAAAAGGGCTTCAATCAGAAATAAAATTCGATTTACCATATCGGGAAGTGCTATGACACTGAAGATTGCCTTGCCATATAAATTTCCGATTTATTAATTTTTCAGCTCCATTTCGTTTTATTCAATTTTTTGTAGCGATTTCATTGCTTTCTGGATACTAATAGTATTGTATTATAGGGCAAGACATGTATGATGTACATAAATATTATACGATGTTTGCTGTATTCGAAAAAAAACATCAATTGAATATTTCTTGCGGCTAATAGAAATTTCGTTGCGTACGTGAAAATTTACCATAAGCTTGAATTCGGTTTCGAATATAAAGTCGAACTTGAATGTGATTACATGGCAAATATTCAACTCGTCAATGATGCTGTTTTCTCATCAATTGAAGAGGAGCTAATGTTAGCAGACGATAAAACGGAAATGGTTTCTTATTCGGTAATGGTTGTTGATGGTGATTTACTATCAACGCAATTTCCGCAATAATACGAAATCGATATGGCAACCTAAGATAGATCGAATCAAAGAACAGAAATAGGCACTGGCAAAACTTACAAAAGTAAGTACTTCTGTTGAATTGATTCAATAATAAAAGAGCAACTGTCGAAAACGTTAGTTCAGGTGCAAGTGTCCAAAAAAGTATTCTAGCAAGCATAAAAAACCGTTCTCATATAATAACCAAAAAAAAAAAAATTATTAAAAGAAAATTCGTAAAGTTCGATATTGGAACGTTTACTTTATTGGAGGATACAGCAGAATTGCAGTAATTTCGAAATCAATAGTTTTGAGTGGATAGAAAAATGATAGTCATTTCGAAAGTGTCAATATTGAATTTCGCCGTTGATATCTAAAGTGGTAGCTATAAAAAAAAAGGATTTCAAATATCCAACCCAGGGGATTACAAATGAAAATGTTTTAAAATGGAAATATATTAGCAAAAATTTACAAAACATTCTCTTTAAATTGAAGGTAATTCGAAATTGTAAGAAATTATAGTAGATAAATCATCAAAACAATGAAAATTATCTCTCCAACGCCACAACAACTTAAGCGGCACCACATCCCGATTATGCCGTTTCAGTGTCGGAATTCATTAAATTTTCTCTTTTAAGCATATAGTCTATTTTTGTTTGTTTGTAAGGTCCCTAGGCTATGAGCTAGGTGCCACGATGCATCGCCATTACTATGGTTAGATGGATTAATTAAATTAATTATTAATCTTAAGTTAGATGGATTAATTAAAGGTGCTCTGATTTTTTAGAGAATATTCGTTTGTTTTAAGGATTTAAAAAGAGGTTTTGGAAAAGGCATTGGATGATCTTAAAGTTCTATAATGGAGGAAATTTTATTAAAGAAGAAATTTTCAGTTACATGACATTTCGTTGGCAGATAAGCGACAGTGAGTTGAACGTCACAGTATGGGCCCATGGGGTGACGGTGGCTTTCGAAAAGGAAACTATTTTTAAGGGCAGAAAATCCTTTCCAAATTCTAAGCAGTTTCAGTGCCCAGAATTTAATTTAGGTTGTTGAGTAGACTAGATGGATAACGGTTGGCCAATGTTTTGAAACTAAAAAAATTTATCTAATTTGTGCTTCGGAAAGTAGAGTTAAACAAGACACACTTCAAAATATTGATGATTTTTTTTATTATGTTGCTTGTACGTTTTGGCATAAGGTACGAAATATAGCATTATTCATATGGCAACTACGAAACTTTCACGTAGTCGTAACAAGAAAAAGTTCAACGGCGTCAAATCGTACGATCTTGGAGGCAAATCGTACGATCTTGGAGGAAACTGTTCGTGTGATAAAGCGAAACTTTGTCGTGGTTGTGAGGATTGGGGCATCTTTTTCATAAAACACCATGTGGTCCAGATTAAAAATCTCCAAGTTCAGATAAAAAAAAAATCGGAATATAAACCAATATTACCAACAGACCAAAATCGGTAGTTGCGCGATCCATAATATTGATAAATGACAAATTTTAAACAATTACCTTGGATGATATATATTTCTGAGAGCTTTCAAATACTTTCCAAACCACAAAATAGATAACCATTCATTACCCTTTTTTTTAAATTTAATTTTCTTAAAATTTCACCCTGATTTGAACTTTTAAGTTAGCCGTAAATTGATTGATCTAAATTTCTGAATTCAAATGCATTTTAAATATTTTGAAGGATCTATTTTTGTCATATAAAATAAATAAAAGTAAAACTATTTTTTTATTTTTAAAATTTCAACAAAACTTAACGTGATAATTATTAGCAGATTATTGAGATGCCATGAAATAAGATTTCGTTTGAATCATTATGGATGATTAATTTGAATGGAATGGTTTCAATTTAATTTATTATATAATAATTATTTAAAAAAATATTTGTCTTTTCTTCTTAAGCCAATATATGATCATAAATGTTTTTCGAATAAATTATTATTGATTATCTTGGAATGTAAAAGCTTTAAGCGTTTCTGAAACCGGTTGAATGCCAGCATTGCCATTTTTCGTATTTAAAAAGTTATGACCTTGAAATTGTACATGATCAATTAAGATCGAAACAGTAAATATAGTGAAATCATTAAATATGATTATTTTGATGATTTTGCTTCTAGTAAAAAAAATAATGTTAGTAGTTAAACTTTCTTAAATATTTTATTTGGAAATAAATGACGTATGAAATCAATTTTTTAGAAAAAAATATAAATGAATTTGTCAATAAACTAAATATTTGGTAAAAATGTTCATGTTAAATGTAAAAATTGCTTTTCTATTTTTGTACTATATTCACAGAAGCATTACGGCAATCTCGTCCACTTCCCCACATTCCACCTGGCACAGCTCAAGCGTTAATTGACTCTGACATATTGTCAGCGGCACAAGATGGCTCCGTGCTAGTATCGCAGAATCTCAGCCAAGGACCAAATTCTTCATTGGGCTTTGAGACTGCGAACAGATGGACATCGAAGGAGAACCTCTTAGCGCCAGGACCAGAAGAAGATGATCCACAGCTATTTGTCGCGCTGTACGATTTTACAGCTGGTGGAGAAAATCAACTTAGCCTCAAGAAAGGAGAACAAGTGAGGATATTATCATATAATAAGTCCGGTGAATGGTGTGAGGCTCATTCCGACTCGGGTAATGTCGGCTGGGTGCCATCGAATTATGTGACGCCACTTAATTCACTGGAGAAGCATTCATGGTATCACGGTCCAATATCTCGAAATGCGGCTGAATATTTGCTCAGTTCGGGTATAAATGGAAGCTTTTTAGTTCGTGAAAGCGAAAGTTCTCCCGGTCAACGAAGTATTAGTTTAAGGTAATCGCAATAATGCCTGGCATTTATAAATTTATCATCGATGATGGTTACTATATGACAAGCAAATTTTTCTTATTTTTCCTATAGATATGATGGACGAGTATATCATTATCGTATTTCGGAAGATCCCGATGGAAAAGTTTATGTAACTGTAGAGGCTAAATTTAATACATTGGCCGAATTGGTCCACCATCATAGTGTACCACATGAAGTTCATGGCCTGATAACACCATTACTGTATCCGGCACCGAAGCAAAATAAACCGACTGTGTTTCCATTGAGTCCCGAACCGGATGAGTGGGAAATCTGCCGGACAGATATCGTTATGAAGCACAAATTAGGCGGGGGACAATACGGCGAAGTGTACGAAGCCGTTTGGAAACGCTACGGCAATACAGTGGCTGTGAAAACATTAAAAGAAGACACAATGGCACTCAAAGATTTCCTCGAAGAGGCAGCCATCATGAAAGAAATGAAACATCCAAATCTAGTTCAACTTATTGGTAAGCTTTGAACAGTTTTTACAAATAGAAAATTATTTAGCACCATTTATTTATTTATTATTGATAGAATAATTCATTATTATTATTAGATGAATAGGAAAATAAACTTGCTTTATTGAATATATGTAGAAAAATAAATAAAATTGGATTTGAATCCAGCTAGTGACATGCTAGGAATGCCGCTTTAGTTGTCGCCAAATTGCCTATAAAATGTCAAATGTAAAATGATATTAAAAATCAATATTACTGAATCTATTAATAACAATACAAATAATTTTGAAAAAAAATCATTACTAATAGAATAGAATTATTTTCATGCGGAAAAATTAATTTCGAAAATTTTCTTTAATATTGAAAATAAATTTTGGAGAACTTCCAAAGTTGAACGTTTTACAAAAAGTTTTCAAGAATTTCCCCATTTTTCCACTTACGTTGGGCTTATTGAATTGTGTTCAAAAGTGAAAGAAAATAATCCTTACTCTTAAAAAGTATCAATAATTATGTCGATAATGCAGTTGCATATGTTATTTCTTGCATCGATTCAGGAAATAATTTATCTACAAGTACGACGCACTCGCAGAAAATTTATGACGAACTCACAATTCCACTTTCTGAAAGTCCTCGTCCCAAAAATTTTACCTCATCCGTAATTTAAAAATCTAATCCATCAACTTCCCAATAAAAAAAAACCCCCCTGGCTATGGTTTAATAACAGCTCTTATCCTCAAACAAATCTCTAAGAAAACTTCTCGTGTTTATCACTTACATATTCAACAGTATTCTTCGTATTACCAATTTTCCCTTACTTTGGATATTTTCAATTATTAAAAACCCAAAAAATCAGTAAATTCCCCATCCTCGTTTAAGTTTGTTACCAATTTTTGAAAAACTCTTTGAAAAACTCCTCTTAAAACGCAACGCCTTGCACGTTATCCTTGAATGTGCTAAAATTATTCCCGATCACCAATTCCGTTTTCCGATCTGAACACTCCACAATCCAACTATGTCATCATGTGGTTGATTATATTGCGTCCTTTCTTTAGCGAAAAGAGTACTGTCCAGGCGTGTTCCCAGATATATCACATGCCAAGTAACAGTTATGACCAGTCCAGGCAGGGTGCCACACTCGATCTTAAGTCTTGTCTGGAAACTCACGAGCTTCCTACCCTCCATATACTTGCTTATTTTAAAGTCATCCCTTCTAATGTCATTTCCAAGTAACAGTCCGAAATATCCCCTATCACAACTGCTGTTCCTCAAGGCAGTATTCTTGGTCCAATCCTATACAATATTTATACCTTTGATATTTCAACTAATCCCAAAACTATAACCACTACCTTTGCTGGCTGATTTACAAGGTACATGTTACCTTGGCCCTCTGCAAAGATCCACCCATTCCAATATACCTTAATGGCGATATTATTCCATCAAAAGGCAAATTGGTGTGATGAAACTTAGACAAACGACTTATTTCGAATCCTCACATGATATTAAAAAGACTTGAACTCGCTATCGACTAGTTCTTAGACTACTGGACAATCGATCGAAACTGACACTAAAGAACAAACTCTTAATTTACAAACACAATTTTAAAACCAATCCCAATGTCTCTTTAATCCAATCCCTTCAATCCAAAATCCTCCGAAAAATTGTTAATAACACAAACAACAACTAACCACACCCCCTCTCCCCCTCCCATCCTATGGGTTCTATGTTCGAAACACAGTTATTCACCATAACCTAAATGTTCGCTTCGATCATGATTTGTGCGCCTCTCGTTATAAAAAGTTTCATTCTCGACTATTTTATCACTATAACGCCCTCATTAAAAGGCTATCCTCTGTTACCTTACCTATTTATACGAGTTGGCATTTAAAGAGAAATTGGGCACGAGATTTCTTAAAATGTTTAAATCCGTTCTATGTTCGTAAGAAAGTTATTCATCGTAACCTAAATGTTCGCTGCGTGTATGATTTGTGCGTATCTCGTTATAAAAAGTTTTATTTCCGACTATCCTATCACTATAGTCCTCTCATAGTGATAGGATAGTCGAGAATACAACTTTTTATAACGAGAGACGCACAAATCATGAACGCAGCGAACATATAGAAAGAAAGGAGCTTTTCGACACTCGTCGGCATTTAAAAAGAAATTCTTAAAATGTTTAAATCTCTTTAGGTAAAGAAACACTGATAGATGTTTATCTCTCACATGTGCCTGTCCTATCATTGTAATGCCTTTGTCATTAAATCTGCTTGTTTACAATACACATATCTATGTAGTTGTAGGATAGCTAAAAAAATTAAAGAAAAATTTGATTAATATTTTTTTTGGATTAAATCGATATTTTCATTTCGAATAGGTGTGTGCACTCGAGAACCGCCATTTTATATCATAACCGAATTTATGAGTCATGGTAATCTACTTGATTTTCTGCGATCGGCCGGCAGAGAGACTCTCGATGCTGTTGCCCTACTCTATATGGCAACGCAAATTGCATCCGGAATGAGTTATTTAGAATCACGAAATTATATACATCGAGATTTAGCAGCAAGGAATTGTTTAGTTGGTGATAATAAATTAGTTAAGGTAGCTGATTTCGGATTGGCACGACTTATGCGTGATGACACTTATACAGCGCATGCTGGAGCGAAGTTCCCAATAAAGTGGACAGCTCCTGAAGGATTAGCATTTAATAAATTTAGTACTAAATCAGATGTTTGGGCTTTTGGTGTTCTATTGTGGGAGATAGCCACATATGGAATGTCACCGTATCCCGGAATCGATTTAACCGATGTTTTTCATAAATTGGAGAAAGGCTATCGGATGGAGAGACCGCCGGGTTGTCCGCCCGAAGTATACGATTTGATGCGACAATGCTGGCATTGGAATGCCCTAGATAGACCAACATTTAAGAGCATTCATCATGCTCTGGAACACATGTTTCAGGTAATATTGAAAGTTTATTTTATTACTTATGGGAAGTTTATGGGGAATTTTTTTTCTTCTTTTCTTCGATGTGTATATACTACATTCACTTTATACATAATTAAATATATTAGCTACATAATTCGATTTTTTACGAATATTAGAAACGAATAATTTAGATGACATTTTAATAAAAAAAAAAACAAAAATCAAAAATGGCCTCAATTTAAAAATTTGCACCAGTATTAGGAGAGTTTTTTCTTCTTCTTCTTTTTACAAATTATTGATTGTTTTTTTTTTTTTTTTTTTTAATTTTGTGTGTGTTTATTTTTTAAGAATATATTTTTAGTTTTGTTTTGTTAATTAAAGTTTTGCTTGTTAGTTATTGATATTTTTGCTGTTGTATTATTTTCAATCGTTTCTTAAATTTTTTTTCATTTTTTTATTAGATTTTCTTACAAATAAGATTTTTTTTTGAAATGCAATTGTTATGGTTGGCATCGGTAATAAAGTGTTGAGAAAAGTAATTTTTTTTATGGTTTAATATATTAATTAGTTCATGAAAATGATCATTAAATTGAACGAGTGCATGATCATCGATCGAATAATTTTTTTTTGTTCTCTGAACTTATAATGTAAATTACTGAAAAGGTTTTTGTGTATGCCGAAAACATATTTATTTAAAAAAAAAATAATGCAATACTATCACTTAAAAAGGTAATTTGTTTTTTAAACGAGCAATTTTAAATGATTTCAAATAGAAAAGTGCAACAACTTGCTTGTATATATGTGTATTTACATCGTTAATTTTATGCTTGCAAAACATATTTACTTATGGGGTTTTTATTTTTTATTAGAAGACACATACGCATTTGACAATGAAGTGTAATGAATTTTATTAATCAAAACGAAACGCAACATTTAAATCACAATAAATTAATGACAGTTGAAAAAAAAATTTAATAACTAATTTAATGTTTGTTCTGATAAAGCAATCTTCGGAAGTATGTGCTTATGATTGTACAATATTGTATGTCCTCGTATGTACACCATTAGTAAAATTGTAGATAAAATAAAAACAAAAAATAAAGAACGCACATGAATCATTTTCAAACATTTGAATTGCTTTCAATTAGCGAATAGAGAAAATGTCTATGAGGGTAGTATGTGGGTGTAGGCATCAGTTTGGATTTATTTTGGAGGCCCTTACAAACTCGAATAGTGTACATCACAGTTTAATAAAAAAAACTTTAATAGAATTGTTTAACTTCCTTGTTCCTCTGTGAAAATATATTTCAAGAAGTAACTTTTTTGTTTGCCAGAAAACAATATTTACTATATAGAAAATTTTATATAAAAAAAATTGCCCTTGATTAACTTTCATTTAGAATATGTACACTGCAGGTCAAAATTATTCGGCCATATTGGTTTTAAAAGAAAATTCAAATAAAATTGCGAAAAGAAAAAAAAAATATATTTATAAAATTATAGCAGTTTTGATCTTTAATATGAAAAAAAAATTTATTTATAAGTTTATTATAATCAAAATATAAGAAAGAAATGCTCAAATTGATCATTGATAGCTTGTACAAATTTTAAGCATTCGGTTGATCAGTTTCTTTATCGTTACAGTATTAGCTGAAATATTATTCCAGTACATTGCAAAAGAATTCACCATAAGAAATTGATAGACTAAAAGATAGTCCTATAATACTTATTTTGGATTGAAATCGTGTGATAATGGTGATCACTTAACATTTTCCAAAATGTCTTCTTCTTGTTTTTTATTTTATAAATATTGTAGTTTTTAACCGAAATCTTGGTCGCTTAAATATTTAGATTCTTCTGTTTTAAAAAAAATTCGCATCAGTTCGCAATCAATGGTCCTATTCCATTCGTAGAAAAGCAATCCTAAACCATAATCGAACCAGCGGCTTTTCAGGGACTGCGGCGCATGTAATTCTTATTCTGGACTCAAAAATCGCAGAAGGACTGCGACGCACGTAATTCTTATTCTGGACTCAAAAATCTGAAACTTTAACTAAGCTGCCCAGACATTTTTCAAGTCCTCAGCTTAGGAATAGATTCTTTACCGCCATGCCCAAATAAACAGACTATTATGTCTTCATTCACTTTTTAGTGATGTTAGAGGCACTGCTTTGGTACGGCACTGCTTATTTAATTTTCATCAAATTTGAAATACTTAAATCGCCAATACCTGAAATATTATTTCAGATTTATTATAAAAATATCTTTTTGTTCTTCATCAATTATATTGGGTTTTTCAATAGCAACTTGACAAAATATGAAAATACTCAAAAGTGTCAAGTTGCTATTGAAAAACCCGTTATTGGGTTGTCCGGGAAGTAATTTTTTTTTTTTTTAAATAAAAATAAAGACGATTTTCTTATAGTGAATTAATATTTTATTCAATTAAATATCGTCCAGTCTGATCCAATCTGCCATCTTTCTGCCAGTAGCATGATTCCACGCTCATAAAATTTTTGTTCTTTGCTGGCAAAAAACGGATCCAAGTGATTTTTGACCTCCTCATTTGAATTAAAAGTTTTACCGTCTAAAAATTTTTGTAGAGACCGGAATAAATGATAATCGGAAGGTGATAGTCTGCCAAAAAGCTTTTGCCGAGTGGTCAAACTTGTATGTGGTTTCGCATTATCCTGTTGGAACACTATACCTTTCCTATTGACCAATTCCGCCCTTTTTTCTTTAAAGAATCATTCAATTTGTCCAACTAATGACAGAACACTTCAGAATTGATCGTTGTGTTGCTCGGTAGAAGCTTAAAATAAACGATTCCTTTGAAATCCCATCAAACAGATAGCATAACTTTTTTTTATGAATATTGGCTTTGGAAGTGCTTTGATCCGGTTCATCTTTACTACTCCAGAATCTTTTGCGCTTAACATTATTGTAGACAATCCATTTCTCATCCCCAGTGATGATACGCTTCAAAAATGGATCATTTTCTTGGCGTTTGAGAAGCAAATCACAAACGTCAATACGACGGCACAAATTTTTTTCCGTAAGAAGATGAGGAACCAATATGTCGAGCTTTGAGATTAAACCTAGTTGTTTCAAATTATTATGAACGGTCGTATTCGATAAATTTAATCTCGCAGTTGTTATTCTCTGGTTTGCTTCAGTTAATGACTTTATTGTGTCTTCATCAGCTTCAACTGGCCTTCCAAAATGAGGTGCATCTTCGAGATCAAAATTGCCGGATCGAAATTTTAAAGATCAATTTTGGCACTGGCGCTCATTTAATACATCTTCTCCATACACATCGGATAATTTTTTTCTTGTTTGAACAGCATTTTTATCTTTTCTATAGCAAAAAAGTAAAATATGCCGAAAATGCTGTTTCCTACTTTCCATATTTAAAAGGGTATCAACCAAAAACTACTGTGCTATGTCAGCTGTCAAAATACATATGATTATGCCGCTTAAGTGTGAAGTTGGTTGTGAAAAAATACAATTAAGTCCTCTGTTGGGAAACAAACAAATTATTTTCCGGACAACCCAATAATATAGAGAATGGATTTTGTGAATATGACTTTAACGAGAATAGTTAGAAAAATGCACAGAAAGAAAATTTTTACAGCCATAATAAAATAAGTTAACCTTGAAATTGAATAGAAGAAAATCCAATAGGAATTGTTGCGTTTAATATTTGTTGGGTGTGGTGATAGTAGTTACAAGTGCATGTTTTTTATTAAAACAAAAAAAAACGAAAAGAACATTCGTATAAAATGAAGATAAAAAGCAAAAATACTCATCTTGTTAAGCTGTCAAAAAGATTGGAGACAAGTGTCTATGTATATTTGAAATTCATACAAAAATACTTGGAAAATCATATTTCAGGTGTGCGAAAGCACGAAATTTCTTTTAAACTTTTAATTTTTATTCTTTAAAGAATAAAATTCAAAAGAAATTGCAAAATTATAAAATATAAAAGAAATATCGAAAAAGGTGATTATTATATTTCCATTTATTTATGTTTTGTCTTTTTCTAAGAACATTTTTATTTTCAAAACAATTACCAGCTCTTGATTTAATAACTGCACACATACTGAAGAGTACAATCAATTTTGTTTTGATTTTAAGAGTTTCTCTCTTTTTAAGAGTTTTGATTTTAAGAGATTCTCTATTGAGACTACTATTTTAGATAGATGGAGGAGGGCTCTTTTGTTATACATCCATTTTGTTCAGTTCAGACCAAATATGTAAAAATTTGATTTTTTTTTCAGCTAAAATAATAGTTATACTTTTAAATTTGAATTTATTCATTACATTATTTTTCTGTACTTATTTAATTAAATGATAGTGTTAATGTTTTTAATTATATTATATTTATTTGTTTCTGTTATTATTATTAAAGAAAGTAATTAATTCTATTCACAATTTCCAAATCTATCATTGTTTATCCAACAAACAAACAAACAAACTAACAAAAAAAAAGATAGAAAAAATTATATATTATTTTAATAAAATTGAATAGGAATCTTCAATAACGGAAGCAGTTGAAAAGCAATTGAACGCGTCACAATCAAGCTTAACGCCGCAAATGGGAAAGAAACCACAAATGGGTACACATACGCATCATGAGCAAGCCAGTACACCATTATCTGGTATTTAATTTATTTATTTTGGAAGTCTTTTTGATTTATTTTTATTTCTATAATTTTGTTGGATTTTAATTTTTTCTTTCTTTGTGGAACCTTTAATTAATACTAAAAATGTTTTCTAATTTTTGCATATTAACAATTTTTTTTTGGTATTTTAAATTTTTCCAAAATATTTTCGTTTCTTTTTTATATATAATCATAAAAGAAAAAGAATATATGAATTACAATGAATTTATTTTATTTTTATTTACTTGATTTCCTCCCATCCACCATCATCATCCATCGATCGATGATAGATACTGGCTCATCATCAACTAAATTGAGTACATTTTCAAGTCAGGGGAAGGGTAGTGTGCAAATGCGACGAACAACGAATAAGCAAGGCAAACAAGCACCAGCGCCACCAAAACGGACAAGGTAATATGAGACACTTAAAAAAGAACAAAAAAAAAGTGAAATTGTAATTATGAACCGAATAAATGAGTAAATAATTGATTTTTTTTTTTTGCAAATTGTTTATGAAAAAATTCTCGATATTAAATAAAAGAATAATTGAATCTAAAACTACTAAAACGAATTGACAATAATAACCAAAAAACAAAAAGTAATCAATCAATTTAAATAATAAAAATTAATAATTATAATCAATACAAATTTATTCACGTTGTACTTTTGTTTTTCTTCTCTTCTTTTTATATTTTAAAGTCTTTTATCGTCCAGCAGAGACTCCACGTATCGAGATGATGATTGCAGAAATTTGGATGAGCTAAATACAAATGGTACTATAGCTAAATCTTCCTCTTGCAGTAGTTTTATTATCGATATTCTATTTCGAGGTATTTTCAATATAAGTAAGAATTATTTGAATTATGAGGATGGTCGTGGCTTTCTATCTATCAGTGAATCTCACTCACATCAATAACAACAACGAAAGCATATTGACAAAAAAAAAACAAGCTGACTAATAATGTGTTTGGAATTAATATTTTTCGCATACTACAAGTTTTTTAAATTATTTATTTTGATTTTTAACTACTACTTATTATTTTAATTTCAACTATAAGAGGTTTGTTCGGTGCTAAATTTTGACCAAAAGAAAAAAAAATCTTTTCTAACAAGAATTTTGAACTTTCTATATTTTAACTTATTCCAATCAATTCCATTGTTATTACGGTTCGATGATCTATTTAATTTTGTAAAATGCATCCAAAATGATTTATTATTTTTAAGAATTAAATTCAAAATGAGATCCCCCCCATAATGTGATTATAAAATTGTAAAAAAAATTAGGTTGAAAACTGAAAAAATGAGGTTAAACTGAGAGAGCTAAATTAACTTTTTTTTATTTTTTTTATTATTAATAATGAATTATTATTTTGAAAATGAGTTTCTTTTTATAAAAACTAAAACAAGACGTTGCTTTCTACAATATTACGTTCAAATATTATGAATATTCAAGTTCGACATACGAGGTCTGTTCAAAAAGTATCGCGAATTTTTTGTTTTTTTCAAAAATTATTTATTTATTTGTGAATACCAATTTGGCCCCTTCAAAGTAATCCCCACCAGATATTATACACTTGTGCCAACGTTTTTTCCAATCCTCGAAGCACTTCAAAAAATCATTTTTTGTAATCTTGTTCAGCTCCTCCTTCGATGCCGTCTTTATCTCCTAAATCGTAGCCTAGCGTCGTCCTTTCATGGGGCTCTTCAGTTTCGGGAACAAGAAAAAGTCAAAGGGGGCCAGATCTGGTGAATATGGTGTCTGGGGCATTATAAGTGTGTTGTTTTTTGGCCAAAAATGGCAAAAGCCAATTTTTGTTCTTCCACAAAATCGTTTCTGGCGGAACTTGCAGGTAATATTCCTTATTGACCGTTCTACCCTGTGTCAAGAACTCATGATGTACCACGCCCCTGCAATCGAAGAAAACCGGAAGCAAAACATTCACGTTCGACCGGACTTGGCTTTTCGTCGTTCACATCTTCTCGGCTCTCTGAGAACATTTTGTACCACCGATAAACGTTGCTTCGGTCCAAATTAGCTTCATCATATGCCACAGTCAACATTCGGAATACGTCCGCGCAATTAATACAGATTCTTTGATCCATTTTTTGGAATGGGCAAAAATCGAAGACGAGCCAAAACACGTGCAAGCAAAGCAACTGTCAAAAATTGACTGGACGTTCTCTGTTGCGCTCAGTAACGGAAATTTGTTTTGTTCAAATATTTCGGCCATTGAAAAATTAAAAACTATAACGGCAAGTAAATGAATTCTACTTGATCAGTTTCTTATTTATATGTCTTTAAGTTCACTAAAAATTATATCTGCATTTACCTACCTTGCCTTCGATATCAATTTCAACATGGCTGCCAAACGAGACAACACATAAAATATGTTGGCAACACTTTCGTAAGGATTGTGAAGGTTTTTTTTTTTTTAAATTGTGACAGTGCTTTTTACACTTGGCTCTTTGGAATTGTTTATGGGAGTATTAAAACTACGACTTCAAACGGATTTATTGAAGAAAAAAAATAGAAAATTACGAATTTACATTGAAAATTTATTAAGAAAGAAAAAAACTAACCGTATAAACCTCGTAGAAGAAATAATTCAATATATTATTAACTGTGTTCTAATTTTTATTACTAACTTTTTCATATTTTTGTGTAAACAAATTTCGAATTATTGTTTATTTTTTTATATTAATTTGTTGTTTTTTTTTTATATATTTGAGTTTATTTTATATATTTTTTATCATATTTATATTACTAATAATAAATAGAAATATTTAGTTTTTAATTAATATAATGCAAATATTAGAGGGAAAAATTGAATTGAGAAAAGGCTTTGTATAAACTTTGCAAATAAATTAATAATAAATCAATGGGACGATGATGATAAATTGCACATTTTGGGATTATATTATATTTTTTCTATAAATACTACTAATAGTTGCGTAACATATCATATTTACAATTAAAAAAAACGCGTATTTTATTACCGATGTGAACCAGAAATGTCGTTTTGTTTAATTTTAGAAATTAAATAGAAAAATGACAAATTATAATAGAAATCACCTTAATTATCCTACCTATCAATATCACAATCACTACCAAAGTACCATTATTATAATCTTTCAATATCTCTATTATTTCATTTTTAATTTCAATTAATATTATTCTTCATGAGTTTCTTTTTTTTTAGTATAATTTGATTTGTAATTTCTTGTAATAATTTGATAGCAGCATTATATTGATTACATAAAATAGATAAAAAAAACTATTATTTATTAGCAAAAACGTAAATACATTTAAATACCCCGAGAATATTTTTAGGTGCATGACTGATAAAAAAATATCCTAAATTAAATTTAATCGATATTAAAAAAATATTGAAATAATATATAAATAAAATATAAATATTTATGCATGAAGTATATATTGTATAAAAAAAATTATATAAATTATTATGAATATTGAAAAATCAAATTGGAATTTAACGTATTCGAGGCGACATTATTCAATAACTTAAGGCAAAGCAGAGAGAGTAGTTGAGAATTTCCCAATAAAAAGTTGTACAAAAAAAACAAATTTAAAAAAAAAATAAAATCCCGCAATCTATTTTGATAAAAAAATATAAAAAAAATACAACTAAAAATTAGAACTATTGTATTTAACAAAACTAACATTTTATTAGTGGAAATAACTCGATAATACTCATGCATTACTAAACAATAAGCTATAATGTTAAATAATAGTTTGTTTAAAACAACAATTGTTGATTTTTGTTTAGTAACTAATCGATTAATAAAATTGTCATGTTTTTCATAAATAATCAGTTACTAAAATTTTCAGGTTTGACACGTGATATTGTAGGATTCGCCAATCGTGGGGATTCTGAAAATGAAAACGCAGAAATAACACCAGATACAGATAATGAGAGTATAGAACAGAATCGAATTCAACATCAACAAATACAACAACAGCAACAACAACAGCATCTACAGCAACAGCAGCAACAACAACAGCAGCAACAAATTCCACAATATTCTTTGGGTAGTGGTCATCAACATAATAAAACTCAGCACAGTTCTTTTAAACGGCCAGCTCCTGTTATGGGTAATCGTGGATTGGAAACAAGAAATAGTAAACGTTCGCAACAGCATCCAGCGCATAAGTCTAATTCGGAACATCAACATCACGTTCATTCCCCCGGCGGGCAGCCGATTACAGTTGGTGCCCTCGAAGTTATGAATGTGAAACGGGCCATTAATAGATATGGAACACTACCAAAAGTGGCCAGGATTGGTGCGTATTTGGAAAGTCTGGAACAACAAGATATTGGCTTAGTTTGCAGTGGTACTAATACTCCGCCGTTGGAAGTGCCACCACCACCGCCCTCTTTAGGCACGAACGGTATTCAATCCTCAAGAAATATAGGCGGTTACAAGAGTCAACCACAAATGATCCGTAGTAATTCGTCCAGCGGTGTTACAATGGCTAATAATGCCTCAGCCAGCCTGAATAAGTTACAACGTCATCGTACTACAACGGATGGTACGATGATGACATTTTCATCATTTCGAGGCGCTAGCGGAAGTCCAAAGCGTTCACAACAGCCAACATTAGCCGACTTGGAATTCCCACCACCGCCACAGGATTTGCCTCCACCCCCAGAAGAGTTTGAAACGCGTACCGATATCGATTTTATTCCACAAAGGTTACCGGATAATCCACCAATTATTCCTATTCCACCGCCAACACCAATAAATGACGTCTCGAACACAGCGCCCAGTGTCGAAGAAGCAAGTTCGCGCTTTGGCGTCAGTCTACGGAAGCGTGAACCTTCAACAGATTCTTGTAGTTCACTAGGTAGCCCTCCTGAAACGCATGAGTCTGTCCCAAAAGAAAAACTAGAAATGAAACTAATGGCCGAGATAAAAGAGCGTGCGGAATTGTGTAAAAAGGATACGTCCAAAGTGTGCGATATCGCCAAAGAAAATGGAAATACAGTCGATCCTGTTTCACAATTAGTCACCGAACTAGCTGAAAGTATGAATCTATCAAAGCAGGATGTGATTATGAACAATAAAAAGGTGCCACCGTGTAAACCAACATCGAATGCGAACATGGCAAGTAACACGATCTCAAACTCAACCGTAAATTTAAATTCGAACATGAATTCCAACTGCAGCGGACCAAACACGAACACCTTCAAAGCTCAACTAAAAAAAGTTGAACCGAAGAAGCCGCCAGCACCACAGCAAAATGAATCAAATACGATAATTGATTTTAAGTCTCGTTTACGCAAAGTAGACAACAATAACGATGGCCAACAACAGGAACCACAACAGCAATCTGAAGATAAAGATAATAGAACAGCAAGAGACAATGACAAGGAACTAAAGAACGAGAAGAACGCAAGCGAGACAAAACAACAGCAGTCGACCACAATCGAAATTATTGATAATAAAAAGAAACTTATCGGTTCTAATCAAGAACTAAAAAAGACTGAAATCAAAATAGATTTACTGCAAGTAGATGATAAGAAGCGTGACAGTGTGGAAGGTAATTCATTGAAAATCGATCCCAACGAAGAAGACAATAAAAGACGAAGCACTGGAAGCATCAGTAGTCTGAAAAAGTTGTGGGAAGCGAAAGAAAGTCCAGCTGAGCAACAGATCCAATTATCGCCAAAATTGGGTCCGAAGAACACTACCAATATCAATGCGAATTCTAACACTAATACTAATAGTATAGGATCTGGTATCAAATTCAATTCAACAACTACCAGTGAATTAGAGAATAACGATGTGATGAGTAGCTCAACAAATGATGAGCATCAAATCATGAATAAAAAGCCGGCTGTGCCCGTAAAACCGACAAAGCTGACTATTTACGCTACACCAATTGGCCAGAAGCTATCAAACGAGGCAAATTTAAATGCGAACAATCTAAACCAAAACTCACAAACTTCAACAGCACCACCGGTGAGTAGTACAACAACAACAACAACCATAAGTCGTGAGGGAATTCTTGACTTAGTCACCTTGCTCGAGGGAAGTCTCAAGATTCCAGTTAATTCGATATCCGCATCCCAATGGCTTCAACTGAGCGATAAATTGAATATTTTACAAAACTCTTGTGTGGTATACGCCGATAAGGAAACAATGCCACCACATTCGAAATTTCATTTTCGAGAACTGGTAACACGTGTCGAAACGCAATCGCAATGTTTGCGTTCGGCTGGTAGCAAAAATGTCGAAGATAATGAGAAGCTGGTTTTGGAAGTTGGCCAATCTCTGAAGCAGATATCGAATGCACTTCACAGATAAAAAGTCACTATTTCTAATACATTTCGAGATCCTCTTTATTAATATTTTTCTTTTGGTTTCAACCAATTCACGATATTCATTGATTTATTAAATTTAGTTCTCTTTTTTTTTGCCTGCGCCATTTTTAATTAATTTGTATTACCAGCAAGATATTAAAAATTCTTTTTTATTATTTAAATATCAATCAATTGAATGAAAAAATGAAAGAGAATCTAGTCAGAGTTTTATAAATATTAATAATATTATTACTATAACTAAAATATCATTATTAATAATACATATTTTTTTTTTCTAAAAATTTATAGAATAATAAGATTTAATATTTGCTTGTGTTAGCTTCTTTATGATTTATTATTTTTTCATAAAATATTTCTCCTCCACAATTTTTCTATTGGTGTTTCTAAAATTCTATCCTTTATGAGATAGTACTTAATAAGTTCACATAATAATAGAACGAAAAAAAAACAACAAAATAAATATATGCTTTTATTATAGACTCGTAGTCTAAATTTATAGTAAAGAAGAAGAAAAAAACAGACCACGATAAAGATATATTATATTATATACTGTTGTACACCGCTTTATCTGGATTTAAAAAATTGCATCTTCGTATTTAAATTAAGATTGTTCCACAATAAAACATAAATTGTTCCACTAAAACATGCTGTGATATATTGGAACAAAAAATTTTTAAGATTGTGGTGACAACAGTTTGCCGATTTGTTAATTTCTTTTCTATTTTTTTTTGTTTTGTTTTTGTATAGTAGCATTGATATTTTTTTTTTTTTTTTGACTAACTAATTAGGAAAAATCAAAAGGAACAAAATGAACAATCGATCCCACACAATATATAAAAAGACGCCTTTAACAGACATTTTTTTAATGGAAATTATTAAAATGTGTATGTGTTCATTGCAATTTGAGGCAAATAAGAAATAATTTCGTCTAAAAAATTCCATATAAAAATAAAAAGTTCGTATAAATGTAAGTATTAATAATAATAATAATAAGTAAGTACGAATAGTTTTATGGCATAGAAGAATAAAAGGAAAAAAAATTTGAAAACCGAAAATATATTATTTATTTAAAAAAATTATTTTCGAGTATTTTTGGATTTGTTTGTTTGCTTTTTTTTAAATTTTAAAATTAAACGTTATTTTTCTTATTAATACAAATAAAAAAAAAGTAATAAGGAATTTTTTTTTTTTGTAAGATAAAAGTGGATTCATATTATGGCGATTGTAAATATTTTGAAAGATTTTTTTTCGTTATCGAAACTTTAAAAGGTATATTCAATTAAGCATAAAAGATTGAGGGTTTTTTTTTTTAAAAAAAATTTCTGTTTCTCTTCTGTGCAATTAGATTTTCTAAAGATCATATTCCTAAACAGATAATTTTTAGGTCATTTTCTTCAAATCAACATTTTTACCTCCGCAAGAGACTAGTTTATTCAAAGTATAATTTTTCATAATAACATTCATTATTTAATTGAACAGATTTACATTAACATATGTGTTTTTTTTTGAACCCAAAGTATTCTTCCACTGCCATTTGGACACCCTCAAAATTTATTTATTCATTTCCATCAAACAAAGTTTTGCAGCGACCTGACAGATGATAGTCAGATGGTGCAATATCTGGAGATGCAACTCTTCAATTTTTTGTACGATTTTCCTTTGCCACGTGCGGTCTAGCGTTATTATGGTGAATAATTACACCCTTTCGGTTGGCCAAATATGGACGTTTACGTTGAATTGCTTTATTGAAAACATAAAGTTGCGAACAGTAACGATCAGTATCGCCCGTATATGTGGTCGGTGGTGTCTGCACTTTGTAAACATATGCCCTTTTTCTTACCACATGTTTATAAACTATCCACTTTTCATCACCAGTCACCAAGCGGTCCAAAAACGGTTCCGTTTTGTGACGAGCAAGATTTGAAGAACATATTGAAATTCGGTTAATTCGTGTGGCACCCAAACAGAGAGTTTGAACACAAAACCAAGCCTTTTAATGTGCTCTAAAGCAGTAGTCTGATAAATTCCAAGCTTTAAGGCAACTTCTGTGGAATTTAACATGGGATTTGTTCTGATCATACTGCGTAGCCCTTTGTCATTGACATCTGATTTTTTCTTTCAAAGAAAAATCACCCGAACGAAATTTCGCAAAGCATCTCTGGCATGGTCGAGCTGTTACTGCGTTTTCTCCAAATACGCCACACAAGTGGTTTTTTTCTCCCTCTTTAGAACTCATACAACATATAATGTCTTAAGTGCACTTTTTCCTCACACATGTTGACTATTTAAAAAGTTTAAAAAAACTGCTAAGATTCGACAACGCATACAAGTGCAACTGTTCAAAAACGACAGAACTTTCCCTTACACCCAATAGTTAAGTAATTGATATATGCAATGTTATATTTTGATAAATTTTGTATAAATATTTTACCTTTTATTTATAAATTCAACAGTATTATATTAGAATATATTGAAAATTATTTGTAACTTTTTGTCTCTCATTCAATAATAAATACATTATTTCCGATAATTGAAGACAGTATATATTAAAATTATTCAATAAATTTTGATGCAGTTCAAATGAAAAGTATAAGGAGTAAAAAAAACGACTGTTTAAGTTTTCTTTCAAATTGTATCATGAAATTTTATGATAACTTTTTGTTTTATTCCATTTATTTCAATTATCTTAATTCTAGATAATAATTAAATGTTCATATTAATTTCAAACAAAATTTCATAATAAAGAAAAATATCAAATAATAGTCGAAATTCCTTGGTTCGATTTTAATCATCGTATTCAGCTAAATTTTATCCATTATTCTATTTTTATATAAATAATATAAGTAGAATTCTATAATATATATATATATATAGAAAAAAAAAATAATAATAATGTTAAATTAGTATATTTTAATAATAAAGCTCAACTAATATACTCAGATATGATATTTTAATTAATTGATTATATTTATTGTATTGTAGTTATTATGATTTTTAAAATTATTATGAAATATGAAACAAAAATATTTAAGGTATGTTTGTGAACGCATATCAAAATTAAAATGTGTAACACGATTAGGAGTATATTAAATAATAATAATAAAAAAAAACAAAATCAAATTAATATATAATAAAACTATTTTACTATCAATAAATTTCCGGAATTGTTAAGGAGCTACACAAAAACTAAAAGTAAAGCAAAAAAAAAACGATATCGAAAATCGTTTATGTAATTTAAAAAAAAAAATACCAACAAAAAATTTCAATGTTAAATGCGATAGAATAAATAAAACTGATATCTAAATTAATGTTTATAATCAAAATCAAAAATAACATTCATAAAAATTAATGATTTTACATTAGAAAATTATGAAAAACAATATCCAAACAAAAGAAAATGGTAAATGAATAAAATTATGAAAAGTAACAAGAGATGGAATGATGGAAAATCCGCAAAATGCTAGTCGTTTTAAAATAATCGTAATAATTACTATTATTATTATAATTATATAATTATAATAATAATAAAACAGTAATTAAAAAAGAAAAAAAAACAGTAAATAATGTAAGAATTTTGTCTAAGTAATATGAAGAAACAAAATTATTCTTATATATTCGATTATTATTATTTAACGATAAATGTAATGTAATGATTTTACTCAATAATTGACATTATATGAAAAAAAATATAACGTACCAGATAAAGAAAAAATGGTAATAATATTGAAATTTTTTTATTACAATTATTTAAATATATATATTGAAAATAATAATTAAAAGTGACAATTTTTATTCACTATTCAAATGAACAAGAAAAAAAAGCAAACAAATTAAAAAAGAGAAGCTGAAAACAAATTAAATTTATAGTAAAGTCATTTATAGTAATAATAATAATAATAATAATCTAATACATATTTCATAAATAAATAAAAATAATGGTTTAAGTAAGTAAGATATAATAATAATAATAATAATAATAATAAATATTATACATAAATATGCATGTGCATTTATACAAAGACAAATTATAAATAAAATTTATTATAAATAATATACATATACATACATAAAATTATAGTCTTGTAAACAATTTAAATTTTCTATACTCCAAAGATATTTATGCGATAGTAATTGATATAAAAGCTAAATGATAAAAAAATAAAAAAACACAACAACAAAATGGACAAACAAAATTAATCAAAAGTAAAATTTACAAAAAAAAAACCCTACTCGTAATTGTATTTAAATTGGCGGCAAATATATATACAACATACATACAAGTGAATTATTAATTTACTAAATAAATAAAATAATATTCGTTAATGGATTAAACCTGGACGAGTATGTATTAATTAGATTTTCTGTATGTACATTTTTTCGTTGTATTTTTTTCTTCTTAATTTTTAAGTTTAATTTATAATTTTTACGCTCGAATAAATGTGTAGAAAATAAATAATAAATTAAATTTCTTTTTTTAAAAAAATGCATAGAAATATAACGAATAAATTTTTTTTTTCACAAAAAAAAAATATAGAAATAATAAACGAAAAATCTTAAAAATATTACAACAATATTAGTAGAGTTGCGTGTGTTTTTTTTCTTTTTCACTCTCTCTCTCTCTTTTCTAAATATACATAAACAAACAATACACATATATAAAAAGGATTTCATTTAATAGGACAAAAAAAAAAGTTATTAATTCTTATTTAATTAATTATAATTTATTTCTTTTGATAAAATAGTGATTAGGAAAGCAGAAAAATGTAATTAATAACATTTGTAGATTAATTTCAAAAACAAAAATGATATGATTTGTTGGATTTTAATTTTTTAATCTAATGTCGATTGAAGTCATAAAAGAAGACAAAGTATATATAGAATATGCCAGATATATTTTTAGTTTAGTTATTGAAGAAAAAAAAATGTAAGTTTTTTTATTTTTTATTTTTGAAATTTAATATTAGTTTTTATATATTTTGTAAAATTTAAATAAAAATATTTTGTGAAATTAATAAAATATAAATTTATGCTCTAAAAAAAAATGTGCATTTATATTTAATTTGTCATTAAAAAAAAATTTTATGTTATATTAGTTTGGGAAAAAAACAAGACAATTATTTCAAGACTTTATTTAACATGGTTCGGATTGTCCGATTTTGATGAAAAATATGCATGCACCGCCATTTTTAAAGGTAACTTCATAATGCCTCTCTCATAGAATCTCTGTTCCGTATTGGCGAAAAACTCGACTAAGCTATTTTCACAATTTTCTCTTGATAGCAATTTCTTTTCAATGATAAAAAAAGATGGCAATCGTTTGGTCTCAGGTCCGGACTATAAGGTGGATGCATCAAAACTATAAAGGTGTGATCAATTTTGGCCGGTTTTGGCCAATCGCTTAGTTTCAAACGAGAAGGGGTAAAGATGATTACAGCAAATGCACGCAGTCGCATACCCATTCGCTATTCTAATAGTCCATACGCTCTCATAAATTAATAATTTTGATCACCTTTTACTTACGAGTATATGCATCTCAGTCCATTCATATTTATTCGAATCGCTGTAGGCACTCTCTTTCATTGTATATACGATAACCACATACAGAGAGATAAGAAGAGATGAACAATAATTTACTGAGAACAAGAGACTTTCAGAGCCCCATGATCAGCTGTCAGAATCGATTCAAATCAAAGATTTTGTTATTTTTTTGCATAGAATTTTAAATTCAACAAAAAAATGTACTGTTTTTTTTATATTTATTATTAATTGTATTTTTTACTGTACAAATTCAAATAGTAAAATTCTATTCAAAAATTAATCAATATATAAATTTAACTAAAATTGAAATATTTTTGAAAATTCTTCAGTAAACAAAATTTCTAACTATAAATAATTTTCCCTTTTTTTTGATAAAAATTAAGAGTTATCCATTTTTCATAGTTTGGAAAGTACAACGATACTATTTAACAGCTACCAAATATATATGCCATCCAAAATGGCATTCGTTTAGATTCAGAGTTTACACATTATGGATCCTTTACACATTATAGATCGTTTAATAAGGAAAAACGCGTTAAAATTGTAAAAACTTTCTGCCGTTGCTACATTTCGAAGAAAATTCATTAGAGGTCCGAATTTAGAGTTTGACCATATAGAAGCAGCTCATAGTACATGATTCCTTTCCAGTCCCACCAAATACACAGCATAAAAACCTTTCTGGCCATTAGTCCTGGTTTGGCCACTGTTTAAGCCGCTTCACCGTGCTTTGACCACAATCGTTTTCGCACAATATTTCCGTATGTCACCCACTACTAATCCCCAGTCACCATCCGTTTAAGAAATGTGTCGATTTCGTTTTTTTTGGCAAAGGCTTCGGTGATAGGAATTCGATCCATCATGTTTGTTTTTTATGCTGGATTCCAAAAGGAGCTCGATAGTTCAAATATCGAGCTTCTTATTGAATGCAGTATGAAAACTTCCCAAGCAAGCTCTTTCAATTTTTGGGGAGTTATCAAAGATGTGTGTGGTTGCACGTTATCGTGGTGGAAGACGAGACCTTTCCCTTGGCATAATCTTTGTTGCTCACAGTACAATACCGAGTTAGCAGTCATAATGAACGATTATCTTCCAGTCGCACCATACACTCGGCATAACCTAATGGCCATCAATCCTGGCTATGAAATTGTTTGTGATCGTTCATCGCTCTTTTTCCATGATCTCTTTCGAACGATATTCTCGTATTTTACCCATTTTTCATCGTCAGTTACGATTCGCTAAAGAAATGGCTCGATTTCATTGCGCTTCAGCAGTCGGTTCATTTTGTTTTTTTTACACTCAATTCATGAGACACTTAAACATCGAGTTTTTTTTTCTACATCCAGCTTTATGTAGATGGTACAAAGGTGTTTTGTCATCGATCTTTAGTTCCTGGACAATGCTAAAACTGCTAACATACGGGTCTACTTCGATCATTAGCATGATTTTTCTCTCTCTACTTTTTTTTAGTACGGAATGCCACTTTTCCATCGAGCACAAGTCTGTACATATTTGATCAATATTTTCGGAGATATTATAGACACTAGACATCTAGCAAGAAATAATCGATTTCGTTCTCTCAAAACTAGTATATGCCTAAGCCAATTCACAAAAATAGGTTTTGATATATACTATCGTATTAAGGTTTGGAAAGTACAGCTGTTAATCATACAAGTTATTGTATTTGAGGTAAAATTTATTTAGGTTAAGATTTCGCCATTTTGTACCAAAAATTGTTTAATTACCAAACAATGCATTCAAATTGTTAAAACTTTCTACAAATGTATTTATTCTACTGTAGCAACTTATCTCGCTTAAAGAGCAGATTATTTCTTCAGAGATGAAGCTCATTTCTGACTCGGCGGATATGTGAGTAAGCAAAACTACTGAATATGAGGCTCGAGAACCCACAAGTGACTGTAAAGAACCCATTATATTCTCGAATATTGACTTGTACTCCTTTGAAAATGAAGCAGAACGCAGTTGCCGCAGATTCTGATCGCTATACCGTATAAGCGTTTTTTTTAGGCTGAACTTGGAGATTTTAATATGGACCATATGTGCATTTAGCAAAACGGCAGGCGTATTCGATTGAGCTAATTTTGCTACTGCTACTGTTGTGTAGCTGTCATCATCTACTGTACCTCGAACAAAACAGTAGGATTGTAGCAGTAGTTGCACTTCTGCCCTTAGGGTAAGGGGATTGTAGTTTCCGAACTGGCTATAGATGGCTTAGCGGGTTCGTTGGTTATGTTGAAGCGTCATATTTTTGCTTTTATTGTTTATGTGTGCGTAAACTCAGTTTTTATTGTTTATGTGTGAATAAATTCAGTATTGTTGGTGACTATTGTGAGGTTGTATTTTACTGCTGTCACTGATATGTTCATTTTATTGAGAGTCTACTGCTAAGTACTGCACTGTAGCAAAATTAGACCAATCGAATACGCCTGGCGTCACAATAATTAACTTCTTGAACAAGAGGATTAGTATGATTCCATATACGAGAATGGATCTTTTTATACCGAGACACAGCCACTTCAAAAACAAATGGGAATGTGATTGAATTCGACGAGAATTGGAAGTGTTGGTAGAGTTTGTAAACTTTAAAGTAATTTTTTTTACAAAAAGATGATTTTCTTTAAAAAATTTGAGTACTTAATTTTTTATTTTAAATAGTATACGTTTTAGTCGTCTTGCAAAATTTACCTTGTAGTCTTTTCGTCTGCAATATTTTCATATATTCCTGCAGATAATCAAATATTGGTAAACAAAATTAAAAATGTATAAATAAATTAAATGGATTTAAATATCAACAATATTTATTGTAGAACAATTTTTCATATAAATTTGTATATTATTAAAAAAAAATAATTATCTTTTCCTAAGCACCCCCATTATGTTTGTGCCTTTTTCTTACGAATAAGAATATTTAAAAAAAATTAAATGCTCATTCATCGGAAAATAAAATGTAGAATAAGTGAAGCTATTAGAACTAGTAAAGCACATATCACACCAATTATATACATTCGTCTGGATGGATCCGCACTATCTGCTGTTGGTTTTAGATTAGCTGAATTTGTCGATTGGTTTGTGTATAACGAATAATTATCATCATATTCGGGTAATGTTTCTAAATTTGTGAATACGTGATCGGGCTCAATATCCAAATCGAGAATATCTTTAGCCTGTTCGATGGCAATTTCGTTGCTTTCCCCGCGAAATATATATTCTGAAAATTGAATGCCTTCGTTGCCAGGAATATCGAAGAATATTCTTCGTGGTGGTTCATTAATAACAAGAATATTATCTGTAGTGTTTGCGCTTTCTGTCTGATCGTCGCAATACATTTGTATACGCGATGCAAGGGATCGAATTACGTCACACCTGATAAAATCCTGCACATCTTTGAGAGTATTTTTTGGATGTGCCCAAACTTTTGAGTAAACAATACCGGAATATCGAACAGTGCCACTATATTTCTCTACAGTGGATTCATCAATAGCAGAGAGAACTGCAGGTAAGTAAAGTGATGCCAATATAGAAACAGTAGCCTCCTTTTTTGCTTGTTGATCCCTAACATAGGCCTCTACGGTCAGTGATTCATCAACACTTGCATTTTGAATAAATACAACACTATTTTCGATTTGCATGTTGATCGCTTCTAGAGATGTCTGAAAATGGAAATTGTTTCTTTAATGTTGCATCAATAATAGGGGATAATATAATCTTACAAAAAAATTTTCCTCAACATTTATCGTTTCGTTATGTTGAATTAATGGGAAAACTTCATCCAATTCGTAAGTTGTTTCGAAAAGTTGCCATGAAATAGGTTTATCTGTAAATTTCCAATCAACATGTTTCAAAGAAGCTGCCCTAAATCGAACAAGTTTTTTTTGTTTTTTTTTTTTGAATTCGAAAATATTATTTGACTATTGCTATATATTTTTGTAATTACTTACGTTCCTATTAAATCATAGGATTTGCATATTATTCTATTGCTATTGGGTAATGATGAATAGAATAAAATTAACATTTCACTATCATTTTTTGGATAACCACAGAATAATTTGTTTTCCTGAAGAATTCTATTGTTAAATAGAACAATTTCAATTAAATTTAATTAGTTCCTATGGTCATGTAATTAGTATAAATTTACTTTCGAATTTGTTGCATAAGATTCTTGATAGCTTTTGTGGCTGAATTGTCATCAAAAATATTCTGCTCTCCAACAACAAATACTCCTATGTTAAATATTCAAATTAATTTTGGTTAAATTCTATAAAAAGTGTGCAATGGATTTTACCTAAAACATAAAATGATGCCGGAATCATTCGTGTCACACTCAAGGAATGATTAACAAGAAGTTGTGGATCAACATCGGAAATTGTATTGATATTTTTAATATTAGATTGAATATTTTTCAGCTCATCTTCTGATGATGATCCTTGAGTGTCTGTCTGCTCAGGTACTTGTTCAGGCGTACGTGCTAATTGTATTACAATATCCTTTTCCTGAACATTTGGCTACAAATACAAACTATTTAATTAGTTTTCAAGATAATATTATTAGCAATTACCTGTCCAATGATCAAACCAAATGAAAAATTTTTCTTATTAGAAAGTTTCTCCAAATAGTTTTCAACAAAACGATTGGCAAGAATTGATCGAACCATTGTTTATATAAATTTGTGGAATTTTTTATTATAAAAGTGAAACTAAAAAAATTGTATAAAATCAATCTGTGCAAAATATTTTGACGTAAAAATTATAATCATACGGTAATAAAATAAATTAAAAACAATTTGGAGTCTTCTTCGGTATAACAACCTAAAAATTCTTTTCGTCGCCTGCCGTATTTAACTAACTGACGTTGACAGTAAACACACACACACCACTGATTAAATGGATTTACTATTGTGTACAAGAATACAATTTTCTTAGCGAATAGAACCTTAGTTACTTGACTGCCATCTAGATGTGAATGGTAAAGCATATATTATATGAAACGCCAAAATGGAGGCACTGCTTTTATTCACTATTTATTCTGTATTTTTTTTTTAAATTTTTTATATAAATTATTTTTTTGCTGTTTCATAGAAGTATATTTTTTTGTTGATAATACTTATTTTATTTCATATTAACTGTAGTAATAATAATAATATCAATTTGAAATACTATTTAATCTTAAAACAAATGTAAAAGAACGTTAGAATATATTCCTAAATACAAAAATTAGACAATTAATTTGTTTTTTTTTTGGCAATTTGATACTATTTTATAATAACATGTATATTTTGAAAAGTAATTATTTCATTTGAAGCTGTAAAACCAGTTGAATTTTTTTTTTGTTCTTAATCCTCACTCAGTTGGATAATATCAACAAAATGTAAAAGAAGCTCGGAGGATCCATTAAGTTCTCCGCAGGGATTTTAGAGCATTTATGTGAGAAGAAGCAATATGGAACAGATAATCTCATCTAAATTGAAGTCAATTATGGTATAAACTAAATATAGAAGTTTCTATTTTTATCATTGGTTGACAGAGACTAGAGGGTGACAAAGACCGTGCTGTTCCTTAAGTGTGTGACCCTTGAAATGTTAAAAAATTCTTTGAAATCATATAATTGGTAGTTCGATAATGGAAAAGGTGATAATATTCGGTGATAATTTAAACGAAAAATTATAAATATGTTATTTATCTTCCTTTTAGATAAATAAATTTTCATAAATTGTATTTTTTAAATTAGAATATTTTCTATTCGATCGTGAAAATAGGTTTTAATATATACTATAAAGGAGTGAGTATCTATTTTGTAGTTTGGAAAGTACAGCACATGTCAATTTGAGGTTAAATTTATTTAGGTTAAGGTCTCGCCATTTTGCATAAAAAATTGTTTAGTTGCCAAACAATGCATTAAAATTGTTCAAACTTTCTACAAATGTGGTTATTCTACTGTAGCCACTTTTCTCGTGAAAACTGTAGATTATTTCTTCAGAGATTAAGCTCATTTCTGACTCGGCGGATACGTGAATAAGCAAAACTACTGCCTATGAGGCTCGAGAACCTACAAGTGACTGTTAAAAACACATTGTATTCTCGAAAATTGACTTGGACTCCTTTGAAAATAAAGCAGGAGAGACAGTTCTGATCGCTATACCATATTAGCCTGAACCAGTAGATATTAATATGGACCATATGTGCATTTAGCAAAATAGCGTCACAAGCTACACAATACAAAAAATGTTGACTTGTATTGGGCGAAAAGCTCTCACAACGCGCAATTTCAATGTTTGTTGTTTTCAATTGGCCTCCAAGATCGTTCAATTTGACGGCGTTGGACTTTTCCCTTATAAAAATACACGGAATATCGTATTCATAAAGACAGTCCTCAAACTTTAGAGGATTTCAAAGTAAACATCCGTCAAGTAAAGACCGAATTACATCCCGAAATAGCTAAAAAGAAAAAGGGATTAAACCTTTAAATACAACTTATTAATTTAAACCCTCGCCCATCAATTTAAAAAAAAAAAAATGTTTAAAAGTGAGGCAATTTTATTTGAAATATTTAACGAGTTTTTGTTAATAATTTAGTTCTAAATAAATGGCCATTCAAAATAATATTATTCAAATAACAAAACTAGCATAAATTATACACACAATAATTTATATTTACCTCGAATAGATCCATTTTTAAACTACGAACTTGTACGAATTGTTTTGAAGCAATTTTATTTAATATACAATTAGTTTTAAAACATTCGTAAAATTTATATTAGCCAATCAATGATAATAAAATGCATAGTTCATAAAATAATATATTATTATGTAATGAATGCATCAATTCTTCTGATTACTATTCAAAATAACGCGATGGTTTGTTTGGTACGAACTATAATTATCGAATTATCATTAATGCAACGAATACAAAGAATTTTTTCTTCTCGCAAAATTACATATAATCGATCATTATTTGGGTCAACGAACATTTTTGTATTGCAATTGGGTCAATTCGATTAAATTCGACGAGTAAACATTTATCATACTCTATGCAATCGAATGTTTGGCTAACGCAAATACTTATAAAAGTAAAATTTAAAAGTTTTCAAATGCACACAAATAACTGACCATCTTTACACATACCTATAGCCTAATTTGTTTACATATTAACCAGTGTTATTGTTCTCTGAAGTTCGGCTATACATCTTATGAGAATCTATAAAATAAACCAAATTCAACCCACTCAAACTGGGTTTATCAGGTCATGAGGACGATTTTTTGCAAATAAACTATCAAAACTGCCACGTTAATAACAATGTCTTAAAATTATACGAAAAAATAAAATTGCACACACGAATTTCACTATAATAAAATACGAGGTGTGGTAGTAAAGTAATGAGTATACTATCACCTCCAGATAGGTTGTACGGTAGTCCCTTTTAGATGTGCAATATAAGTTTCAACCTCGACTGAGAAGTACGTGACCCTATAGAGCGTGGGGATAAGTAAAATTGTAGTTCTGAAGTGTGTTACGAAAATAGGACCAACCACCACGTCCCATCAAATCTAAGCGAAAACGAAATTTTCGAATTTCTCTGTGGGAGGCCTACAACATTAAAAAGTGATGAAAATTTGGGCGCTCTTGTAGGGTAAGACTAAATTCTTGAAAGGCTCAGAAAAACGGTCTTTGCATCAGATTGGATATTTCAGACTCTTGGAAGCTTCAACCCTGTCGCTATTAACGAGTTTTTTTCCCCCAGAAAATGGGATTTCTCTGGGTTTTCCAGCCTCCAGATTCACATGATCTTAGTCCGTGTGACTCAAGATAAAAAAAATACTCAAAAGGACGTAATCTTGGTATTGTCGATAACAGCCAAAGGAGTATAACCGAAGAGCTGAACACGCTTCCAGTTGAAGCCTTTTAGCATTGCTACGTAGAATGAGAACAACGCTTCTGCCGATATATAGTTGTCCAAGAGAACTATCAGATGATTTTTTTGCTGTTTGGTTTTTCATATTTTTATTTTTGATAGATCACGCGTGGCACGTGACATGTGTCAAAGTCAAAAATGCTCAGTTAGCATTGCAATTTTATTCAAAAAAAGACACACCCGAACAATGCTTATAATTTATTGAATTTCTTCAACCATTTTATACTTCGAGCAAGCAATTCAAGCCATAGTGACAAAATTTCACAGCAATTTGATGCTATTGGACATCAAACCACCAACCCGTATGCGTATAGTTCGTACAGAGGAAAATGTTGCTGTCGTAACGTCCAGTGTTAGTGAAAATCCCGATTTGTTCTTCTGTTGGGATTGTATTACTCGGGTATATAGAAGATATTACACAAGGACCTTGATCTGAAAGCGCATAAAATACAGCTCGAATGACCTGCCAAAGCGTCGAATTTTCGGTGAGTGGATCTTAGAACAACTTAAGGAAAATCCGTTTTTTAACAAAAATAATCGGATTTGTGAATAATCAAAATTATCGCATTTGGTCTGATGAAGAACCCCAGGTAAAATAAGAACTGCCATAGCACCCATAAAAATCCACTGTTTGGTGGTATCATCGGTCCGTATTTCTTTAGAGATAACGCTGGCCGCAACGTTACCGTCAATGGCCCCTGCTATCGTTTAACGATTTCGAACTTTTTTCAGCCCAAAATGCAAGAACTGCATCTGATGGATATGTGGGGTTTCAACAAAACGATGCTACATTCCACACAGCACGTGAAACAATGGACATATTGACAGTTAGTTGGTCGCCTAGATCGTGCAATTTGACGCCTCTGGACTATTTTTTATGGGGCTACGTAAAATCACTCGTCTATGCCGATTAACCAACGTCACTTGCAGCCATGAAAGACCACATTACACGTATTATCAGCGAGATACTAGACGGGATGCTCGAAAAAGTGGTTCAAAATTAGATATTTCGCATGGATCAATTAAAACATAATTGTGGTCAACATTTATATAAAATAATCTTTAAAAAATAAATGACAAACATTGATTTATCGATTTAAATAAAAATTTTATATATTTTTATAAGTTTTCTATTTTTTTTTCGAAAATTCATAAGCCAAACACTTAAAAAATCATTCATTACTTTTCTGCCACACATCGTATAAAATAAATGTTCAAACACATTAGAGATAAAATAAATTAACTTGTAGAAAATATTCTCATGTTCGACATTCATTTAAATAAATAGTTGTGTTTTTTCATTAAATTTATTGAAAATTATTAATAATAATCATAATTCTGCAATGCAACAGAATTTTTTAATCATAAATTAAAATTTTCTAATTTTTTAACAAATTTGAAAACATCAAAAAACTATTATTTTTAGCTCGTCGTTTTTTAAGGGATAAGCAATAACAAAATTTTATTTATTATTGAATAATTTCTAACAAAAATTCTGAAATATATAAAAAAAAAAAATTAGAATTATTTTGAGTTCGTGGTTAGTGGGTGTTGTAATAGTTCTTGTCATTTGATTTTACTAAATTAGCAGCTAACAGCTCGTAAATTAATAATTACAACAAATTTTGACCATCATTAATTTTGTTAGATTTCCTATTTGTGTTAAAAAATAAAAATAATACTAACACGAAGAGAGAGATTTTTTGTTTTTTTTTTTTTGGCAAAGATTTACAAAATTCTTGAAAGTCAACGTAATTTACAGTCGGACATGTAAAACGAAAACACTATTTATCTTGTTGACATAGTCAGTCAGTCTGTCGACAGATCGCCAAGGGGCAGAAGAACACTCACTATAAGAGATAATATGTAAGGAATTAGTTGCCCAGACAAAATGGCAGCAATCAATTTTCCATAGTTTGCGTAATATTCGATCTTCCGATTTTGTAGATTTATGATATTCGTGCACACATGTTAGTGGATATTTACAGTATCTTTATTGAAATCTTCGTAATAATTGGTTTATTTTCAAATTAGTTAAGATAACCTATTTCTGAATGAAACTTGCAACTTTGCTTTAGGTAAGTTTCTATGTGATCAGTAAATAGTGTAGAATATTTTACGATAGTTTATAAAAAATTTTATATTTGTGTGGTTCTTAAGGTCAGTTACCACCTTATATCGCACCGTTGAACGTTCTATTTTTATATTTGTGTAGTTCTTAAAGTCAGGAATATCGCCCCGTAGAACGTTCACATCCTGGTCGATGATTCGGAGTAGGAATTTGCAATTGAACCAGTTTGCACTTACGTACAGAAATTTGCGGAGGCAGCAACTGTTATGGAAAGCCAAACGACTCTGGATCCTCGGGGTGAATCTCGATCATGATTAATCGGATGTCGGGCAGTCATTCACATCATTCAGTTTTATGTAATGGATGGACACATGTGTACCGACCGATGTCCGAGACGATTTACATATAACATCAGAGATTTATTTCCATCCCCTTTGATGTTGACGTTTAGCTCTTGATATTCGGAAATTATGAATGCTGTAATGCATCTGCTTTGGATGCATTTATTTGATAGTTGTTTTTTCTCCGCTCAATAAGTTATATTTAATTTAGTGATCGCCTAAAGGTGTTATCATTATAGTAGTTCGGTTTTTACGGAAATAATTTAAAAAATATATATTAAATACAACAACAACAAAAAAACCTATTGAACAATAAATAAATTTTAATAATATCCCAAAATAAATTTGAATCACCAATAAAAAATATTCAAACGTCTATAAAGTCTGGTTTGGGGTCAATATGTGTATGGTTTTATGTATTATGAAACAACTAAAAATAATTTATTTTGAAAATTTTTGTCAATTTAATAAAAAAATGTTTGATCCTCATTACACAAATTTAGACAATCGGAATATCTAACGCCTTACTGGACGGAACGTTGCTTTATTCTCCTGCTTTATGTCAAGTGCCGGATCTAAGTGTAGCTAGTGGAGTACACCACCACACTTTCTCGGTGGAGTCTATCCTGGTTGAAACTGTTTACAAAACCCTTAACATTACATCTGTAAGCCCCGAGATGGCCTTGTTCATAACAACCTTTCCTTCCTCAATTATCCTTTTTTAGAAACTTTGAAAAAAAACGTAATCGCACGACCTACTCAAAAACAATTCTCTAATTGCCTAATGATCTTTGAGTTAAAAAGAGGCGGAGGTAGTCTAGCCACCTCTTCCAAGAACTTTTGACTTTTGAAAACATCAAATCTTTTGCTCTTATTCGGCTTATTAGCAATAGGCAGCGTAAACTATTCAGCAGAATTTTCTCATCTAAATACTCTTTTTTAGCACAGAAGTTAAGGATACGATCAACCTCTCAGCAAATAACAACAAACGTGTAGCTTGTTTTACTAACAGTATGATTGCCCTCGTTAAATTATCCGGTGATCAATGACATTTGTCACAATCTTCTAAACAATAGAAACGTCAAGATGCTAATATATTTCTGGCTAATATACGGGCTAATTAATTAGCAGGGGAGGCTCCCCACCGTTCTGTGCTCACTGAAATCCCAAACTTAACTCGCCTGCTAACAAAATTTCATTTAACATTATTAGTCATGCCTAAACAGACTGTAATAACGGTGGAAGCTTGCTGTACATGCAATGGTCAAACTGTGGAAAGTAAGTCTACTCAACAACTACGAGTATTTCGAAATTCTGGGCAAGGAAATTTCTTCGAACCCGGATTAAATCATGATCTCCTCTTCGGTAACCAACCCCGTCCTTCATATTATTCCTGTGAACACAATTCCGACGGCAACTGCAAACTACAACTAAAAATACTATTAAAAATTATCAAACTTCACCATAATCAATCAGTTAAATACAATTGCAATAAAATTATGCATTCAATTTTAAAATATAACTAAAAATAAAGATTCACTTACCTTATTTCCAAATACTCTCATAGTTTCAATTTCAACTGTCAGAAAAAACAAAGTTGTTGCATAACAAAACACTGATATGCATGTCAGTACTTCACCTACAACTACAACTAGAAAATTAAAACAAGATCTACTTTGGTGATAAAAGACTGCTTCCATTGTGGAGCTCTTAGTTCCAACAATTCCCTAATCCAAGTAATTTTTTTACTTTTCTAAAATAATCTAATATATTCAATAAAATTTAATGATCATCGATCAATAATCCCTCCAACTAAGAATTGACCAGCTAGCAAGAAACATGACATCACCAAATGGCCTTATGGTCGTGACGGTGCACAATAGCCTCTGACTCTTATCTCAGAGACCGTATATACAAACAAATAAACAAATATTTTATACTAGAACTATTGTTTATTATTTAAGAATATCTTTAAAAAAAATTCCAACGCGTATTATTGTTCCAGGTCGATTTTGTTTGGCCGCCATTTTGGTTTAGATGACATTTGTCTATTGGCATTTGACAGTCGTAGAGAATGGTCGTTAATAATTTATTATTTTATTTAAATAATTGTTCAATTGTGTATTATCGGAGAAAATTACGTGATTTTTTTGTTGTTTAATCATATGCCGAGCAAGTCAACTATTCAGAGTGTAATAGATAATTTCATGTAATAGAAAAATGAAAATATGCATACACATACGTGTACACTGGGAGATAAAGCGAAGCGTGGGCAACATTTAAGCCAACGTACACCTGATAAAATTGACGCAGTGAGGCAGTATTGCTGAATATCCGCGTACCTCTCATCAACGCCGTGCACTTGAATTGGGAATTGACACAACACCTGCAGGCAAATAACCATAAATGGTCAAATTTTACAGCTCGGTAAAGACAATCACCATTTTTGGCACACTTCGACTTGGCTGGCTTTGTTATTAAACAGAATAGTAGCTATTGGGGCACCGAAAACCCTCAACTGATACACCAAAGACCACCACACCCTCTTAGAGTAACTGAATGGGCCGGCGGCATAATTAGGCAATACTTCTTTGGGGATGCTGGAGGCAATACTGTAACAGTTACTGGTGACCGCTATTGGGACATGTTGGAAAACTTTCTTCTGCCGAGTTGGTTCAATTAAGCCTACAGAACATGTGGTTAACAGAGTAACTATATGGTGTGGCATTTGGGCCGGTGGCATTATTGGGCCATAATTCTTTGATTTTCGGGACATGTTTGAAAACTTTCTTCTACCTGAATTGGATCAATTAGGCCTACAAAACATGTAGTTCCAACAAGATGGTGTCACCTCACACACAGTTCGTGCTACTCGGCCGAATAATGTCAAAAAGTATCGATATCGACTGGCCCCCACGATCCCCTAATTGCAACCCTTCCAATTTTTTCGTATGAGGGTACTTGAAGAAAATGGTTTATACTAATAAACTAACGACAACCTTAATGCTTAAGGACTGATATTGCTGAAATAACACGAGAAGTCTGCAAAAATGTTATGAAAAATGTCCTTAAAATAAGTCTCCTTTGCGCCACGGCCAAACGCAAATGTTTAACCGACCTCATATTCTATCATAATGCGAAAGACCATACAATCAATCAATAAAATATAAATTATAAAATTGTATTTCATTTGAAAGTTATTAAAAAAAAAACTTCCACCTGGAACATAAAACACACCCTGTAGAATTTGATAGCAAATTATTAGTCCAAATTGGTTCTATTTTTAGGAAGCTCTTTAGGAACGCATATTTATTGAAAAAATTTCGATAATTTTTTTAAAATTTTTCTATTTAAAACCGAACAAGTTTTTGATTGGAATATTTAAAAAAAAAGAAAAAAAAGCGGTAGTATTATGCATAGTAACTTTTTTAAAAAGCCAGATAATAGTGCGACCATATTTAGTTGATAAAATTTGCATAAAAATGGCAAATAATTGCTTATAAATAGAATAAACAATTTCCATGCCAAATAAGGAATGCATCTCAAGTACGAGTTGATGGAAAATGTACCGAAAGCAGTAGAGGTGATTTTGTTCGATTTTGCTCAATACAGTCAAAAGTTTATTTGGGGATAAGTGTACAGCACAATACATTCACAACAGTATTCGTTTTCATTGAAATTAGTTGCAAAAAAAGTCTACAAATGAAATGCAGTGCAGTTCACATAATCGAAGACCATTGATTCATTGCACTCGACTAGGATAGATCCGTAGTAGACTGAATGGCTTTCGGATAGTGGCAACTGCAGACAGACGCGTCGTACAGCCTTGAATCGTAGATACGAGTGCGGGTACAGGCACATTCCAGCAGGCGGGCTTCTTCGAAGGTGGATCCAATCGAATGCGAAAATCAACGATGTGTATACGATTGAGACTGGGACATGTCAATACTGGTGGGGCCCAGATAATTAATAGATTCTCGCCTGTTAAGATATGCATTGCCCGATTGCGTAGCCGGTTGTGAAGTCATCGCGAAAAGTAGTCACAAATTGAAAAGTTCCAACAACGACAGCCTAAAAGTATCTTACACTTCGTCGTATTTGCGTCTGATCTGTATCAATGGAAGTCGTGAAAACCGTGATATCCGAAACATTCGCCTACTAATACTCGTAGTTACGTGTAGGTTACTTTATGCTGCAAAGATTTACGAATGAATAAATTTTGAGCACGTTACTCTCTCCATTTTTGTGTAAAAGAAAGATTCGTGTTGGCGATTGAAAATCGAAATAAAGTCATTTAAAGTTTGTAATTTAAAAAAACAATAACAACCGTCTTATTTCTAGTATTTTTATTATTTAGATTAAAACTAGTTGGACTTATACTATTTGCCATTTTGGAAATGGTCAATTTTTGGGTTTTTTTTTATACTCATATATCCTCGTATAAATGTCGACTCATTGATACTGTCACCGGAACTGTGTGGTCGGTTTTCAAATAAATATTCAATCAATCAAATATTTTCTTATTGATATTATTAAACATTTTCGAATATATCTTTTTTTTTCATCAAATAGAATCAATAAAAATAAGGGAAAATTGTTGAATTTTTGGTTAAATTGTCGAAAAGATTTTTCCTAAATTAATTAAATGGTGCGTGGCAGGAAAGTAATGAGATACATTTTCTATTTTATTTTTATACGTCAATGTTATCGTTTACGAAGAAGTTTCTTACCTGGGCGCGAGCGTTGTTTGCACTTCTCGTAGCAGTACTGGAAGGCGTCAACTGGAATCGGATTCATTTTTTTCGGTTACACTCTTTTGGGTGTTATCCACACAATCAAGATGACGTTGTTTCATTTTTTTTTTTTAGGGAGCAAAATAAGTCACGTGGACTTAGATCAAGTCAATGGTTGGCTTGGTTGGGGGTGGGGAGTCGGAGGAGGGGGATTTGATCGGGGAATCACACGAATCTCATTTTTCCTAAAGAGTGTTCCAAAAATAGAACCAATTTGGACTAATAATGAGCCATCAAATTCTACAGAATTTGTTTTATGTTCAAGATCAAAGTTTTTTTTTAATAACTTTTACATAAAATACAATTTTATAATTTATATTTTATTGATTGATTATATTGTCTTTCGCATTATGATGAATTATGATGTCGGTCATACGTCCACCTCTGGCCGCAGCGCAAAAGCCACCTCTTTTAGGCACATTTTTATTTTTTTTATCTTAGGGATCAAATAAAAGTCACGTGGACTTAGATTTAGTTGTAGAGAAGGGGGGTAAGTCGGAGGAGGGGGATTTGATCGGGAATCTCATCACAGGAATCTCATTTTCTGACAAAAAGTCGTTTTTAAAAATGATCGGGTGACACGGGTATTGTCTTGATGGAGCACCCAAGTTCAAAGAGCTCCAATATCAATCGCATAAGAACCCTCACTCGTTCCACATTTTCATCAATTTACGATTTTGAACTTATCCCTGACCGAGGTGCGTCTTCGATCTTCTGGGCCCTCTAAGCGTGCGTAATGCCACCGAAAAGCTTGTGCTCTTGATAAGCAACGTTCCCAATAGACTCGTTGCATCTTTTCTTAAGTAAAATTCTCGGATTCATTAAGGTTAATACAAAATTTGTAGGCTTGAAATTTTGCTATTTCATTTTTCGTAATACACTAGAAAAAAAGAAACTCCATTTATGAAATTCAATAAGATCACGTAGTACCAGACAAGTGGAAGAAAAGTCCGCAGTGTTGCCAATAAATAATAATTTTCATTTTTTATTTTGACGAACAAAAAAAAAAGTCACATGGACTTAGAACAAGTCCGGGAAACCACAGAAATATCTTTTTCTGATAAAAAGTCGTTTTTAAAGATGGTCGTGTGACAGCGGGTATTGTCTTGGTGGAGTATCCAAGTCACTGAAATAATCGAAAAAAACCTTTTTCTTAGAATTTAAAAGAGCTCCAATAACAATCGCACAAGAACCCTCACTCGTTCACAAAATTAATAAATTTTCGATGTTGAACGCATCCTTGAGCGAAGTACGTCTTCGAGCTTCTCGGCACTCTAAGAGTGCCTAATGTCACCGAAAAGGTTGTGTTCTTAATGATATCAGTTCCATTACTCTTCTGCCACACATCGTAGGAGAAAGTTTTCCTTACAAGTGAATTATAATGGCAGAACAGGCGAACTCGGAATTTTTTATAACGAGAAAAATCTAATATCATAAAATTTATTATTAAAAACTTCAGTTTTAAAGGACATTTATTAAATCTGAAAGCATTCATAATTTTCTAGTATATTTTCGTTGATGGGAAATATAAATAAATTTAAAAATTATAAATACGAGAAGAGTAACTTTTAAAAAAAAAAAAAAAAATATGTAAAGACTTTATTAATATTCGATTCACAATATTTGAAAATAAATTTATACCAACAAATTAAGTTGAATAAAATCGGAAGAAGTAAAAAATGTTTGAACGTGAGAAAATTTCGACTGAATTTTAATATTTACACTGGAATTCAAAACGGCAATAAATTTCCTTTAATTATTTGGAGAATTTTTGTTGATAAAGTGTGTCGATAGTGGATGGCATAAGTGATTTAAAAATGAAAATTATACGATGACTGCTGGCAGAGTTAATAAGGAAGGTAATAGTCGTATTTTATGAAATGATTTCGAGCTAATAATAGCAACAACTGATGATGGAAATAAATAACTTTCTTGGAGATTTTCTTATATTACTTTCTATTTTGATCAGTTTGAATTTATTTCGTTTGACGAAAGAAATTTTCAATTTTGTACGCATATATTCCACAATTCTTTCAATCATATTTTTTGGTAAAAATTTTGGTGAAAATAAAAATATTTGATTACGAAAATTATCCAAAATATTTCGTCGTCTTTAAATTATAGTTTTCTTTGGAATAAGTGAGTTAAAATGAATATAAATTATGCTTTTGCAAATCAATAATTTTCTATTATGAAAACTAGATGTCAGTGGGTGTCATATCTACATAAAAAATCTACACACAAATATGCAAACGTTACGATATCTCGCCGCTTCTGCAATAATTAAGCCAGAAAATTACGTATACACATACGCAAATCTGACATACGAGCCTACCCAGGTATTCTTTAATCTAAGGGCTGAAATGCGCGCAAAAGTCATCCACAATTATCTCAAAAGAATTAAATCCTGCAAAAATCTCTTGGCCTCTATTTGAATATTATTTTGTTTTATGAATAATGGTAAAGTTTAGAAAATATAAATAAAATAGTCATTTTAATCTACATCGAAATTTAAAGTATATTTTATTTAACTCTACTTTTCAGAGCAAAAGCTGAATAAACTTTTAATTTCGAAACATTACCCATCTAGTCTACTCAAGAATCTTGGCAAAATTCTGGGCACGGAAGTTCAGTTTATTCTTTATTATAAATTTAAGAATTCAAATTAATTTTTTACCAGAAATCTAAAATCCGGTATCTCTCAAACTACTCGTAAATCAAGGCAGCCGGAATATTATTTTACATAACTAAGAATATTTTTTTTTAAATTAATCATAAATAAACATTACAGACAATATTATTGTATAAATTATTTTAAATTGTTTAAATTTGTGAAATTTTTTTTGTCTTATTTCAGGAACAATAAAGATTTAATAAGTTTAAAGATCCATAATAAATGTCTTTCTAGTCTTAACCACTCAACTGATATGGCATTTTAATATAAAATAGATCTTAATAATTTTTAATTGAATTTTGTTATTTATTTTTATAAATATTTATGTAAACAAATGATTTATTTTCAATCAGAAATTATAAATTCCGTATTGATGATGAAAAGTTTAAAATGTAAATAATAAAAACAAAAAACTTTTTCGAGAGTTTTTATTGGAAAAAATCGATTTTATTTACAATATAAAAACAACTTAACTGGAAAAAATAGTTTTAAATTGATTTTAATGGAAATTTATTGCACACATAAAAAATTATTAACAAATAAATTTAATAAAAGTTAATTTACACTAAATAATATCATAAATTGTCGGCGATGTACTTAAGAACATAAATTGTTATTTGCTTTTAATTTTTCTTTAAAGAATTATTGCATTATTAAACTACTTTATGTCGTCATTTTAATTTGTTAAATAGCTTTAAATAAAAATATCATTTATAAAATATTACAATTTATGTTATGTAACGCGTATGGATTGGCTATCCATAAAAGTACTTGTTTTTTGTTTAAGATAAATCTTTAGTGGTAAAGTGAAAACCCCCACCTTTAAAATGGAAAGTATTTTTTAATCACATGTAAGAGTTTCAGTTCATTTCTTCTCCAACCTGAATAACTTAATTAACTGATTTGTTATCCGTACGTAATGGTGACTGCTTCTGTTTAATTCAGCATTTAAGTTCGATAATATCTGATATCTCATTTGGTTTTTACAATATCTTACTGGCAATGAAATGCACTTATAAGAGCAATGTGATTGTTTTTTTTTTATTTTTATAATATTTTTTTAATTATTTCATTCAAAAACTTGTTTGGTTTTTGAATATAAAAATCTTAAAAAAATTATCGAAATTTTTTTGATAAATACGCCTCCCTAAAGAGCGTCCTAAAAATAGAACCAATTTGGACTAATAATATGCCATCAAATTCTACAGAATGTGTTTTATGTTCCAGATCAAAGTTTTTTTAAAATAAAATACGATTTTATGTTCCAGATTGAAGGGTTTTTTTTAATAATTTGATCTGGAACATAAAACACATTCTGCCTTTTCAACGCAAAGGCAACCTCTTTTAAGCACCTTTTACATAATATTTTCGCAGACTTATGGTGTTATTTCAGGGGATTATTAGAGGCAAGTCGATATCGACACTTTTTGACATTATTCGGCCGGGAAAAATTTTACTCAAAATTTGAATCGTAGCACAAGCTGTATGTGAATGTGGCTCTATCTTGTCAGAACCACATGCTCTATAGGCCTAATTGATTCAACATGTCCCGATAGCGGCCATCAGTATCTGTTACGTCATTGCCCTCAGCATTCTCAAAGAAATATGGCCTATTGATGCCCCACCATACAGTTACTTTACGTGACTGTATTGGTCTTTGGTTGAGGGTTTTTAGTGCCCCAATAGTAGCTATTCTATTTATTAACAAAGCCATCCATGTCGAGGTGTACCAAAAATAGTGGCCTGTGCCGATCTATAAAACTCGAGCAGTTCAGCCTCGCTGCAGTTCATGGTCATTTGTCTGCAGTTGTTGTGTCAATTGAATTTTATGGGGGTAAGAAAGCAAATCTTTTTTGAGAATTTTTGACAAACATGATGGATATATTCCCAATTTTTGTGCACGGCGTCGATGAGAGGTATCCGGACATTCAGCAACACTCTTCTTTACTGCATCAATATTTTCAGGTGAACGTTGGCTTAATTATCGCTCACGCTTTGCTTTATCTCCCAGTATATGCATATTTGCAAAATTATCCATTACACACTGAATGGTTAACTTGCTCGGCATATAATTAACGCCAAAAAAGTAACGTAATTTTCTCTGTGTATTCATAATTGAACAATTATTTAAATAAAATGTTTTAATTATTTCAATACGTTGTTGTTCATAAATTCTTATCGACCACTCTCTACGACCAACAGACAAATGTCATCCAAATCAAAATGGCTAACCGACAAATGTCATTCAAACCAAAATGGCGGCCAAACAAAATCTAACTGGAACATAAAAACAACCTTGTATGTTAAGCTTGATAAATCCGCAAATTTGACTTACAAAAAGATGTAAGGAGAATATTGAGAAGTTTTTCTATCAAGAGCATAAATTGGGTGGTATAAAACCTTTTTAGAGAGACGAGAAGGATTGGATACGCTCAGAGAGTCCTTCAACTACGAAAACTGATGATAATTTAAACGAGTTTTAAAACGAGTGTCGGATCTTGTGAGGTCAAATCGTCGATTGTGTCTTTAGGAGAAACTGTACAACTAAATTGTTTATAAAGAAATTTTTAAAAAGATGAGAAAAAGGGATTATATGCGTCAAGTTAGACTTTACAGTCACTTAGATAATGTCTCCCGTCACATGGTAATATCCAACAACGAGTTTTTATCAACAAAAAAAAGTGATTCCTTAGCGCCATTTTTAACTTAATCTAAGTCCATCAGACTTTTTTTGATTCCATAAAAATGTTGAGAAGATTGTTGATAAAATCTAAAGTAGTGTAACCGAGGAGCAGAATGTGTTTCCACTTGAAGCTTTCGCCAATCTACAGTATCTCCGATTAGGTAACTAGTTTGATGGTGATAATATTGATGTATAAAAAAAAATTGTTTGAAATACTTTGTATGCTCTCATAATAAATATTTTTTGCTAAGGAAACTTTTAAAAATTTAAAATTTTTCTTTTAATTAAAATTTATCTTTAACTTTTTTGAAGTTTTTAATATTTTTAATATGAAAAAGACAAACTCAGATTAATTATATGCAGTAAAATATACATTTCAGTATCGTTGTTTTAAGTTTCATAATAGTCTGATATATTTACTAGAAAAATATACTTAAAAAGATTTTATCCAAAGATGGTAAAACCATTAAAAACAAATTATTTCCATTTATCTGAATATAGACTGGCTAGCTAATGCCTATGTTGCGATGATATGTCGTTCCCAAATGATCTCAAGCAAGAAAAATTGAAAATATTCATTAACGAATAGTCACACTCATACACTCAAACAGAATCTTATCTCTACTAGATATAGTGGCTATAAAAAAATACTTATAAAAATCATAAATAATTTGTTGTTTTTCTTCAATCTATTTTTGGTCTAAGATATTCAGTTTTTTGATGATACCTTTCACGTTGATTATTCATTTTCATAACCTTTAGTCTCTTTCACTTTATGATTGTTAGTTAAAAGTATATTTTTTTGAACTGATTTTTGGCAGGAAAAACAAAAGAAAAATATTGAAAAGATATATGACAGGAATTGAATTTAACTGAGATGAATACTAATAATGACTACAAATAATAATAATAATAATAATAGTAATAATAATGATAATAGTACGTAACAATAAGTAAGAAACTACTGTACTCTTCCAAAGGGTATTCAATGTTAGGTAAATAAAACTAGAAAATAAAAAAACAAAAACTTTAAGGAAACATGTACGTGAATAGTTTTGAATTACTGGAAGCACGTTTTTCCAATCGCTAATGAGATTCAAATGCATTTCGGTACAACTTGGATAATTAATTTTGTTTTTTTTTTGAGTATGAAAGAAATTTTTCTGAATACAAGCTTTCTGTTATTGAATAGTAATTTTTATTTTTATTTATGATTGAATAATTTGGTCTTCGTGACTGAAATCAATCAAAAAATTTCTATGTTCTTACATTTCACTATTCTTACAACGAAATTGGAATGTTCTTATTGCAAGGATGTATGTTAAAAAAATTATAAAAACAATAAGAAAGAGGAAATCGTGATGCACTCACTGGTCATTATTATCACGGTGTATTCTTTATTTGGTCAAGTTAAAATTCTAAATATGAAAGAACATCAGATAAAATTATTTTTTCAATAATTGTAAGTTTATTACAAAAAGAAAATTATTGTAAAAAATAAAACTATCCCATTTTTTTCATTAAAAGGACAACTTTTGTAATTGGCACTATCCATAAATAATAGAGTTACAATAGAATTTTTGTTAATAATTGATTTAATTAAGCATTGAAAAAAATTAAGCATTTTTCATCTCTTAGTGATTGTCAGTATATATAAAATGTCCTTTTGGAGTGGTTGCTTTTATGTTCTAGTTCGATTTTATTCGGCCGCCATTTTGATTTAGATGACATTTGTCGGTTGGCCATTTTGGTTTGGATGACATTTGTCTATTGGTCGTACAGAGTGGTCGATAAGAATTTATTAACAACGTCGTTTTGAAATGATTAAAACATTTTATTTATATAATTGTTCAAAATGTGAATGCACTGTGACAATGGCAAGTCAACCATTCAGCGTGTAATGGATAATTTTGAAAATATGCATCTACTGGGAGATAAAGTGAAGACTGGGCCAACGTACACCTAAAAATATTGATGCAGTAAGGAAGAGTGTTGCTGAATGTTCGGTTACCTCTCATCGACGCCGTGCATAAGAAATTGGCATATCTCCATCATGTTGGGGCACTGAAAACCCCTTAACTGATACACCGAAGACCACTACACCCTCGTCGAGTAACTTTATGGTGCGTCATCATTGGACCATATTTCTTTAAGGATGCTGGAGGCAATGCTGTAAAAGTTACTGATGGCCGCTATCGGGACATGTTGGATTAATTAGGCCTACAGAAAATGTGGTTCTGATTTGAACTCTCCCGATTTCTTCATATGGGGATACTTGAAGGAAAAGGCGTACACTAACAAACTAACCATAACCTCGATGCTGCTTTTAGGGCTCCGAAAACCCTCAACTGATACATCAAAGACCATTACACCCTCGTAGAGTAACTGTATGATGCAGCATTTGACTCAAACTCACATTACTTTCACACTTTGTCAAGGAAAACCTACGATATGATTAAGTACGTTATTTGGGAAAATTAAAAGAAAACTTACCATTTTCATAAAAAAAAACTTCTAAATATTCCAAAATTTAAAAACAATCAACTAAATCCAATTTAATCAGTTAGTTGTTCAGTTAAACAAAAATAAATAGACAAATACAATTTATTATAATATCAAAAGATGCAATAATTTATTTATTTACTAAACAATATAGTTCTAATAATATTATTTATTAATATTTACATAAATACAATCTACAATATATATAATTAATTATTTATATAGAATTTAGGCGGTCATTATGATCTAATAAAAAATTAACATTAATAGAAATTTCGAAATATATTTATTCTTACGTATGTATTGTATTTTGATTTTGCGTATGGTTATATTCACTCACATATGTGTATTAAGACTTTAAAGTTTTACAAAATATTAACGAAATAAAAAAAATTGGTAGTTTTTAAATTAAAGAATTCAACATAAAGAAAATCGAAATTAATAAATTTATTTGGAAATGTCAATGGTATAAAGTAGAAGTTAGAAGATAGGAGGAATTTTAAATAATATGTACGAGTATGTAAGCAAGTAGAATCTCTTCTGAGCTATGAACACACATTTTCCAAATTGGAGATACCATATTCCGTAACGGTTTATATTTTAGTAGCTACCATTGACCATGCCTCTTTGGTAGAACGGATGTTGTGATGAGTTCGATTTACAATTTCCATTACAATTGACCACCGACCATACCCAATCAACATAGTTGGGCACTTTGGCATAGATTCCGAATTTGTTCTTTTTGGCGCATCCATCACCGAAACTAGTGATACCGAAGATCGTCCAGGGATGATTTGGTTTTGTCGTGTCTCTACACAAAAGCGGTCCGCCTGAATCGCCCGCGCACGTGTCAATTCGACCTCGTTTGTGACCCGCACAGAACATATTTTTTGTTATCGTATAGTCATGGTAGACAGCCTTACAGTTGTCCATCGGAATGATTGGAACCTCGGCCTGATGCAGTAAACTGGTTCCCGAAGCGTCATTGTTACGTCTCTTACCCCAACCAATCACTGTGCATTGAATATTTTTCGGCAGCGGCTGAAACGTCCGAGGCATACATGCGTATCCAATCCAGTTTGTATTGTTCATCGGTTTCGGTAGCCTATAAGACAATATTTAATTGGTGCATAAAATTTCCAAACTCCAAAAAGTTGAACAAAGAAAATAAATGATTTTTTACTCTGAATAGTCTTACTTGGTCACTCTTAAAAGCACACAAAGCACAACTACAACAAACAGTAGCCACCAAAAAACAAAAAAAAAATTCCTTTCAATTTACCTTAAAAGGGCCACATCACTATCGACAGTTTTCTTGTCATAGTTCGGATGCTTAATGCTCTTTGTGACTCGAAACTCGACTTCTGTCCCATCTTGGACGTCCAAATTATGTTCACCCAAACGGACGTACAGAACTTTACGCACACAATGGGCCGCTGTCAGAACCCAGTTTGGTGCAATTAGGGTACCACCACAGAAGGCTTCCTATTTTTAAAATACAAATAAAATTGAAAAGTGTTTATTGTAGTAATGGAAAATTTTCCCAACTTATACTTAAATTGAAATATTGGTAAATTGGAACAAAATTAAAGTTAAAGAAGAAAAAAAACAATTTTAAATGTAATAAAAAATAAATATTTAATTAAAAGTAATTGTTTCGGTAAATATATTCAAATATTTCGAAAAAAATACAGTTTAAAAAATTTATTATTATTTTTTTTTTTGGAAATATTAAACGTAAAATTTCGAACACAACAGAAAAAACGCAGTCAACATTTTTGAAACCTTTTCAATCTTATGGGAATGTACACAATTGAAAGCAGCGACGCAATCAAGTTCCGTCGTAGTACTGCCAATAAATTTTCACATTTTTTACGTTATTACAAGTTCCAGCGTATTTGAAATTAATATCAAAGTCAAAATAAATGCATACATAATGTTTAGTGAATTTAATTAAGTGTAATATATAAAAAAATAACCGATTAGATCGGCGAGTTTTTTGAACGAGCAGCTCTGTTCAGGACATTAACATCAATGAACGTCGGGGAATATGCAAACTTGATTATGAATAACCGACAATTTTTGGGTCTTAAAGTGCTGATTCTATATAAATTCAGTATGATAGGTAATCTTGTTAAATTGTGCGAAAACTGCCTCTCATTTTTGAGAACTCCTTGCCTTATATTTCTATACTGTGAGTTCGAAATAGAATAGATCTCTCAGTAGTGGCTCTCTAGCACATGCGTTCTTTGAAAACAAAAATATTTTTTTTTTCGAATATATAATATTATCTTTCAAATAAATAAATTCAATAAATATTTTCATAAAACAATTCTTTAGCTATCATATTTTATAACTTATTTAAATAGAGAGTATTTAAAAATGATAGACTATCTATAATAAGGTTTGGAAAGTATAGCTTTGTCATTGCACAAATGTTAAATTTAAATATTATTTAAGATAACAAATATATAGTATATAGTTTTCCATTTTATTTTATATTTTGAGTTTTTGAACTTTTTTACCGGTCCAGGGCGCTCTTTGTCTTCCACGTTAGAATCATTCGCGACACGTTATTTCACTAATAAAAGTCTCACCAAAATCTTTTGATATCAAATGGAATTGTATTTTAGGTTTATTATTTATTCCGCAAATATCAAGCGTCTCAATTTTTTAGACTTTCGGAGAGTTTAAAAAAACGCCATTCTCCATGAAAGTGGTAGCATACCGAAATGCTTACATACTTTTTATTGTTTTTAAAGTTGTTATTTTGGCACTTATCGGAAAGTCCAAGTGAAAGTGTGGTTTTTACCTTTTTTGAAGTATTTACAAAAAAGTGTGAATTTATATAAATAGTTATATTATTGATATCATTTAAAATAGGAAGTTTTTATTTCAGAATATGTATTGTTTTATAAAGGGTTGCTGGTCATTCAACGGAATGAGAAAGCCGAGCATTTCTTTCTTTCGGTAAGTTGACATCTTTATTTTTACTATAGAAATTAACAAAAATTTTGTTTATAATGTGTTTAAATGGCTTCTAATGATTTATTTGGTCCAAAAAGTGGTTAAAAAGTGAAAATTTCCTCATTCAATAAATGTAAACAAATGTGATGTTGACAGTTCAATGTTTACCAGAAAACAGTTCAGTGACGGCGTACGTAAAGTGTGTGTAAGAAAATTTAAGGGTAATTAAGTGCAGATGGGTTAAATAAATATTTTAATTGACCCTAATTATTTATTTAACCCATCTCTACTTAATGAATATAGTGAAAAAGTGGTTGAATACATATCAGGCTTTATTGTTTTTAAGCTAGGTAAGTTTTGCGAAGACTGCAATTTAGCTTTAGAAGGAGAATTCACATCAAACAGTTTGATAACATACTCGTACAAATTCTTTGGCTTCCTAAAGTACTCTTCTGAAAGTGGTTTTACTAATTTGCCGAAGTGTTGGTGCTGAAAAACAAATCCGACATCAGGTGGTGTATTTAAATTACCATTTCAATTCACAAACACACATTTATATTGAATAATGAAGCTTTCAATATCTCCAAATGATTGTTCTAACATTAAAATTTATATTTACTAAGTTGCGGTGTAGTTTTAATTTCAACATAATATAACATTCTCTCATTTAATTCATTTTGCATTTTTGGAATGGATTTTTATTTGTCCACATAATTATTTTTATATTACTTGCAATTTATATTTATTTTTATATACTCTTCCACTTTATAATTTTGTTTTAATAAATAATATATAGTGAAAAAAATAAAATGAAAATATATAATAAATAAATAAATAATATTTTATAAATAGAATACTGTGTTTTATTGCAAATTTCCAAAAGTAATTCCATCAAACAACAAAATCTACAATATTAAAAAAAATCTATTTGTTTACGCATAAATGACATCCACATATGAAAATGGTTTTAAACGAACCGCTTTAATCGCACTAGTGAAGTTTCAAATTGGCCCCCACTAATTTACGCTGTTTCTGTTATTTTGCATGTGTGTACGTTCTTACGTATTGTTAAGAAAATTTGGACATAATTTTTGTTAAGAGGCCTATTCAGTTCTTTTATAATAGAAGTTTTGGACGAGCATTTACTACTGGCACCCATTTTTCGCTCAGTAGATACATTAAGAAGCAAAATTACCCTGAATGGAGAAAAAAATATAGTTACGTGTGGGATCTGAAAACCCACACGTAACTATAGACAAATCATTGTATCTGCGAAAGGTATCTCAAGTTCCCATTATGGTAACCGCATCCACAGTTTTAAAGGATTTTGTTGGTGTGGAATTTATATTTTGCGTCGAACGAGTCAATAGAATTGTGCATAAAGTTTTTGGGTGGTTTGGATGCTAATGGTAGAACTACCGTCAAAAAACCTCATGGTTCGACTATGACTCGGTGCGATTAATTGAATAATTATGAGGTGATATGAATAATTATGAGGTTTTTTTAAATTAATATAGTCCAATTTATTTGTACTAGAAGCGTATGGAAAATTAATTGAAAATATTTTTAGAAGTTTTTTCGGACCATATTTCATTAAAAATAAAGTATTTAATATAAGTTAACATAATGATTAATAGATGGTAGTAGTAGCAGAACAAGCAGAAAGTATGACGTATTCGCATTGACTATGCTTTTTTTATAAAATGACATTGAAAAGAAATTGTTACGATCCAACGTAGATCTAATGGATAAGATAAAAGACAAAAATAAATGCTACACAAATTACGCAGCGTCTACTCCAACCACCGCTACCATTGCCACTCAGACTAAAACTAAAACTAAAACTAAACTAAACTCTCTCTCGCGACCAACGCTCGTATTCATACTGTTCTGAAATCGGTTTTTTTTTGGAATCTTCTAAACGTAACAATATCTATTTTTTCTAAGGTAACGGGTTCACCAATTCAAAATTCCATAATTGTGTATGTATTTTGATTTCGCAGCTTGCATTGTTACAGTGACAGCGAAGATGTTGATGTTTTAGGGAGTAAATCGAAAACTAACGATGTTTTAGCGAGTAAAGTATAAGAAAATAATCAGGTAACAAGGATAGTGCATTTAGACTCGTTGAGCGTATTTGGAAATTTATTAATTATTTTTTACAACAGAACACGTGTTATTTTGACAATAAATAAAATTAATTTTAAACGTCTGTCGTGGTTGATTTGATTTCAAATAGAAATTGCATGATGACAGCCTACTACGAGTATGAAACGCATGACGACAACGCTTACTACTCCATTTACGAAGATGGCTACACGCATTGAAACCTTATAAGAAAGTAAAACTTTCTTTATATTTGGGTTAAAAAGCCCCCAATATTATATTACTGACACTGTACTTTTATTCCAGGAGGTGTACGTATGACTTCGAAATTTTCTCAGCGCTATTTCTATCGAATTTTTTATAATTTTTGGTAGGTGTTTTCATGAAATCGATCTTTTTATAAATTTTTTATAAAAGTTAGAAATTTATTAAGAAAGATTGAATGATATTAGTTTGAAAAGGAGTTTTTCCTTTTTTATTCGAACTTACTCTAAATCGATTAAAGATGACCACTTGCCATGGCCATTGTCCTTTCCGGGCGGTTCTTCCTCCAATTATTTTAAGCATATTGTGAGTGCTCCTACGGCCACTCCTAATCGAAGGAATGCCGCATTTCAGTTTCATTGGTGTGTACTCAGGTGCCCGATAACCTTTGCCACTTAAAATGTAATCACTTGCAATGGAATTTGTATTGAGATCATCCATTCGACTTGTTGCCATCGGTTTTACATCGAATGATGGCCCTTTACGCACTTGCCCTTCGAGCCATTTTTGGCAAAAACTACCCTCCATATAGCAATATGCAATTTCTCGCAATACTTCTTTTCCGCAAATTTCCTTCATTCGACACTTTCTACACGAAGAAATTTCATTCAATTCTGTATATTAAGTACTATTCTTTGTAAATATTATTTTTACTTACTTGTAACGTCGAGTAGTGCATTTGGACGAACACTTAGTCCACCTGCTCCACCGAGAGTATACACGTTTCCGTCGTGGTGGTGCATCGAAAACGGCCTTTTCTCGTGGCAATCCCAGTGCGGTTGTGGAGTTTTTCACGTCGAAATTTCGACCTGCAGCCGTTGGGTACACATCATCGTATTCATCGCCATAGTCCATCGTATCGTAAATGGGATGATCCTTTGATTCTTGATATTCCTCATCCTCGTACACGCTGCCTCCGTATCCATGGTATAAATTCCTTTTGTCCCCATATTCGGAGAGGTCATGATAACTGGGTCTATAGTGTTTATAAAAGTCTCGCCAGTTCTTGGTACGAATACTTTTGATCTGTTCGCGTTTATAACCAGCTTCGCTGGATTCATCTTCCTCCTCTAGGTCTTCATAGTCATCTACATCGATATAGATTGGTTTCTTCTTCTTTTTATATCGCGCAGGTGCCTTCACCGAATAAAATCCATTGTTTGTACCTGCTTCGTACACCTCTTGGTAAACAGGCAACCGAAAACGATGCGGATCTGGAAAACTGCCATATTCGTCTGTGAAGTAGTGTGCATGTGAGCTTACGTGACTCTTCGATCGGCATCTGTAAATTAAAACATCCACATTAGAATTGCAATACTCCTCGACGTGACTTGGGTTTCTATTCACTTCGGGCACTTGCGCTCCTCAAACTGTTTGGTAGTACCACATTTCCGGCGCACTTTGCAATATCTCTCTCGGACCTGCTTACAGAGTGGGTCACACTTGCTCCATTTTGTCCACGATGTGAACTGCGCTCCCGATCTCCGTCTGCTGCTCCATCTTCTCGAATGTTCATCTGCAAAATCAATTAAACCATACCAAATACCAAATGTTTCTGTGCACCGACACTAACGCTAAGGGCACTTACCTAATTCATGCTTTACATCCCCACGCAATCTCACTTTGGCATCGTGCACATGGGAGCTCTGTAAATAAACCAATAATCAATAATAACCAACAATACTGAAAGCCTATAAAATTTGCTATAAATATTTCTACATTTTGATTAAAATTTCATCAAAAATTTGTAAAGTTAATTTTCACATACAAAATTTGTTCACCCATCAAAACCCTATAAATTCAGATGCTACGAGTACCATACAGATGCCTCAGAATAATTAATTTTCTGCTATAAATCGATTCGGGAAGATTTGGAATCTAAAACCAGTGACAAGTGTTCTAAATTATGTTTCTTGACTACATTTTTCAATATTAATGGTTGGCTAGAAATTATGGGTTTTTAAGCGTTCGAATGAAATGTTTTTGCAATAAAATCCCAAGAATTATTCTATCATTGATCATTGGAGGAGAACAACATGGGTGGGGTATCTATCGGTAGTGATTCCTTGGTTCGCGACTGTGCTGCTTCCGTCCATAAAGAAATAAATTATTTAGATGCAATTTCATGGTAATTATACGTCGTCATTTCGTCGATTTCGATGGAAGCTATGCGGAAGATTATTTTTCTTATTACTTCAAAAGGAAACCATATGGACTTTAGGGCTGACACTTGTTTTGTTCTTATGAAATCAATTTTATTAATATTTTCAAAGAAATTAATTATTGCTAATGCAAATGATTTTCGTTTTCGTTTGGAGCAGTTATTATGAACGATGATGGAATTAAGACATGTCCTTCTTTAGAATTAAATTCTAAAAATATATCGAGAATCATAGTAATAATTTATTTTTATGCGAGAATTTTTTAACTTAAGTACAAAAATTAGCTTAAAAAAGTTTTATTTTTGACTATTAAAAGAATATCTGACTTTTTCGTGATGGGCATTTTTAAATATTGCTATAAAATTTTAAATGATAAATAAAAAAAAGATATTGTAAAATATTAGGAAAATTTAATTGATTTTATCATATAAAAGGTTATCCAATGGATGCTTTAGAGAAAAAATATTAAATAAAATATACTTAAAATTGAGATTTTGAAAAAATATTTATTTTTTAATATTTTTTTAAATCTTGCTATTATTTAGCAATTTTTTTGGAATATTATGTGGCTTGTTAAAACCAGATATGGTCCAGATTATCTTCAAGTTCAGCCCAAAAAAAAATCAGTTATTGAAAGGCCATAGGGGTCAGAATTGATAGTAATCGTCTCTTCAGACCAATAACAACTTTAGACAAAAATATAAACCGGAATGACACTTTGCGTTGATACAATAGCTTCTTCAAAGTCGTTTGGGGGTTTTCAGAGCCCCATATATGGCAGTTGTGCTTATTTTTCTATCCGTCGAGCGGTGAGCATCTTAAGAAAATTTTAATCTTAACCAATGCTACCTTAGATTGAGAAGTCTATAATGTGTTTGACAGCCGTCAAATATGTTTGATAGCTGTCAAATTATATCCCTTTGACACTTGGCGACTCATGAAATGCATAACTCCGCGTATTTAAAGAAATTTTATCAGTTATATAAACTACACCATCATTTCAGACCAATGACAATTTCAGAATAAAATGTAAATGAGAATGGCACGATACAATAGCTTCTGCACAGTCGTTTGGGGATTTTCAGAGCCCCATATAAGACAATTGTGCTTATTTATCTATCAATCGAACGGTGCGCATCTTAAGAAAATCTTAATCCAAACAAAATCCTAGATTAAGGAGTCTATAGTGTGTTTGACAGAAAAAAATGTGTTTGACATCTGTCAAAATATATTCCTTTGACACTTTTCGTCTCACAAAATGGATAACTCCACGTATTTAACAAAATTTTATCAGATATATAAAATGCACAATGTGAATATCCATTTTAATACAAATAAATATTGTGCTATAAGAACAAAATGTGTATTTGTATAAAATATAAATAAACAATTACTATGACAGTTTTATATGAGTAATTCTTATATTGTGCTATTTGGGTCTGAGAATTCTTACTGTGTTATTGATGATTTTATGCTCTTACCAAACGATAACAGATCGCAATTGGCAATGCACTGCACTACAACTACAAATTGTTCCAGCAAATTGTATAATAATTTCTAAATCGAAAATCTATGTAAACGATGATAATGGCAATTTTATCTGTTTGACATGATTACGAGAACATAAAACCGATCACAAAATCCAGTTAAAATTCACTTTGAACAACTTCTCTCTATTTAAGATGTTGACTTTCAGTATCTTGTTAGGGAAGAAAACTGATCCCTGATATAATTAAATGCACTGATTTATTTTTAGTATTTTATTCAGAATTTTTATTGATCTTCTAATTAAAACTAAATAAAACTGTACTATTGCTTTGGCATTATATGAATGACTGTAAATATAAATTCGTTCATTTAGAAATTTACTAATCTCATATCGACTGCTGAGAAAAATACGTTTGCACATTGAAGAAAATGTATTTAAAAAAAAAAAACAACATTTGCCGACTCTGACTTGTTGGAAAATTTTAATTAAGAAGTTTTGATGATTTTTTTCGCTAATTTCTATGCAAATTTTCTAAGCCAATTGCGAATATTTCAATTGGAAACGATACCAGTTGACATGGCCAGTCGTCAAATGATCAAGACACTTTACTGCGGCAGCTAATGCTTACAAAATCATATTTTGAATTGCTGTTACTGAAATCAGGCAATTAGAGTAACATTAAAAGCGAGCAATTATTTTGCAAAATGTTGCTATATTTTCTATGGTTTATTATATAATATTTGGTCAACTGAGACAAATGTCAATATTTAATAGATGCAACAATGTTAACAGTTTTTAACTGTCCAGAAGGCAAGCAACCAAAACTATTGACTTCAAATGATTTTCGATGACGATCGTTTGGCACATTGACAAGCAGTTAAAAAATTTTGAATTATGATAACTTATATAAAAGACAAGTTTATGATTTTGGTCTGTTTAAATAAATTATTTTTTTAAGTCTAAAGAAGAAGAAGAAACCATTAAATAAGCAGATGTTGTTCAATGCGAATATTTTCTTAGATAAATTTTAAAGGTTAACTTCAGAATCGTCAGAAATATATCCTATTCTAGCCGGAGTCTCACACTTGGCCCCATTTTATATAATATTTATACCCATGGAATACTATCATGGCCACTAAAAGATGATATGCAGCCATTCTTGCTAACCATACAAATCCTGACATAGCTTCCAACAATATTCAATCCTGGTTTAAGGGATAGAGAGTGAGGGTAAATGAACAAAATAGTGCTCACAGTACTTTTACTCTTGGTCAAGGAAAACTTACGATGTGATAAAGTATGTTATTTTGGAGTTTACCTGAACAAGAGATTAACAAGTACGTTATTTGGGACTTTACCTGGACAAGGGATTAACATAGAACCCACATACTAGACCAAAAAAACTTGAAGCCACTAGACGTTACCTATAACTTCTTAGAATTAAACTTAGGGGTTACCCCTTTTATGTTCGTAACAACGTAATACATCATGATCTAAATGTTCCTTTTGTTCAGGACCTGTGTATTTCCCGCTATCAAAAATTTCACTGCCGTTTATCCAAACATTACTCCCAGAAACACTCATCAGAGACTTAAGATACAATGACCTCGAGATTTTCTAGACGAATCTAACTTCCGTTAGTTAGAGAAACGCCGATGGGTGTTTACTCCTACTTAATGACGCACAAGATTGTAAATTAAAATGTTATGTAAATTCTTTTGATTATTTTGGAAACCAAGAATACGGGAGTTTCGTTTTTCTAGTATGTTGACAGTAAAAATGGGGCATAGTTATCTATTATTTAATAAATGTTTATTGGAATTCGAGTGATCTAAGTGCTTATAAGACTAAACAAATTATTTTGCAACATTGAATGCAAACAGACAATTTGTTGTGATCAGAATCGAAAAGTGGTGAAAAATCGTAATGCTTACATGCTTTTGTGTAGATTTTTTGTGTAGACATGACACCCACTGACATCTAGTTTTCGGAATAGAAATTTATGGAATTCCAAAAGCATAATTTACATTAATTTTAATTCACTTATTCCAAAGAAAACTAAAATTTTAACACAACGACGGGCAATTTTTTTTTTGTTGCAATCTTTTAATATGAAATGGAGTTGTTTTTTAAGGTTTATTATTTATTTCGTAAATATCAATCAAATATCAAGCGCCTCAATTTCGTAGACTTTCGAAAAATTATTCATTTTAATTCACTTATTAGAAACAAAAATACAATTTAAACACAATGACAGGCAATTTTTATTTTTTTTCGATCTACTAAATTAACAATCAAATATCAAGCACCCCAATTTTGTAAGCTTTCGGAGAGTTTTAAAACACGCCATTCTCCATGAAAGTGGTACTCGTAGCATACCGAAATGCTTGAATACTTTTTATTGTTTTCAAAGTTGTTATTTTGGCACTTATCGGAAAGTGTGGTTTTTATCATTTTTAAAGTATTTACGAAAAAGTAAGTATTTATATCAATAGTTATATTGTTGATAATATTTAAAATAGGAAGTTTTTATTTCAGAACATGAAGTGTTTTATAAAGGGTTGCTGGTCATTCAACAAAATGAGGAAGTCGGGAATTTCTTTCTTTCTATATAATGTGTTAAAATGGCTTTTAATGATTTATTTGTTCCAAAAAGTCGTTAAAAGGTGAAAAGTTCGTCACTGAATAAATGTAAACAAACGTGATGTTGGCAGTTCAATGTTTATCTGAAAATAGTTCAATGACGGCGTACGTAAAGTGTGTGCAAGAAAATTTAAGGGTAATTAAGTGCAGATGGGTTAAATAAATATTTTATGTGACCATGTTTATTTATTTAACCCATCTGCACTGAATAATATAGTGAAAAACAGGTCGAATGCATATCAGGCTTTATTGTTTTTAAGCTAGGCAAGTCTTTGCATTGCGAAGACTGTCTTTTGGCTTTAGAAGGAGAATTCATATCAAACATTTTGATAGCGTACAAGTCTTTTGGCTTCTTAAAGTACTGTTCTTAAAGTGTTGTGAAAATTTGCCGAAGTGCTGAAAACAAATTGCATAAATGAATTCACATATGAAAATGGTTTTAAACGAACCGCTTTAATCGCACTAGTGAAGTTTCAAATTGGCTCCACTGATTTAAGCCGTTTCTTAAATCAGTGGGGCCAATTTTACGAATATATTACCAACAAAATATGGACAGAATTTTTGCGTAGAGGCCTATCCAGTTCTTCTATAATCTAAGGTATTATTAAGTATCCTCTGACACATGTTTAATGTATCTCAAATATGTACAAAAAAAATTTTAATTAAATGGTTTTTATTCCTAAATAAAATATTTACGCAAAAATTACTTATGAATTTTTTTTATATAAATAATACTTAAGTTTTCGTTACATTATAGTCGATACTTTTTTATAAATTATCATATTTGATTGCATAAAATTTAGCTAAATTCAGTATATGTAATATTTTCGAGGATTATTTTATCTATTTTGAAAAAAAAAAACATTTATCTTGTCCATGTGTAAACAAGAAGCATTTAGAAAATAAATAATACTTTAAAATTTAATAATTGTCAATAATCAGTATTGTATATGTAAATCCTCTTCGATTAGAGAGCAGATTTCGTTAAAAAAAAATTCCCGTTTATGAGATGTTTTACTAAACTTTCTTCAATGCATACACAGATTGCCCCAGCCATCAAATGGAACATAATTCAGGGTTATCGATGGTCATTTTATTGACAGTTTCGTATTGGTAATGTCGAAGAGTATAATGAAGAGTCTCATTTTGATGGTTTTCATTATGGTTGATATAAAAGTTTAATAGAATTTGATTGACGTTAATTTCTCACGGTTGTGTGTGGACTCTATGTAGGATGTGAAGGGCCAAACCTACTTTTTGGTGATTTACAAAATAGACGATCGTTAAAGCTCGGATCGAGTAATTTCATGTGGAATCGGATTACACGAATGTTGAATGTCTTTATACAAACAAATAGTATAAGTGTTAAATTGACTATAAAATAGCTTTAATATGACTGTTTCTGGTTTTTAAATCTCGTTAATAATACAACTTTAGATGGCTATCAATCTTCCACAATTTCCCTTCAACCATTCAATTTTCAATCGTTTTATAGCACGGATAATCAGATCAGTTGCATTGGTGAATTACGAATTCGATAATTACAGGACAATTAATTTCAGAAATAAAATTTAATTGCTATGGAATAAGTGTTTTCGATTATATAAAATTAATAATTAAATAGTTGTTGGATAATAAATAGAATTTTGATTTATTTTGGTTTTTTTTTTTTTAAAATAAAGTTCAAAGTTAAATTCTTAATTTGATTGTTCTAACAAAAATTTCGATTATTATTTTAATGTTGGTATAATAAATTTCGATATAAAAATTTTCTGATTAATTGTTCCCCAAAATTTAAAAAAATTAATTGTTCCCCTTTGCCTAAGAAATGATTACTGTGCAGTGAAAAAATAAGGATAACCACTTTCGACTTCGGGTTTTTTCGAATTTAAAATTTAATCTAAACCATTTTTTTTATATTTTTGAATATAAGAATAAAAAATGTAAAAAGTCTTAAATAAGAAATATTTATAAACTGAACTGATATCTTAGTAAGAGGAAAACTCTTTAATTCGAGTTTATTACATTGCATTCACTGTTGAGCGCAAGGAGTATTGTGCAGGCATGTAACTTAAAGCTTTCTTTGAATAACTTAAAGCTTTCTTTCTTACTTTACAATCATATATTTCCAGACGATTTTATTATCAAGTTGCAGTTTTATTACTTAATATTCTGAAATATCACCTATTATAGCTAGTGTTCCTTAAGGTAGTATCCTGGATCCACTACTATAATCCCAAAACTATAGTAGCTACAAATGCAGATTCTTACACCCCCACTCAAATGTCCAAACACCTTCCAGTTTCCATATCAGAAATCTCCAAGTCTGGTTTACGAGTTGGAGAGTAAAAGTACGCCTTAATTGTAAGTAATCCTTGATGAGAAGATATTACGCATTTAGGTAAATAGTAACGGGTGGTTTTGCGGAAATTAAAAAGGATCTGAACCATGCACTAGAAATAACTAGATCTCGCTACTAGAACAAAATTCATTACGCTAAAAATTTTCATCGACAACCAGATCGAGAACCAGATAATATTAGGTTTTCCAATAAGAGTGATATGATTTGTAAGTGACGTTTCGGCCATTTGTAATATGTCATGATCTGTCTTTTTTTTCTTCATTGTATTCAGTAATGTTTACAATTGCATCACAGAGAGATATATGCAAGAACAACGTTTACAAATTATTCAATTTTATTATAAAAATAATCGTTCTCTAATTGCAACTTTTCGTGCGCTCACTTTCATCTGAGTGGTGCGGTAAATAAACAAAACTGTCGATTCTGGTACGAAGAAAATCCACAAATTATTCATGAACACCCATTACAATCACCTTAATTGACAGTTTGGTATGGTTTTTGGTCTGGTGGAATCATCGGTATGTACTTCTTTCGAAATGAAGCTGGTAACACCGTTACTGTCAATAGAGAGCGGTATAGATCGATGATAACCAACTTTTTATGACCGAAATTGAAAGAAGTTGATCTTGACAACATCTGGTTCCAACAAAACGGGGTTACGTGCCACACAGCACGTACAACAACCGAATTATTGCGAGAAAAGTTTGGAGATTCGATTATTTCAAGAAATTGTGACATTAAATGGCCTCCAAGAAGTTGTGATTTAACATCATTAGACTATTTCTTGTGGGGTTATTTTAAGTCATTGGTCTTGAGCAATAAACCAGACTTTGTCCAAGCTTTAGAAGTCAATATTGAACGTGCTATTCATGACATACGACTTGATTTAGTGGAAAAAGTGCTCGAAAATTGGGTTCATCGAATTCGTTCCTGCAAAAGAAGTCGTGGAACCCATTTGTATGACGTTTTATTCAGAACTTAATTGTATCGATTGTACTTTAAATTAAATAAAAAACATTTGAATTTCCTTAACAATTAGTATGTTTATTTAAAAAAAGAAATCTTATCACTCTTTTTGGAAAACCCTATATGTATAAGTCAGTTTTTTTTTGTTGACTAAAATTACATTACTTGAATTGCAAGAAAAACACATATTCCTAATTTTAATCCCAAAAAATTTGATGTCTGGTGTTTTTCTGTCAAATCCAATCCATTCATTAAAAAAACCTCCATATAATCATTGTTCTATGTTTATAAAAAATTGATTTTGGTGGTTCAAGAAGGTGACACCTCCGACATGTTACCCTGTTATAAGATCATAACTATCACATCGTCACATTCAAGAAATGATAAATAGCTCCAATATTCCGATACACGCCGCAGTAATACTGGGTGTATAACTTCAAAATGCGAGATTTTTGGCAAACTTTGAGCGTTTATTTTGAAAAATTGTTAAAATATATTTTATTCAAAGTATTGTCCATCGGAAGCCACTACTTTTTCCCATCTTTCTGGCAACATATGGATTCCGCGCCAAAAAAACTGCTCCGGTTTTGAGGCCAAGAATGAATCGAGCCAATTTTTGATGCCCTGTTGTGAAGTGAAGCGTATTCCGGTGAGGGCGTTTTGCATGGATCTAAACAAATGGCGGGTGACGCAAAACTTCCCAGCCACTGTTTTCTAAATAATTTTTAACCGGTCTTGCAACATGAGGCCGAGCATTGTCATGATGGAAAATTATGGCTTCGTGTCTGGTCGCATATTCCGGGCGTTTTTCGGCCAATGCTCGCTTCAAACGGATTAATTGTGTTCGGTAGAGGTCGCCTGTGATCGTCTGGCCCGATTTCAATAGCTCATAATAGATCACAACCTTCCGATCCCACCAAATACAGAGCATTACATTGGCGCCATGGAAATTTGGCTTTGGCGTTGATTTGGCTGGTTGGCCGGGCTTCACATACGATTTTTTGCGCTTTGGGTTGTCGTAATGAATCCATTTTTCTTCGCCAGTAATGATTCGATTAAAAAACGACTTCTTTTTCTGCCGTTCAAGCAGCATTTCGGACATGCAAAATCGCCTTTCAACGTCTCTCGGCTTCAATTTATATGGAACCCAATTTCCTTGCTTTTGGATGAATCCTGCTGCTTTCAAACGTTTTGAAATGGCTGCTTGAGTGACTCCCAATGATTTTGCAATTTCTTCTTGAGTTCGACAACAGTCTTCGTCGAGTAATGGCTCCAAATCTTCATCTTCAAACTTTTTTGGCTGACCTGGTCGTTTTTTGCCTTCCGTGTCAAAAAAACCACTTCTGAACCGCACAAACCATCTCTCGCACGTTGAAATCGATGGAACATATTCAGGATAAGCTTCGGTGAGCAATCGATGTGCTTCAGCTGCACTTTTTTTCAAATTGAAGAAGTAAATCAACACTTCCCGTAAATGGGACTTTTTTGGTACGAAATTCGACATTTTTGAAGCAAAAAAAAACTTTGTTGTTTACACTATTTCGTTCAATAACTAATCGAGAATGAATGACAGATGTTTAACCTCCAAAATGCCATATGAGTTATTATTAACACAAACCATGTGTAAAAGTTATGCCATCTGTTGTCAATCCCGCGTTTTTAAGTTATACACCCAATATATTTGCTCCCATGCTTTACAATATTGTCAATAACGTCCTCAATCGTAAGGGTTAGAGTTAACGAGCAGAAAAACGTTCATTTTACTTTCAATATCTATTATAAATAACGGCTCCTAATAATTCTTCACGGCAGTACAATACCAAAAAGACTCTTTTGGAATCAGAATACGAAACTAAACAGGTTCCTGAACTTTGGGGTTTCATAAAATCTTCCGATTCTCGTCGAATACAATCCCAATAATCCAAAATCCTCCTAAGGGTCGTTCATGTCTGATTCTATGATTGTAACGAAGTTATCAAGACTTGTGCGCTTCTCGTTATAAAAAGTTCGATTATTCAACTAATGTTATCCTCTCGTTCAAAAGAACTCTCCTCTGTTACGTTTCCCATTAACACTTGTCTGTGTTTGAAGAGAAATTGAGATATCTCTTGAAACGTTGAAATATGTTGGTAGAGACTGTCCTGTTATTATAGTTACAATCTTTATCCAAAAAAAATCCGTCTTTCACAGTGTTTTAAATGTAGTTGTAGATATCCAATAAATTTTAAAAAAGAAAGACAGAAAAACTGCATTTTGTCAATGATGGTCTTAACATGCACGCTGATCATTAGTATTATTCTTTGTAAATATCTGAGATGAATTTCAAATCTTTCTTTTTTCTTTATTAAATAAGCTTAAACGAAGTGGGTTTTGTTCTTCATTTTCTTCACATTTAATAAAATTGTTCCGCTTTCTATCGGCCGGTGTGTGGGATAATCTTCTTAAATAAAGTTGATAGAAGACATTTTCGAATATATTGTAGATGGATCCGAATCGATGATGGTATTATGCCTGTTAAAATGCAGTTGTTGTTATTTTTTGTTTGTTAAGCTGGTGTTTATGAATGGTTGAGATGTGCTTAATTTGTTTAGATGTTCATTAAACGTTTTATTTTTTTTTTTAAATCCAATTAAATCGACCTGTCATACATATGAGTCCGGAACTTTTGAATTTTTTTCCATTATTGACTATAGGTAATATGATGTGACAAGTTTCCCGAGTTTTATGCAAAAACCGTGTAGGTAGTCACATCAGCTTTACCAAAATAAAATATCATATTATTTTGGTAATGACATTTTGAATAGGAAAGTAGGAAAGATGCGAATTTTTTTATGTGTTCACCTTTGAATTATTTATTAATTCATACCAATAAAATGTGACTTTTGTTCTGTTGTAAAATCATAAATCATTCTATAAAAAAAAAGCTAAAAATATATTTTGTTTTCGCAGTTCAATGAATTTTTATAATTTCTTTTTAAAAATAAATATAATAAAAGTTGCACAAAATGACACAGTTTTATTGGAAGTTGAAGCTTTCTCATATATGGAATAGTAATCAATTTCAAATGTAAGGAATGGTAATGCATAAAGTAAGGCTTTATAGCGAAATCAAGACTTTTTAGGTATCTGACAAAATAAAATAATTCTTTCGATATTGTCATTCGAGAGCATTGATTTTGTGTAAAAGTAATGTGAAAATATTGTACTTTTGTTGCTAAAATTTTTATTTCAAAATGTAAAATGCAGAGAGGCTGCGAATTTTTAGGATGAATGGATACGTAAGCAGTCAACATTTTGTGATTTGGGACAAAAACGACCACAATAGTTCCAGCAGCTTTCTTTGCATCCAGAAAAACTTACTGTCTGGTGTGGGTAGTAAGTTTTTTTTTTAAGCCCTAATTAGACTATATCCGCTTGGATAATATCTGGTTCCAATAGGGCGGTACGACTTACCACACAGCAGTTGAAATAAGGAAGCTTCCACGTTGAATTATTTCGGGACAAACTTATGCCCTTAGACTTTTTTCTAAGGGCTTACGGTGTATCAATGGTCTATGCCAGAGTTGGTCACGCGTTCCAGCTTTTCGTACATTATAAAGAGCAACACCTTGTGTAACACTAGTTACACAGTATTAAATAAAGAAATTCAAACTTAACAAGGTACCGGATGCGACCCTCGGAGCCACATTTACCTACCAGTGGTCTATATAAACCGATGGACAACACTTTCTGAGCTTAGAGAACAACATCATTCAAGCCATCGATAAGATTCAGTTCGATTTATGCTTAAGAGTCAACAAAAATTGGACTTCTCAGATCACCTCCAGCCAACGAAGCTGTAGAGAATAATTGAACCAATGTCATTTTAAAATACCGTGGTTGGGAGCAAAGATGAAAGTGTCTGCTTCTCTTGACAGGTTTAAGAAAACTAGTACTGCTCCGTCCAGATATAGGAAACTTTTCTTTGAACAGTTGGAAGGATTTAAATATCATCGACTATTGTTCACGGTACCACATCTTTTTCGGTCGTCGAACTTTTTAGCTTCAGCACCCGCGCACTAAGTTATGGAATCTTACCTTATAGGGCAGTTCCATATTACGGGGAGCTGTAGACCATCAAAACAGCAATTGAAATTGCGACCCAAATTCCTAGCCAACGTCTATTTGTAACCCATCGAGTGACTCAGTACTTAGCGCAATTCGTCATAGTCTACTTAGTAATAGGAGTGTCGAGATACAATTGGTGCCGGGGCATATGGGAATTGTGGGCAAAGAAAGTGCTGACAAGTTGGCTGGAGAAAAACTCCGTCGACCAGTGATCACAGTCATTCCCAATCTGTCTCGTCTACTAACAGAATGGCAACTACTGGACCAATAGCGACACATTTTTGTTGACTCATTGGATAACGACTAATAAACAAAGAAGCTCCTCAGAATCCGGATTAGACATATTGCTCTTACTCATAACTTACTTTTTGGCAACACCAATCGTCCCTTATGCCAACCGTGTGGCACCCATTTCACTATCATCCATATTCTACATAAATGCCACATAACCAAGAATTACTTCGTGAGCAGGATTCATCCCATTAAAGAGCTCCTGAATCCCAGAACTCCATTCCCTAGTCCCCTATTTAAACTTCTACAACATACTAATCTGCTCCATATAACAAAATTCTCAATATTCTAACTACTACTAACCACAGAAAAGTCTCTTTCAGATAACTTCCTACATGTACTATGAAGTCGCCAAATGGTCTCAACGTCGTAGCGCTATGAAGTGGTGGCCCTTTGGCACATGCCTAAGGAACCTAACAAATAACAACAATAACCATAATGCTATCGAATTTACTTTAATCTGCAATAAAAATACCCACCATAGCTCACAAGCTACTCTTTTTTATTAAAAACTGAGCGTCCTCCTCAAATTGAAAAATATTTTTTCCGTATTTATTAAAATTTTTAGTTTTTGTAAAAAACTTTTGATGCTTAAATAAAAGTTGCCGACTATAAGCGATTGTCATTAAACGATTGTCATTTGTGGCATCTAATTAAATTAAAGGGAATAAGTCTATTTTACGAAAAGGCAGTTAAAAGAATTCTATGGAGGGGAAGTTCCACCAACTCCTCACTGAATTAAAAATTATATTGTATTATCGTCCAATTTCGATGGAAGCCGCGGAAAAAAAATATTTTCAGAATTTGAAAATAATTAATTCTGTTTTATTTACTAAAAAATAATTTTTTTAAACATTTTAAGATTTTTTTTTATTAATAAACAATTAATTTGAAAATTCTAATTAGAAATTATTAATAATTAAAATAATTACCCCGATTACTGTGTAATGCATTATGTAACGGGTTCAGGGTAATGCAGGCGGAATCAATGAAATTTTCTGCAATGGCTAACATGCTTAGTACACATAAGTAGTGCTTGATAATGCAGAGCGTAATTGATTATATTTGCCGACATGCTACGCAGTTGTAATGCACAGATGGTAAGGCAATTTTCCTTACCGGCATTGAATCTGTAGTCGACTCATACTGGGAACGTATTTTAACACACTGGGTACTAAAATAATATACCCACACGAATTTATATGGAGAATATGAGAAATTGGAGGCGTATTTTTACCCATCACCCTGATCGAAACTAAGGGGAATATCACATTTCACAGCAATTATTTTAAAGATGCATACCGGCACTCTTAAAGTAAACTTTTTTTTTTCTAGTGGAAAATTGGCTGGAACTTTTCTCATTTCGTTTAGTGTAGTCACAGTGCAGCCGAGGTGAGATCTTCTTAGTAAGGTGAGAGGCTAGCGCACGAAGAATGCTGAAAAATTATTCGCTTATCTGATAAAAATTCAAATTGGAATCCATTATTTTGCATCGTTTAATCAAAATGAGATGCGGCCAACTACACTTGCACAATACGGGAATTTTGATGTCTTAATTCTGGAGTGGCTTTCAACAATTCACCTACTTTACCTTTTCTACAAACGACTATGTATGCATGCGTGTGCTCGCTCATATATCCAATATGGGAAAATGCATCATAAGTCATCTATCTCTTAATCGTGAACGTCTCATTCTTCTGCCAGATAAATTATCATATTTCAGTTGATTATGTCCGGTTGTCTACGCATTCTGATTGATTGTATTGTAATGTCGTTTTCGTTGGCGTTGATGGAAAATGGGGTACCATTAAAATATCTGAAAAATAAATTATGAAAATAATATGCACATCCGGCGATGATAATTTCCATCAAAGCCAGAATATCAGATTACCATGACGAAGGGGATATTACTGGTAGCAAAGTGTTGACCAGTTATTTTTTTAGGATACTATAATTAATTCAGAAATATTGATTTTATTCATTTGTAAATTAGGAAGCTTCAAGATACTCGTACAGAAAACTATTTTAAGCGTTGTTTTTTTACACTTAAAAATAAAAAGGGGAAAAGGAAACAATTTTTACTTTATTCTTGTCGAAGTCAATCTTTGTTTGAGTGGAGGGGGGGATTAGGAAACAATTTGTAAAAATTCTTGTAGAACTCAGTCCTATTTTGAGGTATTTTTTGATGACTTTTTCCGGAATTTTTGCATTTTACATACTCAAAAAATTAGCTGTTGTCTGTGTAAACACGAATTTTTATGTAATTTTACAAGAAAGAGGTCCAACAGGTCATTACGCACGACTTTGTGGGCTAATTGACATCAAACTAACTCTCAAAATTACGTGTTATGGGAATCTATCTTTAATAGACAAATTACATATTCTGGGAAGCTTCAAATAAAGCCTAAAATAATCGGGGCATTGCCATAATCGGGGCAATAGCACTCAGAATTTACGGTAACGGTGCCGTTTTCTTCATTTTCTATAAAAAATGTCTACTGCAAATTCAACTGAACATTTCTACTGTAAATTTCTAAAAAAAATTTCTAAGGAAAGTTTCTACTGAAAATTTCTACTGCAAATTTCTACTGAAAAATCCTGCGGATTTAGAAATTTTCAGTACAAATTTTCAGTAGAAATTTTCAGTAGAAATTTTCAGTAGAAATTTTCAGTAGAAATTTTCAGTACAAATTTTCAGTAGAAATTTTCAGTAGAAATTATCAGTAGAAATTTTCAGTCGGAATTTTTCTGAGAATTTTTTAGTAGAAATTTTCTAGGGAAAATTGCTATTGAAAATTTCTAGGAAAATTCCTATTGAAAATTTCTACTAAAAAATGCTCAGAAAAATTGCGACTAAAAATTTCTACTAAAAAATTCTCAGAAAAATTCCGACTGAAAATTTCTACTGATAATTTCTACTGAAAATTTCTACTGAAAATTTCTACTGAAAATTTCTACTGAAATTTTGTACTGAAAATTTCTACTGAAAATTTGTACTGAAAATTTGTACTGAAAATTTGTACTGAAAATTTCTACTGAAAATTTCTACTGAAAATTTGTACTGAAAATTTGTACTGAAATTTCTACAGAAAATTTCTACCGAAAATTTCTACTGAACATTTCTGCTGAAAATTTCTACGGAAAATTTCTACTAAAAATCTCTATAGAGAATTTCTACTGAAAATTTATACTGATAATTTCTACTGAAAATTTCTTAGGAAAATTTCTAAGGAAAGTTTCTACTGAAAATTTCTACTGTAAATTTCTACTGCAAATTTCTACTGCAAATTACTACTGAAAAATCCTGCGGAAAATTTCTACTAAAATGTTCTCAGGAAAATTTCTAGGGAAAATTCCTACTGAAAATTTCTACTAAAATATTCTCAGAAGAATTCCGACTGAAAATTTGTACTGAAAATTTCTACTAAAATTTCTACTGTAAATTTGTACTGAAAATTTCTACTAAAAATTTGTACTGAAAATTTCTACTGAAAATTTCTACTGAAAATTTCTACTATATTTTTCTACTAAAAATTTCTACTGAAAATTTCTACTGAAAATTTCTACTGAAAATTAATACTGATAATTTCTACTGAAAATTTCTTAGGAAAATTTCTACTGACAATTTCTACTGAAAATTTCTACTGAAAATTTTTACTAAAAAGTTCTAAGGAAAATTAAAAGTCTGTTTCTTAAAAACATTTAAGAAAGTGGTTACAATTTGATTGGATTGTTAAGTAATTAGATACTCGTAAATTTTTTGAACTAAAACTGCAATTATTTTTGTAACATTCTAATAGTATGTTATATCAAAGGTTTGTGAATTTGTCATTGTAAAAAATATATTTTTTGATTTTTACTTAACAAAATTAGAAATTTTCCAGTTTTGATATAAAAAAAAAACTATAAAGTAGTAAACTATGGGCAGAAAAACGATTTATTTATATCAATTTGTTAAAAAAAAACTTGAATAAATCCAATTCTGATCGATTGTGATTGATTGCTTATGTGGTCAATTGGTATTTGAATTTTCTTAAACATTTAATGGATAATACGAGCGTACTCGTATTTGATTCCAATTTAAAGTATATTTTATTGTGATCAATCGATTTTTGTATCATATTTTTTAATAATTAAAATTTCTTTTGTAAAGAAGAAAATTTCTCCCTATCTTTTTACTGATTCATTAAAAAATAATAAATTCCAATTTTAAATGTGGACGTATTTTAAAATTTACTACGTAGAATATAAGCTTAGGAATGGAAATAATTTATTAAATAGAAATAGATTTTAGTAAATATGTGTGAATGCACATTTTTAATTGTCAAGGCAGGATTCTTACAACTATCAATCTAAAAATCTGGGCAAAAAAACTGATCCCCTTTGTCAACGTCCGTTTAACCATTAAACGCAGCTTCTTTTCTAATAGGAGTTTATCTATTGTATAGTCTCTTCTAATACTGACCCACTTAAACTGGTGGTATAAAGCACATTTAGTGGAAGATGAATTTTGTTCAGAAATAAAAATTGATGAAAATGTGGAATGACTGAAGGCTGTTGTGAGGTTAGATCTTGAAAGGCTTATAAAAAAGGAGTTCACATCCGAGTCAGATCGGATATTGCACACACCATGAACCAGCTTTCTTGTCACACGACCATCTTTATGAATGAATTTTTGTCAGGAAAAGTGATTTCTGTGATTCCCAGCACTCCCTATTTACATGATCTTAGTCGGCATATTTTTTTTGTTCTAAAGGGGTGTTATCTAGGTACTGTCGATAATATATCCAGGAATGTAATCAAGAAGCTGCAGACAAGATCAGTTAAAGCCTTTAAAAAAGGTGGAAACAACGCCTCAAAGTTCAGTTTCATTACTTTTCTACTACATTTTGTATAATTTTAATCGCCAAATAAATGGCTACATAATATGGCCTCTGGCAGATGTTTTAATGAATTACTTGAAATTTTAGAGAATTTTTAAGAAAATTACTAAAGAAAATATTAAATTTCACAAGTGACTTCCGATTATCAGTGTTTTTATGAAAGAAATTCGTTTTTCTCAATACATGCGCATAATTGTAAAATGTTAATTTCATTTTTACCTCGTTATAGAAATACGATCAGATAAAAAAGAATACCTGTGGAGACGTTTGCGATTATACGAGCAGTTTGAAATTGCATGTTTTAGAATATGGGTGGAGGAAGTGTAAAAAAAAATGAAAAAATTAATAACACAAAAAAATAAAAGAAAAGAATCTACACACTTAAACACATCTTATGGTGTTGTTCAGGTAAATTTGTTTTGAAAGTTTCAAGTTTGCACCTGAATACGGAATGGTAAGAGTAGATAGAGAGTGTTGCTGTTGGGTCTCCCACAGGTAGACGGAATGGCGACTATGAAAAAATAGAAATTTCAATATGCTGTGGTCATTGCGGTTTAATTCATCGTATTTTCTCTTGAATATCGTTGATCACCATTCGATTTTATGAATGAAAAGGGCGCTCAGCGTTTGAAATGTTTGGTTGGGTGGGCAAAGGTGTTGTTTTGCGGTCGTGCTGACAACGCGCGGAAAAGATGTCTTATATAAGGTGTGCAGTTGAGAGGCGTTGCAACTTGAATTCATTCATAAAATGGTCGACAGTCCGGTTGTGTGTCAATCTCCTCTAAAACACATTAACACTATTGGAGTACCGCTATTATAGGTCATTGAGTGTAGGTAGCATTAATTTTGACAAATCATTTTTTCAAATGCAAATACAAAAGGTTCAGTTCCGATTTATTGTACAAGCTCTGAGATTTATGGGGTTTTTTATATATTGTACAATAGGGAAGAGGAAAACTATTTGGTTAGTATTGATATAATGAAAAAAACTTAATAAAGTTAAGATAAAAATACTTTTGAATGACAATTTTATCTTAAATACATGATATTCATCTGTAAACTATAGTACAGTTTTGTCATTGCTTAATAAGTTATAAGTAAGACTTACTTTCTTTCTAATAAAGAATTATTCAATTTGTGCTATGGAAAGTGAAAATTAAATAAAATACATGTAAAATTTAAATTACTATACAAATTTTAATTCTTTTTATTGCTTCTGCTTTTTCATTATTTATTTCTTTTGATTTTTTTAAAAATGCTTTAAAGATTTTGGGAAATTTCTGTATAAATCCGATATTTTACATTGTTCTATAAGAAAAAGTACAACAGCGTCAAATCGCACGATCTTGGAGGCCAACTGACATCACTAAATCTCGAACTTATGCGTCCTCGGAACTTGTCGTGCCATAAATCCAAAATTTGCCTTATACTGTACTGTATCTTATGGACTGTATTATTGAAACCGAAAAAAAAGTGGTATCATACAGTAATTCCGGTCAGAATTTATGGTAACTGTCTCTACTTATTCTATTTAGAATGACACCTTCAGACCAAAATGCACACCTGGCAGCCAGTTTTTGCAAATACAATGAATTTTATACATTGCCATTTGAAATTTTAAGTAAAATTTAACTACCGAGTTTTCTACCAAACGAGAAATGAGCCTCATCGCTGAAGAGATTTTTATTCGAAAAACCGCAGAACGGGGCTTTGACATACAATTTTCACATTTTATTTGGTAAGTTAGATATTTCAAATGGCATAATTTAAGCTAAATAAATATTTTCTTAAATAACATATATTATAAAGTTCTTCTAAATAATAGAGCAATACTTTTCAAACTACAAAATGGATAAGTACATAAATGCATATCTATTACTAAGCAAACATCCCACAAATCCTGAACAGAAATTTATATTAAAAATTTTACTTTATTATTATAAAGTTATTGTTAAATATTGCAAAAAAAAAATAATAAAATAAGTTGAAATACTCATACACGTAACATCATCAAAAAGGAATTTTTTAATGTGATAATATTTTTGCTAATGATCACTTTGGAAAAGAAATTTCCAATGTTGATTTTTTATAGTCTAGAAAATATATTTTTTATAGTCTAAAAAATTAAATATTTTCTCAATTTCAAAGACCACAAAAAAAAACAATTTCAAATCATTTTAGTTTCCAGTCTATCCTTTTCAACAAATCTAAATTTATCTTTTTAATAAAAGCATATGGTAATATAATATGTCTCCATACCACATAACATTATGTTTACGATATGTGGACCAAATTTATGTTCATGACAGTTTTTATTTGTTCATTGAAATTCTTCGAAAATTCATTTTTGTTAGTTAGTCTAAAAATTTAATTTTTTTTTAAATTTTTTTTTTTTAAAATTCCATACTGAATTTTTATTCAATTAGAACTGTTGGCAAAATTTAAATAGCAAAAAAAAAATATTCTTTATACAAAAATTTATTGTATTTGTAATATAATATATTATAGTAAAAATTTAAAAGCTTTTTTATTTAAAGACAAATTTTTTTTAAAAAAAATTCTAAAAACGACATAATTACGAGTATGTGAGTGAACTTTAGCTTTCGCAAATGTTGCAGTAAATTCTGTCGAATGTTTTAAGTATAAGTCGACACGTTTTTAATTAAAAATAATTTAGATCAAGGAAATATTAAAAGAATTTCACTTTTAATCATATACAAATTTATAATATAATTTATTGTTATGGATATGTCCTCCTGTACAAAAATTGGAAATTTCACTCGTGTCTAAAGTTAAAGGTCATCAAAGAAAATTAATTCGCATGTTTCAATTAATTTTTAGTTATAGTATAATAAATTTTTTTACTATCAAATAATGAAATTGATTTTATCAAATTTTAATAATATCAATTTTATTAAGAATAGAAAAAACGTCGACCGATGACTTTGTCGCTGTCGACATTTTAAAAAACTCCACAATCTAATGGGATTATACACAATTGCGACTAACTTCGGAAAAGAGTAATGAATTCTTCATCAATTTAATAAAAGCGATACAATTCCGACTGTAACTGCTATCAATATTTTAAAAGCTTCATAGTCTTATACGAAAGCGCAAAACTCTGACTATTCTATCGCCGATTAGATCTTGTTTTAAGTTATTACGAGTAGTTGTAGTTCAAGTACTGCCATACGCATTTCAGTGTTTTGCTATGTGTCAGAATTGTTGAAATTGAAATAAAAATAACATAAGTAAATATTTAGTTTGTAGTTATATTAAAAATGATAATAATAAATGGTACTGCAATTGTAATATAATAAATTTTACTACAAATTTTTTACAGTATATGCAGTTTAGTTTGCAGTTGCCATCAGAATTGTGTACCGGAAGGTAAGTTAAATTTCTAATAGTTCGTCCTAACACTAGTACTGCCACACAAATACAGTGTTTAGTTATGTGCCAGCATCGTTCGAAAATAGTTGACATTTAATTCGAAATAAAGTAAATAAAAACTTAATTTTGATTTATATTAAAAATTGAATGAAGTTTTTTTTTAATTTAAAGGCGCAATGTTTGTTAATAGAAAAACTTATTATCGAAGTGAGGACGGAACTGAAAAACTTTGAATTAGCTAATTAGCTGATCAGATGACGTTTCTTTACATTAATTTTTTGAATAGATGACGTTTCTTTACTTTTAGTGCAATGGAGCGAAAAGCTGAAATATTGTGCATATTTGAATTTTTTGTTGTTGTTATAATTAAACTGTCTACATTAACATGTGATGTAGTTTCAGAAACTATTTCTGATCAATTAAAAATATTTGTAATCAAATTGAAAGGTTGTAATAGGCGGCTTCAACTAAAAGTACCAACGATTTTACCATTTACTTTAATAATTTTCGAATCTATTTTCGTACTTTTATATTTGACTTTATTATATATAATATTATCCAATTTGTACTTTGGACACGTAAATAAATTGAACAAAACACATCAAATTTGTTAAAAACTGTACAAAAAATACATACACATATGGCAACTTTTAAACTAAACAAATATTATTCTTAATAACATATATGTTAAATAGATGTCAAATAACAGAGTTATACTTTTAAACTACCAAATGAATAATTATGTATACTCTAATAATACAGCGTGCTTATAATGTTCCAGTTCGATTTTGTTTGGTCGGCCATTTTGGTTTGGATGACATTTGTCTGTTGACATTTGACAATTGTAGAGAGTGGTGGATACAAATTTATTATTAAGCATTTAACGCTGCAACAACGTGTTGAAGTTTTTAAAACAATTTTATTTAACTAATTGTTCAATTATAAATACGCGGAGAAAATTAGGTGACTTGTTTTGGTGTAAACCATATGCCCAGCAAGTCAACCATTGAGCGTGTAATAAATAATTTCGAAAATATGCATAAGCTGGGAGATAAAACGAAGACTGGGCAATAATTAAGCCAAGGTATACCTGAAAAGATTGATGCAGTGAGGCAGAGTGTTACTGAATATCCGGTTATCTCCCATCGACGGTGTGCACAAGAAATGGGAATTACTCCATCATGTTTGTTAAAAATTCTCAAAAAAGATTTGCTTTTTTACCCCCATAAAATTCAATTGATATAACAACTGCAGACAAATGAACGGCAGCGAGACTGGAGTGCTCGATTTTTACAGCTCGGTATAGACGATCACCATTTTTGACAAATAATCATTATAAGCGGCGAAGCACATTTCGGCTTGGCTGGCTTTGTTAATAAACAGAATAGCCGCTATTGGGGCACTGAAAGCCCTCAACTGATACACCAAATACCACTACACCCTCGTAGAGCGGCATTTGGGCCGGCTCCATCTTTGGGCCATATTTCTTTGAGGATGCTGGAGGCAATGCTGTAACAGTTGCCCGCTATCGGGACATGTTTGATCAATTAGACCTACAGAACATGTGGTTCTAACAAGACGGTGCCACATCATGTGCTACGATGCAAATTTTGAGTAAAATTTTTCCGGCCGAACAATATCAAAAAGTGGTGATATCGACAGGCCCCCACGATCCCTTGATTTGAACCCTTCCGATTTCTTCGTATGGTGGTACTTAAAGAAAAAATTGCACACTAATAAATCAACCACAATATCAATGCTTAAGGACAATATTCGAAACGGAATTGCAGAAATAACACCAGAAGTCTACGAAAACATTATAAAAAATGTGCTTAAAAGAGCTCGTGTTTGCGCCACGGTGAGAGGCGGGCGTTTGACCAACATAATATTCCATACTAAATAATGTTAAAGACTATATAATCAATTAATAAAATATAAATTATAAAATTGTATTTTATTTAAAAATTATTAAAAAAAAAAACGTCGACCGGGAGCTAAAACTTTTAATATTTTCCTTTTAAGGAAATTTGTAGATTGAAAAGATACAATATTAAAATTATCCGATTCTGGAGAAATAAAAAAAAAATTTGTTCTTATAAATATTATAATTTTAGATATATTCAAACTTCAACAATATTACAGCATACCATTCTTAAAAATAGAAAATTGTTAAAATTTAGGCCGTGTTTATTTTTAGATACTTATTTACGTTTGTGTGACACTGTCTGTCTACCTACTGTCTGCCTTTCTGCATAATTCACCATAAAATATGAATTTCCGAATTTGAAAATAAATAAATTTGTTTTTTTTTTTTGTATTGTACATAAATGGATTAAGTATGCTTAATGTATAAATTTTATAGAATTATTGATAAAACACTACAAATGTGCAGAGTTTTTTTTATACAAGGTATCAGCATACATACACCTGCCAGTTGTAAATTTTATAAATCCGAAACATAAAAACTAATACTGTACAGGCTGATACATTAGACACTTTAATGGAGTTCCGTAATTATTTTAATAGGCCGATACAGTGCATTTTTATGGTTATTTATCAGGTAAGATCATTTCCGAGGATATTTTTAATGATGCGGTTTGTAGTCGCTATTGTTGTAAATCTTCCTAATCCGATCAGCCTATTGGTATGCAATTTTGTTAATGTTCTGCGTTGGAGATAGTAAAATGGCTATATTTTCGGCACACAATAAAATAAAAATTAGTTTATTAGCATTCTTGAATGATGTTTCTTCTAAATAGACTAAATTAATGTGATCCCATGTGTAAATATGGATACAGAATGTTTATCTAAAATCATAGATTCGTGGGAATTGAACTGGCGGAATATTTTGGAAAACTGTTCAATAATGGAAATCGAAATATTCATCAAAAAAATTATACAACTTTGTCGAAATAATTTGAATTTTACTCATCCGCTTGACCTTATTGAATTGGTTCATTGAAAAAGTAGATTTAGAGAACATTAACAGTCAAGGTTGATCCACTCTGACTACTCTCTTATCAAAATAGTCAATAATTTAGTTTGATCAATTGATAATTGACTGACAATGTTGTATGTTTTTGTATTTGGAGTTTGATAAGTACAGCACTGTCATTTGAAAGCTGTCAAGCATTAACTATCATCCAAGGTAATATTTGTTTAGACTAAAATTTGCCATTTTATATTATGTGTTTAAATTATAAAAGCTTTCTACAAATGTGGTGGTTACGTCGTAGCCCCATTTCGCACTTTGTCAAAACAAAATTATCTTCAATAAGCAAAAATACTATATGGAATTTGAAAAGCCACAAATAATTGTGGAGTAGTCATTTTATCGTCGAAAAGTGACTGTCTGGTGTGTATTTTGGTCTGAAGATGTTCATGGCCCGTACTTATTCGAAAATAAAGAAGAAGTGGCCTTTATCGTCAATTATGAGCAGTATGACCATATAATCATTGGTCTGAACTTAGAAATTTAAATATAAATCACATATCGCAAAAAAAACGGTGCCACAAGCCACATAAAATGAAAAATCTTGACCCAATTGTTCCCAGGACACATAATTTCGAGATTTGGTGATGTCAATTTGAAATCAAGATCATGCGATTTGACGCCGTTTGAGCCTAAGGTAAATATTGTATTTATACAGATACTGTTGAAACTTTAGATCTAGTTACCTCAAAAGAATTGAGTCCTGCAAGAAGTCTCGAAGAAACCATTTGAATAATGTTATATTCGATTTCATCAAAATTTAGACAGCCATTTATATAGAAGCACACTATGGAAAATATATTCATGTTCAGTAATATATAATATATTGCTATTTAGCGTGATTTATCTATCATTAAACATAAAACCACGAGTCCCCTACGACCATAGGAATTGTGTTACACTCAATCAACGCACTACCATTACTGGCAGTTTACAGTCAGTAACCAGTTACAAGCTGATTACTCCAACTGTTTGTGGCGAGGCCTATCTAAACAGTGATAGCGCCCGAGATAATTACCGGTATCTCCCACCAGCAATTCGGAAACCATACCCACAATGTGGGTATTAACCACAGCCACCACGTTGCTGCCTAAGGCACCTCACCATCGTTAGGCAAAGTGTGTTTTAACATCATGGGGCACCCCGATTCCCGTAGTACCAATTTTTATTTTAAGGGTCCTTCGGTTTGTAAGGAACCTTGTAAATTCCTAAGCACCGCTAAGCCAGCTCAGGTACGCGAGTACCGGAATTGACCTTAGTCTTTCACCCGGTTGTAGCTAACTTGCGTGTTATTCACACACTTATTCATGCATCAGCCTCACTATTCCCTCAAACAGGGCCACGGCAAACCTATTGAAGCATTCATAGCGTTCTTTCATACCTAACACATCACTCACATCCACACTATAACCATTCACTATAATGCCACATGCACCTATCTCCGTTTAGGCCGCACCCAATTAGAAAGTGCTTAACACTCTGCTCCGCCGCCCCACAAAGGCATCTAGCCTCCACAGCCGGTCCACGCCTATACAGGAACCCATTCATACTGCCATGCCCCGTGCGTAAATACCCAACAAACAGATCAAATTCAAAACCACAGGCAGACACAAAGCACACGTCCGAAATGAACCTGTGCGTCCATCTGCCATTCACACTCTCATCCCATCGGTTGTGCCATATTTTTAATACATTCTAATCAGAGTCGGTACACGCCACTGGCGTGAACTAAGAGATCCTGAACCGCTTCATTCGTAACCGGACAACTAGCAAGCGGGAATTTCTACCATGAGAAACTGGCATCGCATCGGTTGACACGGTTCTACATACATTCAAGCATGCCTACAGAGCCAGACGGTATATAGAGTTTATACCTATCCTTGCATACTGGATAGGTATAGTTTTTACAATTTTCAGCCACTCATCTTCATGTTCAAATGGTCTTTCTAATAATGGGTCAGATTCTTCATCATTACAATATAACCTCAAATTAAATTTCATTTACTAATCATGCAGCTTCTGCCATTTTTCTTTTTTCCTACAATCTGTTTGGGTATTTTCCGTCTTCCTAATATCCTCAAATGAAAATTTTTTTTACTCTTTGCCTTCACAAATCGGGCACACGAGCTTTCTTCAATATATCTAGCACTGAGAATGCATAAGGATTTATTAAATAGGTCCTTTCACCCTTATTTATGAAAAAATATAAATTTTTGGTGCCACGACAGCTCAGACCATTTGGCGACAATTATTGTGGAGCCTGGAACCAGTTGGATTCGAACTCAAGACCACTGTGCACTAAGCCCAGAGTCGAAGCATTGCTATTCTTCTTCTTCTTCTTTTGTTAACGTGCCATCGGACCTCGCCAGACGCTATTGCATCCATCTGCTCGGGCGGTTTCTCGGTTCGAAGGGTAAGATACGAGATAATGGAGTGAACGTCGCAGAGAAAGTAAAGCGGTGAGGTAAATAAGCGTAGGAGCATGCCGCAATGGGATTTGAACCCACAACCCATTGGATGGTGGTCTAGCACGCTAATGTGCTACCGGGCCGGCTGAGTGTTGATATTAAACTTTCATTTTTGTATTCGTAAACTGAGCAAATATATTTTTGCATTATTGCTGATACAGACAAGAGACAATACACGTTTCTGTCTAATACAATATTGTCGATAACATAATTTAGCATAAGGTATCCATCAACTCAGTTAATTATCCGTGCAAATATGTCATTAAAATTTCAAACCAGAAAATAAATGCTATCACATTGATACCCGTTTAAGTTTTTTTTTTAGATATTTTATTTAATTATTATAAAATTTCGAACTGTAATATTTTCTGATGGATGGTAGTTCATATTTACTCATTAGTAAAAATTGAATGAAAATAATAAATTGTAGACTTACTTGAACAGCAGCGATAATTTGTAATATAACGAGAACTTCTATGATCCTCATAACAGCCATTAATTTCATTCCACACTGAAGGTAGAATGATCGATGATCAGTCGTGGATGGTGAAGTGTCGATGCATTGAAAGGTTTTCCTTTGACATTCGCAGGTGAAGTGTTGCTCTGACTTTTTGGAAACCACTTGTTTTGTTGAAAAAATACCGCGAATATTATCTGAAAAAGAGGAGAAATAATTCAAAAAATCCAAAAGATAATTATTTCAATCATAAATCTTTAGAGAACTAATCTAAAGCTAAGAGATTTCTCAGTTAAACTTTTGTCAGCTTTTCTTAAAGCTACTACTGTACTGTATTCATTTATATACTATGTCTAGTATGCACCGGTCTCCAGTTCGAATTAATACCATTGCGAACTGGACACAAACGTTGCAGTGTCACTAGCCGAGGTGTCATTGAGTTGCCACCAGATGGCCTGAATTATCGAGGCGCTAAAAATTTAGAATTCACGATAATGGTGTTCTTCATTTTCAGAGAAATACGAGTTAATAATACATTCAGAGATAATTAGATTTTTTATTAATATATAATAAAAATCTTCGACACAAATAATAGTTTGGGGAAAAACCCATTATTTTTTCGCTAGATGGCTGTAGTAACATATATCTCGTAAAGTAAGCCAATTACAAGCAATTTTACTTTTGGAAATAAAGATCGATCATAAAACAGTTTTAAACCATCTGTATAAAGCTGGATTCAGCAAAAAACTCGATATTTGAAGTGCCTCATAAATGGAATGCAAAAAAACAAGATGAACCGACTGCTGAAGCGCAATGAAATCGAGGCATTTCTGAAGCGAATCGTAACTGGCGAGGATAAATGTGTAAAATACGAGAATATCGTTCGAAAGAGATCATGGAAAAAGAGAGATGAACGATCACAAACAATTTTATAGCCAGGATTGGCAGCCAATAGGTTATGCTAGGCTTTTGGTGGGATTTGTCGATTCCATTCCGGTATTTTCGATGTTAATGATACACCTCGCAAAGGTAGAACCGTCGTCGAAAATGTAGAAAAATCATGCAAATGAACGAAGTAGACCAGGATCTAAAGATCAACCACAAAACTTTTATGAACCATCTGCTGGATGCAGAAAAAAAACTCGATGTTTGGAGTGCCCCATGAATTGAGTGTAAAAAACAAGATGAACCGACTGCTGAAGTGCAATGAAATCGAGCTATTTCTGAAGTGAATCGTAACTGGAGATGAAAAATGGGCAAAAGACGAAAATATCATTCAAAAGAGATCATGGAAAAAGAGAGATTTATTTCATAGTCAGGATTGACGGCCAATAGGTTATGCTGAGTATACGTGTATGGTGGGACTGGAAGAGAATCGTTCATTATGAACTACTACCGCTCGGTCAAACTGTTAAGTCGGTACTGTATTGTGAGCAACAAATATAACGCCAAAGCGAAGGGTCTCGTCCTCCACCACGATAACGCGTAACCATACACATCTTTTATGAGTCGCCAAAAATTAAAAGAGCTTGGCTGGGAAGTTTTCATGCTGGATGCAAAAAGAAGCTCGATGTTTGGAGGCCACAAGATATTGACGCAAAAAAACATGATGGATAAGAAATGGGTCACCGTTTATGGAAAGAAATTGACACATTTCTTAAACGGGATGTGACTAGGGATAAGAAATGGGTCACATACGACAATATTGTGCGAAAACTTTCGTAGTCAAAGCGCGGTGCAGCGCCTTAAACGGTGGCCAAAGCAGGACTGACAGCCAGGAAGGTTTCTCTCTGCTTTTAGTAGTACTGAAAAGGAATCCTCTACTATGAGCTGCTTTCACATGGCCAAATACTAAATTCGGACCTTTACTGTCAATTTTGGTTATTGACGTATCCACCGAGCGACAAATGAATTTTCTTCGAAACGTGGCAACGGCAGAAAGTTTTTACAATTTTATGTAAAAAAGCAATTATTTCGAAATTATTTATTATTTTTTTAACAGAATTTTTCATTCGAATATGTACAGAAAAAAGCCCAATTGATAATAAAACATATGGTATTTAAAAAAAAAACTACATTTTATTGTTGAATTTAAAATTCTATGCAAAAACATAATAAAATTTTTGATTTGAATCGATTCTGACAGCTGATCCTGACTCTGAAAGTCGCTCGTTCTCAGTAAATTATCGTTTATCAATGAAAGACAGTGCCTACAGCGATTTAAATAGTTATGAATGGACTGAGATACGAGAACATATACTCGTAAGTAGTAGATGATCAAAATTATTAATTTATGAGAGCGCTTGGACTATCAGAATAGCGAATGGGTATGTGACTGCGTATATTTACACTAATCACCTTTACCTCTTCTCGTTTGAAGCTAGCGATTGGCCAGAAGTGGTCAACAGGACCCAGATCACACACGTGTATAGTGACTCGCCAGAAAATACGGGAGTTTGGCTGGGAAGTGTTGATGCATCCACCTTATAGTCCGGACCTGATTAACCGAATCTTTTTTTATTATTGCAAAACTTCCTTAGTAATGAGAAATTGACATCAAGAGAATATTGTGAAAATAGCTTAGTCGAGTTTTTCTCTAATACGGATCAGTACTTCTATGAGAGAGGCATTATGAAGTTACCTTTAAAAATGGCAACCAACTTATAAAACAAAATGGCGGCGCATATTTGACATAACGTCTTGAAATAATTGTGTTCTTTTTTTCCCAAACTAATATAACATTAAATTTTTTTTTAATGACAAATTAAATATAAATGTACATTTTTTTTTAGAGCCTAAAATTATATTTTATTAATTTCACAAAAAATATTTTTATTTAAATTTTACAAAATATATAAAAACTAATATTAAATTTCAAAAATAAAAAATAAAACTTATATTTTTTTTTCTCCAATAACTAAACTAAAAATATATCTGGCATATTATATATACTTTGTCTTCTTTATGACTTCAATCGACATAAGATTAAAAAATTAAAATCCAACAAATCATATCATTATTTCGAAATAAATCTACAAATACTTTTAATTATATTTTTCTGCTTTCCCATTCACTATTTTATAGATATTATAAGGCATTATGAAGTTACCTTTAAAAATGGCAACCAAATTATAAAACAAAATGGCGGTGCATGCATGTTTGACGCAAATCGGACAATCGTGCCGTGTTAAATAAAGTCTAAAATAAAATAATGTATTCCTTTTTCCCCAAACTATTATAATAGAAACTTTGTTAATTCAGACATTTGCAATAAAAATATAAGTTACTGCATTTTTTTTAATGATAATACAAATCAAAATTCAAATATGTAACAAACTCAGCTATAAATTTTCGAAATGAGTATTGTGGGTGGTATTTATTTTCAATTATTTTGAAACAAATATTTATCCAATTCAGTATTACATGGAAATGAGATAAATCTTCTTTTTTTTGTTGCTGTTATCTTTAAATAGCAATATGGATAGTCCGATGGTTTTGTAATAGAACATTTTGAAATTTAATGCTATTACAGCTTTTATCTTAAACATAATTACATGGAATAGATAAGATATGAACAACCATAAACAGCAACATGATAATGTACTCTTTTATGATCTTGTTGTAATTTATTTTAGTACTATTCTTCAAAAAAAATTAATTTATCAAAAAAAAAAATTAATATTGTTTACATAAGAAACCAGAATTTAAAAAAAAATTTGTTATTGAATTAACACTCAAACCACTATTTATGAAGATAATAAAGACGATGTGCTTTTTTTTTGTTGATAAATGGCAAGGTGTAAGATGATTTAATGACTTGATGGGGGGGAAATGGGAACTCCTTTTCTTTTGTCAACTTTAATTTTACTACCAAACCAAAGAAGATTTTATTATAAATTCAGTAAAAACCTCAAGCCTATTAAAATTACATTATACTGAACCGAATTGGAATCTTGAATTTTTTATTTTTATTTTCGTTTCCCTTTTTTTTGGCATAACCATTTTATAGTATAATAATATTAATTTTACATGTAATAATAATAATAATAAAAAAACCATAAATTTAATTAAATAACGTTTCGCAAGCAGATTATTATGATTAGTATGGCATTTTTCCTTCTAGCACATTTTCGATAGTATCTGAATCAATGTTAATCGTGTTCTTCTTAAGGTAGTAAAAAAATTCAAAAACCTACTTCGGATGGTATTCAAAAAAAAGGCGTACTCACCAAATATGAAAATTGATCGAATGACCAAAACTGACAAGCAGTTAACAATATACAAACAGGAACTATCGACTAAAAGGGCCCTTTTAAGAAGCTGTTAGACCATTCGAAACGATCGATAGTGATAAATTGTTGTATCACTTCAAGGCATGACCAGTTCTTTCCGACTCTACACTATTATTTATTTACCTACATACTCGTACCATCGAAAATTCTTGATCAGCATTTGTTATCAATACGGCAGGTGTGGATTGAAAAGATCTCCCACTGACTATTTTATAACTTTGCTAGCTAGACTATCAAAAATTAATGAGTATGGCTAGTTTGAGTGTAGGAATTCGTAATTGTGGAAATTATTACTGAACTATGGTATTAAGATATTTTTGGTTTACCATTAAACTTTAAATAGTCACTTATTCTCAGCTGAATTATATCCTATTCAGCATTTATTTTAAATTAACCCAGATTGACGGTTTATTTAGAGTTCCCCAGCTTCATTGGGATGAATCTAGCGCATATAAAATTAAACGATATACAGAAATAAATGCCTGCACAATTTTATATTTGTTGAATTTGAACAGATAAATTTAAATTTAAATTTTAAATAAAAGAAAATTTATTTGACAAAAAAAAAAATTATTCAAACTAGGCCAAAAATATTTTGCTGCGAAGCCATGGAAGTAGCTTGAAAATTACCGCAAATTATTTGTTGATGGAATTCATTAAAAATTAATATTATGTATTTTTCTAAGTAGCTGAGAACAGAATTATATTATAAGTGTAGGACTCGATTGATATTCGTAGGTAGGTGTTTAACTATTATGGCTCTCGATAACTAAAAATATTATTGTAGAAAATCATTCTAATTCAAGGCTGATCTATATTCAGTGAATTGAGGAGGAAAAAAAATCTCAACGGAAATCTGATCGAACATTCCATTGTTATTATTACAGCGATTCTATGAATACAAATTTCCGAACAAACTTGTATGTACAATGTTCAGTAGCGCACAATATTCTGACTCAATCGATGGATTGATCTAAGTATCAATCGAATGATTTCAATTGACCTATCAGGGCTATTAGATACTCATTTGGTAAACACATTAGCGTTATGCAAAAACTACCCAAATTCGATGGATTAATATTAGCAGTATTTTATTTGTCTGAGGTACTCCTCAGCATAAGCATTATCGACTAGCCAAAACCATTCATAACAAGATCAATTGTCCGAAAATCAATTTGATCGATCAACAAATCATCGGATTTTTTTTGCTGACTATTTTTTTTCCCATTATGATTTCCAAAAATATGCAATTTACTTTAAACGTTGACCCAATTTTTTCATAATAATCTTTGTCATCTGATTTTTACCGAATTAAAATTCCATTCTAAAAGGTGTGGTTAATCAAAATCCGATTTTTCTTTTTAAATATATCTAAAAACAACTCGATTTTTTTTTGTCTTAATGTACATGCATACCATATGTAACTACTAAGCTCAATATAAATCGAGGTTTATGTTCATGGAATTTTATAAATAACATATTCTCAATGAACTGTAGCGATATTTCTCGTATTTCAGATACATACATGTTTGGTATCTATCTGAGATTCATTAAATAGTTGTATGAAAATAAGAAGAAAAAATCTTTTTTTAATTGTATATAAAAGAATAATTAAATATCATCAATCCTGAAAGATTCCTATCGTAAATTTTGTAAATATCATATAGAAAGTGTAACAAATCAAATCAACTTTCTTTTATAATTGAATTTATATTTCGATGAATCATATTTAAAAGAATATCTTTTCGTAATAATTTACTAAAAACCCAATTTAATGGTGCTACAATCAATTGCACTATCGAATAAAGTCACCATAGCTTTGCAGGGAGCACAATCGAAAAAGTTCGGTCAATAGATGACTAAAAAAGTTCATGATCAGAAAATGAATGATTGATTGATTGTGGATTCTTTAATTAATTTTTTTTTATTTTTTTAACTAATTACCATGAACTTAACTTTGATTTGTCACTGAGTTTTCAATCAAACCGTTTTTACTACAATGAATTCGATTCAAAACGTAATTCATCACTTTTCGATAGTATTTTCGGTTGTGTTCGTGTTGAGAGTTTTTTTTTTAATCTCTGATGAGGGAAATTAATCCATTTCAGAGCAATGATCCATTCAACCATTCAAAGATCATTCATTCATTCTCCATAAAAAAACCTGATCATGCAATTCAATCATAAACATCACTTTCATATCGAAAATTCATGTTTCAATCAGAATTCTGTCGAAACGTTTATGCTCGTACTCTTCTGACCGATGTTATGAAATTAATAATAACAAAATCAAACATTTAATATTATTTATTTCCAACTAAAAAAAAAGAATAATAATAAAAAAATAACTTTACAGATAAGCGGATTTTGTGTTTGTTTTTCTTAACTCACAAAAAGAAAGTTTACACTATAAATCATATTGCAATATTTTACGTACACACATTAAAGGCAGATTGAAATTTATTACCAAAAAAAAGTACCAAAAAAAATAATAATAAAACTTTACTTACTAAATAGGTAATTGAGATTTTATGCTTAAAACACAGTCAGGTAGCGCCATAATTTTTAGGCCATTTTGTATGAAAATCTTCACATTAAGACACGCTTCACATAGCGCCATTTTTTACTACTTATTTTCTGGTTTAGTATCATGGCAGCTGGGCTAAAAATCTTCTTTCGCTGCTACTAATTTTAAACCAACATTTCAGAAATAGAACCTGTTCTATTTTTCTTATTACTTTTGTTACAGTTTAAACAAGAACCAATGAGAAAACATTATCTTGCGTATATGTAATTTATTCACAGCTAGAAATCTAACTTTAAAAATAGCATCGTATAAAGCCATGACAAAATCAAATGCCGCAGATATCTTCAAAAGAAATAGGAAAAATATCATCTTGTGAAGCTGTGGTTCAGTTTAATTAATCATTTTTTTCCACTCTGTAGTATATTTAATTTTAATAAGATCACCATTTTAATCAATATATTGTTAAAAAATTTATATTAAGTATATAAATTTTGATTCAAATTATGACATATAAGGTAGGCACACAATTCCGATAACAACTGTAAAATGTATGTCAAAGTTTTAAAACCTACACAATCTTATGGAAATGCACAAAATTCCTATGACGGACGGCAACTGCAAATTGTATTGTTGCCGAATTAGATTTTGTCGTTGGAGTTCAAGTACTGCCACACACATTTCAGTATTTTTTTATGTGGCAGGATTGTTGTTTGACAGTTGAAATTAATATATAGAAATTAGGTAGGTGAATATATTATACCCGATAAAAATCATGGCGTTTTTGCACAGATGGAGTTAAAAGCAAATAACTTGAACCTTTGACAAAATACACCGATTTCAATTTTATTCAAGTTCAAAGAACAAATTCGCTTTATTTTACAATACCTCCTCGATCGACAAAGGTGACAACACTTCTTAAGCTTAAGAAAAAATGGTTCGCTCGTTTTCATTCTAAAAATTTCGATATCAAGGATGAGTCGGCCAATTAACGAAAAAATTGATGAAATTCACCACAAAACAGTTTTAAACCATCCGAATAAAGGTGGATGCCGAAAAAAACTCGATGTTTGGAGTGCCTCATGAATGGAGTATAAAAAAAACAATATGCATGTACTGCTGAATCGCAATGAAATCGAGCCCACGTAACTTTTAATCTGCCATGAACCTTGTCCTTCCATATACTTCAATGACAGTTCCATACCACAACACACCGAAGTTCGATATCTAGAACTGAACTTAAACAAAAGCTTGACATAGAACCCACATAGAAGATTTAAAATACAGAAACTAAAAAAGACTACTTCGACTTCTAGACAAAACGTTCTAAGCTTACTAAAGACAGCAAAGAACTTTTATACAATGCCCTACTGAAACCCATTTGGACTTATGAACTAGAACTCTGGAACTCTAGTAAGCATTCCAATTACCATCGAATCCAATCCCTTTTATGTTTGCAATACTGTTATTCAGCGTGATCTCAAAGTTCCATTTGTTTTTGCTGTGGCTGTATCTCATTATAAAACGTTTCATTCCCGTATCTTCGTTAACAATTTATTGATTGTCGATTTAGTTGTGAGTTATAGGTTGTATACGATGAAAGTTAACAAAGAGAAAATTTGGTATATTTTGCAATTTTGCTTTGATAAAGGCGAAAATGCAAGAAATTATGAATGGTGTTTGTGGTCCCGATACTGTCGCAGCCAATTATAAGCAATTTTGGTTTTGTTACCTCGCAATGGTAGTCCCATCGTCGAAAATATCTATAAAATCATGCAAATAATCGAAGTAGGCCGGCATGTTAGCAGTCGTGGCATCGCCCAGGATCTAAAGATCGATCACAAAACAGTTTTAAATTATTTGCCTAAAGCTGGATTCTGAAAAAACTCGATGTTTGGAGTGCCTCATGAATTGAGTGTACAAAACAAGATGCACCAACTGTTGCATCGCAATGAAATAGAGCCATTTTTTAAGCGAATCGTAACTGGGGATGAAAAATGAATAAAATACGAGAATATCGTTCGAAATAAATTATGGAAAAAGAGAGATTAACGATCACAAACAATTTCAAAGCCACGATTGACGGCCAATAGGTTATGCTGGTCTTTTGGTGGGACTGGAAGAGAATCGTTCATTATGAACTGCTACCGCTAGATGAAACTGTTAAGTCGGTACTGTACTGTGAGCAACAAAGATTACGCCAAGCAAACGGCCAAAATTCATTAATAGAAAGGGTCTCGTCTTTCATGACTTGTCTGGACTTATAGAAAGGAGCTTGTCTGGACTTATTTCGATCTCTGCAGAACTATCTTAATGGAGAAATATAATCAATAATAATAGAGAATATTTGGTTTGAATAAATTGATTTGAACACTCTGACTTAAGCGTCTCTATTTTACTGAAAAAAGGCCACGAACTTTTTCGACTAATCAATATATTAAAAATTTTCATTTAAACATCATTTATACGACTAAATAATAAATTTTAGCCGACCCGATAGCACATTCATTGGCGTACTGGACCTACCATCCAAAAGGTCGTAAGTTCCGAATCCCTACGCTAATTCCCAAAAAAAAACACACTTTTCTTGCCATTTCTAATTTAATTTCCTTATTTCGATATTCTTTGTTGCCAAATGGCCTTTAAAATATTCAATATAAACGAACAAAAATAAATTTTATTGCAATAGTATTTAATGGGTTGATTCGGGTGAAATCTGTCAACTTTTGATAGCAGTTATAGTTGTTGCTTAAATCGACTGAAACCGTTGTAAAAATTTATAAAACCTTCAGAATCATATAGGAATGCGTCCAATCGTAAACTGAGACACATGCAAGTCATTGTTTATTCGCCGATTTAAGTTTAAATTTTGAATTTTTAGCACTGTTCGTAAGTGCTGCCAACAACAAATTTTCATATTTTTTATTTCGTTTTATTTAGGGCAGCATTGTTGAAATTGAATTTAAAGGCAAGGTATATGCAGTATTTAATGTTTGATGAACTTAAAAATTGAATTAATCATAATATATAAAGAATAAACTGATCAGATAGCATTTAATTACTTGTCGGAATTGTGTTCTAATCGCAGAATTCTATTCGAGGCATTAGAACTATTTGCCACTTTCACTCTCATTTTCATCAAAAAACTTTTCTATAAATTGTGCTTCGGATATTTATAGTATTTCAATTTCTAACTATTTGTATCAGGAGGCATTGAAAAAAAAAGTTGGCTTCAATAAACAAAAAAACGTTACTTGATAAAAAATCTTCACTAATAATAATTATTATAATTATTTTTATTTAAAATTAATGTTTTTAGCGAAAAATCATAAAATAATTTTTTTTTATAAATCCTGGAAAATAACTGATTTCTATCTGATACCTTAAAAAAACAACAAGTATTTACCTATGAGCCTTAAAAAAGGATTTCTATAGCTCTGGTCAAACCTCTTCATTTAATAGAAGAACAAATATTGATATTAGACTTTTCATAAAATATTGTTTTTTGTTACTAAATCTTCGATAAATAAGAAAAACATTTTTAAAATCTAAAAAGGCTCGCTTAGACCTTGTTATTAATAGAAGGACTAATTATGATCCTATAAATTATACCCAAAATGCATTTCATATAATATACTTTTGCCTAATTGTACGTGAATATATAAATTAAAAATTCTGTAATTAATTTCCAAATTTCCTTCTACCATACATCTAAATGAATATTATTAAAAAAAACTGTAATATTGTGTCAATATTTTTATAAAAATCATGATTATTACATATAAAATGATAATTGATATGTTAAACTAAATTATTTAGCTGCAAAATAAAAATAAAAAAAAAATAATTTTTTATTGGATTTTTAAATTTTCTATATTTAACAAAAAAAAAGACGATTTATCTGTTTAGAAAAAAAAAGATTTAATCAAAAATACGTAATAAATCTATAAATGACTGTTATTGTAGGCGTATGAATTTTTTTTTAATTATGCTAGTTTCAAATTGATTCATATCTTTTTTTCCTATTTTTATTTTTTTTATTTTTTTCCCATATAGTACGATGGCATTTCTACGAGTATAAATATTATTTAGAAAATTGAAAACCATAAATTTCTTGTCCTAAAAATGGCAATTGACTCTAATCATGTTGCAGATTAAAATTTGGTCATTTGAAGTTGAAGATTGATCGCTTTTTTTTATAATGGCCACCATCTTAATTATAGGCGGTATCTATTTGCTTCAATGAGAACATACCATATAATGTGTAGCGTGGGTGTAAATTGTACAGACTGAATAGGTCTCAGTCTATTTTGATTGAAGTTGGAATGTCAATAAAATCGATATAACACTTGTGAAGATGACCAAAATTATTCATCTTCCACGTAGTAACAGTTGGTATTATTGACTGGATTTAAAAAGAAAAAACAATGTATTATGAATAAAAGTAATTTAGTTGCAGATGTCGGTATTCGCATCGATTTCATTTAATTTGTTTTATTTTTTCTATTTAACATCTTCATTTTTTTATGTCTTAACCTCACCCACATGCCAGATATGCTAGCAACAAGTTCGTTTCTTATACACATATGTGTATATTGATTATGCCGTTGGTTGATTGATAATAACTAATTACACTACCAACAATTTTGTGAAGTCAGTAACGTTGTCTGCCTGTAAATGGCATCATGTCGCATGTCATTTACCCTGTCAACACCTTTAGTAAAAAAGAAAATGTTATAATTGTGGTCTATCTTTTTTTTTACTAAAAATGTAAATTTCTAAATAAAAAAAAGAGTATTGTTCGGGTGTGTTTTTAGACATTTATAAGCTTCTGATCGAATTTGGCATCTGGGCTTACTCTGAAAATTCAATAGTACTAAAGTTATTTTGTTAAAATCTTCGATACCCGCTGGTGTTCCACAAGGAGGCCGACTTAGGCCCATTTACTAGAACATATATTCTTCAGCTGTTCCTATTAGTTCCCATGCACTCTTCGCTACACATCCAGATTATCTAGCAAAACCCTCTTCGAAAATTCTCCAAATCCAAATCCAAATCGTCCAGAATTAGTTTATCAAGTAGAGAATAAATGATGGTAAATGTGTGGCCGTAACTTTTTCTTTCTGTAGTAGCGAATGGGTGCCTTTCCACAACATACTAAAGTATGGTACCTAGAACAGTACTTAGACCAACCCTTGATATTCTATGTATTTTCAACTATTCCGATTACTAGCCAATCTAAAACCAATATGGACTTACGGACTAGGAGTCTAGTGCTCTCTTAGGTTTTCCAATTCCCATCGAATATAATCCCTTTAATTAAAAATATTTCGCAAAATTAGCAATGCTCCGTTTTATGTTCCTAATAATTTTATTATACAAGGTTTTACAGCAAGTCCCACATATATAAACACTATTCAAAGAACAGAGCGTCACTGGTCCCATAATCTTCTAAAAAAAAGTTTTATTTATACCACACACACACACACACTTTTTCAAATTATTTAACATTAAGTAAATAATATAAAAACTACTTGTCACTATTTCATAGTTATAGATCTCTGTAAATTATTGTTTGAAGAAAAAATTCGAATTATGTCCTTTACGATTATCAATGTAAATTGTGAAATTAGTATTATTTTGATATACCATACGTATATAATTAGTAAAAACCATAGATAAGAAATAACTATATTGCGTCGCTGGTACAAAAAAAAAAATGAGTGACACCAAAAATTTGAACGAGAGCTAGGTGGAGAACCAGGTAATTTGTATATTCAAGTTCTTTGAGATTGGGAGTGTACATTGTCTACAATTAAGTTTCTTGCTTTGATAATAAGCATATGCATACACCCTAATATAAAGTATTGATGTGGAGAAACTAAAGACCAAACAAAACGATCAAATTATTCGACAATGTCTCGACTTCTAGGTCTACCGACGTCTGTGTATAAACAAAAATACCCTCTTACAATAATAATGAATAAAATAAAAACAAACAAAAGGAAACTTTCCTAAAAAGAAATGTAAACATTGTCATCATATATTGGTGGGTAGCCAAAGAAGTAGACGACTTCTGAAATACATACCATAAATTGTTCTCTTTCGATTGTCATTTCCTTTATAACATTTTCATCTTTTGCTCGTGCTTCTGTTTTTATTATCCATCGTTACTACAGATTTTGTGGCTCTCAGAGCCTCCTTTTGATATTTTTGACAATCATTATAATATATATTATTGTATACAAAGCATTTCGTTAAAATTGGATCCAAAGAGGAGTTTGTTCGTTTTAATGGGCATGATCGAGTTTACTATGACGACAATAAGACGCAAGGCCAATCCAAAAATCAAAGAAAAAATTCAAAATAAAATTGGTCACCATTGTTTCCAAGGTAAGTTTATATAAAATAAGGGAAAATAAGCAGAACAACAGAAGGCAATACTTCATGTCAGTACTATGGAGACCAGCATGTGAATATTCAGACCATTATCCATACTGGAGCACGACGATCATCATCATATTGTACAAATATGCTTCTCCTAAGTTTTCTTAAACCATTTATGATCGTAGTACACATATTTTATTTACATTTGAAATTTTGTATATACATTTTATAGGAATTTTCTCTCAAAGGCTCTTTGCTATTTTTAATAGTTTTTGGGTTATTTTTTCAAAAATAAATATTTAAAAAAGATCCTGTAAAATATTAGCCTATTGGGAATAAACAAATTTTCTATAACAAATATAAAAACGATGATTAAATAATATGAACATCCAGAAGTAATGTTGACGATTTGATAAAATGAGAGGTTCAAATGTGAATTTTAATGATGAACAACCAGGAAAGGGAAATAAGGGGAACGATTGAGAATGATTCCCGTGAGACATCATCACTGCAACATTGGCGATTCCCAATAAATCAACGCAGAGTAAGTGGATTGATGGAAGTCGCAAGAATTTATCTCTTCTGCATTTGGCAGTGGATATTATTTTGGATTTATTCCATGAGATCTGAAATGATTTGAACATGGTTGCAGAGACCTTCAGAATGTATTGTTCCTCTCTTGCTTCACCACTTCTCTGCTATCCAACAATGGATCGGATAATTTGTATTGGCTGTACTAGAGTGGATATTTGCTACCTGGTTGCACATTGCAATTTGGAGGCAACAAGTTTTTACTGATTCTCTTAAATGGTAACAGCAGGTCTTAGCCAGTGTACTGGTACTGACTGATCAAGGTTTGAGTATCCAAACGTCAAGAAGTCTGAACCGACAAACACCGACTGGATGGAGTTTTCATGTTATTCATATGGTTTGTAGTCGTTAAGAATGCATTGAATTTGATTTTAGATATCTAAGAAAAGAATTTTGCATTTATGCTCGTTACCAAAAAAGGATATTCCATGATTCTGATAAAATTCCTCTCTTGTTAAAAAACTATCGGAAATTTTTGATTTTTCTTTAAAAGTAATAGGAAGTCAATTGAAAAATTATTAAAACTTATTGGAAAAAAATATATGGTATTGTATAATATTATTATTTGTGATTATACTTTGTTAGGCTTTTAAACGTAAAGTAAGTGACTGCCTAAAGTAAAAGAAAATAGTTAACAACGATTTTTTAAAGTATTATCCAATTTGTGCTTTGGAAAGTAAAGTTCAATAAAATATAATTTAAAATTTAAATTTAAATCAAATCTATTGTATACATTTTATTATATTTTTTAAAGCTAGCCCATTAGGAATGAAATATAAAATTATTTAAATGACCGCTACAAGGCTTCTAGCAGAACTCAATCCTTTTCAGGTAATTTTTAATGACTTTTTCGTATATTCCGAACTGTAATTCGGATGTTGATTTTTAAATGATTTAATATTTAACAGCATCAAATCGAACGATTTTCGAGGTAAATTTACATAACCAAATATCGAAATTAGACACAATAATGCCAAAAATTATCATATAGTGTGGGTTATGGCACCGTCTTCCTAAACTCGCATAATATTCAGGTTAAAATTTTCAAGTTTAGGTGGAGAAAAGTTTGATAAGAATTCGGCCGTGTAACATGGATATTCTCTGAGCTTTTCAAGGTCTTCCTTATGAAAAACTTAATTATTTTTTCATCAAAATATTTCGATGTCGAATGCCTGTCCAAGAGAGTTTCATCTTCAACTGTTTCTCAGCTCTCCAAAACTGTGCTCTGGGATAAGGCATGTTGCCAGCACTCTTGTTAGATTTTCTCGGACTCGTAGACTCGTCGATTCACCACGCTTAATAAAAAATTTGATGTCTAATCGTTGCTCAAAAATTTTGCTGTTTAATTTTTCGTGGAAATCGCAACCTCACTTTATACGCTCTATAGGGTGGTGTAGTTGCTCAATGCAAGTAAATCGAATCTCTGGTTTTTCGTTCGATTCATAGTAATGCCATATACAAATTAGTGATTTGACTTACAATAGTGGCAACACTATTTGTTTATAGTTCAAATTGAAATCGAATTAAAGTAAGTTAATAGGATAATTTTGAGGTATTCATGAATAATATTTGTTAATCTATTTTTTTTTAAATAAGGGTGCAATGTCATTGGTAGAAAAACTTATCATTGAATATATAAGTCAGAAACTATGATTCACTGGTCGAAATTATGTTTAATTATCTTTGGGACTAAAAAAAATACAGAATTTGTTCAGGTCCATATTTACCTACGGAACCGCAAAAATAGATTTTTTGGATAAGAATTCGTTAAACGGAGGTGGCCATATAACATAGCCCTTCTATGAGCTTTTCAAAGACTTTCTTATGAAAAACTTAATCTCGACCTCACTTTTTACGGTGTATATAGGGTAGCGTAGTTGCCCAACGAGACCGAAAACTTAGCGTACAAACTATGTATGTGGAGGAAAAGGCCGTTGTGTTGCCAGATTGCTCTTAGTATTGCCAATCTAATTACCAATCTTACTAAAATCGCATTTTTTTCATAAAAATGCGATTTTAGTAAGACTGGTAATTTTTCATTTTTTTGGGTAGAGAATAGTTTGTTATAATGTAGCGCCCAAAACGGTCTCTTCTCCTTCAGTTTTAAAGAAATACTGACAAAAATGCACACCAGAAAGCATTTTTTCATAGATACAATAACTTTTCTACAGTCACATGTAAGTTTTTCGAGCCTTATAAATGGCAAATTTTACTTATTAACGTATCTACGGAGTGATAAATTAGCCAGTCACATTATTGACAAAATAATCTATTATTTAGATGCAAAAAAAAATCGCTATTTAAACATAATCGTTTTTAATAATAATGGCAAACTAAATTAACGCGATTAGCAATAATATATATTTCTGACATCTGTCAAACGACAAGGCTATTTTTTCCGAACTACAAATTGAATAAGCCTATACAAAAAGTTGTTTATGAAAAACATATTCTCAACATGAAAAATAGTCATTATACGTTTTCCCATGAATATGAAATTATTATGTTCCAAGAATACGAATTTACATTTCGAAAATAAATAGTCTTATTCTAGGAACACTCAAACAGGCTTGTAAAGTATGACTACTTAAATCAATTAGGATCCATGCAAATTCGTAGTTTTTAATAGGGGAAAAAAACCTTAAAGTGAATAGCTACTATGCCATTGAAATGAGCAATATTATTTGGGTTAAAGTGGAAAAAATGATCTTCTTTCATCACTTTTATCTTCATCAGAAATGCGATATTTTGCTTTGCAAAAAAATATGAAAATGAAAAAATTCAGACCCTACTCTTGCGTTAGAATTGCTGATGCTCTTTCCTTCTGATTGACGAACCACTTCAGAATTTGTTCGAATCCAAAAAACCGACTAGAATATTTTCATATATTTGATTATTTCAAATTATATAAAGATAGATGGGTTTTGATAGAAGATTCTCAATGCTTAAACTAATTTGTTTTTGGTCTATTTTGAATAAAACCAACGAACGAATAATCATTTCGTCTTTAATCAATGAATCATGATTATGAGCATTTTCTGAACACATTCGAATGCTCAGAATTGTTGACTCTTTATTAATAATAATAATAAACCATAAAACTAGAAATATTATATATAAAATATAACAAAAATGTGCATTAGCTTTTAACCATAAAACACATGTTCTTTTGGCATTTAAAGTTAATTTCAAGATTGATGGAGCGATTTTCGTATCACCGTAAAGCGAACGAGTATGTGGAGCAGTTATGCGCATCTGCATAGTTTCGAATTCCATAAATACCAAAGTAAACATACAATTTTCGACTGAAAATAATTGTTCATAATTTTCTTATTAGATTTGGTATTTTATTAACTGTGCATAGCTATTAAATAAATGCCAGTGAGTATAGAGGAAAATAATGATTTGTGACTTTGAACAAAATCTCGTCTGATGAAACCGATGCTAATTAGAACTTTAAATTTAACACCTTTCAAGAAGCTCAGCTATTTTATCATCCAACTTTCTGAATACTGAATGCTTGCTATTCTATAAAAGAACATCATTAAAATGATGACCATTTACTAATGAACATCCAAAGAGAAGCAAAAAAAAAAACACCAATCAGAGGGTAATGCTAAATGACATTGAGGAGTAATTAGCACTTGGAAAATCATTTTTTCATTAATATGCAATATGGCAGAGAATATGTACAACCGACTACGACGTGAAGTACTCTCATCGTAGTATAAAGTTCTAAGAAATACGGCAAAAATATCCAGTTATCACTTGCTCAGCTTTTATTAATATCAGAATTTCGTTTTTATTCTACAAATTTATAGTTATTTGCGAGTACTTTAATATTTTTACTAAATTATTACTTTGAAACTAAGCAGGGTGTTTTTTTCGCCCTTATTGAAATATGAAAATGAATACACCATTTCGCTATTTATTAATCTTGAAAATTGTTTTTATTAAATTCATTGGAAAATGATCACAATTTTGTTTGAATTTTCATTCAACTCAACTTAAATTTAAATAATGAATTTTCATTCATTCAACTCAACAAAAATCTCGTATCAAATAATGCCGCAATGACTTTATTATAGTCAAAATTTTTTAAAACCTTCGCATTCTTATGTAAGGGTACAGAATTGCGACTAGCGACAAAAACGAATAACGACTTTGTTGTCGATTTACGAGGTGTGGCAGTGTTTCATTTAGTATTTGGCCGAAAGAGTAAAATTGAACAGGCTGCGCACTCTCAGAGTAATGGAAAAAAATTGAAATTTTTTTATTAAGATAATTAATTACAATATAATTTTACACGTAATTTTAAAAAAAATTACTATTTTTTCCTGTAAAACTGAAAAAAATTTATATATTCTTCACTAAAAAATGTCCTCAGTTAGTGTATATAATATAAACTCTTTACTATAAGACTTATTTTTTAAAATAGCTAGATCCTAAATGACATATTTAAGCCTTAATTTTAGTATTCTTAAGCATATACAATAAAAAAAAACCTGTCTTACAAACAACAACAAAAAAATGTTGTTTATAAGAAATCAGTTATTAAGTTTGACAATTATTTCTTCTGGCAAAATTCACTCTGATATAAAAAGTGTGACAGAAAAGTAATAAGACCTCTTTAAAGTAGGTTCCTCGGGCAGCTAAATTTTTGGTAGAGACGTTCCCTCAACTTTTCGGGGCAGTGCTGAAAGGGTTTAACTAGAATCGCCCTCAACTCCTCGGTTACACTCCTTTTAATATTATCGACAATACCAAGATGTCGTCCTTTGAAGTGTTTTTTTTTATATTTGGTACCAAAAAAAAACACAGAATTTGTTCATGTCCTTATTTACCTAGGGAACCACAAAAATAGATTTTTTTTATCTTCGATAAGAATTCGTTAAAAGGAGGTGGGCGTGTACCTTCTCTGAGCTTTTCAAGGACTCTGAGATGGACCTTCTCTGAACTTTTCAAGGACTTCCTTATGAAAAACTTAATTATTTTTTGATCAATTTTCGTATTGAATGCCTGCCCAAGCGAGGTTCGTGTTCAACTATTTTTCAGCTCTCCAAAACTGTGTTCTGAAATAAGGTATGTTCCCAGCAGACTTGTTGCATTTTCTCGGACTCGTAAACTTGTCGATTCACCAAGCTTAATACAAAATTTCATATCCCATTGTTGCTCAAAAATTTTGCTGTTTCATTTTTCATGAAAATCGCAACATCACTTATTACGGTCTATAGAGTAGCGTAGTTACCCAACGAGATCGAAAACTTGTACTGCTCATCAACTAGCGTACAAGCTATGTGGAGGGAGAGACCGCTGTATTGCCAGATTGCTCTCAGTATTGTCAATCTAATTACTTTTCGTTTATACCTCGTAAGTTTATTCTCTAGTTTTTCATTCGGTTCATAGTATTGCCATATACAAATTAGTTATTTGACTCATAATAGTGGCAACACTATTTGTTTATAGTTCAAATTAAAATCGAAATAAAGTAAGTTAATAACATAATTTTAATTTATATCAAAAATAATATTTTATTAATTTTTTTTTTTGAAAGAAGGGTGAAAAACTTTTCATTGAACTGAGGGGTATTTTTTTTGTTGAATGGATGGGATTCTTTAACTGATTTAGTTTACTCGTAGTCACTCTAGTTGTACTTCGGAATTGTGTTCTGTGCGTTTGTATGTAATTTTTTTTTATTGAAATATTTCAAATTTTTCAGTTTGATTTTTATGGATCCCTATCTACTTTAAGTAACTCAACCCACTTAGGCTAAAGTTTAACGTTTAATCATTGACTAATTTATTCATTAATTCGATCAAACTTCATATAAACTTTGGATAATTTTTATTCATACAAATGAGTTTTATGCATTTTATAACAAATGAAAATTCAAGGCAATATGATCTGAATTTTTATTAACTCTGATTATTATAATTATAAAAAAATTTATTGTAAATATATGTGTAAATAATAAACATTTACTAATCACATAAGCTATTTGCTATTGGGATTCAAAGAAACAAATTATTACGCACATGTTGATTTATGTTCGCAAGTACAATTATTGCTTGTACAAGTCAAAGATCAGAAATTATATTCAATATAAAATGATAAACTTTAAGGTTCAATTTATTACTTAATATTTTTTTTGTTTTTATAAAATAAAATGTAATTTGTGAAATTATTTGCCATATAAAATCGACTGTATAATTATTTTTACTATTAAAATTAGGATAGAATTTTTCCAACAAAAAAAAAAACAACAAAAAAATTCATAAATATTCACTTTGATTGAATTTTGTATAAATTATTTATAAAAATACTTGGGTACAAGTTGATATTTCTACTTTTTAGTTTAAAAATTATCAATATTTTATTCTAGTTAAAATTATTAAATTACAATACAAAAAATTAACTTAAATAATAATTAATGTGAATTTGTTCAAATAATTTTAAAGAATAAAATATTGATAATTTTTCACTGAAAAGTATTGTAGAATTTATAGATTTTTTTTTGAGTCTTAATACTGCACTTTTAATAATACTTTTTAATAGTATCTATTCGTATCTAAAGCTGATAAAAGTTTTTAATTAAAATTCTGTTTTTAATTAAAATCTTTTTTTTTTTATAGATACAATAGAAAATTGATATTTTATAGACGGAAGGTAAATTTCTTGTGTAAATTATAGAAAATATTTTAAACAGTAAAACATTAACTTCTAGATTAAAATAGATACTTTATAACATTTTATTTATGAATTTTTCATTTTTGTTGTATTTCGTTTAAGGTAAACATTCAATAATAATCACATAAACTTTTATTTCTACATTCTTCTACCGAATATGATAACAAACCGTAGATAGCTTTATTAGTTGAGATTTACCTACATAATAACGTTTAAGATTATTTCCATTTTAGAGACAATATTTTCTAATTATACGAGTATAAGAATAGATGCAGGAGTTTTGAAGGAGATTAAAAACCAAAAGTTAATAATGTTTGTTAAATATACTATCCAGATGAGCGAGTATATAAAATTGTGTGTGCCATGATGCAATTATTCGAATCGGAAGCAATCAAAAACTGATCATATTTTATGTCCAACAAGGCGAACTGATCGAATCGATGGAATTAATTGCAGTTCCTAAGCGGGAGGCCCTACCATATATCCATACTTATATGAGTCTCAATATATATATGGATTTATGTATTTTTGTGTACATCGATGCCACCTTATACTAACCAGATTTACTACAGAATACGTAGGCGTTTTGATACTTTTATTAAAACACTTCTCTGGCTAGATCATAAAAATCTTTGATCTTTTCAATTCTATTATTTATTCCTATCTCAAAAATATACCAAATTGCTTTAAATTGATTAAGCTCCTATATTCACATAAATCATATTAAATAAGCTACTAAGTCTGTATTAAATTGTATGTTTAACTCACCACGTATCAAAAGAGTTAGACAAGCAAAGATACTAGAGAGGAAAAAACCGAAATTTAGATTAAATATCTGTCATCTTTAATCCAATTAGTTAATAAAAAATTTATTATACACTGATTTCGTAAAAATCTAAATATTCAACCACTTCATAAATTATAGTTTATAGCAAAAAAAATAACAACCAAACCGAAAATATGAAAATATTTTTAAAAGAAATTCGATAAAAAATTATTTCAGAAAACTCATAAATGAAAACTGTTAATTTTACTAAACTTTTTTTTAAATAGTGGACTTTTTTTAGAATAGATTTTATGTGAGAAAACGTTACATCAAAAGATAATTAATTTGTAAAATTATCAAAAACTTAAAATATTTACTAGAGAGAATTTTATGAGGATTATTAGTTATTTAGGGAGTTTCGGGTTTGTGGCTAAGTCTCGGGCAATTGACTATGCATTGGTGTTGTTTGCTGGTCCATTGAGAAGTACCAAATTGCTATAGTCGAGAAAGTGTTTAACTTCCGCGTTTGTAGTACTTCAGAAATAGAAACCGACGAACAGAAAGTATCTGTGTTCGCTAGAAACAACCTAACCACTTCTGCGAGTATTTTAGGGTATTGTGCTCATATCATTTTGGATATAAATTAAATATTTACTACAATCCATCATGTGGAGTAAAGGTATTTGCAATCAAAATCTTTTTATATATTTTGATTTAATTTTTAAATTTTATTTAACAAAATTTATTTATAAAAAAAAAAAAATTATGTAAATTGTTCGTCTGTAGAATTTTTCTCAAAAAATAGCATATTTTTGATATTTTTCAAACTCTTTAGACTCTAAAGACTTTTTTTAATATCCTTCAATGAGTTGTTCTTAACTTTTTTTTGACGAACGCAAGAAACTCTTACAATTGGGTAAAATCGAAAAACATTCGTTACAGTTTTCCAATTTTTTTTTTTAAAATTTAATATATTTTAAAAGCAACTGCGTAATAATTGTTTTTAGGATCATATAAAATATATAAATTATTTTGTATTTATTGTAGAAGAAAAAAAATTCGAATATATTTGCTCTCATTACATGTGCACTCATAATAATTACCTTTTCTTATAATAAATAAATATTATCTTATTGGAATTTTCACAATTTTCTTCAAAAAGATAAAAACTAATTTCAATTATTTTATAAAAATTACACAATTTCTTTATGGACTAATTAATTTATTATTATATAGAAAATAACTAACACAAAATACAAAATATTTTCTTTTGCACCAAAATTTAAAACACTTCCTTCCGCTTTTAAATAATTCTTAAAATAATAACATTTATTTTATATTCGTTAATGAAAAATAATAAATAATATCAAATTTATGTATGATATTATAAAAAAAATTATAATTTGTGCAAATTGGTGAGAAAATTTCCACAAAACTATTGAAAATAAAAGGGAAATTTTTCTGTTTTGTCGCAGTAGAACGTGAACTGAGCACGGGCGCGATCGTAATGGAAAAATTTCGCGAATCGTCTGTCCGGTCTGTTACGGCTAACAATCCTCGAATTCGAGTATTTCGCGCACGTCTACACACTTTATGAATGGAAATGGTTCGCGCCACTTGTTCCGATCAGCACTTATTAATCGTTCGATGTTTTTTTGTGTGCAAAAAAGCGGTGGTGGTGGTTGACTGCGTGTTGCACGCACGTCAACTTGCACGGTCACGGGTTTAATGTGCGTACGCGATACAAATGATCAGCCACCACTTATCCTTATGTAGTTATAATATGATAGGTCGGGACGAGGGTGGACACAATAAATTACAACAACGCTTGATTGTAATCGAATGTATTTCGAAATTGGGTAATTGTTGGGAAAAATTACGACCGGTGGAGCACGATCCCTAACAAACGTCGAGAAGCCGCCACAACAAAACAACTCGAATGTCTCTGAAGTACTGACCGCCCCGTCTGAAATATCGTAAAAGCGAGCGCAGAGCAGCAAACCGACGATTTACTTGTGGTGGGTTGATGTATATATTATGTATGTGACGACGCACCGTCGCATCGCCCTGTCACAACATCGCAACAAGCTAACATCGCATTTGGTAGGCTAATCACGTTCGCCTTCATGTCTCTCGGTGCAGCATAAAATGTGTACACTGATGCACAGCAACGGATCGCATCGCGTTGTTATGCAAAGCATTTGTTGTTGTCAGATGCAATCGAATTATTGGCCGTAACTTCTTAGCTCACCCGTTTGACTACAGTCACAACATCGTATAATCGTGTGCGATCAATAATAAGCATTTAATACTATCAACAACAACAAACAATTTATGAGATTTTCTGTCCAAATTCACCTTTTTTTTTTAGGGAAGGGGGGAGGGAAGGAATGGGGGTAATAATAAAGACATTAGATGAATTTGGACAGAGAATCTCATGAATTTATACTGTTTTTACTCAAATTTATTTGTTTTTAATTTTACTATTGAATATTTTTATATTTACCATATAGAATTAAATAATTTTTTAAATTTTTAAATAAATTCTATTTTCAGTAAAAGTTGATTTTTTGCACATGAAAAAAATATAATTTTTATTATAAATAATTTCCCTATTATTAGTAAAAATAAATTTCCGAAAAATTTATTATAACTTTACTAAATAGTAGATACATTTTTGGAAATAATTGAAACATAAACTTTCGAATTTGGATCTAAGAAATTGGCCAATAGCCTAAGAAAATCTTAATTAGTTTAGCTAAACAATAATTGAAATAAAAGCCATTAAAACGACAGAAAAAACAACAACAAACAAATTCTAGTAAACAAATTCAATTCGATTGCGTAAATTGCATGCAAAATATTGGCTCATTTCCAAAAATATTTATACTGTTAATATCGTGTATGTAATTTTAATTTCTAACAAACGTTTAGTAGACAATTTAAAAATTAAATTTTGCAATTTAAATTGTTTCATCAATTCTAAATAAATCACAATTTTTTGACATAGACAATTTGATATTTTATAGACAGCAAAAAAAAAGTGTTTTATTTCGAGCATTTCCCTTATGTACAACACAAACCAATCAGAATATCAATATGACATTGAATACGATGGTGTCATCTTAAAAAGATTAATGAAACAATTTTTTTTTATTTTTTATTTTAAATATACATAAAAATAAATTGAAAAGAATCATCATATCAGTTTTCAAAATTCTTATCTTCCATCAATTGGAGTCACGGTCATTATTAATTATCGAATTTTTTTTTCTCCATTAGAAAATACAAATAAACAAAATCCTAAGTTTGAAAAATGGAAAAATGCGTACAACTAGGGGCGGCAGTCTTATCAGACGTATGCTATGCTACTAGTATGATTATTTTCAAATATCATAAGTGATTCTGCGTGTAGGGTTCTACAAGATTGAAAAAGAAAAACTGAAAAACAAAAAACGAAGAAATACACGGGTCTTGATCATGTATTAAATATCAGTGAACAGCTGGATTCGTATTAAGTGAAACATAACTGAACAGAGGGAAAAGTTCAATTGAAAGTCACGTGACAAAGAAAAAACAATACCCCCTCCTCCCCTCTTCCCATCCCGACAAATAAAAAACAAAAACAAAAAAATTGAACATAACAAATAATTTGAGTAATTAGTCGGAAAAATTCATTAAAGACTTCCGTTGTGTAATGTGTGATCGTCAGTGTCGGTTTTGTCACACGCGTCAGAACTTTTTATGAATTTCGGTTTTGTTCTTCTTCTAATTTTTTTTTTAAAGAATAATAAAAATTTACATCGGAAATCGTAAACAATTGAAATGGAAAACAGAAAACAATACACAACCACCACCCGCTGGGTATGCGTCTAGCACTGTATCACGACTAATGTTGTATAAGGGTTGACAACGATGTCTTTCTGCGTCCATTTAATGTGTTGTTTTATGCTAAGCAAAATGATTGTTTTCTTAACGTATTGGGTACTTAGAAGAATTGATTTTTTGTTTGTCGAAAGGTCTCACAAAAAAAAGAAGAAGAAATTTGCACATGTTCACTAAACACAAAACAAAGCGGACGGCGACGGCGTTGACGGCGATGACAATAAATACAACAACGGCCGCCCGCTATTGACCTTAACTAGATGTCAGAGTGAGGGGGAACAATTTTCCAGACCAGAAGCACAATGTTTAATAACAAAAACATATTTTTCGCATGCACTTTGTAGTTTATGGCGTTCACAAGCATGCTCGTGAATGGATTCAGTCAGTTTCCTTCTTTCTTTTTTTGCAGGTTTGCGCGCATCCAATGCAATTATACACGTTTTTATATTGATCGTGGCAGTTGTCTTCCAGTAAAAGCTATTCCAAAAGAAGCGAGGGATGCACAAAATATTGTAATAGAATCGAATGTGTTCTGCGCTTATTTTCTATTCATTATTGTTTCGTGTTTTATTTACGAGAAAGCATCCTCCGAATCACATGGCGAAATAAATTAAAGCGCCGACACGATAGAATAGTGGAAACCCCATCTTCGTGGTGCAGTGGAACTGAGGAAGCAACGACAACAGACGGATGTCAGGATTCGATGTGGATTGGGGTCTGTTGGTAGGAAGGAAATGACTGTGTTGCCCATACAAAAATCTATATCAAATTCGATACCAAAAATAGTTCGTTTACCGAGTCGCTAACCTATAAGAAGAACCAGCCAGTGAAGTAATTGAAGAGGAGGATCTTTGACCACCGATGTATGCTCGAGCAGAACAGAAAATTGGATTCTTTCATCGGAACCGTATCTAATTGCAAAGGTTGAACTCGCAAAAAAGTCAACAGCAATTTGCATGGTTAGCCAGCAGCCTCACAACCGCACCGCACGAAGATTAGAAGAAAAAAAACATCGACAAATTCAATGAGTTCAAAACTCTTCCAAACCACCATTTGATATTTGTCAGTTTATTTAAAATAGAAACAATATACACAAGACAAGTACTCGAACATGTTTGTTGATATGTGCGTAGAAATACTGGGTCTGATATGTTGTGGGGCGTCAATTAGTTTACGATTTACTGAAAATTATGCCACATCGCAACTGGTTCATTTTTAGTCTGAATAGCGGACCTCCAATGCTCGATTGCCGTGCCAGTTGTGAGAGGTCCAATCTGAATAGATCCGAGCAGAATTTTTTTCCCAACTTTAGTTTTGGCAGCGACCTGACTTTGAATGGACACATTTTGGAGGCTACTATCGTCTGCTAGTGGAATGATGATCGTCGTATTGTTCGGGTCCCACCGCACAGATATCGACGGCAAGAACATGTCACTTTTCCAAGAGTTCGAGAGTATGTTGTGTTCGAAAACATTCGTCTTCACGTATATTAGTCCGCCGGCGCTTTCGAATTCCTCCTTCACTTTGATGGAACACCGCATTTTCGATGTTGTCAATTTCAGGCACAATCCTTTCGGTTGTTTCGACACCTTGACGCCCTTCATTTTTCGCTTAATCTCACTTAAACTCAGTTGTTTCTTCGTAGATGATTGGGATTTTTTTTGCGCCGCAATACCATTAGTTTCGTCATTAACAGGATCAGCATCAGAAATTTCCAAAATCAATTCGATTTGTCCTTTTGGTGAATTATTAACCTGAAAATATTAAAAAGATTCTTAGAATTGAAACAAATTAACCAATATCTTAAAAACATGTTGTATAGAAAAATGTGCCGTACACATGGTTTCTAAACAATTTCTTATGAAAACTATAAAATCCATTTGAGACTCTTTGAAGCAATACCGAAAAATACTCTTGCCTTCATCAACTGAAATTTGGCTAATGTGAAAATAATTACTAAAAGAATTCGATTGGAAATGTTCTGTTTCAATTTCTTAGAATTAAAAATGATCATTTAAAAAATTTTCTATTTCATATCTGCTAATGCCGACACTAGCAAATTTCAGTATTTTTCCTTTTTAATAGTTAAATTAATTTAATTTGTTTGTGCAAAGAGTAATAAATTTATCAAAATTTCACACTGCATTCATCAAATTAATTTGATTTTATTACTTATCATTTTTATATAGTAAATATAAATTTTTATACGCAATTCATCTACCTTCAAAGGTTGATGTTTAGACTAGAGAATTGGATAAATTTTGTAAAAAACAATAAGAAAAAAGAATCAAAAATTAAAACAACATTTGCCTCCCTTTTTTTGAGTTCTGACTTTGAACTAAAAATAAATTTTCTTTTCCAACTGAACATTATGAAAATAGACATAATTACGAATAAGATCAGAATCGAGTTTTTATCTAAAAATAAACTTTTTCTTGTAAAGTAAATTCCGATGCAATTGGAAATGCATTGAGTTTTAGTTAAATTTCGAGGTCATTAGTTCGTCAAAGAATTGGGGAGAATATTCAAAACAGATGAAAATTTTATTTACATAAAATTTTAGCGCCATGACTATGAGGTCATCTGACAATTTTGTACGAGGTATGGCAGAAAAACAATGATTCTGATTTTTTTTTGTTATTGTAACATTTTTTTTAATTTTTAAATATCAATAAAATTAAGATCGCGTTCAAAATAGTTCTATTGGGTAGCTTTACACATCGCTGGAGGCATAGCAGTGCTGGAAGGCTTCGGCTGGAATTGCCTTTAGCTTCTCACTTACACTCTTTTGGATATTATCGACAATCCTAAGAAGATAATGTTCTTTTAAGTGTTTTTTTTGAGCGCATTGCCGATCAACGAAAACAGGTAGTAGTCGGAAGGGGCCAGGTCTGGTGAACAAGCGGGGTGGGGTAGCACCTCCCAGTTGAGTGTCTCCAAGTAGTTTCGGACCATTTTTGACGTGTGCGATGGTGCGTTGTCGTGGAGGAAAATCAGCTTGTTGATAATCCGTCCTTTTTTCACGCAGAGCACGGTGCAATTTGATCAGTTATTGGTGGTAGCGGTGGGCATTGACAGTTTCACCAGGTTTCAACACCTCATAGTAGACGATACCCTACTGATCCCACCAAACGCACAGTATCGTCTTCCATCCGAAGCGATTTGGTTTTGGGGAAGATGTTGATGTTTGGCCGGGATCAACCCACGATTTTTTGCGTTTAGGATTCTCGAAATATATCCATTTTTCATCGCCTGTCACAATCCGATGCAGGAACGACTTTCTTTTTTTTCTGGCGAGTAAGATTTCGCATGTGTTTTGGCATCGGTCCATCTTCCTATCGTTCAACTCATGCGGCACCCATTTTCCGATCTTTTAAATCTTCCCCATGGCACGCAGACGCATGAAAATAGCTGGTTAAGTAACACCCAATTGCTCCGCGAGCATTTTTTGCGATTGGGTATCGTATTCGTCCAAAAGAGCCTGCAATTGATGGTCCTCAACCTTCCTAGGCCGATTTTCACGCTTCTTGTCCCACAAGTCAAAATTGCCGTCTTTGAACCGACGAAACCAATCTCGGCACGTTGTTTCCGATAAAGCACTGTCACCATAGGCCTCCATAAGCATTCAATGCGATTCGGCAGCCGATTTCTTCAAATTGAAACAGAAAAGTAGAGCTACTCGCATATGCTCTTTTTCTGGCACAAAACTAGACATAATTACCAAAGGAAAAATGTATGTTGTTGTACGAAATTGCTGCAAATGTGCACTGATTAATGTTGACATATGTCAAACTCAAAAAAAAAGTATGCCGTGCCCATGGTAGCTTAATACACTCAGTTACGCCATCTATAACCAAACAGCGGATTTAAGCTTATACACTTGGTATTAGGTGAAGAGGGGAGGGGTGGGAGCTGAGTTTGCTTTTTCAATAAAACCTTGTTGACGGAGATCAGGATTGAAAAACAACCCTTTTCTGAGCCTTTCAATAGGTTGTTTTTGAAAGGCTCAGAAAAGTTTTCAGTTCCACATTTTCATCAGTTTTCGATGTTGAAGTCCTCCCTAAACGAGGTTCTCCCATAGGCTCGTTGAAATTTTTTTTTATGTCAAAAGTCACACTCAATATGACCGCGTTGTTAACGGATGCGGTGGAAACTTGTACTACATACCTAGAAGAGACAAACGTATAAGATATGTGGAGGGGAAGTCCGAACTCTCTGTAATGTCGGGTCTCATTAAATCGAGCCTTGAATCAACAAAAAAAAAAAACTTTCAATGTAAACTTAATTTTACGAAAGTGCCTCAAGGTTGTGGCAGCACCTCAAATAGCCGCTAACACCTCAAATGGATATGTGTCGTTTAGGTCTTCCTTGAATTCAGAAATTTTCACTTTTAAAAATAATCAATTTTATTCTAAATCTTGTCGGTATAAAAAAAAACGTAAAAATATTTTTTTTTAATTAATTTATTATTTAATCTCACATTTTTGTTAGTGCATTTAACAATAAATTTTTATGATGCAGTTAATTAGTCAGTACAGTGTGAATTATTGTGCTTTTAAGCAAATTTCGAAATCTTTATTGACTTTGATTGCACTGTAAGCCAAATCACTGCTAGAAAAGTGTGTACATTTGCTCACATCGAAACCAACTTTATTGGTAAGTCTTTGTACGTCAATTTGTAAATCGAACGCTTTCGAAAGTGTTTTGAGCAGAGCATTTTCTCTTTTGGTAGACATTCTTTCGCGACAATATTCAATGCCAGCTTCATCCAGCTCTGGTTTCGAACAGGAGCCCGGAAGTTCGAAATTATTTACATCTGTAGGGAATGTGGAGGCATCTGCTATCAATTTCTCCATAAACGGGTCGGCCCCTTTAGCCACAGCGCTGATACAAAGTTTTAGGCTGTCCATGCATTTTTCTTGAATCGAGTCAACATTCTCACGTACTTGGGATATGCAGTTTTCGCCAGCTTCTCCATGTGACTTTTTACCATATAACATTCTTCGTTCTAATGTTGAAAGTACATCGCTGGCACGCTTTTTATTCTCTTGAACATTACGCTTAAGTCGGGTTGATATTTTTGTGATCAGACCTTTCAGAATTGTGCCAACTTTTCTAATTGCATACTTAACCTGCATGGTTAATTTCTTTTCTCTTTTGGTCTGTGAGTGTTTAACTTTAACAACCGTTTTCAATAGTAACGTTTTGCTGGCTGCCTCGATCTTTTTCGAGATTGCAATCATTGTACTCACAACCGAACTGCCTTTCTTCAAAATATGTTTTTGCATTTCAGCAAGCACATCTCTGAGATCCCCTAAAACCACTTGTACATCGACAGGCTCAGCATCATCATCATCGTCCTCCTTTGTAACCGATGGTATCTCCTCCTCTTCGTCTTTGCCAATACCTTCGTTGCCATGAGCCAAGACGGTCTGCAAAATTCCCAACGCCAACAGTAGCATCCACAATTTCATGATTTCAATTTTTTTTGCGCACACAACTAATCAAAATTAACTGAACTCAAAACATCTTTTGAGAGCTTTTTATAGTCAAAATTATTGAATTTTCCCATTTAATTATTCTATCAAAAACACTTGTACCAATTGTGCAAGCACAAAAATAAACACGGTACGTGTTGCTTAAACAACATCAGCTAATAGTTCAGCTGAAGATAAATATTTAAAATTATTGAATTTATTTTTGTACTTATTTTGCGTGTTCGATTGATTGTTCTTTTTTTTCGCTGCTTGTTTTCATATGAAATTGAAGAACAGAAAAATTTTGCTAACGTAAATGTCTCTAAATGAGTAAAAAATTTCTTTCATTGGTTGGTTTTTTTTTAGTATTTTTATTGTCAATTATATTTGCTTAACTGAATTTACAAAAAATCGATCGTCATATCTTCGAATAGAAGAAGTTTTTGAATCGAGTGTGTGTGTACTCCCTCCCATACACTTATTTTTGTGGAGGGACATTTTTATTTTTGATAATATCCCTTTTCAGATTTGGTTTAGTTCATTTTTTCTTGTTCGCTTTTTATTATGCATTCTTTTGAGTTAGTTTTCAAAATTGCCTCCATTTTTTATATATCATTGGCTTCACTTTGAATTTTATTATTTTTTTATGATTTATTTTTGTTTTTTTTTCACTTTACTTTAAGTTTTAGAAAAATTTGTTTCAATATTGAAGGATTTTTAATTAAAATTAATTTTAAATGATAATTCTAAAATATCATTATCATCTGAAGCAAATTTTCCAATATATGACGAAGCCGGCGCCAAATTTAAATTCAAATTCAGCCATTTTGACATGCGAGATCTGTTCAAAAAGTATCGCGAATTTTGAATTTCCGCGGGTTATGTATATTTGATTTTCGATTTTTTTTTGTGGCTTATGTTGGTACTCATGTCTTTCACTGATGCCGACAAGTTCGGCCATTTTGAATGTTCAGTTAATTTTTGACAGCTACAGCTTTGCTTGCACGTGTTTTGGCTCTTCTTCGATTTTTGCTTAATTTCGACCAAAAACCGCATCGCATTAACATTACTAAGGAGCTGTTGGACTCTGTCCGAGACGACCCAAATTTTCTCCAAAGGGTCACAACTGTTGACGAATCATAGGTCTATGGTTATGACGTGGAAACCAAAGCTCAATCATCCCAATGGAAGCTGCCGGCCGAGCCACGACCGAAAAAAGCGCGCCAAGTTCGGTCGAATGTGAAGGTTTTGCTTACAGTTTTCTTCGATTGCAGGGGTGTGGTGCATCATGAGTTCTTGCCACAGGGTAGAACGGTCAATAAGGAATATTATCTGCAAGTTATGCGCAAGTTGCGCGAAGTAATCCGCCAGAAACGCCCGAATTTGTGGAAAAACAAAAATTGGCTTTTGCACCATGATAACGCCCCTGCTCACGCATCGTTGCTTGTGCGCGAATTTTTGGCCAAAAACAACATACTAATAATGTCGCAGTCACCGTATTCTCCAGATCTGGCCCCCTGTGACTTTTTCTTGTTCCCAAAACCGATTCTTTGATCCATTTTTTGGAAGACGAGCCAAAACACGTGCAATCAAAGCAGCTGTCAAAAATTAACTGAACATTCAAAATGGCCGAACTTGTCGGCATAAGTGAGAGACATGAGTACTAACTTAACGCCACAAAAAATCAAAAATCGAATATACGTACCCCGAGGAAATTCAAAATTCATTTTACAAATTGATAATAAATAAAATTTCATATAAACTTACCTTCAGTGATGTAAATTTTAAAAGAATTTAGCTTAAATAGCAGAAAAGATTTAAAATAGTTTTCTTGGAATAGTATATTACGACGTATGGTAGAAAAGTAATTGGACAGAAACGTTGTTCCGACTCTTCGTAGCAGTGCTGGAAGGTTTCAACTTCTTTGTTTAAAGAGCGACAGTATCAAGGTGATGTCCTTTCAAGTGTCTGCCAAAATCAACTGTACAAAGAAAGACGGACAAACTTTCAAATATTTTTTTTAAGTTAGTGAGCAAACACGTTAAACGGATTTAGATCAAGTAATCAAAAAAATGATCAAAAATCATTTTTCTGAACCATTTAAAAATTTTTTTTCATGAAAAACTTGGTTAATCGACGGTTTGATCTTACAAGAACTCAACACTGTTTTCACGTTTTCAGCAGCTTCTGATGTTAAAAGCCTCCCTAAACGAAGTTTGTCCTCAACCGCTTCTCAGCTCTGAAAAAACTACTTTATGCTATCGACTTCCGTATACACCACTTAACAAAAATCACTTAACCGGATTGTACTTTACGATTACTTTTCTACTACACCTTACATAAAATATCTCAGGTTGAAGGATTAAAAACGTGTTATTTAACTCGTGGTTCGGAAAGTACAGGCCTGTCATTTGACAGCTGTCAAAATCATATGTCCGCGATCATATTTTTTTTAGCATATAGCTAACAATTTAACATAAAAAATTGTACAAACTTTCTGCAAAATCAAAATTGCCATAAAAGGGGCTCTGAAGACCCACAAGTAAATCTGGATTTCCAAGAAAAGTGACTATCTGATGTGAATTTTAGTCTTAAGATATTATTAGTTCATACAATGAAAAAGGAGAAATAATTACTGCCAATTTTGAGTGATATGACCATAAGGTAACTAATTTTTATAGCCTTAACTTGATTACGGCATCGCAAGCCACACAACATAACAAAGTTTCGCTGTATTTTGCAAAATGTTCCCAGGAATCGTAATTTCGAGTTTTCTTTGTGGAACTTCCAAAGCACCAAAGTGAGATTTATTGCCATCAGAGTTTTTCTTATGGAACTTCACAACAGATCGAGTTTACACAGTAAATCTTAAAATCTTAAAGTACTTAAAAACCAACCGCTGTCAAGTAATAACCGAATTAAAGCCCAAAATGTGCGAAAAACTCTTATCATTTTACATGTTGAATTATTTAACTTAAAAAATTGTACAAACTTTCTGCAAAAGCAAAATTGTCATAAATGGGGCTCTGAAGACCCACAAGTAAATCTGTATTTCCAAAAAAAGTGACTATCTGATGTGAATTTAAGTCTAAAGATATTATTGGTTCATACAATGAAAAAGGAGAAACAATTACTATCAATTTTGAGTGATATGACCATAAGGTAACTAATTTGTATAGCCTCAACTTGAAACCTTAGACCACTTAAAACCAACCGTTGTAAAGTAATAACCGAATTAAAACCCAAAATGTACAAAAAAAATCATTAAAAATAATGGCAACGTTCAAGAAATATAACAAACTAATTATCTGAATTTTAAATATATTTTATTTGACTTTACTTTCCAAACTACAAATTGGATAATCCATTATAAATTTTTGAAAAAATCTTTATTGGCTTTTATGTTCATTTAAATTTTTGAAAGAAATTTTTCTATCAACTTATAATTTATCTAAATATCTAAAATATTTGAAGGATATTTTTGTATGCATTAATAGAATAGAAAATATAGTACCTTATTTAATGGATTCGCTAATATTCAATTAAAGAAGAAGCAGAAGAGGAAAAAAAAGACTTTCTTAACTTTCCAAAAATAAAATTAATAAATTTCTAAATCTTATGCGATTCTATTAAAAATTACTTAAAAATTTTAATTGAAATGATACACTTTCACCAAAATAGTAAAATAAAGAAAATTAACCGAAAGTGGAAAATCAAAATGAAATTTATCTATTTCTAATATTCACAATGAAATATTTCATTTTCATTTATCTACTAAATTTGATACAATCTATTAAAACACCAAATATTCTTAATTGAATGCAATTCGGTTTAATTTTCTCTCTTTGTGGGAAGATTATTATTGGATAAAATGGAAAACAGTATACGAAGTGTAAGTTTTTTTTTTAAATGTCCAGAAAACTTTAAAGAATTAATGCGTATATAAAAGTTTTCAAATTACGGAAACAAACCAAAAAGAAGATATGCAACGTCATCTAATGGAAAATCATGCTTCATTTTGAATGAAATTTATTTACATGCTAAATTAAAGTTAAAGGAAAAAAAACCAAAAACAATTATTATTAAATACTTAATAATCTAAGTAGTAATTTTTATTAATAGCATTTGGACACCAACTTTCGGTAACTCCGATACTAAATGTGACGACGACATCTTCGAAATTTACTGTGTCTGTAAATTAGTTTAATGTTTTTTAATTAACTGAATAAAAAGGGCAACATCCGCAAGGCTAGTAGTTATTTTTTTTTTAAATAAGTTTTTAATTATGAGATAATAAATTCTGAATTTGAAAATTATCCAAAACAAATATACTTTTTTTCTAAAATTTTAGCTCTTAAGTTTCAGTTATTAGTCCAAATATTATTTTAGCACCATTTTGAATTAATACAAAGCCTTGACAAAGTTCAAGTTTGAAATTTAAGTAAATTTCATCCAAGTTAATTCAGCATAATTAATAATAAAAATTTACTCGACTTAGAATAAGCCCACACTTTTGATTTTATTGGTGGAATTTTGCGTAGAAGAATCACTACCATTTTTAGATACTCACAAAAAATTACGTTCAATACTTTAACAACGGCCATAGTATTGGAAATGATGTGAATGGGAGAATAGTTTTAAATAAAATTGTGATCGTTCAACAAAAATTCATTGAATCACAGCGTTTCCGAAGCGTTTAAGCCATTCAGTCACGAACTACAATACTACGAAAATTTCGAAGCATTTAATAATTTCAGCATCCACATCACGTTTTTCTTTTACGATCCAAAATCCAACCCACTCTATACCGTATACCATATATGTATGGAAGTGGTAGGTAACACACACATACCCAATGAAGTCCTACTAGCAAAATTAGAATACGATTTTTATTCGAAATTCCAGTTAATTCATAAAAAGAAACTTAAAAAAAAATTCCAATAATTTTTTCTTCGACTTTTCGATAGTATTTTGTTATTTTTGAATTTGTAGATAGAATTTTTTTTAAAAAATTTTTATTGATAAATTGAAAATAATTTAACCGATAAAAACTATTATATTTTTTAAATGATAAATAAAGAAACGAAACGAAATTGTATTGTATATTCAAGAACAGATAAATTCTGATATGGAATTAAAAATTTTAAGTTAGAAAAAATTTCATATATTTTTCTTGAAAATGGAATTTGGAATTTTCGATTCAGCATTCAATTCTATCGAGAAAAAGAAATATTAGGTATTTTTTTGAGCTGATTTAAAAAAAATGAAATTTTAGCCAAAAAAGATAATCTTTGATATTAGTGTTTGAAAATAAGAGATTAAAATGGAACCCACATACTAGACCAAAAAAAACTTGAAGCCACTTGACGTTACCTACAACTTCTTAGATTACTAGACAAACGCTCGAAACTAAGAATAAAAAGTAAACTTTTAATATACAATAAAATTATAAAACCTTTTTGGACATATGAAATGGAATTGGACTTTGGGGTTCAACGAAACGTTCCAATTCCTACCGCGTCCAGGCGTTACAATCTAAGATCCTCCGTAAAATTGTTGAAGCCCACTTTTATGTTCGTAACAACATAATACATCGTGATATAAATGTTTCCTTTGTTCAGGATCTGTGTATTTCCCGCTATCAAAAATTTCACTCCCATTTATCCTATCATCGCCCCCGAAAAAACTGATCGTAGACTTAAGAGACAATGGCCTCGAGATTTTCTAGAGGAATCTATGTTAACTTCCGTTAGTTGGAGAAACACCGATGAGTATTTACTCCAACTTCATGATGCACAAGATTGTAAATTAAAATGTTACGTAAATCTGCTTGTTACAATACAATTATAATTGTAGATAAAAAATTAAAAAAGTGTTTAAAAATGATCGCTTTTTTTGAGTAAATCCAGTTTCCCATGCGTCAATTCTTGCGGGTTTCCCATACGTCAATTGTTGAGGGTTTCTAAGACGTCAATTTTTATGGTGTTAATTATTGCTGGCTTACAAAGCGTTAATTCTTATGGCGTCAATTGTTATTGGCTTCCAAGGTGTCAGTTGATGCTGGCTTCCAAAGCGTCAATTTTTGCTGCCTTCCCGTGCCACAATTGTTGAGGGCTTCCAAGCTAGATTTTTCTAGCTTCTCAACACGTAAATTTTTGCTGGCTTCATATGCGTCAATTGTTGAGGGTTTCCAAGGAGTCAATTATTATGGCGTCAATTTGATGCTGCCTTCAAAGGCATCAATTCTTATGGCGTCAATTGATGCTGGGTTCCAAGGCATCAATTCTTATGGCGTTAATTGTTACTGGCTTTCAAGGCGTCAATTTTTGCGGGTTTCCCATGCGTCAATTGTTGAGAGTTTTCAGGACGTCAATTCTTATGGCGTCAATTTTTACTGACTTCCAAGGCGTCAATATCTGCTAGCTTGTCAGAAAACAATAACAATTACTTATAACCCTACAGAAAATAATCCTGTAGTGTCAAATTGGACGATCTTGACACTGAATTCACAAATACAACATTTGTTGCCAAATTCTCTATTAATTAAATCGATGGTTTTGCGATATGTATGGGCAGTAGCGCCATCCAGCTAGAACCACATATCGTCCAAGTCTACGTCTTCCATGTTTTAAAAAAAAATTATCGTGCTTCATGGCACGGTAACGCTGTACATTGATCGTAACGTGACCTACCGCTAAATTTTGGAATAAATAGAATCCCAACAATGCCGCCGGTGTTCAAGCAACACCAAACAGTACATTTTTGTACATGGAATTATGTCTCCAATATCTTTTGTGAATTTCTCTCTTTCCAAAAATGACAATTTTATTTATAAACAAAATAATTGTTCCAAAAATTATCCTCATTTAGCGATGAAACAGCAAAATTTTCTTCCAGGAATTGACGACTTATTTTCGAAGTACATTTAGATAATTTGGAAACGTTCTTTAAGTGTGAATCTGTCCATTATGAAATGACAAACTATTTTGAGTAATAATCATCCACAAACTTTGAGAGATGACAGCTGATTTGACAGCTAACCCTATCGGAAGTTCTATTATACCAAAAAAAAAAAAAAAAAAAACGGCAAAATTCTATAAAAAAGTTCAATTTATTGTTTTCGTTAAATATTTTCCATTTAATATTTTTGAACATAAATCCGCTGATAAAAGATTGTAATTTTAACTAAAATATTGGGTTTTTCGTGCATGTGTGTCATTAATATTTTTCCACATAAAAGCTGTGTAAACATTTATTTTTGTTATATTTTCAAAAACATTTTCGCATTCAAAAAAGAATACAAACCCCATGGCAGTAATAAAAATCATATTTAGTGAAGAAATTCTTGAAAATAACTGAATTGTTATATATAATTTATAAAAAAATCAAATATAATTTATAAAAATAAAAGAATTGCTTGCACTTGACTTTCGATTCGCCATGGTTAATTTTCCACTGTTATGGTTAATTTTCCGTCTCAACGAACACATTGAATTAAAAACCTGACATAGTGAAAGTGATGAACTTTTATTTTATTTCTTTAGAAGTAATAAAACTTTTATTGTTTATATGAACAAATATTTGAATACCACAAAGAACATGGCAGAATGTTCGGTATTTTTTTAATATTTTCTGTTATTAAATAATTTAAGTTTTGTCACACTTTCTTATGTATCTTATAATATCAGAGGTATTAAATTTTATTCTATGAATAAAATATTTTGTGATTTAGTAATTAGAACACTATCAAAGTTTATTTGTGAATTTAGAGATCCTCAACTTGTTATTAAAAGAAAATAATTTTTTTTTTAGTAAATGCTTTGAAAGAAAAATATTTTCAGAAAATACAATAAATGAATCAATAATTAATAAAAGTAAAAACAGAAAAACGCAAATTGTTATAACGGATGATTTTTAAGGTGTTTGGTTTCCAAATTTCCAAAAAAAACACAGAAATTATACAAAAGTGCATTTTTAATGGACAAATCAATGCTTGCCATTTACTTTTTAAAGATTAGTTTATGTAAATGTTGAGATAATCTATTCGAGAGGTCCAATTTTAAACCACTTTTTCGAGCATCTCGGCTGGTATGTAACTAACAACACGTGTAATGTGGTCTTCCAAGGATGAAAGCGACGCTGGTTTATCGACAAAGACTGACTTTACGTAGCCCCATAAAAAATAGTCCGCAGGCGTCAAATCGTGCGATCTATGGGGCCAACTAACTGTCAATATGTCCATTGTTTGACATGCTGTGTGGCATGTAGCGCCGTCTTGTTGACACCACATATCGACCAGATGCGTTGCTTGCAATTTGGGCAAAAAAAGTCGGAAAACATCGAGCGATAGCGGGCGCCATTGACGGGTAACGTTGCGGCCAGCGTCATCTTTAAAGAAATATGGGTGGATGATTCTTCAAACAGTGCAGTTTTTTTGGTGCAATGGCAGTTCTTGTTTTGCCTGTAGTTGTTGATCAGACCAAATGCGTTAAAAAAACGGATTATCCTTAAGTTGTTCTCCTGAAAACTCGACACTTTGGCAGGTCGTTCGGCTGCAGTTCTTGCACGAGCTGTATTTCATACTAACTCATCTCTCAATATGTCCATTTTTTCACGTGCTGTGTGGCATGTAGCGCCCTCTTGTTGAAACCACATGTCAACCCGATGCAGTTCTTGCATTTGGAAGGAAAAAAAGTTCGAAATAGTCGAACGATAGCGGGCACCATTGACGGTAATGTTGCGGCTAGCGTCATCTTTAAAGAAATAGCAAAGGTTGACCGGCTGCAGTTCTTGCACGAGCTGCATTTTATACGTTTTCAGACCAAGTATCTTGCGTAAAATCTTTCATATAGTCGAGTAATACAATCCGTATGGCTGTGACCAGCGACGGATTGTCAAACCGCGGTCTTCACCAAAACGCTGCGGCAGCAACATTTTCCTCTGTACGCACTCTACATATACGGTTTGGTGGTTTGATATCCAATAGCGTCAAATTGCTTCGTGCAAGCATAAAATGGTCAAAGTGCGCGAAATACATTTTTCACAGAGCACAAATTTTGATAATGAAATTAAATAATTTGTAAGTATTGTTTAAGTGTAAGTAAAAATGGTAATGCTAATTGTGCACTTTTGACTTTGACACACGTCACGTGTCACGCATGGTTTGCCCAAAATAAAAATATAAAAAACAAAACAGCAAAATAACCACCCGATACTTAAATCATATTTTAAATTATATCAAATTAAATTGTTTTTAAAATAGAATTTATTAAGATTCGTTTGCATATTGTCTCATCGCATAAACTCATACAAATTAATAAAATCTTCATAAAAAAAATTGGTGAATATGAAGAAGAAAAATCGTCGATCAAATAATATTTGCAAATCTTAATCTTAATTATTTTGATATTTATTCAAATCATTGCCCAAATCATAGTCTCGTATTTTTACAAGGCATTTATATTCTTTTTTTTATATTTACGACAATAGTCGTAAAAAAACATTATTCTCTACTATCACGTTTTATTTAGAATTTATGTAAATTGTAGAAATTGTTTGGTATTAAAGCGACTACAAAGCCTATTTTCGTTTTATTGCAGACACTTGAAGAAGAGCTGCTGAGGAGATAATATTTTACTGACATAGACTCTTTACAGTTTAATGTAAAATATTCACTATATATTCCGTCAGTATTCGAAGCTTTTTCGTATATTAATAGTTATGAATTTTCATAATTATCATTTGCCATGCAAAATTAACATATTTATTTGATAAAAATGTACAAACTTCAAACGTGATAATTTTTTAATGAATGAATAAATTCGAAAGTTAAAAAATAACATGTAGTAATTCATTTGTAAACTTACATTAACTGTTTTAGTTGGAGTTACAGTAATATCCTTAATGGGTAACCACATTTCTTCCGTCAGAAATTGCTTAGTTTGCTGATACTCTTTGAACATTTTTGGTTCCAAAAAACAACTAACTGATCCTATATTTAAAAAAAACGAATATTTTAATTAGTAGCTCATCAATATAATTAATAGTATTTTACCTATATTTCGATTCATTTCACTTTTTGTTAATTGCAAAGGCTGAGCTCCTTCCTGGGGTTTTTCTTCTGATGTCTTTTCTTCTGTTTCCTTTGAATTTTTTGCACTATTAAAAAGTGCGGTTCCTTTACTTCGTAACGATCTGTAGGTACCTTTAAAACGATTGAATCCATACTTAAAATAAAGAAAATAACAAACAAAAAGTACCAATAAATATATTGATGAAATAATAAATTGGTAAAAAGCACTTACATTTGCTGGCAATTCTAAAAGTGCAAATACTGTAAAAACGACAAATTGTCCTTGTAAATATTTCGCTGGCAATGTTTCGTAGGTATCAAATTCCTTTGAGTAAGTTTTGATCGATGATCTTAGTTAAAAAAAATAAGAAAAATCATAAATAAGATAATTTAATTAATAATTGTGCATATAAAATTACGAGAATTACTCACTTTGTCTGTGATACTAAAGGAAATTTAAAGTCTTCGTCAAATTTTGGCCATGATGATGTCGAAATATTGCTATCGTACCGTGTATTTCCAGGAAATAATTTCACCTGAATTATAAAAACATAAAAGTAGTATCTTCCCACTTGAAAATAAATAATTATTTTTATACGAAATTCTTTAGCTTCTATCTAACCTTAGATTAAAGAATATCTGGATAGGCCCGTACGTACGTCAGATTTTCGTATATGTATACGTAATTTTCTGGCTTAATTATTACAGAAGCGGCGAGAAATCGTAACGCTTGCATATTTTTGTGTAGATTTTTTTATGTAAACATGATACCCACTGACATCTAGTTTTCTTAATAGAAATTTATTGAGTACTAAAAGCATCCATTTTAACCCATTTATTTCCAAAGAAAAATATAATTTAAACACAACGACAGGTAATGTTTATTTTTTGTACAATCTTTTGATATGAAATAGAATTATATTTAAGGTTTATTATTAATTTTGGAAATATCAATCAAATATGAAGCGCCTGAATTTTGTAGACTTTCGGCAAGTTTTTAAACACGCCATTCTCCATGAAAGTGGTAGCATACCGAAATGCTTGCATACTTTTGTTGTTTTCAAAGCTGTTATTTTGACACTTATCGGAAAGTGTAGTTTTTATCTTTTTTGAAGTATTTACGAAAAATTAAGTATTTATATAAATAGTTATATTATTGATAACATTTAAAATAAGAAGTTTTTATTGGTGATAATTCATCGGAAAATTTCGTTTATGATGTGCCTAAATGGCTTTTAATGATTTATTTGGTCCAAAAAGTGTTAAAAAAGTGAAATGTTCGTTATTCAATAAATGAAAGAAAAATGTGATGTTGACAGTTCAATATTTGCCAGGAAATAGTTCAGTGCCAGCGTACGTAGTGTGTGTAAGGAAATTTAAAGGAAATTAAGTGCAGATGGGTTAAATAAATAATTTTAAGTGACCATGATTATTTATTTAACCCATTTTGTTTTAATAAATAATATGTAGTGAAATAAATAAAAATAAATAATATTTTCTAAATAGAATATTGTGTTTTATTGCAAATTACCAAAAACTAATTCCATCAAACAACAAAATCCACAATATTAAAAAAAATCTATTTGTTTACGCATAAATGACATGACATATGAAAATAGTTTTAAGCGAACCGGTTTAATCGCACTAGTGAAGTTTAAAATTGGCCCCTACTAATTTACGCCGTTTCTGTTATTTTGCATCATGTGTGCGCGTTCTTACGAATGCATTTCCAACCCAATATTTGTCTATTAGATTATTTCTCAAAACTGGTAAAAACACAACAGGAAAAGAATCATTACAAAAATTTTATTATGAATTAATTTAATAAGGACTTTTTTTATAATTTGCAGATAAAAATTAATTTCAGATTTTTTTCCATTAAAACGAGGAGTTACAGAAAAGTAGTGAAATTGTGCAATCTAGTAGCAGCTCCAAAATGGATGGAGTTCTATTCAAAAAGAAATTCTGAGTTAAGTGGCCAATCATTTACAAAGAAAGGTAGAAAAATAAAAGGACTGAAATCACTGATAGTTATCTGGCAAATCTGCGGACTTTTCCTCCACAAAGGTAGTATGTTAGTCCCTCATAGACATGCAGCACAAACTTCAACGTAAAGTATTTTTGTAATGCGTTAGAAAACATGGAACAGCGAAATTTTAAGCAGTCATCAAATTTTGTGTTATTTTTATAAAGAATTGCTGGTTATTCAAGAGAATGGGGAAGTCGGGCGTTTATTTCTTTCGGTAAGTTGATATCTTCATTTTTACTTAAGAAATTAACAAAAATTTAGTTTGTGATATGTTTAATTGGTTTTTAATGATTTATTTGGTCCAAAAAGTGGTTAAAAAGTGAAAAGTTCATCATCGAATAAATGTAAACAAATGTGATGTTGGCAGTTCAATGTTTACCAGAAAATAGTTCAGTACCGGCGTACGTAAAGTATGTGTAAGAAAATTTACGGGAAAGAATTTTTTTAAAAAGCAAAAAATACTTTAATTTCTGTTAGTTCTTAATTGAAAAAGTAAATGTATATTCATATGTTAACATTACAGGTTTGCACAAAGATATAGTTGGGGGAGAAGTGGATTAGCAGGAATCATGACATTGTTTGCTCGCTGCACTTTCATAGACCAAACATTAAAGTAGGCGCGGGCAGGAGTAGATTGGAAAAAATGCTATTCCTCCCGTATTTGGTATATGGAAAAGCCACACCGTAAATTTTAATACTACAGAATTAATAATTATGAAATTATAACGCATTGAAATCATTTTTGTAGGAATTCGGGCAATCGTCATCAAAATAGGAAAAGGCTGAAAATGAAACAGTAAATTGTATGAATTGTATTTTTTTTTGTTTCATTTTAAAAAGGAGTTCATGCAGGATGTCTTTTTAATAATGCTTAGCAGGAAAATGAACATGTAATTTTAAAACAACGGTTGATATATAATTTTGGCTTAATTATTTTTATTTTTTAGGTTACTCATAGCAGCACAGAACGTGAGGGCATGTATTCAGCTGCAGGAGAGGAAGAATTTAATTCAACGCATGTTTGTGTAAGTAAAGTAACCCCGTTGAAATTCTTACGTAGTAACACATTTATATACATATTTATATTTGTATATGCTCTTCCAATTTATAATTCTGTTTTAATAAATAATATATAGTGAAATAAATAAATAATATTTTATAAATAGAATACTGTGTTTTATTGCAAATTTCTAAAACTAATTCCATCAAATAACAAAATCCACAATATTAAAAAAAATCTATTTTTTTTACGCATAAATGACATCACATATCAATATGGTTTTAAACGAACCGCTTTAATCGCACTAGTGAAGTTTAAAATTGGCCCCAACTGATTTACGCCGTTTCTGTTATTTTGCATGTGTGTGCGTTCATACGAATGTATTGCTAACAAAATTTGGACAGATTTTTTGTGTAGAGGCCTATCGAGGTTGTTCTATAATCTAAGCTTCTAACGCTCTCACAAAACCATTGGACATTATTTTTATGTACTTTTTAATTTTTCTTTATTTTTTCTATTAATTATTTTAATTACTTTTTTTATTTTTATTTGTGTTTTTTTCTATTAATTATTTAAATTACTTTTTTTGATTTTAATTTCTTTACTTTTTGAGTAAAGTTTAGCTCACCTTAACAATATAACCTTGGACAGATTTAAATCCGAACAATGATGGTAGATGGCGGGCTCCTATCAAATGCACACTTAACTCAGGCACACCACCCGAAGCTTTTGCCGAAGCCGACTTTTTGCTGGAGCCACAATGCCCAGATAAATCCAATGAAAGTTTAAATCCAACTTCAGGCTCTAAGCTGCCTGTGTTCTTATTGTCCGGTGTTTGCTCTGGAGAGGCGGCCGTTACAAAAACTGACTTCAGTCTGCTCAGTGCTGACGACATTCCGATATGCGTACGGTTTTTTTAAAAGCACTTTACCGAAATTTTTGTCTCACTTTTTTTGCAATAAATGTTCGCGCTTTTTTTTTGTTGAAATCAAATTTTAAATTCAAAATTTTTTTATTTTCGTTAAACTAAAGTGTCAGTGGAAGGTCATTCGTTATTTCTTTTATTTAAACAAAATTTTTTTTTGTATTATTCAAGCGACAATTACCCATTAACTGATGGAATTTAGTTTCATGGTCTACGTAGTATGCGATAATTCAATATGATCGTGAATGTTTAACACTCACAATAATATCAGAGCCTAGTGAGATCCATAAAATACACAGTGACCGCAACGGAGGTAACAAGTTGTATGAGCAACAGTTGGAAGTGAGTAGTGGATGGGAATGTATGTACTTCGGTCGCAATGATGAACAAGCGAACAAAACAACTCACTAAATATGGTGATCTAACAATGACATAGTAGTAACTCTGCGTATACCGATCCAGTACAGCTAGGTCTCTACAGTAGGAGGGACGGGATCAAGTGGAAAATATAAATTTATTTTCATGATAGCATTCTGGCATTCCAGAGCTGAACGATATACAACGAACGAAGAAGACACCACCAGTTAGTTAGTTGTGCAATACTGTTTGAACTGTAGTTAAATCTTGAAAAACGTCGTGCGTTTTGATGATATTGGGTTGGGATGGTTCATATTTATCGGAACCTATTAGTGAATCATTAGAAAAAAACAGGTATTCTGTATACCCACCACCTACCCTCAAGACTTGTGTAGACTATCTTATAAATTATACAGATTAGATAATTCATCTTCTTCTAATCATCTCTGATTGTATAACTTCCAGAGGTTTACATGTTTTTCAACACTGCAGGCAGGTGTGGTACGACGAATGCTTGTGAATTTTCTATTTTATTCTCTTCTTCTTCTTATTTTAAGCTCTTTTAAATAATGCAGTAATGAAATATTATGATAATAAAATGCTTTTCTGTAAATATTGATAATTAATTTTGTTTATTTACAATTCACTTGGGTATTTTTTTTCTTAAAATTCATTTTTAATAATATTTATTACTAAACATGTAAATTCTTTGCATTTACAACAACTAAACGACAACACGTCCTCGGGGCCCGCTCTACATACAAGACACGCAGACTTATTTTATAAATTTTATTATTATTGTCGTCGGAGTTGTAAAACTTTGTATTTTCTTTGATGTTTTACCTATTATAAGAAAATATCCTCCAATACAAGAATAAATTTTAAAAGCAATTTTTTTTTTCAAAATACAACTATTTCCCAGCATTGAAATTGTTTATATTAAATAACAAGCCTTTGAAATGGAAATTGAATTTGATTAAGTAAAATCAACGTATCTATGTACTTTTAGGAATTTTTAGATAGTAAACGAGATAACCTTGGATTTATTTATTACATATTTCCTGGTTTAAACTATCTACATATGATAAAATCGTCTTATTACAATGACAAAAGAAAAATTATTTACTATTTTAATTGTAGATAATTATTTTAAATGTATTTTTTACTTTTAGCTAGTCGAAAAGTACAATAATACAAATTTCTCAGGTACTTAAAAAAAATAAGACTGTTTGCTTTTAAGACTTTTATTCTTCATGATAATATGATCATATGGATTTTTGTTGTTGTTATTTTTAAACAAATACCAATAAAAGAAAAGTAAATTCTTTTAATCGCACACTTGTTAATGTTGTGGAAATTTTTGATTACATCAAATTAAGAGACATAATTTTGAAGAAATACTCAAAACAACGTCTTATCTAAAAATAGTCTCTGATTGCCTAGTAAAATTATCAACAAAGTACACACGATGATGACACATCCAAGTATTTTTTTAGTCTAAAACACTATCAATTCAAAGAATGATATCTAAAACAATAATTTATCTAATAGCACAAAACTAATATTTATTGCAATAATGGTTTTTTTTGTACATTTTAAATATTGTACTTTCAGCCCGGAAGTAATGGAATTCATCAACAATCCAAGTTGGTAATTTATTTCGGTTCATATTGTTTTGTTTATTTACTGAACTATGAAAATATGATTTCACAAAAATTTTGTAACATTATTAAAACGATCTTAATAACATCGCTTTGTATACTCGTATAGTACAGAAAGAGACGGGACTATTACTTTTGTTGAGATGAAAACAGCAACTTAGCGGCGGCCGATCGCGATCGAATCAATTTAACGCGAAGACACTAATTGAACTGAACAACGAACGGGTGACTGCGGCCGCGGGACTATTGCGATCGATGTCGGTTGTTGGCGGCGGCCGAAAATAAGAACACCGCGTACGAAAACCGTTCGACCGACTGGCAATTATTGTTCCGATTACAAAAATATGTCTCGACTTGGGGCTTGGTGGTTGTTGATATGAAATTATGTATTTCTCCAGTCGATCGCACATCTTCGAAGACAGCAAAAATGCTATTGTAAAAAAATAAATTCGTCAGTATTTGTTTTGATCAACAATATCGGTGATTATATGCACAAATTCACAATAAACGAAGCACGATCAAAGAAAATGAAAAAAACAAATTTGAAAAGAATCTGATAGTCCCCAACGTATGCATTTATGCATGTTATTCCTTATCAAAATAAAAACGAAATTCATTTTTCCTGCTTCACCTATTTATTCAAGGGGAAGAAAGAAACCGAATACGTCGGTCGCCAGGTCAATTGCTCACAATCGCATACACGTACACCTACAATTTTAGCTTTCTTGCGAAATTTTCTTAACCATAAACGAGCGGAAATTAAACAAGCCCCACACATATACAGACATGGTTGGTATTATCAGTTTTCGGTTTTGATAAGAAAAATAATTCAATATTTTCAATTTATCAGTACCAGTACACAATAATACTTCGATTAATTTTGTTTCGAAATATTTCGGTTATCATCCATTAAGGTAAGGTGGGTAATTTGGTAATTAAAACGATTTTATGGAATGTCGCTGGTTCCTTTCTTACAGTCAAAAATAAAAATGGTTTGCTCTTAAAATTAGCAACTATATCAAAGTCTAGATTAAAAGGTAAATGATAAATTCATGATTAGTAAGCTTAGCAAAAAATACATTTTTCGAACTTATCGAAAATTTTAAATCAATATTTTTGTAATTGCATAATTCAGATATGAAATTAAATTAATTATTTTTGGAAACAGTAAAAAAATATACAATAAAACAACGAATTACATTTTTTCATAATACAAATAAAATGATTTATGTCTACAAACTTTGGTTTATATAATCTGCAGATACGTCGTTTATTATTAATATTTGAAGTATATAATTTGGATTTTTTTAAAGTGTATTTAGCAAAAATGTGCTGAAAATACTCTTCAGCACATTTTTGCTAAATACTCTAACTTTATTGGGATTTTTTTTAAAGTGTTAAAATGAATGAAACTTTTTTTTTTTATGTATAAGGTAGTCGGAAGCCCCGCCGATTCTTTGTTATTTTTACCAAAATATTTACAAAAAATCTGTAAAAAAAATTAGGCATTTTTTTGTTAAAAAGTTTTTAAAATATACATAAATAAAATTTGCCGCATTTTTAACATTTTTCATTAAAGTTGCGAAGAAGTGGATAATTTCACTTTGAAGAGGTTTTGCTCTTTATTAAAAAATATGTGTCGAAAATAAATCAACATTTGTGTCTTGTTTTATGCGAATTTGACGTAAGCAATTTTGCTTATGACGTATTCACCATGTGATAAATAAGCCTCATAGTTGAGGAATTTTTTTTCTCAAAAAATCACCATCCAAAGTCTCTTATTCTTATGGTCAACATTACGTAATGGCAAATCACTTAGGCTATAGAAAAACTGGATAGATCTCTATACAAAAAAATACATCCGTAAGAATGCACGCACACGCATAATAACAGAAACGGCGTAAATCACAGGGGGCCAATTTTAAACTTCACTAGTGCGATTAAAGCGGTTCTTTTAAAACCATTTTTTTCATATGTGACGTCATTTTAATGCGTAAACAAATCGATTTTTTTAATATTGGGGATTTTGTTTATGGTTTTTATAATAACTCGTGGTTAATTATAACATATTTTATTTATTTTTATTTACATATTCATTTTAATTGAATTTAACCCTAACATAGATAAGTTAAATGCGATCTGTTTTTATATTAATTTTATTATGCTACGTGTGTTGCTGACGGGTGTTCTCGTACGACTGATGTTCTCATACAACCGATGTTCTGTGTGCACGTTCAGTTATAAGTGCACGTTGCCACATGTGTGTGCATGTTTCAGTTATAAGTGCACTTTGCCACATACTCCCCCACCAGTGACTTGCTCACGTTATAAAGTGAACGAATCCGTTCGGTGGACGAATAATTCTCCCTGAACGTGTTTGTTCCGGTGATAATGTTTTTATCAGTGTGCCATTTGCGGCAAAAAATTGATAACCATCGGCGTTTGAAGTGCTACCGTAGTAGGCCTTTGGAATAACTGATGTGTCAGCACCCGTGTGGATCAAATATTTTGTGTTGCTTTGGCGATCAAAAATGAAAAGACGTTTACTTTTCGAGGTGTCCACTTCGCTCGTCATTGTTTCGGAAGTGGAATTAATTAGTTTTTTGAGTCCTCTTTAGTGGACGAAAATTTACAAGGTTCGGTACATTTTCGCGCCATTGCACCGAACCTGAAGCGATAATAGCAGAATGGACTATTATTGTCAGGACGTGAAGTGGATCGTCTACGATATTTTGATTTATCGCAACTTTGTGAGTGTCCACGATTATTCGAAAACTGGGAGAACTTCTTTGATAGTTCCTCAATCTGATGGGTTAAAGCGTGAATTTGATGTGACATGTCGTCAGAGGTTTCCCGTGAAGTAGATGGCGTTGCTACCTCGCTAATTTGTCGAAACGTTGTAATTTCTAAAATCTTGTCCGCCATGCTGGGAATTTTTGTCAAATCGCCGTCAGCAGTGGAGATAACAGGACGAATTTGTTCTGACAAACGTTCAATCCACATTTTTTGACAGCTCACGCATTTTTCGAAGAAGTTGTGATGGCTTGGCATCACCCTTGTCCGCCATGCTGGGAATTTTTGTCAAATCGCCGTCAGCAGTGGAGATAACAGGACGAATTTGTTCTGACAAACGTTCAATCCGCATTTTTTGACAGCTCACGCATTTTTCGAAGAAGTTGTGATGGCTTGGCATCACCCAATTCGGTCTCTTAATAATATACGCAGTTTTTTAACGACGAACTTGGATTTTTCAGATTTAGTTCAAGTTCGTTGTCGTTGATTTACTAGTTGCAGCGCTGGTTGCGGTGCTGGTTGCAGTGCTAGTTTCAGTGCTGGTTGCGGTGCTAGTTGCAGCGCTGGTTGCGGTGCTGGTTGCAGTGCTAGTTGCAGTTTTTAACAACGAACTTGGATTTTTCATTTTGTTCAAGTTCGTTGTCGTTGATTTTCTGGCTGCAATGCTGGTTGCGTTGTTGTTATTGTTGGCCAGATGATTGTTGGGAAGCTGCAAAAGAGTTTGAATTCTGTGATGGTATACCAAATGTGAATTGGTGTTGTTACTGAAGCGATTGCTGTTGTTGCTGAAGAGATTGCTCTTGTTACTGAATTGGCTGTACTTGTTGTGGAAGAGTTTGCGTCTGTGGTGGTATACCAAATGGGAGTAGATTTGGTGCATTAATTTGAACGTGAACGTCAGCATCTAGAGATGAATCAACTACAGCTTGAATCAATCGTAACACTGATTGTTGTTGATTAGCTTGACGGGCGTTGTCAGAATTAGAACCACTTCCAGCGGAAGTTGATGAACGGCTTGGCATCGGTATATAAATTGAGACTGACCTTGTGCAATGTTTGCAGTAGTTGGGCCTGTTTGCGTTAAGTTCACCATTTTTGTTGTCTCTTTTCTATCTGTCAGTGCAATTTCACTATCAAACTAAATAACGTACATACACAAACGCACTGCCAGTCAATGTAACAATCTGCTCTCCTTGTTTCATTTCAGCCGTTTCGCTTACAATTTGTGCCCAAGTACACGTATATAGACGGTTAATATAGTTTTATTATTTTTTTGCCTTTAGTACGCTTCCAACAAATTGCGCACTTGAGAAATTACAGCTCTTATGACTATGTGCTGAATTTCACAATTACACACACCAACATGAGTCGTACGATACCCTTCACGTCGGGGTCACCAATATGGATTTTATAATATTTCTTGGTTAATTATAACATATTTTATTTATTTATATTTACATATTCATTTTTATTGAATTTAATCCTAACATAGATAAGTTAAATGCGATCTGTTTTTATATTAATTTTATTATGCTACGTGTGTTGCTGACGGGTGTTCTCGTACGACTGATGTTCTCATACAACCGATGTTCTGTGTGCACGTTCAGTTATAAGTGCACGTTGCCACATGTGTGTGCTTGTTTCAGTTATAAGTGCACTTTGCCACATGTTGTTTGATGGAATATTTAGCTTTAGAAATTTGCAATAAAACACAGTATTCTATTTTAAAATATTATTTATGTATTTATTAAAACAAAATTTATAAAGTGGAAGAGCTAATAAAAATATAAATTGCAAGTTATTTTATTATATCAAAAAAATTATGTGCACAAATAAAAATCGATTTAAAAAATGCAAAATGAATTAAATGAAAGAATGTTATATTATATTGAAATTAAAACCACACCACAACTTAGTAAATATAGATTTTATTGTTAAAACAATCATTTGTTGATATTGAACGCTTCTTTATAACAATAAATGTGTGTTTGTGAATTGAAATGGTAATTTAAATAGGCATTATGCATTTAAATTAAATTAAAAAATAAAGCATTAATAACATAGAACATTACATTAAGTTCTTAATAATATTAATCGTTTAAAAATAAATTACAAGGTGGAAAATCTATTGTACTTAAATAATTAACAAGTAATATTCTAAAAAAAAATTGAAAATTATTATTATTTAGTAAATGGATTACAAAATGGTCTAATAGAGCAAGCGAAAGCACAAAAGCAAACAAATTTATTTAAATAAATAATAAGCCTACCGAATATACTTTATTTATTCTAACACAATAAAAACAGCAATGCAAAACAGACTGAAAAATTCGTTCCTTTAAACATTCTTACACATACTTTACCTACGTCGGCACTGAACTATTTTCTGGTAAACATTGAACTGTCAACATCACATTTGTTTACATTTTTTGAATGAGGAACTTTTCACTTCTTAACCACTTTTTGGACAAAATAAATCATTTAAAGCCATTTTAACATATTATAAACAAAATTTTTGTTAGTTTCTCTAGTAAAAATTAAGATGTCAACTTACTGAAAGAAATATATTCTCAGCTTTCTCATTCCGTTCTGAAATAAAAACTTCCTATTTTAAATTTAATCAATAATATAACTATTTATATAAATACTTAATTTTTCGTTAATACTTAAAAAAACATAACAACCACATTTTCACTTGCACTTTCCGATAAATGACGAAATAATAACAAAAGTATGCAAGCATTTCGGTATGCTACCACTTTCATGGAGAATGGCGTGTTTGAAAACTCTCCGCTTGATATTTACGAAATTAATAATGGATGCTTTTACTACTTATGTCTACACAAAAAAAATCTACACAAATGTATGCAAACAGTACGATTTTTCACCGCTTTTTCAATTATTTAGCCAGTAAATTGCATATACATATACGAAAATCTGACGTACATGCCTATCCAGGTATTTTTTAATCTAAGAGTTCAATCTCCTCCACGTGACACTATTTACAAGCAAACCAAGATACATGGGAACCCCCGCGTAACCGCAGGTACATAGAACTTAAGATCATTTAAAGTCCATCTATCGATAAGCTCAAACAAATAACATCACAAACTCCTCACATCATTAAAAGCTCATACAAGTCAAGGTCTTTAACCTCGGCTGAAATGTAAACAAATCTGGTAAGTGACCTACTTTCAAATGTAAACAAATCATTCGATTTTCAATGATTTTTCTTGTATATAGTATGACCTAAGAATGTAGTTTAAAATGGTTTGGTTGTACTTGAGGTGTTAGGGGGAAGTTTCAATCATTGTGAGAATATGCACTCGGCAAAATGTAAACAACTAACTTAACAAAATACAATTGCGTAAAACAAAAAGAGTTAATGTTATAGAATTTTGTCAATTTTCAAATTTTTAGAAAATCAAATAATCACAAAAAAATCCATAAATATAAATTCTCCTAAGCTAAATTGTATTGTATTTAAATAGATTTTCTTTTAAAAAGAACAGTAAAAAAAGCAAACATTTATAATTTCATTAAAAGTAAAGGAAAATAGTTTTTTAATATGTGTATTATAAAAAAATTACAAATTTAGTTTTTTTTCATGAATTTTATTAATTCCTCTTCTAGTAAAAATTTTCTTTAAACGTTTTATTTTTCATTAATCCTATTTATTAATGGAATAACTATCAAATAGATTTTTAAGAATATTAAATATAATAATTATGTTTTGTATCATTACTATACTGTAGTTTTTCTTTTCTTTTTGTATAAATAGATGTACCTGGCTGATATATATATATGTATTTTTTTTGTTATTTATAATATTTTCACATGTAAAAAATACATAAAAAATAAATAATTTATATAGTAGAAAAAAGCTATTTGAAATAATGTAAAAATAAATACACACAAATATCTACAGTTAAAAGTTCAATAATAATTATTAATTGGATAAACAGCTTTTGCGATAAATAACATTATAATAAATTAAATGGATTTAAAATTGTTATTTTATTTATTTTATTATTATTATTAATTTTTTTTTTGGGTACAACCGTGAAAATAAATTTCTATGCATCGATGATGTAATTTAATGAAAATTTATTGCCTTGTAGTTTTTCTTTTGTTTTAAAATATGGTTTTCGTCCAATTTTAATTAATTTGCGTTTAATTACAACGTAGACGAAAAAAATTATTCGTAAAATTAAATAAATTCAACTGATTTCAACAAAAAATTTATTAAAAAATTGTGGTAATAGATAAGAAATAAATCTGTAGGACCCCATATTATTATATTAAAGATTTGTCTTATATAAAAACAAATAAATTATTGGGAAAAGGAATAAATTCTAAAAAAGCAAAATAATGTGAATCTTCAAAATGCATATTAAAATTGTCTCAGAAAGGATATATAACCTTTTCTATAACTGTCTTATTGAACCCCCTTTCCCCTCAGGATTAACTCCTAATACAATAGAAAAATAAAAATGAAGAGGAAAGAAAATAATATAAAATCTTTAATATAATAAATAATATGGAAATATATTTTTAGAATATTTGAAAAATAGAGGAAGAGGAAGGGGGGTTCAATAAACTGCTAAATAATTAAAGTCAAAGAAATAAAAATGGAAGAAAAATGCCCACTAAGGAACTGTGCTACAAGGAATTATTCACAAAATTCAAATTGGTAACTGTGCTACAGACGAACACACAAATTGTAAGTTTTTGAAAAATCTGGAATTAAAGCTTGCGTTTGTCTTTAATAAAAAAAAACTACAATGGAATAAAGCTTGTGGTTCGGCAACTGCATAAGTTAAGTGGTTTGTACCTTTGCTTATGTTAAACTTTCTGCGTCTGTTTTGTTATACTATGCCTTGGCTTAACTGTACTATCGCACATTCGTGGTCGTGTGACGTCATAGTTAAGTTTATTTGGTTTATGTTTACCACCTAATTTTCTTTTTTATTCCTCAAATTGTAAACCCCCTCCCCCCTTTGGATGTAAAACTATAAAACTATTTCTCCTAAACTCATTTGTATTTTTTTTTAAAGAAAAAACACCTTTAATTGCGGATTTTGAAACAACTTGCATGCTGCAGTAACCGACAGGTGCATTATTCGGCTGCACCTGTCCGTTTGTCTGTATCACAGTTAACAATTTGAATTTTGTGAATAATTCCTTGTAGCACAATTACTTTGTGGGCATTTTTCTTCCATTTTTATTTCTTTGACTTTAATTGTTGAGCAGTTTATTGAACCTCCCTCCCTCTTCCTCTATTTTTCACATATTCTAAAAACATATTTCCATATTATTTATTATATTAAAGATTTTATATTATTTTCTTTTCTCTTCATTTTTATTTTTCTATTGTATTAGGAGTTAATCCTGAGGGGGGAGGGGTTCAATAAGACAGTTATAAAAAAAGTTATATTTCCTTTCTAAGACAATTTTAATTAATATGCATTTATCTTCACATTATTTTGCTTTTTTAGAATTCACTCTTTTCCCGATAATTTGTTTGTTTTGATATAAGAACATCCTTCAGACATACCATATGCCACAGGGACCACTTTAAAGTGCCACGCCACGGCGCCATTTTTCTCATCTATTTTTTAAAAACTTTTTTTTTGAAATCAGTTGAATTTATTGACTTTTACGAATAATTTCTTTCTTCTAGGTTTTAATTAAACTCAAATTAATTAAAATTCCCAAATAACAATTAATGCTGGTTATTTTTATACATTTGCATTTTGCTTGAGTCACCATTTAACAAAAAAAGAATAACACGGTGCAAGGGATTGTGAGTTTAAATTTCACGCAAATACCCAAAAACCACTTTCGTTTCTATTCTAATGTAATTTCCTTATCCCGATATCCTTTGTCGCTAAATGGCCTTTAGTGTCGTGAAAAATAATCAAAATTCCAAAAAAAAACAAACAAAAAATAATCAAAGTTCTTGTTTTCTTAAAACAGGATAAGATTTTTTTATTCTAATGTTTACATACTATATGTGCAAATTTTAGGCGCAAAAAATTGTTTTTTTTTTCAAATTCTATAATATAAACGTGTTATTTGGTCTTTTCGGTTATAGAAAACCGTATTTATAATTGTCTATACTTAATTTATAGTCATCTTCAACACAGATTGCCAAACTATGATAGAGGGTCGTTCAAAAAGTCCTTAGAAAAATATAGAAAAAAACTGTTTTTTAAAAAAAAAAAATTTTATTTTTATAAAATAATCTCCTTTTAGCTCTAGACACTTTCCAAAATTTTTATCCTGTCCAAAAAATAGGATTTCGGAAGTTCTGCAAAATACTCATCCGTTTGAGCAATGACGTCCTCGTTGGAAGTGAACCGTCGTCCGCCAAGCCATTTCTTCAGATTGGGGAAAGAAAATAGTCACTCGGGGCCAAATCTGGTGAATAAGCGGGATGCTGCAACAATTCCATTCTCAATTCCACAATTTTGGCCATGGAAACAGCGCAGGTGTGCACTCGCGCATTGTCCTGATGCAAGAGGATTTTTTTCTTCTTCAGATGGGGCGTTTCTCTTTGATTTCCTTGCTCAACCGTTGCAATAACGACGCTCCTGTTATTGTTTTTCCTTTTTCCAAGTAGTCGATAAAAATGATGCCCTGCGAATCCCAAAAGACCGTGGCCATCACCTTGTCGGCCGATGGCACAGTTTTTGCCTTCTTCGGAGCCCGTTCACCCTTGAAAATCCACTGTGATGGCTGTCTCTTCGTTTCTGGAGTGTAGTAGTGTGTCCAGGTTTCGTCCACAGTGACATATCAACGAAGGAATTCGGCAGGATTGCGATGAAAGAGTGCCAACATAGCCTCAGAGTCCACTACACGATTGCGCTTATTCTCCTCTGAGAGCAAACGCGGCACCGATCTTGCCGAAATTTTTTTCACAGACAATTTTTCATGCAAAATTGAAGCGACTGTACCTTGTGATATGCCCGTGGCCTCAACTAATTCGCGCACTTTAATTCGCCGATCGTTCAAAATCAGATCGTGGATTTTGTCGATGATTTCAGGAGTAGACACCTCAACTGGGCTTCCTGAACGATGTTCATCTTTTGTGGATGAACGGCCACGTTTAAATTCATTTACCCAATTGTAAACCGTCGCAAACACAGGAGCAGATATGCCATGAACTGCATCCAACTCGGCTTTGATTTCTTTCGGGCTTAAGCCTTTCAAATGGAGATGTTTGATGACAGCCCTAAACTCGCTTTTTTCCATTGTTATGCACAAATAAATGTCGTTAACTTTAATCGACGATAGAAATTGACCTAAGCTATGGATCGAGCTGAAATTTTAAAAGATTTCCTGTCGATAATGCTACTTACAAAAAAAAATCTTTACCGACACTACGAGCGCAATTTCTCAAATTTTCTAAGGACTTATTAAACGACCCTCGTATTTTCTCTTCTAGATAACTTTGTTCACGGTATTGTACACGTACACGTATGTATTTTTTATGCCATAATTTTTAAAAATAAACCATCTCTGAATCAATCTCTACTATAATAAGTCTTAATAAATTAAGAACTACTTGCATATGGAAAAATCAAGGAACATTACTAGGAAAAGATTGTATAAAAATGAATCTTATCACTATAGTACAATGAAAAATAACTTATTAAATTCGGTTTCATTTCATTTGCTTTCGTACATATTGAGTTTAACTAATTCTCACATCTGTAATTTTGTGCTTATTTATGTAAAATTAACAAAATGATCAAAATAAAATATTCTTATTGATTATGCGAGTAGCATTCATAGTCGCTCATCAGCATTCGAAACTAAGACATTCAACTATGACTGCATTAAATTAATTAATCTTTTTTTAAAAAAAAAATATTTATGAATATTTGTATATAATTATGTACTATTACCAGTTAATTTAATTAATATTAAATACGTACAATATATTTTTAAAATAAAAGACATTATTTTCGCTTTTTATAATGGTACTTTTCCAATTTTGTGCAAATCGTAAAGGGTTTTTCTTTCTTATTAACTATTTTTTTGTTATTAACTAAAATTTACTCATAGTAAAAGTAAACGTATTTCACTTTTAGTGCACTTTTAGTAATTTTTTTGTTAATTTGAATATTATCTTTTGAAGAATAATAAGTCTTCTTTCTTTATACTTTTTCGTTATTATATTTTTTTTTCAAAAAATAGTGCACAATTTTTAAAAATAACCGCACACATAATATACTTGATTTAAAAAATTTTTGATATTGTATTAGGTCAATACTATAAAAAAAATACATTCTCATTAATGTTGTACGTTTGACTGTAGTAACGCGTTGATTTTTTAAGTGTTTGGTTTTCAAATTTCCAAAAAAAATACAGAAAAATTGCAAAAGTGTATTTTGAATCGATAAATTAATCTTGGACAATTGCTTTTTAAAGATTATTTCATGTAAATGTTGGCCACGACTAACCGTTTTAAGTAATCCATGCGATAGATTCAATTTTTTCGAGCATCTCGGCTGGTATATAACTAATAACATGTGTAATATTGTCTTCCAAGGCTGCAAGTGATGCTGGTTAATCGGCATAGACGAGCGACTTTAAGTAACCCGATAAAAAATAGTCTCTAGGCGTCAAATCGTACGATCTAGGGGGGTAACTAACTGTCAATATGTCCATTGTTTGACGTGCTGTGTGGCATGTAGCGCCGTCTTGTTGAAACTATATGTCGTCCAGATATAGTTCTCGCATTTTGGGCAAAAAAAAGTTGGAAATCATCGAGCTAGCGGGCGCTATTGACGGTAACGTTGCGGCCAGCGTTATCTTTAAATAAATATTAGCCGATGATTCCACCAAACAGTGGATTTTTCTGGGTGTAATGTCAGCTCTGATTTTGCCTGTGATTGTTCATCAAACAAAATGCGACAATTTTGCTTATTCACCTATTCATTGAACCAGAAATGACCTTCGCCGCTGAACCCAATTTTTTGGTAAAGAAACAGATTTTCCTCAAGTTGTTCTACCCAAAATTCGACGCTTTCACAGGTCGCTGAGCTGTATTTTATACTCTTTCAGACCAAGATCCTTGCGTAAAATCTTCCACATAGTCGAGGAATATAATCCCTATGGCTGTGAACGGCGATGCATGGACAAATCGCGATCTTCACCAACACTAGACGCTACGGCAGCAACATTTTCCTCTGTATGCACTCTACACACACGGGTTGGTGGTTTGATGTCCAATAGCGTCAAATTTCTGTGAAATTTTGTCACTATGGCTTCAATTACTTGCTCGAAGTATAAAATGGTCGAAGAAATTCAATAAATTATAAGCATTGTTCGGGTGTAAGTCTTTTTTTGATTAAAATGGCAATGCTAACTGAGCATTTTTGACTTTGACACACTATGGCACTATGGAAGCATAAAATGATCGAAGTAAGCGAAACACATTTTTTACAGAGCAAGAATTTTAATAATAAAATTCAATAATTTGTAAGCATTGTTCGAGTGTAAGTAAAAATGACAATGCTACTTAAGCACTTTTGAATTTGACACACGTCACATGTCAAACGTGATCTGTCATAAATAAAAACAAACAGCAAAAAAATCGCCCTATACTTATAATTCCAATTAATCATAAAGAAATTCGAAATAAAAACACAAACGCTGCTTATAAAAATAATTTGATTTATAAAAAATAAACAATTTAGTTTGTATTATTAGTAATAGAGGAACAAGGGGTTCGTAAATATTTCTTACCTTTTGTTAGTTAGCCTTCTTTATTTTCAAATACTTTTGTTCTCAAATTCTTTTTAAAGAATGGGACTAAACTTATTTCTTATTTGCAATGCTTTGTAAAGAAAATCCTAAAAACCGACCAAGATCCAGTCCAAAATGGTTTATTGTGAATATTTTATTTTTTGAATAGAAAAAAAATCATATTTTACCCTTGAATTGAAAACGAATATAATAAAAGAGCTCAAATACCAGATTGATATGAAAAAATAAAATTCTTGTGAAATGCTAAAGACTTAAATTTTTGTTCAAAATACGAGTACTAATCGTGCAGAATAAATTTAATACCAATTTAATATCAGTTTTAATTTGAAATCATTTAAATTATGTGACATTTTGGTACATAAAATTCGGAATTTTCTTTAGAATCTTCCAAAAAGAGAAGACATAATCCTTTTGATATATTACAAAATATTAACTAACAGTTTTTACAAAAAATCAAATAATTTGTTGTGTGTCCAACCAACTCAGTGCCGCCGTTCCAACATTTTATTGAAATTGCATATTTTTGATAATCGCAACAAATTATTGCAAGCATTTATCATTATTTGGTTTGATAAATGAAATACTATCAAATGGGTATATTTTCTTTGCATTTTACACACTCCCATAATAAATAAGATAAATCAGCAAACGCGAAATCAGATTCGTTAACAACGTACATAAATCTGTCTGTTGAGTAAATTTAAAGAAGATTCCACCTGCTAGCATGGAAATGGATTTATAAGCTTTCAGGTGCAACTGCATTATACCTTTGGACAGAATAAATAAATTATTAAATAAGGTGTGACATGGTTTTTTTTTTGGAATGTTCTATTTTTTTTTAATTTTAAAATTAAATTGATCGTGTGAATTATGATGCATTTTAACTGAAGTTTTAATATTGTCATGAAATAATTTACACAATTTATTTTCTTTTTAATCATTTATATTTCGATAATAAACATTTTTTTCAAAATAAATATTGTAATAAAAAAATCGTTATTATGTGAACGGTAACACATAAAAAATATTATTAAATTTCTATTTGTATAAAAATATATAAAATTATTTATTTCAATTAAAAATAGTAAGTAATTTTATAGCAAATAAATAATCAGCTTGATTGTAACTAATCTTTTTTTTATGAAATGTTATCAAAACGAAATATTATTAGTTCTATTGGGTTGTCCGGAAAGTAATTTCGTTCTTTCCCAACAGAGGACTTAATTGTATTTTTTCGTCACCAACTTCACACTTAAGCCGCATAATCATATGTATATTTGACAGCTGGCATACCAAGGCTTGCTTGTGAAAAAATTCGATTGATTCTGCACAATAGTTTTTGGTTGATACCCTTTTTAATTTGGAAAGTACAAAACAGCATTTTCGGCATATTTTACTCTTTTACTAAAGAAAAGATAAAAATGCTGTTCAAGCAAAAAAAAAAATTATCTTTTACTAAAGAAAAGATAAAAATGCTGTTCAAGCTCACTAAAGTGAGCGTCAGTGCCAAAACTGGTTTGCAAAATTTCGATCCGGCAATTTTGATCTCGAATATGCATCACGTTCTGAAAGGCCACTTTGAAGCTGATGCAGACATAATAAAGCCATTAATGGATGCAAACCGGCGAATAACAACTCGTGAGATCGCTGGGTGATTAAATTTATCGAATTCGACCGTTCATGATCATTTGAAACAACTAGCTTTAACTTTAATATGGGTTCCCCATCTTCTTACGGAAAAAAATTTGTGCCGTCGCATTGACGTTTGTGATATACTTCTCAAACGCCAAGAAAATGATCAATTTTTGAATCGTATCATCACTGGAGATAAGAGATGGCTTATCTACAACAATGTTAATCGCAAAAGGTCCTGGAGTAGAAAAGATGAACCGGCTCAAAGCACTTCGAAAGCTGTTTGGTGGCATTTCAAAGGAATCGTTTATTTTGAGCTTCGTTTACCTTTGAAAGGTATAGTATTTCAACAGGATAATGCGAAACCACATACAAGTTTGGCCACTCGGCAAAAGCTTTTAGATCTTGGATGTGATATACTGCCACACCCACCATACCCTCCAGACCTAGCACCTTCCGATTATTATTTGTTCCGGTCTCTACAAAAATTTTTAGATGGTAAAACGTTTAATTCAAATGAGGAGGTCAAAAATCACTTGAATCAGTTTTTTCCCAGCAAAGAACAAAAATTTTATGAGCGTGGAATCATGCTACTGCCAGAAATATGGCAAAGGGTATTGGATCAGACTGGACAATATTTAATTCAATAAAATATTAATTCACTATAAGAAAATTGTCTTTCATTTTTATAAAAAAAAAAACGAAATTACTTCCCAGACAACCCCCAATATATAAAAATTATTATAATAATTACTATATTAGAGATCAAAAACATTAGTTTACGTAAAAGAAAAATCTTTAAATGATAAGTACTAGAGTAAAATAATAGAAAATATATTATTGATTGGAATAAATATAAATATTGATACCTTTTAGTTTCTACATTGATAAGATTTCAATTTGTTAGTGAAAATATTATTGCACTCACAAAGAACATTATCACAAGGCTATTCGTTTTGAACTCCATTGACCTAATATTATTTATTATTATTTTTTTTATCATCATAAAAATAATAATCTATTTAAAGTTTTTTTAATCAACAAAGAAAAAAATTTCAAGTTTATAAATTGGTTTTCAAGAAATTCTTTTATTTTATCTTAATTTAAAAGATAATTATTGGCGCAATAAAATATTTGTATTTTTATTTTAACAGGGTACCTTACAATCTGTCAGTATTTTGAGGGTGTAGAAAATATTATGAAAAAATAACTTTGAAAAAAAAATCAGCACTTTTTAGTGCTAAATAAATATTTTAACAAAAAGTTCAAAAGTTGCGTGTGTTTTTTTAATTTAAATTGATTATCTACAATTTTAGCTCATCGTTTCCTTGGACAGCTGAGTTCCTTATATCGGCAGAGGAGGCATTGTTTGTTTGTTTGTACGGTCCCTTAGACATGCGCCAGAGGTCACTTCATAGCGCCACGACCGTGAGGCCATTTGGTGACTTCGTAGTACGTGTGGGAAGTTATCTGAGAGAGACTGGTCCGTGGTTAGTAGTATAGAATATTAAGAATTTTGTTATATTTTGTGGAGCAGATTGGTATGTTGTAGAAGTTTAAATAGGTGACTAGCGAATGGAGTTGTTGGGTCCAGGAGCTCCATAATGGGAGAAATCTGGCTCGCGAAGTAATTCTTGGTTGTGTGGCATTCATATAGAATATGGATGATAGTAAAATGGGTACGACAGGATTGGTATAAGGGATGCTTGGTGTTGTCAAAAAGGAAGTTATGAGTAAGAGCAGTATGTCCAATTCGGATTCTGAGAAGCTTTCGCACCCAGAATTTCAGTATGGATGCTGAATACACTGGTTTATTAGTGGTTATCCAATGAGTCGACAATTGGCCCAGTCATCGTGTCTGCGGATGGCTAATAGTGTTAGTTGCCATTCTGTTAGTAGATTGGAAATGACGGTGATCAGTGGTCGACGGAGTGTTTCTCCAGCCAACTTGTCAGCACTTTCATTACCCACAATTCCCACATGCCCCCCGGCATCCATTGCAACTCGACACTCCTACTGCTAAGTAGGCTATGACGAATTGCGCTAAGTACTGGGGCCACTCGATGGGCCACAAATGGCTTTAAGGGCGTCAAGGCTGTCGCTAAAAATAATAACGATTTGTTGGCTGGGAATATTGCTCGCAATTTCAATTGCTAATTTTCATGGCCCACAGCTCCCCGTAATATGGAGCTGCCCTATAAGGGAAGATTCTAAAACATAGTGCGCGGGTGCTGCAGCCAAAAAGTTTGACGACCGAAAAAGATGTAGTATCGGTATCAGCGGCGACATCAGTGAACAGTCAATGATCTTTTAATCCGTCCAACTGTTCAAGGAAAAGTTTCCTATATGTGGACGGATCAGTACTAGCCTCTGTCAAGAGAAGCAGTCACATTCAACTTTGCTCCCAACCACGGTTTGCAAACGTGGAAGAGAAGTTTGCAAAACGAGGGGGGAGGATTGATGAATTTCTTTCAAGGTGGGATATTAATAGTGATAGCGATGATGAGTTGCTTTTTGAACTGGAGGAGATGATAATGTTTTTGATTAAAGTGTGGAGGGCGGAATTTGGAAGGCATAGGTTTTTGAGATGTCTTTTGAAAATAGGAAGGCATAGGGAGATGTCCGATGTGCTCCACTGGCGAGTCTAATGCAACGGTTTACCACTGCCTCGACTAGCTTTTTCCCAGCTATTGGCACACTGACACATATACGTGTAGTGAGGAAATATAGTAAGGTTCCATCCAAAGGAGGCATTGTTTCGACTTCGTGGCAGTTCTGGAAGGCTTTAACTCCTTTAGATGTTATCGACAGTACGAACAAGAGCCCATATTTTCGAAAATTTTCGATTTTGAAGGCTTTCTTAAGGTAGGCTTTATGCCACCGAATAACTTGTGCTCCTCTCATAAGGAATAAATTCCCGTTGACTCGGTGCAAAATTTTGTATTTCAAATTCACAAATTCATCAAGCTTACCACAAATTTGATGGCATATCGCTGCTCAAAATTTCCACCGCTCTGTTCTCACTCAAATGCTGAACTTTTCTCGATTGTTAAAAAAATGATCTTTGATATCCTTAGCCATTACGTAGCCAAACAGACTGAACAAACACAGGAAAATTTTTTCTTCGAAGGTAAGTCAGACCCGCATTTACCCTAGATTTCTTCTTCGGTAACCAATCTCGTTCTTCACGTTATGTCTGCGGTGTTCACCACTCCCTATATTTTAAATAAATGTCATATAATATCCACTTACTACCGACCAGTACCATTAGGGAGGCTGCCAACGCTAAGCTACAGAAAACATGAAGTTGCCAAATGGTTTTAGAGACATTACAATAAGAAAAAAAAGGAAATGAAATTTTTTTTTAGATATACAAAAACAAAATTTTAATAAAGTTTATGGCTGTAAGCAAGGATATGTAATCACTGTCAATGAATGGATTTTAGCAATATTACCTTAAGAACTGCTGCCAAAGTAGGAAAATAAAAGTCGTTAAATATTTTCAAATTATTTTCTTATGGAATAATCCTTCTCAACTCCTTGAATAGAAATGTTTATAGCACTGAAAAGAGCAATTTTTCTTATAATTAAAGTTTTTTTTATCCATGATTCCTAAATTTTTCATACTACATTGAATGTATTAAAAATATTTTCTAAATGGACAATTCTCTCTGTTTTCTAGTTTGTTAAACTAAATATTCTCTGTTTTCTAGTACAATCACTTCAAGATATTTTCAAAGTTCAAGGAAATAAAACTATCAACTGAAATGTGTGTACAAGTATGACCATTAATTAATATTATTAACTATTCAGGGTCATTTTTCTGGATAGTAGTAGAATATTATTTAAACAAATGTACATAGCAGATAGTTTTATTGTCAGTTTGATTGATTAAAAATCGAAAAATCGAAGTCAATTGAGTAATTTGTTCATTTTTCATTTTGTGATCACAACTACACGTATTTGTTGTAATTGGCTTTTAGCACGCATTTAAATTATTAATATTTTCTATTCAATATGGTTAAATAATGTAAATACAGAATGGTAAGTAAATTTTTTTTATTTATTTTCATGTTTAAAAAAAATTGCAATTATGTTAAAAAGAAAATTCAAAAATAAATCATTTTTCTCAATAAAATCGATTTTGATCATAGCAGAGTAATTACAGAGTAATAAACATTGTCATTTGTTTATTTGTTAATAAAAATTATTCAGTTTTCGTTTCGGAAAGTAAAATTAAATAAAGTACACTTTAAATTCGTATTTTCGTTAAAACTTTTATTTCTTCAAATACTTTGGAATTTACCATTCTCCTTGCAGTATAACATTATTCAGATTGTCACTTTTAGCAGGATTATATCTTTTTGAAGTAATTTTTGATGATTTTTTCGCACATTTAGAACATACGAGTATCTAACAAGAAAATATCTGAAACTAACAAGAAAATATCCAACGGCGTCTAATCGCACGACCTTGAAGACTAATTGACATCACCAAATCTCGAAATTACGAGTCCTGGGATTTTTTTTGAGCAATCAAGCTAAAATTTGTTGTGTTGTGTGGATTAATAAGCCTCTTGTTCAAACCACATTTGACGGTAATGGTTTCTTTTTCTTCAGACTAAAACGTACGAGGGTCGTTCAATAAGTCCGTAGAAAATCCAAGAATTGCGCTCGTAGTATCGGTAAGGATTTTTTTTGTAAGTAGCATTATCGACAGGAAAGCTGTCAAAATTTCAGCTCGATCCATAGCGTAGGTCAATTTCTATCGTCGATTAAAGTTAACGACATTTATTTGTGCATAACAATGGAAAAAAGCGAGTTTAGGGCTATCATCAAACATCTCCATTTGAAAGGCTTAAGCCCGAAAGAAATCAAAGTCGAGTTGGATGCAGTTCATGGCATATCTGCACCTGTGTTTGCGACGGTTTACAATTGGGTGAATGAATTTAAACGTGGCCGTTCATCCACAAAAGATGAACACCGTTCAGGACGCCCAGTTAAGGTGTCTACTCCTGAAATCATCGACAAAATCCACGATCTGATTTTGAACGATCGGCAAATTAAAGTGCGCGAATTAGTTGAGGCCACGGGCATATCACAAGGTACAGTCGCTTCAATTTTGCATGAAAAATTGTCTGTGAAAAAAATTTCGGCAAGATGGGTGCCGCGTTTGCTCTCAGAGGAGAATAAGCGCAATCGTGCAGTGGACTCTGAGGCTATGTTGGCACTCTTTCATCGCAATCCTGCCGAATTCCTTCTTCGATATGTCACTGTGGACGAAACCTGGACACACTACTACACTCCAGAAACGAAGAGACAGCCATCACAGTGGATTTTCAAGGGTGAACGGGCTCCGAAGAAGGCAAAAACTGTGCCATCGGCCGGCAAGGTGATGGCCACGGTTTTTTGAGATTCGCAGGGCATCATTTTTATCGACTACTTGGAAAAAGGAAAAACAATAACAGGAGCGTTTTACGCGTCGTTATTGCAACGGTTGAGCGAGGAAATCAAAGAGAAACGCCCCCATCTGAAAAAGAAAAAAATCCTCTTGCATCAGGACAATGCGCGTGTGCACACCTGCGCTGTTTCCATGGCCAAAATTGTGGAATTGAGAATGGAATTGTTGCAGCATCCCGCTTATTCACCAGATTTGGCACCGAGTGACTATTTTCATTTCCCTAATCTGAAGAAATGGCTTGGCGAACGACGGTTCACTTCCAACGAGGACGTCATTGCTCAAACGGATGAGTATTTGCAGAACTTCCGAAATTCTATTTTTTGGACGGGATAAAAATTTTGGAAAAACGGTTGGAAAAGTGTATAGAGCTAAAAGGACATTATGTTGAAAAATAAATTTTTTTTTTTAAAAACAGTTTTTTTCCATCTTTTTCTAAGGACTTATCGTACATCAGATTGCCACTTTTCGAGGATACAGTGGCTTCTTATGGATTTATGGATACAGTGGCTTCAATTCTGCTTATTGACAGAACGATAAATGAGACTCATCTCTAAAGAAAATATTGTATGAGCAACAAGTGGCTATGGTAGAATTGATATTTTGTAGTAGTTTTAACTATTTAGACGTGTTGTTCCATTATTGAAAAATCCATAATAGAAAATTGCAAACCTTAAACTAAACAAAAGCCACCATGGATAACATATATGTTTGACAGCTGTCAAATGTACTTTTCGTAAGAATAAATTCATACCCGTGTATATTATTTATAAGATTTTCGATAAGATATTTATTTGTTTTTATAGAAATTATCTAATATTCAGTAAGAATATTTGTTTTCATAGACAAATTCTTCAAAGTCATTTCATTTTAAAATATGTAAAAAAATATTACGATCGCATTGAAATTGCAATCAGTCTTTTATTATACGTATCTGATAATAAAATTTAAAAAAAAAATCTAATTAATATTTCCAGACCAGCTATCAAATTAGCTTTCTACTTTGTTAAGTCGAAAATCAGCGAACTGAAGAGATTTTATGTACAATTTATTGATAATGGGCTTGTGATTTTTCAACTATGATATTATGAAATTTTCCGACAACTTTTGAGAAAATATTTTTTCTTAATTTTCTGTTAAAATTTATTTCTTCTAAGCATTTTTTTATTTGCTTAGCTTTAATTGAATTTTACAAAATTTCTATTCTATTAAAAAGAAAGCAAAGATTTGGTTTTTCAAAAATGTGATACTTTAAAAAAAAAAATTTACAAAGTAAACAACATTAATATTAAATTAGAGCAATAACATCTGGCCCGGTAGCACAGTCGTTAGCCCTTAAAAAAATTATTTCCTTTCCATTTTTACTATAATTTCCTTATTCCAATATCCTTTGTCGCTAAAAATGGCTTTCTTAGTGCCGTGACGCTTAGAATATATAGTACATTTCAGTACTAATGTTAGTCGAAATGAGATAAAAAAAAAGTAGCAATAATATTGGAAAAAGAAAAATTTCCCTAAACTCGACAATTTTCCAAACAATAACCGAATTAACACTACTCACCCTTTCGTTTTACAATAATTTTTATAAACAAATTTAAAAAAAAATAAAAAAAAAACCTTAAATAAAACAACAATTATATCATTTTGTGAATGACAGACAATAAAAGGCATCATCGATTGAAGAAATAATTTAAAAAAAATGAATAAACGAAATCGGACGCCCTCAAAACGGGATATTTCTCTTAGGTAATCGACTCTATAATATTGGCATCACATGGGCGGAAGGAGGTGAAATATAGTTTTTGTGTTCATTCAATCGAAAAGGATTAATTCTATTTGACGGGACAAATGCGCCAGTGAATTATCCTGAACAGACGAGATCCGAACGCGAATGTATCCACATACACATCCATACTCCCACATTAACTTCGGGCTTTGGAAAATTGCTACACGGTATGCTGGTCGTGAAGAAATAGAGAGAAATAGAGAGAGAGAAGGCGGGGAGAACTGAACTTTTGGTGGGCGGAAATACAGTAAAGCCGTGAAATGAGAATGTCAACAACGATGAGTGTGAACTGTTTTATCAGTTTTATCAGCTCTGCATTATCTAAATGTGTACACAACCAACGACTACAGCCAGCAATGACGACAGCCTCAAATTTGAAGTTGTCTGATGGGAGATTCTTAAAGTTGAATAATTCAAGAGAGATACTCGTACTTTCAAGTGACTGACTGATAAAATGCGAATGGGAAAAATAGAAGCAACAGTTTTTATGGATTTTATTTATTTGCACTCTCTTCAAGCTAATCTTTTCCAGCTTCCTTCCCGCACTTAAGAAAGAAAGATATATGGTATTGGCATGGGTAAAAATTATGAAATCGAGAGTGGTTCAGTTGCTGGTACACACAAACGCGTGTATAATTTCTGCAAACATATTGAATGAGGATATTTGGAATTTGTCCTTGTTTAGTTATCACAAAACTAAACAAAATTGAATATCTTATCAGAAAGAAGATTTTTTGGTAGGCAAATAACAACCCGTGGACTAAATGATGAAGTTTCGAGTTGATGATGATGAAATATTTCTCTCAGATTTCGGTATTCTTAGAAGAATGGAGTTTATGGACTTCATATACAATATATATGTATGTATGTATAGCTTCTATTGTGTGCTGCAGATTCGTGTGCGTACCAACATATGAGAGCTTTGGCCTTAAATCAATTTTATCAGACTCGGTTTTTGTTGTGCGAAGAAATTCAACTGGTCATTTAGATGGCAATTTTCAAATACCATTTTATCTGTAAGTTCTTTAAAAATGCTCAATTAAATGCCTTGCCGCACAATCGATCAGCTAAACTACGTATCCAAAAATCACCCATACTTTCACAATATAGTCTCTCCTTCTTCTTCTTCTTTTTAGCCTTATGCTACTAGATACTACTAGCACACACTCTCAGACTTTGTTAAACTTTTTAGCGGCACATCGTTTTAAAGCAAAAATTCTTTGAGTCCAGAATACGAAGTCGCGTTGAACTGTGCGTTCGCGGCACACTCAAAGAAGAGAACGTCAAATTATTTTAAGCAATATTGTTAATAGTAGACTGATAAAAATATCAATAGTGGTTCATTACTTATACACCGATCGTACTCCTTAGTGTTTATCGGATAGATAAAAGAATCATAATAATCGAAATTGAAATAGAAAATGGAACATTGAACACTTGTTGTTGCTGATAAAATAAAATAATTTCCAAACTATGAAAAATTGAAAAATGTTTCTTTGAAAACTGTGTGTATATTAAAGTTAAATTCGAAACAGAAATATTTTTTGTAGAAAGAAAAAAAAGATTAAATTAAGGAAATTTCGATTTGCGACGATATCAATTCATCAATCAACACACTGCTCCTCAGTCACTTATTCAAACACGGTTAGTCACTCAACCGGTGTTAGTTAAGTCCATAGTGCGTCAATGAATTAATTTCAAAGGGATTTGTTTTTTTTTTAAATTTTCTAATTTATTGTATGTTATATACATACATTCTAAGCTGGGGATGGCCGCTGTATCTCGCTTCACCCCCTTTAAATCTAAATATTGAAAAAACTAATCTATTCATAGTTGTATTTTGGCGCGTAAAATACAATTTTGCACATTCGAATATAAAAATTGATAAAAATTTGATGTTTTTTTTTGCAGTTTTATTTTATTTAAAAAAATTATGAGCTGTCATTTTTTTTCCGTTAATTTATGAAAATGATACAGGTTTATTAGTTGTCTTTTTTTTTAAAATAATAGTGCGCGTTAATATTTACGGATGCAAAAATAATAAAATGTGTGTTGATTAATTAACAATTGAATTATTCTTAATTATATCAATTAGTTATTATGATGAATATTATTTCTTATTAATAATGTACTAATTTTCATGATTATTAATAAGGTATTTATTTGAAGAAAAAAAAATTGCAGCAAAAAAAAAGAAAAAACTTTAATAAATTTAAGTACTGTCTGTGTGAAAGAGCATATGTTATTATAATTATTGTTTAATTTATACAGTGTAAATTGGATTTAATTCAATTTAAATATAATACTTCAAACTTGCAATGAAATAAAAGTGAAAGTTGGAAAAAAGAACTTTTTTAATATAAAACGATTTTGCAAAAATAGAAATAAAAAAACGAAAAGAAAAATATTAATTTATTTCTAGTTCTATGTATGTATATGTGTATTTAATTTTTTTAAATTTTGTAATTAGTTATTTTTTATTCAACTCGCTCTCGATTTAGAAATTGAAATAAAAAAGATTTTGGATCCATAAATTTATGTATAAACGCATGTACATATGGTATATGCTAAATGGTTTATTTGATATTTATTGAGAATATTTTTTTAAAAAAAATATTTTTTTTATTATCATAAAGTATTTTGATTAATAAAATGTTGACAAAAATTGTGGTTAATAGAGTATTTTTCTGTCAATTTTAATTTTTTTTTATTGATAACAGTTTTGTGTGTAGCCAGCCATTACATACACGTATGCTTATTATTTTTTTATCACCACCAACTTGATATTAATTTTATTATAGTTTTTTTTTATAAATCATATTTTTACTTTTTTTTTAATTTTTTTATATTATATGCTTTTAGAATTTTAAATTATAAAATAATTTTTAATATTATGAAAAATTTGAAAGAAAATGCTTTTATTTTATTATTGTAAATTATGGTGAAAACAGGTACAAAAATTAATTGTGAATAGTTTTGTCTATTTGAAATTTTAACTGTGGTGAATTTGCCCCATTTTATTTGTTTAGTTAAAAAATCATTCAAATAATATCATTCGATATTAACCATTATTTAGTTGAAATAAATGATTTAATATTTTTAACAAAATAAAAAATAATTTCAATTATAATTTAATACAATAATTTTTACTGAACATATTAACAAAAGTACCAACTGAGTTAATAATTTATGCACATGAAAAAGCTGCCATTTCTGCTTTCAGATAACAAATCAAATAATTAATATTATCAGAATTAATATTGTTTTTTTTCATTTTTTATTAATCTTATTTCTATAATATACTTAAATTCAATAATTTATCGTGCGTTTTATAGCATTTATAACCGATTTATTTTATGCAAAATTGTTTTTTTTTTTATATAAAAAGAGTGCCAAAAAATAATTTTTATTAATTTAATTGTAGTATATTTTAATTCAAAAAGTCCAAAAATTCATATTCATTGTTTTTATATTTAATTGTAACAAAAGTAAGTAGACTTTTCTTTTAAAAGTTGTTAATTTTTGAGTGTCCAATTTTTTTTATACAGAAAAAAAACAGTTCGAAATTATGAACTATTAATAATTAATTATAACATCACCATTAAAAATACAATCACATTTTAAGTGATTTATTGAATTAAGAGTTATTTATATTTTTTTTTAAACATTTATTGATAATACAATTATTGATTGATAGTCAAAAAAAACTAGCAAATAATTTTGAAATTTTTGTAAAAATTATCATTTTTTTGGGGATTTTCATAGATTAGTTAGTAGTCGAAAATTGTATATAAATAAAGCGCATATTTTTTTTTATATATTCAAATTCTACTTCTTTATAAAATGTGAAAAATTCGTTATAGGTAATTGGAAGGAAATTTTCAAATTTAAAAAAAAAGTAGAAACAAGCAAAAAAAAATGGTCATTTTAAATAAACTATTAGTTGTCGATAATAATTTTGATAAAACTTTTATTTCTCTATATACCTTGGGAACTTGCCATTATCCTTGCAGTATAACATTATTCAGATAGTCGTTTTTTGATTATTTTTTCGCATACTTTCGACTGTAGTTCGGTCATTACTTGACGGATATTGACTTTAAAAAGTCGCTAAACATAATATTTCTCGTCGTCTAACAAGGAAATATCTAACGGAGACCAAATGAACATCAACAAATTTCGAAATTACGCGTTCTGGGATTTTTTCGAGCAATCAAGCTAAAATTTGCCGTGTTGTGTGGATTAATAGGCCTCTTGTTCAAACCACATTTGACGGTAATGGTTTCTTTTTAACTTTCAAAAGAAATATGGACTAATGATATCTTCAAAATAAAACGCACATCAGACTAACACTTGTCGAAGATACAGTGGCTTCTTATGGCTTTTCAGAATGCTATATATGATATGGTAATTTTGGTTTTTGACGTATCTACCGGACGATAAATGAGCCTAATCTGTAAAAAAAAATATTGTATGAGCGACACGTGGCTACGGTAGAATTGATATTTTGTAGTAGTTTTTACAATTTAGACGCGTTGTTCGGTCATTAAACAATTCATAATAAAAAATGGCAAACCTTCAAATAAACAAACGCCACCATGGATAACATACACAGTGTGTCTCAAAAACAACCGGAATTTATATTTAAATCATACAATATGCAGCGCCATCTATTGAAAATTTGCAGCATTAAAAAGATACATTCTTCCTTTGTGAGAGTTACAGCCATTTCAATAAAAAAGAGTGTGGTAATGTTACAAAACCAAAAAGAGGAAATATAAAATTTTGTTTTAAACTTGAAAAAAAATTCGTTGAGACATACGAATTGATGAAAAAAGTTTATGGTGATGACTGTATGAGTCGTATTCAAGTTTATACGTGGTTTACACGATTCAAAAATGGTCGTGAGGATTTAAAGGACGACCTAAGGCCAGGTCTTGGTTTTCAGTTTTGGAAATTTTCTATTTCCAAAACTGAAAACCAAGATGAAAGGAGCATTTTATGATGATATCCCAGCCATTTTTGTTTTGTAACATTAGCACACTTTTTCTTTTATTAAAATGGCTGTAACTTTAACAACTGTCATCCAATTTATATGAATTTAGGTGCGTTTGAAAGAGGATAAATGTATCTTTTTAATGCTGTAAATCAATAGATGGCGCTGTGATTTAAATATAAATTTCGGTTGTTTTTGGGACATACCGTGTATATGTTTGACAGCTGTCTGTCAAATACATTAATAAGAGTTTTGATAAGATATTTATCTTATTTGAATATAAATAATGTGTAAAATTTTTTTATATATTCAAATTGTACTTCTTTATACAATGTAAAAAATTCGTTATAGATAATTGGAAGGAAATTTTGAAATTAAAAAAAAATAGTAAAAACAAACAAAAAAGAAATATTGTAATTATTTTAAATAAATAATAACTAGTAAATATACTGATGAACGAGTGTATTTAAAATTTAATGTGAAATAATAGAAAGAAAGAAAATGTTCATATATTTTTGGTTAAGGAAGAAGCAGAAGCACACTCAACCCCCCCCCCCCCCCCCTCCCCCAGCCCGGACTAGGGTAATACCAATTACAAATTATATTCAATTAAATATTCTATTATTTACCTAATTATGTAACACATTTGTTTATTATTCAATAAATTAATATAAAATAATTACTACCAAAACGAACCAATAACAAAATATGTAGAAATTTATCAATAAATCATTGTGCTTCGTATCAATAAATATTCTATAAAAATATCAATACCTTAATACATATGTACATAGCAATTTGTTTTTTATTTTTTGCCTTTTTATTTATTTTATTGTACATACGAGTATATTGATATATGGAAAACGATATTTCCACTAATAAAATGTATGTCATGTCATTTACTAGGATTTGCAATCGAACAGATTGTAGGCAACAGTAAAATTGTCTACCTAATCAAGAAAAATTATTTAATGGTTGTTGTGAGCCAATCAATTAATTGCTGACTAAGTGATAAGAGACCCAATGTGCCAACACAAGTGCTGAATTAAAAACTTTACCCTTGCATACATATGTGATAATATTATGTGTTTTTAAATACGTAAAAAAAAATTCACCTACTGACCTCTAAATAAATAAAAATGTTCCATATTTAGTTAGAAACGTGCCATATGTTTGGTATTGTTTTTTTTTTTGTAATTGTTTTAATATAATTGCAAAAAAGGTGTTTTTATTTTATTTTAAATTGCAATTAAGTCACTTTGTTTATTTATTTATTTTTAGGGTTTTTTTTTTCTTTTATTTTTAAATGTCCATTTTTTAAAAACTTTTATAAAAACTCAATCCATTATTTTGTATATTTTCAAAGGCTTTACAAACACACGGAAAAATATAAAATCATCGTTCATGAATTTTTTTTGAATCAGTGTAAATAGATTTTGTAATGAAATAATCTTGAAAGCATTTATTATGGATTATGTTGGCACTGTTATCACTTCTAATCTTAAGTGAAAATTTATACACGAAAGATGGTCTAAAATTATAAATTATCAAAGAATTCTTATCAAGGGCATTATCTAATTTTTTAATACTTGAAAAAATAGAAAATATATACTATACCCATAAAGATTATTTTTAGTAATCCGATTACATATTTCTGAATGAAATGGGATCTTTTTTACATAGTATTTATTTTTTTTACTATTAGCAATGTAATTAAAAAATAAATTTAAAAAAGTTTACTACGAAAAAGTTAAAATCGTTTGCTTTAATTTTCAATTATCCTTTTCGGTTATTAAAAAAAAAAACGTTATTTAAAATATTTATTTACTTATTGAAAAATTAAAATATAAGGAAAATTATCAATTAAAAATGAATAAAACGTGAAAATTAATTAAAAATATCAAAATTCGTTTAGATAAATAAATAATAAAAATTTAATTGTGAATACCCAATGCAAAAGATAGAATCTAAAGAATAACAATACCATCAATCAAAAATTTTTAAATGGTGAAAATTCTGGTTAGTAGTGAATGTACAAAATGAGGCAATCAGAATAGCTAGAGCCCTCCTCCTGGATATGTTTTCTACGAACGTTCTACCTGCGCTTATCCTTAGAGGTATCTAAACCCTAAGATCACCGTGTGGTCATGGTGACAGACATTTTTACGGCTAAGCATATTTGTGGATTAAAATAGGAAAATCGATGGAACTAATTGGAAAGCGTGCCAAACTTTCCAGTGTCTGCACCTCTGGCTACTTCACATATAAAACCCACAGCCACCTCGAAGCCTACACCAATAGTCATGGTCCTTAGGGCCTTGTAAATGTCGAATGGGTCCGCTAAAGAATTGGGGGCACCTGACCACAAGTTTTCATTCTTTACTCTGAATTTGGAGCGATCCAAAATAGATTACTCTGAATTTGGAGTGATCTTCCTACCAGAATTTCAGGGTTCGCACCCCTTGAGGCTTTTTGTACCATGCATCATGCCTCCATTGCGGGAATCGTATAAATTGCATCAACAAAATAACATAATTATTTATTTATTCATGAATATCTATTTTGTCCCCTTTAAAGTAATCCCCACCAGAAATTGCACACTTGTGCCAACGTTTTTTCCAATCCTCGAAGCACTTAAAAAAATAATTTTTTGTAATCTTGTTCAGCTCCTCCTTCGATGCCGTCTTTATCTCCTCAATCGTAGCGTAGCGTCGTCCTTTCATTAGGCTCTTCAGTTTCGGGAACAAGAAAAAATCACAGGAGGCTAGATCTGGAGAATACGGTGACTGTGGCATTATTAGTGTGTTGTTTTTGGCCAAAGGTAATATTCCTTATTGACCGTTCTATCCTGTGGCAAGAACTCATGATGCACCACGCTCCTGCAATCGAAGAAAATTTTAAGCAAAACCTTCTTATTCGACCGAACTTGGTGCTTTTTTCGGTTTAAGCTCGTGCGGCAGCTTCCATTGGGATGATTTATCTTTGGTTTCCACTTCATAACCATAAACCCATGATTCGTCACCAGTTATGACCCTCTGGAGCAAATTTGGGTTGTCACGGACAGAGTCCAACATCTCCTTAGAAATGTTAATGCGATGCTGTTTTTGGTCGAAATTGAGCAAAAATCGAAAACGAGCCAAAACACGTGCAAGCAAAGCAGCCTGTCAAAAATTAACTGAACATTCAAAATAGCCGAACTTGTCGGTACAAGTGAAAGACATGAGTACCAACATAACGTCACAAAAAAGTAAAAAATCGAATATACGTAACCCGCGGAAATTCAAAATTCGCGATACCTTTTGAACAGGTATCCTCCTTGACAGAACGTTGGTTTATTGCTTCACTTTATGCGTCAGAAGTCAAGTTGAAGCAGCGTTGTATAGCTCGACTAGCCAGTGGAGTATACCCGATCCTTATTGAAACTGGTTGAAAAACTATTTTACACTACCTTTATAAATCCCGCTTAATCCTAATCTATAATAACTTTTGCTTTCCAAACTATCTTCTTTGGAATCTTTGACAAAAAAACTAATTTGCACCACCTACTGCATTAAGGACGAAGAAATTCGAGTTGTAAAAGGATACATTCACTCTTTCTCTTAATCTTCAAACCTCCCTGCCACACCATGATTGAAACCAAGGTAAGGAGTAGGCAAATACCAATCCGTCCACCTATAGGAAATTTTTCCTTCAGTTAATTCACACTTTTCTCGACATACGCTCCTGTCGATATCAAGTATGGAATCTTGCCTAATAGATGTTCTCGTTTTCATAGCGAAGTGTGGGCAATTAAGGACGGTAGTTAAAACTGTAATTGGGTAATGATCTAGTGACCAAATGGCGTTAAACATCCTTAGCTATGGGTAGACAGACTGAACCAACTTCGGAAGATTCGTTACTATACATTGGCCAATTATAAAATTCTGGATTAAGAAACTTCTCATAACTCTTCATTTAAATCACCATTCGCAATATTTCATTCAGAATTTTTTTTTTTTTTTGAATAGGACTGACTCCTTCCATTGTGGAGTTCGTAGAACCAATGATTAATTTTGCAAGCTAGCCTTTTATTCTTTTTAAACATTTAAATATGCTCTAAAAAAATGAATAATCTCCAACTTATCCCTCTAACTAACTAGCGAGGAGTTTCATTAGAGAAGCTAGCAACACAATTCATTCGTCAAATGACCTTATGGTTTTGGCGCTACAAAATAGTCTGATTCCTTTGCTTACAAACTAACAAATTTTATAAAAAATATTTCAGAGAATAAAAATACCTACATAAATGTGAATTGATAAACTTTTCCTAATAGTAGATTGCTAACAATAAAGGCAAATCCTTAAATGTTATTTATACTAGTCAATGTGAAAACCATTTTTAACAAAGTAGGCAAATTTTAATAATAATAACAAATAAAAAATTAAAACATAAACCAAGTATAAAATTACTATGGAAGAAAACGAATAACTAAATAAAAGGTAATTTTAGTTTAACGGAACAATACTAGTAGTAATGGTTCCGTGAATCTAAATTGACGTGTGAACGAGCAATAAAATGAAATTAATTATCCTTTTCTATAAACACCGAAGCACAGTCGATTATATTTCATAGTGTCCTTTTAGTAAAAGCCCTTTTCTTACTTCAAGCCGGCGAAAATAAGCTTCCACGTGCTTATAACAAACTTAATTTTTGTTTTTGTTTTATTGGATTCAAATGATAATAGGACAATTTGGTCGGGAAGGTTATGTGTCATATAATAAAAGCTTTGAACGGTGACAATCTATAAAGCCTAGTAGTCCTAGAAAATTACTAAACTTTATTAGTTATTCTTGTAATTGGTGCGTTTGAAATGGCTACAACAGCAGAACGAGTAATAATATTTCGACTGTAGCTCGTCGGCAGCCGTTCTTTCTTTCTTTCAGTTTCGATTGATTTTTCTAATTCCAAATGTCAATAGTCTTAGCAACTGAGGAATTTCGAATTGACCTACCCCCAATGGCGGTATTTCGGAACATAACCAAACCAAAAACTATGCACTTAACAACAAATCAATCTAAGCGCAGACATTAGTTCACTATTCTGAAATAATCAACAATAAGAAAAAGGACATTGTCCATTCGGCCAATAGTTTCTTGGAAATGTATTGGAATTTATCCAAAAATATACGCGTACAGTCATCATCAAAATTGAATCGAAAAAAGGAAGTAAAGGTAACCGACCAACCAGCACAGTAGAGAGTGGACACAGTAGCACATCACAACTAAATTTATTTCGATGCAAACTTGAATTTTTCTCCTTATTATCGAGCTCGTTCTTTCTTCGTTCTTTTTTTTTTGTTGTGTATTAACGAAATTAATTTATTACTAATTTTGTCGTTTCATCCCACCTGTATTTATTCTATTGATTAGAGATGGATGGATTGGATGATAACAACGACTACGTACGAACACACAATCGAAACTTGTGTAAATCGGAAACAATGTTTTTGGAATAGTTTTTAATTGTTTTCTTTTAAACAAAACAAGAATTTGTGAATGTGTGAACAAAGTGAACTAATTATAACAACAATTTTGTAGGAGTAACGTATGTGCTCTAAAATAATATGTGATACAAGATCTAAAAAGAAAAAAAGAACGAGAAAGAATACTTCAAAATAAATACTTTCTTGTTCTATCAACAACATTTGAACAGCTGATAATAAAAAAACTTAACTCAAATATTTAGTACAAGCGAGCAATGATTACGAGTAAAAAAATAATAATAAATAATAAGAGCAAAAAATGTGAAACAGACAAAAATCGAAATCGAAACCAAAACTGGATTCGAATTTAATATTAAATTACCCAAATGCCACTAGCAATTACGTGCTTAAAGCTTAATAATATCGGGAAGCATATGCCAACATCAACTTTCGTGACAGCGGAAAAAAGCTGTCGCAGCTAGGCGACGACGTTAGTAAATTTTTGGGCGGTTAGAAGCAAGTTTATTTAAGTTTGTATTCCATCCACGTTGACATAAATTTTATAAAAAATTTTTTTTTTTTTAATTACCTACTCACATATCTACATGCACATTCTTGCATAATCGCAGTTCATATCACTCAATGCATACAAGCATAAATTGCATTTAAATAAATTGAATTTCCTCACTGGTTTAACATGATTAAGGCTGAATGGATTTTTTTCTACTAAATAACAAAAGAAGCAACAACAAAAAAAACCGCTCCATTCTTCAATCAAGTCTAAAGCTAAGAAGATACTAAAATAAAGAATTTTTAATTACGACTTTGTCCGGTCGAATAAAATAATAGCAGTTTCGGTTAAATAGTCGTAAAAAAAACGCAGTGCGGCTGGACTGTTGTGATTAAGTAGCGCTGGGGTTAGGCTGAACTAGATATGATTGATAACAACAAGTGATAGTAGTGTTTATTTATCATTGAATTAATTAATTTATCTCGCATCTATGTGAATAATTACAAAATTGAATCTATTTAATTATTCCTTCTTGATAGTTTTTGTTTCTAACCGTTTTTTTTTTCTGTTCTCAAAAATACTAACGAAAAATAGTTACTCTCAAGCGCCGAATATCGATGATCGGTGGCGGGCAAAAAATTCAGAAATTATTAACTAATTTAATATTTTTGTTCTGAATTCATTTCTTTTTATCAAAAATAGGTGTGATCATTTTTTTTTTGAACAATTCGTTGAGCAATTTGAATGGGGAGCTCATAACCAAGAGCGATTGAGTACGAAGCGTGGGAATTGTTACTGGAAATTCTTTTGCGTGCACATGGCGCGCAGTAGTACTGAGGGTCATGTGTATACAAAAGAGGTCACAGATATTACTCCTGAATAATTTTAAGCTTTTTCTTTTAAGGACAGAAAATAAATCAAATTCTGCAAGGATTCAATGAGTTTCCTTCCATGTTATTATTCTTATTTTCAATTTGCCAGAGTATTTTTTACAATCTGGCAGCAATGCAAACTTTTCGCGTTGGTCCTTTTTAGACATGCAGTGCAAATTTCAACTATGCGACCTATACAGAACGCGATAAGTGAAGTTTTTATTTTTTAGTGAAATTTGGAGCTATCATCAAATTTTGTGTCAAGCCAAGGTGAATCTGAGAGTTTGACTTATGAAAAGTTGCAACTGGCCTATAGGGAATATAGCACAGGTTTTTCAGGGACAGAGTTTTTTAAGCGGCACAAGTTTTTCGTTGGCATAACCTATTTTTGGAGGGCCGAGAACCAGTGAAAGATAAATTTTGATCAAGGAGGCTTCCAACTCAACATTGATAATCCATGAATATGTGGAACGGGTTAGGGCTCTTTTGAGGTCATACCGTCCATTACCATTAAAGCTGATGGATGAGTCCTTGAAAGACTCGGAATAGGGGTTCCTTGTTCTGATTGGACATTGCCCCCTGTCGCACGGCCATCCTTGGCTTTTACCAGAAAAAGGGATTCCTATGCTTTTGTCCAGTCTTGTTATTCACGTGATCATAGTCTGTATGCATTTTTTTTCGTTCTCTAAAATCAAAACAAAATTTGGAAGAACATCATTTGTACGTTGTTTCTTTTTATACCGACAAGATTCGGAATAAAATTGATAATTTTTAAATGGTTTTTTCCGAATTTGCTTAATTAAGTGATCTTTTCTTGAACTCAAAGAAGAGTTGTCAGGGGCCACAACCTTAAGGCATTTATGGTTAAAATTTAGTTTATTCTAAAAGTTTTTTTTGTTTGTTGATTCAAGGCTCGATTTACTAATAATTGTTTATGATTTAGGGGAAAAAATTAATGATACCCGGACTTCCCCTCCACATAGCTTATACGTTTGTCCCTCCTAGTTGTGCAGTACAAATTTTCAGCACATCCGGTAACTACGCGATCATATTGAGTATGACTATTGACATAAAAAAAGTTTCAACGGGCCTATGGGAGAACCTCGTTTAGGGGGGAGGACTTCAACATCGAAAACTGAAGCTGATGAGTAGAATTTTCAATTATTGAAAGGCTCAGAAAAGGGTTCTTTTTGTCTGGAACCCTGAACTATGATAAAGTTGTCGTAAGGCCATTCCCGCCAACAAGGTTTTTATTGAAAAAGCAAACTCTTGTGGTTCACTGCAATCGAAGAAAACAGCAATAGATGCTGCCACACGAGCCAAGACCGAAAAAAGCGCGCTAAGTTCGGTCGAATGTGAAGGTTTTGCTTACAGTTTTCTTCGATTGCAGGGGCGTGGTGCATCATGAGTTCTTGCCACAGGGTAGAACGGTCAATAAGGAATATTACCTGCAAGTTATACGCAAGTTACGCGAAGCAATCGGCAGAAACGCCCGGATTTGTGAAAGAACAAAAATTGACTTTTGCACCATGATAACGCACCTGCTCACGCATCGTTGCTTGTTCGCAAATTTTTGGTCAAAAACAATACACTAATAATACCGCAGCCATCGTATTCCCCAGATCTGGCCCGCTGTGACTTTTTCTTGTTCCCGAAACAGATTCTTTGATCCATTTTTTGGAATGGGCAAAAATCGAAGACGAGCCAAAACACATGCAAGCGAAACAGCTGTCAAAAATTAACTGAACATTCAAAATGGCCGAACTTGTCGGCATAAGTGAGAGACATGAGTACCAACATAACAACACAAAAAATCGAAAATCGAATATACGTAACCGGCGGAAATTCAAAATGCGCGATACTTTTTGAACAGACCTCGTATACAATTATTTTAGTATTTTTAAATATTTTCTAAAATCTGGATTATTTATCATTTTTTATCAGACAATTTAATTACATCTGGGCTTTCAGATAGCTTATTAGAAAATTATTCAAATCGTGAAAGTAAATTTTAGTTAGAATAAGTTTAATAGAACTGTTGCAACAGTTTCTCATTCATGATATCTGTGCTTAACAACAGTGCTTGTATTAAACCATACAAAAAATGTACAATCAACGAAAGTCACTAAACCATTTTAAATTGAATTCTTTTATTTAGGATTTGGTGTATCCAATGTAAAATGTCGGCTAACAGAATGTCGTTGGCAATTCGTTTTATATGTTCAATAAGCTTTTGTGCATATATACTCACTTAATTGACCAATTGCTTAAGAAAAAGTCAATCGTCTAGACTCTAGACTATCGTTAAATGCATTTCCTATGATTTAAAATTTCAATAACGCCTTATTTTATGTTGATTAAATGATAATAAATAATAAAAGTTTAGATTAATTAAGATATCCCTTCTTTTAACTTCCGTTTTAGACTTTTATCATCACCATTGTAATAACAGCTATCGTAAAGCATTCGATAACCGAATAAACGTCCACTGAAACTATCCAAACATCAGAAGGAGAATAAACACCAGCTAACCGGATAAGTCATCATGTTGACGAAGTATTTGAAATAAATTTGCAAAACGATATCGCAGAGGTCAATTCGTGCGCACAAACAAGCTCTCCTCCCACAACAGTATAGTTTAAATAGGAGAAAATTGCAGAGAATTACAAAATAAAGACTGAACATTTTATGAAAAGGAATCACAACTCAAATTTAATTGTTTTTTTTTTAGAATTAATCGTATTCGTAAATCAATAAATATAATTCATAAACCATGGGTAAGTACCGCAGTTTCGTCGACAAAAATACAAAAAAATATTGTTGACTAAATTTTTGATTTTAAATTTATATATTCCCAACAGCTATTGTTAAGAAAACCGTACATGAACCAGAAAATGTAGGCCTTAAGAGAGAAGTTGGTCTTCTGGCCGCTGTCAATATAATAATTGGGGTAATGATAGGTTCAGGAATTTTCGTATCACCTACAGCAGCTCTCAAATATTCTGGCAGTGTTGGACTGTGTCTTATTGTCTGGGCACTTTGTGGAGTCATATCATTACTAGGCGCTCTTTGCTTCGCTGAATTAGGAACTGTCGTGCCCCGATCTGGGGCAGAATATGCATACCTGCTGGAAGCATTTGGACAACGACACAAGTTCTTTGGACCCCTTCCGGCTTTTATATGCTCTTGGGTGTATGTGGTAGTATTACGACCAGCCGAAGTCGCTGTTATAGTTTTAACGTTTGCGGAATATTCAGTGGTGCCTCTAAGAGGTGTCCTTGGCATAGACAACCTTAGCAAGGACGAACAAAAGCAAATCTTCAAAATGATCGCTTTACTTGGTTTAGGTAAGTATACGAGCTGCACGAATCCTGTAAGCTGCTTTAATATATCTTTTTTTATATTTTTCAATTAAAATGTGATCATATTTATCATTGATTATTTTTCTATTTTAAAACAAAACATTTACTATACCAAAAAAAAAAAACTTTTCATATTTTCCATAATTACAAAAAATTTCGTATTGTCTATTGGCCATTTATATATTTTGGTATTAATTTATTATTATTTTATGATTTATTTTTTATTTTATTTTTGTTTATTTGTAAAGTTTAAGAATAGTTTTCTTTTTCTCTTCAATATATTTCAGGCGTAATCACCTATATTAATTTAGTCAGCGTTAAACTGTATGTTCACATAAACAACATTTTCAGTTTTTGTAAGGTATTCGCTTGTCTGGTGGTTATTGGGGGTGGAATCTATGAACTGGCGATTGGAAGGACAGAACATTTGGAGAATGGATTTAAGGGTACTACAACAAATCCGGGGCATATCGCATTGGCTTTCTACAATGGACTTTGGGCATACGATGGTTGGTCAAGTGTTACTGCAGTTACAGAAGAAATCAAAAGTCCCGAAAAGTATTATTATTTCTCATTATTTGAATTGAATGAAGAAATTTCTAATTAATAAACTGTTTACAGAAATATTCCCCGCTCTATAGCGATATCAGTGCCCATAATCACAGCGTTGTACGTGTTTATGAACTTAGCTTATATGACAGTGTTAACACCCGCTGAGATGATTAGTGCACCTGCGGTAGCTGTATTATTTGGCGAACGGGTGTTGGGACCAGCATCTTTTATTATTCCACTTGGAGTAGCCTTATCCACATTTGGCTGTGCTATGAGTATTCAATTCGGTGTGACACGACTTTGTCTGGTAGCCGGACGTGAGGGGCATTTTCTGGAGTCGCTGTCCTTTATACACATACGCCGTCGAACTCCTGCACCGGCAGTCGCCCTACAAGGAATCATTTCGCTCATATTCATATCAGTTGGTGACATCGAGACGCTCATCGAATTTGCTTCATTCCTGATTTGGGTTTTCTATGGTTTAGCTGTGATCTGTTTGCTTGTGCTAAGGAGAACACATGCGGATTTACATCGACCCTATAAAGTACCATTATTCGTTCCAATATTTACACTTATCGTGTCATTATTTCTCTCAGTTGTGCCACTATTCTCCGACGAACCCCTCAAATTCCTCATCGCTATAGCATTCATCTTAGCTGGTGTTGTTGTCTATATACCATTTGTATACTATCGTCGACGATTTAAATTTATGGGTAATCTATAGAATTATTTTTTAATATTTTTATTAAATTATGTAACTTTTTCTTGTTTATTTCAGAAAAAATATCATATTTAATTCAAGTTCTATTCGAAGTGGCACCAGCACAATGGGATAAAGATATTTAGCATTCCTTCAAATTATACCTAGACTATTTTTTCGTATTATATAAATTGTATTATATTTATGAAAATAAATTCAATTATATTTTTAAATATGTTAACTTTATATTTGAAACATATTAGAAAGAACTTTGCACTTACTGAAAAGAATTATTTCGCTATTTAATTAACTAGGAAGAAAAAAACACACACAATAACTTTTCAAGTTCTATGAAATCAATTTTTTAATTTTCAGATAAATTTACAGTAAAAACAATACGGCATTTTGGAAAATTCTTTAAAAACTTTCTGAACGAGCAATGAATTTGCACAAATGATTGAAATTAATCAAAACAAATATCGAACTGACATTTTTTGACATTTCAGTAATTTTAGTACAACATTAGTACTAAATGTCAATAAAAAAATTTTCATGCCATTTAATTTTTTTTAAGAATACTTGTTGCGACCGAGATTCTTTGATTTCTTTTAAATGTTTTAATAACACTTTTTTTTTAAATTGTAATGAAAATACATCTAATAGGAAGTTTTCATTATTGTATGAAAACAAAAACACGAACAGAAACTGTGCTACATGCATTTAAACCGTACAAATGTTTCGCCTGCTAGTAAGAAAAAAATACTTTTCTCTTAAAAGTGCGCTATTTTTACTGAATTATTAGGGAAATTAAAATAACAAACGAATCACTTTTTAATTATATATTCACATAAAAATTATGGTAAGAAATTAGGATCTAGATAGTTGTAGTCTTTGTGTGTAGAAAATTTCGCTGGCATATAATCTTTGTCGTGAATATTTAATTTCAAGTTCATTTTACAATCTTCGTCGGGAGAATCTTCTAAATCTGCGTCTAATGGGCAGACGAATGACCTCTTATCATTCCGCGTTTCGATAGTTCGGATACCATCGAATATATGGAACAATGAGTGCGGTTGGCTAGATGTAGCTTGCCGAATAAAGCAGTCGCTACAATAATCGATGGACTTGTCTTTACAGGTTCGACAATGCCAACGTGTTCCTCGAATTGGAGTTTCGGTACAGAAATCACAACTAAAGTTGGTATGTTCACTATGTGTCCTGACTGTACTAGTGTCTTCCAATTTATCTCGACGAACTCTACTTATTATTTTCAACAATTTAGCTTGATGGTCACTTTCATCATCAGGATTCTCATCGTCGTCACTACCTGGATCGATAACTGCAAATGTAGGCGCAGTCTCATCAAACGTGAAGCGATCTCGCTCAGAACGGGTGCTCGGACCCATAAAATATCGTTCACTCTCAATATCATCATCCTCGGGCATTGTAAATGGAACATCTTGGGCCGGAAAAAATGTTGATGGTCGAAGACCGAGTTTGCTCAACTTTAGAGATTTTGTCAAACACGGTTTTGTTGACTTTGGCAATCGCCCTGGAACCGGCATTCCAGCCGAGTGCAGTTTTTTAAAGTATTTTTGTACTCGACTAGCCACTTGTTTTGTTGTTCGATTTCCTAAAGCCCGAGCTATTTTCGCAAAACGGCGCATTTCAACCGGCTCCGGTGGATATTCAATAAGTAGATCTTCTAAGCGACGTTGCTCATCACAAGTCCACAACTAAATAAATGGAAAAAGTATTATTGAACCGAAAATTAATATAAATATTTAGTTTCACTGTACCTGATTGAAAGTTTCGGGTTTAGTTTGATCAAAAATTCTTCCTCTAACCGTAATGTCTTGGCTATTATTTTTCGATGTATCTTCGACAAAGTCTGGAAAAAAAACGTTGTACTTATCGAAATGGATTTTTGGTAGCTAAATGAATACAATGCATTTTAATGAATCGCAATAAAAGGTATGATAACGAAATTTACTTCGGCAATGTTAATTGGTCCCGGAATGTCCAAGTCTACTCCAGAGGAAACTTTCCGTAGAAATTCTTCCGGATCGCTAAGAGCTTCCCGTTCAAGTGTGGCAATTCTATCAATATCTTTTGTTGCTTGAATTTTCTGAGCTTGTAGAATAGCAATTGTTCTCAAGACGGCTGAGTAGTCAGCATTTCCGCGCAATGCCAAATGGTCCGATTCGAAGTAAAATTCTTCATTGTCATCCTCGTCAGAACTATTATCGCCAGATTCCATAATAGCTCTTTAATAAGAGTTTTATGATATTATATTATAAGTGCGTGGAATATTTTTTTCTATACTTTAAACGAATTATTTATAAAATTTAATTTAAAAAAATGCTTGACTTAATAACCAAATGTTAGGCCAAGGGTTACGGTATGAGACTGAGTGTTTTGTTTTGACACTTTTCTCTTTTACCACGTGCTCATGCTCAAAAGTGTTACCATAGCAAATAATTATATTCAAATAAGAATTTTGTATAAAAGAAGTTTTTCTCTAGTCATTTTTTATACTTTCAATAATCAAAGCAATAATTATCGAAGAAGCAATAATGTCAAATATTGAAATGAATATTTCGACAAAATAAACTATTTAATCTAATAATTCGCATTTACAAAAAAAATGTTATTCAGCAAAATGATAGAATTTAAAGTGGCACAGTTGGCCATGCCGACACCAGCGCATGGTTCCGCACAAAACTGTCAACTAGCTGTCAAATTGGAAAATGTTATCGATAATTCATCGCGTTAGGTTTCATACCTACGCGTTGTTACGTTGCGAAAAGAAAGAAAGTCTCGTTAAAGAGTTATTGGATGACGCAGCCACATATAAAGATGTGCGGCCACAAACTAAAGAAGATGTTTGGTCGACATTGCCTTACCCAGAAGGGGCTAATTTGAAACGAAGTCAGGGAGCGAAAGCTTATCGGCCGGAGGTTGATCCACGAGAAACATCAATAGTACTTTTTCCAGGGCAGGGATCACAATATGTAGGCATGGCGAAGAATTTAATCAAGTTTCCTGGTGCAAGGGATATTTTCGAACTAGCGAACGAAATACTGAAGTACGACTTGTTGAAAATGTGCCTAGAGGGACCGAAGAGTAGTTTGGACAAGACTATTTATTGCCAACCAGCAGTGATAGTAACCTCTTTAGCAGCACTTGAACGACTGAAAGAAGAGCGGCCAAATGCAATTGAATCGTGTATCGCCACAGCTGGTTTCAGCCTAGGTGAAATTACCGCTCTTGTATTCGCCGGCGCTATTCCATTTGATCGTGCGCTTAAACTGGTGCAAATCCGAGCAGAAGCGATGCAATTGGCAAGCGAACGGTATCCTAGCGGAATGGCGACAGTCCTATACGGTGCCGACTCTAAATTAGGATTGGCCTGCGAGAACGCGAAACAATGGTGCATTGAAAAGGGCGCAGAATTCCCAGAATGTAGAGTTGCAAACTACCTTTACCCGCACTGTAAAGTTATAGGAGCGAGTATAGAAGCTCTTGATTATCTTGAAAAAAATGCCAAACTCTACGGTATACGTCGAATTAAAAAGTTGCCAGTAATTGGCGGATTTCATACACCCTTGATGGAATCCGCCGTTGAACCGTTCCGGAAGGCCCTAAAGAAGATAACTATTGAAGATCCAATAATCAGTGTGCACTCGAATATTGATGGAAAACGATACAAAAACGCATCGCATATTTTACATCAACTTCCAAAACAGGTACTCTACTATTTAATTTATTTTCTATCAGATTCCAAGATACACCAAGAATAAAAATTTATTTTCCTTCTCAGATAACAAGTCCAGTACGCTGGGAGCAAACACTTCACATTCTGTACGAACGGGACCAGGGAAAAAATTTCCCACGAACATTCGAATGCGGACCAGGCAAAGGTCTAACAACTATTTTAAAACAAGTGAACGCTAAGGCGTGGGACTCAGCATTTAATGTGGAACCTTAGCAACCAATCTAGATAAGAGATACGTTTTATGTTATTTTCTTCTTATTGTTGTATAATTTCTAAAATTCAATTACGAAATAGGTTTAATTTTTTTTTAATTATTGCTAAATAATAATAGATTAGAATATAATTGAAATTTTTGTAATAAAAACGACCAAAAGTAAATCTATGTTTTTGCTTGAATATTTGTTGTTGGATTAAAAATAGAACCTACTAAGAGTTTCAGAATAAAATCAAAATTTCTTTGTGAAAATTATAGAAGATGACGGCGTGGTAGATCTAAATTCTGTAAGAACACGGGCAGCAGAAATTGCAACAACGTCAAAACTGGAAGATTTGGCATAGGATTTCTGCAGACAAATCTGCCAAAAAATCTGCTGATTTAGCTGACCGTGTACTACCAAGATTGTGACGACTGCAATATTTCGCACTGTGGTTGCATACCGTACGTTTGTTATTTCGTTGTAATAGAAGAACTGGGTAGACACCTACACAAAAAATCTGTCCAACTTTTGTTGCCAATACATTCGTAGAACGCACACACATGATACAAAATAACAGAAACGGCATAAATCAGTGGGAACCAATTTTAATATTTTATTCAATTAAATATTGTCCAGTCTGATCCAATACCCTTTGCCATCTTTCTGGCAGTAGCAAAATTTTTGTTCTTTGCTGGCAAAAAACTGATCCAAGTAATTTTTGACCTCCTCATTTGAATTAAACGTTTTTCCGTCTAAAAAATTTTGTAGAGACCGAAACAAATGATAATCGGAAGGTGCTAGGTCTGGAGAGTATGGTAAGTGTGGCAGTATATCACATCCAAGCTCTAAAAGCTTTTGCCGAGTGGTTAAACTTGTATGTGGTTTCGCATTATCCTGTTGGAACACTAAACCTTTCCTATTGACCAATTCTGGCCTTTTTTCGTTCAATGAATCATTCAATTTGTCCAACTGATGATAGTACACTTCAGAATTGATCGTTTTATTGCTCGGTAGAAGCTCAAAATAAACAATTCATTTGAAATCCCACCAAACAGATAGCATAACCTTTTTTTGATGAATATCGACTTCCGGAGTGCTTTGATCCCTACTTCAGGTTCTTTTGCGCTTCACATTGTTGTAGACAACCCATTTCAAGTCAGTGATTATACTTTTCAAAAATGGATTATTTTCTTAGCATTTGAGAAGCAAATCACAAATGTCAATGCGACGGCACAATTTTTTCGGTAAGAAGATGAGGAACCCATATGTCGAGCTTTGAGATTAAACCTAGCCGTTTCAAATGATCATGAACGGTCATATTCGATAAATGTAATCTCTCAGCGATCTCACGAGTTGTTATTTGTCGGTTTGCATCAATTAATGCATCTTCGAGATAAAAATTGCCTGCTCAAAATTTTGCAAACCAGTTTTGGCACTGGCGCTTACTTAACAGATCTTCTCCATACACATCCGATAATTTTTTTCTTGCTTGAGCAGCATTTTTATCATTTCTATAGTAAAAAAGTAAAATATGCCGAAAATGCTGTTTTTCACTTTCCATATTTAAAAGGGTATCAACCAAAAACTACTGTGCAGAATCAATCGAGCAGGCCTTGCTATGTCAGCTGTCAAAATACATATGATTATGCGGCTTAAGTGTGAAGTTGGTTGTGAAAAAATACAATTAAGTCCTCTGTTGGATGTGCAAATCAAATGAAAAAATACGCGCGCGATGTTCCAATCATTATAACTCCTTTAGCTCAAGTGACTTATAAAGAGAACCAATTATGTTCAAAGAGATTTTCTGCACTTTTCTTTATATTTAAAATCATTTTAAATTCTTGCAAAAACCAAAACAATGGTTTTTATACTATAAATAATGTTGAATGAAAATTGTTTTCGCCGCCTTCGTGAAGTGAGTATTTTTTATATAAACTCCTCCGAAAAGGCAACCATATAACTGGTAATTCCAACATTTCTATAATATAAGGAGAGAAAAAAAACCCATTAAAATATCAACAAACACATATTAAAATAATATATTGATTATCATTTATTTATTTACAATTTTATGTCTTCATGTTTTGTATTTACTTACAGAAAACTTGACTAATTAATAATAAATTTATTAATTTATTTATTTGTGTATGTGTATGCATATGCTTGTTTATCGCTTAATGTTTGTGTGTGTCTGTGTTGGGAGGGGCGGTTTCCCCTTTATGTGTCCTGTAAGTTTGCATTGTTCAGTTAAAATTAACTTTAATTTATTTTTCTTTTTCTAATCAATATCTGTGCCTGTCTCTCTCTCTCTCTCTCTCTCTCTCTCTCTCTCTCTCTCTCTCTCTCTCTCTCTCTCTCTCTCTCTCTCTCTCTCTCTCTGTCTGTCTGATTACAATGTTTATGTATTTGCCTTTCTTGCCTTTTCCCGTTCCCGAAATTTATTTTTCTATCAGCATATATTAAATTCTACTACTTCATACGATTTTTGTTTTATTATAGTGAATTGATTTGTTCGATTAGATTCTGTATTAAGTATTTTCAAATTGTCCTTATCATTATTACTATTGTGCTGGTAATAAACCGAAATCATCACAGACAAGTACCATCGGCACATGTTGTTCATCAATCACAGGCTGAGATTTGTAATCACATAAGGCGTGCTCCTTCATTGCCCATTCCCAGTCCATTTTTTGCACAGCATGAAGGCTCTCCGCTTCGTTATGATGACGTAATACCATTGGCTCCTATAGAGAACGAAAAAAAACAATAAAAATAAATAAGAACGAACCAAATTCCATATCGGTAAATAAGATAAGATGGTCACTTTAGTAAATAAATATTCCATGTCTGATGGGTTACTACCTACTTAATTCTATGAATTGGCGGCATAGGATAGGATTCAATTCTTCCGAACAAATGGTGGGGATTTGATGAATAATATGAGTAAGATATCAATTTATAAGAGACAAAATAAGGAAGGTGCAAGGATGATATGAGAATGATAATGAATAATAATAGACCCTAAATTTAGTCACCTTGATTTTCTCCCATTTATCATCGACGTCCTGTAACCAACTATGGAAGAGGCGGCCATTATGTCTGGATCGGGCATTTCTATCCTTCTCCTCTTGTTCCGGTGTGATCAGATTGTATACCTCCTCGTCTTTTAATATTGAACAAACTGAGAACGGAACAGTTTGACACGCCGCACTTCTGGCGAACTTTCCGTGTACGCGGAGTATTTCTTGTTCAACAGTCAATATTAATTTTTCCTTCTCGACGATATGCTGCATTATCAGCTTGTACCTTTCCTTCTCTTGTGCTATGAAAAGATCTTTCATCTGTGGTGGCAAATTAGGCGGTAACGTAATTGTGGGTTCTGATGGAGTTTTACCAGCTAACACGTATGTGCGTCGATTCATTAAGTAGTCTTCGAAACCATGAGGCGGCCGTGGCTCGATCGGACACAGTGCTCGATGTTTCTTTTCGATTTGCTTGCGGATATTCACGAACATTTGATAGCAATTAACGAATGGAAAATCATGTGGGTGGATTTCACTAGGCGCTGCGGGCGTTTCTGTAGTAGTGGTCGAGGCGGTGGTTGGAGTTGATTGCTTGTTGAGACTTTCTTCCAGTTTGGCGCGGATTTTCCGTTTTCGCGGATGTAGCTCGACCGTATTTTGTGGAACCTCTTTTGTTGTGGTTGTCGCCGCTGATGGACTGGGAACATTGGTAGTTGGTTCCACTTCCGTCGGATTTGTTGTCGGCGCTTGTGGACTAGAATTGCTTGTATTTGCAGCATTACTTTTTCCATTTGTTCCAGCTGGGGCTGCTGATGAAGAAGTTGTTCCACTACCAGTATTAGTTCCAGTTGTGCTAGCTGTACTTGATGTTCCTGGTGTAGTAGTGCTGCCACTGCTTATTCCTGGCTCGTTCGTTTCATTAACTATGGCTGGAGCGGGAGAAGCTGAACAGCTTTGCAACTGCGGTGACGAATTATTTGAACCACGATCAACTCCTGAGCCACCCGATCGATGTGAACTCCTCAAGACTCTCTGTTGGGCACGTTCTTCACTGGTCGAACATTTTCCAGCATTTTTCTCATCCGATCCTGTAACTCCAGTTGCGCCTCCACCACTCTTTCCTGTACTATCTACCGGACTAGCACAACGCGACGAAGTGCTGTCTTTATCCGCTGCCAAAGAATCGTTACTGTTCGACGAAGATGCCACCACATACGGCAAAGCTGCATGATTCCTAGCTGAATTACTTTTGCCATTGCGGGAACCTGCCTCCAAATCACCGCTTGCATTTTGGGGCGGAATAACTATTTTCAAAGGTGGAACTTTAGGACCTCCGTTCCCGAAGTTCTCGCTACTCTTTGCATCATCATTCTCTGCATCACTGTCTGTCGATTTAACAGATGGTTTTGGACTACCACATGGGCTTTTCCTGTCGCTGGCGCTACTTTTGCTCGCAACGCTAATTGATTTCACCGAACTGTTCGGAATTTTCGAAGCTTTTTCTTGTCGTTGCGGTGCTCGATTACCGGAGGTTGCTTTTGTTGTCTCTTTAACATTATCGGAATCTTTACGTTTTTTCCGTTTATTCTCATCGCTCTCACTTAAGTTTTGATCGGCACTGACTTCTACTTCTGTGTATGGTCGTTTTGCGGAAGTACTTCCTGTCGAGCAGGCACTCGAAGTGCTTGTGCCCGATGCATTTCCCGATGTTGTTTCTTCCGTTGTGCTCTTCTCATCGCTGCTTACTTTTTCACCTTTTCTCGTGTCAGTCTTTTCTTCAGCACCAGCACTCGGTGCATCTTTAGGTGTTGTTTTGAATTCATACACGTCCTCCTCTTCTTTGGCTCCAGTTGTCGAAGAACTCGAATTCGTCGTGCGTTCATTTGTAGCAGCTGTTTCATCAGGTTCCTCAGATGATTTTTTCTGATCGACTGATGGCTTTTTCAATTGTGTTGTCGGTCTGCCAGAAGATGTGGATGCATCTAAAAATATGCAAAATAATAAAAATTAATTTTGTGCAAATTTATTTCATTTTTCTCCATTCATAATACTAAAAGAAACATTTTCGTACGTAAATACCTAAGACAAGTAGTAGCATTATTTTCAAAAATATTGTAGAAAAAAACTAGAGAAATGGCAAGAAATATATCGAAAAGATAATTATGTACTTTCAATCATTATCGTTACGTCTCGATGGAGATTATTTCAAGGCTACACCACCGGATATGTAAGTATGTGCCAGAGACTGAGTGAGTGACTAACGAACGAAGAACATTTTCCGAGATGTGGGGATTATTGATGTGAAAACTGACACATTTCCTTCGTATAGCATCACCGGCAACAAACAACAAGCGAAACATCAATAAAAGATAAATATTGAATTGTTGTATGAGAAAGATACTGAAATAAAACCAAAATAATTGCAAATTGTTTTTTATTTTCTTATTGTATTTGGATGGACGGACGACGACAATCTCAAAGCATACTCATCGTAGATGTGATGTGGGACATCTATCTCACCAGCTCCAACATGCTTTCTTTATTATGCTGTCTTTTTATTAATGTCACAAAATCATTAGCTTTTGTTGTTGCATCTGTAAATACTCTTGGGTTACCACAGGCAACCGATCTTCCGATACAGATTCGATGCGAAGGGAGCCCATATCTCCTGCCCGACTTATCTCTACTCAGTTTCGGTACCATCGGTATTTGTTTACGATTCTCATGAATTTGGTATACAGACTCATATTCATGTTTTATGAATCAACATATGGATTGTATGGGAGGATAAGAATAGCACAATATTATTTTGGAGTGTTTATCTTCAAAAATATCGAATTAGTATTAATAAACACTGAATGCTTCCTTCTCGGCAAAAGCTAGCAAAAATACGAGAAGTAGATAAGCAATCGAAATGAAATCGATTTCAAGTACAAGTAGCAGCAATCCTCATAAGAGAAAAGTTGATAATATATCCCATATACGAGTATGTTCATGGCCCAAAGGGGAGTTAAAACTGAATTAAAATCAAAGACAAATATCAAAATAAACAATCAAATTTAAAAGAAATTTGAAAATAAATTATTATTTGCATATGTACGAGTATATGGTCAGCTTTTAGTCAATTATCCAAACAAAGAATTGGAAACGGAATCAGAATATCACAGCTTCGTTATAAGAAAGAATCAACTAAATAATAATAAGAGCAACGCAATTTGGATTTTTAATCATCCATGGAGGGATTGGTGATATTAAATTTAGCATGAATGCCTGCGCCTACCACAAGCGTTCAGTGTGGAAATGGAATAAACAAAACAACGGCTCACATTAACATGATTTTTGTACTGAGTTCAATGAATTCGGAATTATTCGATTCCTTCGATAATTGCGGTCTCATTTTGTGGCTCAAAAAAGCGGCATTTACCGCTGACATTGAAGATGTCGTCAAGTAAAAGTTTGCAAAATTGTTTATGCCAATCTAGAAATTAATTTGTGTATAAGAATAAACATAATCAATTTTATTTTCAGCAAATATCAACATATAAACGAGTATACACATAAGAGTATGTACGTCCATGTACACAAGAGGAAAATTTTGTAAAAGCAAATTTCTTCAATGGGTTAGTCAAATTATAAATAGACCGAGACGCATTTTTTTTTGTTGGCAAATTTAAAATATTCAACACATTGTAGTAATGGAGTAGCTCCAAAAATGATATAAAATTTCTTTTTAATTTTTTTTAATAATTGTTATAATAGAACTTAATAAAAGAAATAGTATTAATTTAAAAAAAAAACAGGGTGAAACCTCCACCAATGTTGCTGTTTTGATTTATTTTCGGCGTTTGATCAAACAAAATGACTGCAGCACATAAAATTATCTTTAACGATTCCAAAAACAAAGAATTCACATTTTTAAAATAATCTTCGATACTGCATATTCTATGTAATTTATTGTTTGTATGATCGAAAACAATGTCTTGATTCGTGGAAGTGAAAAAAATAATACTTACATTAAAACGATGAAATTAGGGGCCTTCACTTCAGGTTAAACCAAATTTATTTATTTATTACTTAGATTAAATTACTACTGGATTAGGCACTTTTATTACATTTCCCTAAATATGTACAGGTAATAAATTCTATTAACACCTGGTGGCGATAAATCGAACACCGTGCATAATTATGTGTAGAGTTTTGTGTACAAATATTACTCCCACTGACATCTAGTGCTCGAAATAGTAATTTGACTCACTTAGCTTACACAAATATTTAAAAGAGATTTTTCCTTACATCTTTTGATATTAAGTATAATTATTTTTTTCTAAATATAAATCAAATAACTAGCGCGTCAATTTTATGGACTTTCGGAGAGTTTTAAAACGCCATTCACCATAAAAAATGGTAGCATATTGAACACCGAATCTATTTAATTTTTGATTTTGATAAATAATATTTTAAGTATTTCCTTACAAGAAAGTATAAGTTTATCCATTTTCATAAATAGTTTTATTCGTAAAGCAACTTAAAAGCAATTTAATATATAAGATTTTAATAAATCTGCAATTTTTTATATGTGTCTGTTTTTGTGTAGAAGCCTATATCCCATAGAGTTCCATGGGAGTAGATGTTTTTTTGCACAGTTTTGTTTCCTTTAATCGTTACGTTAACAGATATAATTTTTCTTAAATAAATATACATAAATAAGTATGAATGATATTTTATTTGAAAAAATTCTTTAGCCAATTTCTAAATTATCTTGGATCAGAAAAATATTTTATACTTCTGATTAAAATAAAAAAAAACAATATTTTTTCCTCATAATTGTAGTGTATTTAATTATTCGTAATTTATATTGAACACGTTTTAAAATTCGAAATTATTTCAATATCTGGTGGCGGTATGCCGAATTCCTCAATTTTTGATTACGACAGTGTCATTGTTTATGGAAGTAAATTAAATATAATAAACTGAAATTATAAGCGATTTTTATTAATAACGTAAAATTAAAGCATATCAAAATAATAAGTTGACAAGGACCAAGGCCTTGTAACATAACACAAGAAGCACTAATTTGTAATTTTTCTTGTCGTTTTATACTGCACATGACGGATAATCAAAGAGTCATCAACAAGATGAGACTGACGTTTCGAACTTGGCGCTTTTTTCGGTCTTGGCACGTGCGGCAGCTTCCATTGGGATGATTGAGCTTTAGTTTCCATGTCATAACCATAAACCCATGATTCGTCACCAATTATGACCCTCTGGAGCAAATTTGGGTCGTCGCGGACAGAGTCCAACAGCTCCTTAGCAATGTTAATGCAATGCTGTTTTTGGTCGAAATTGAGCAAAAATCGAAGACGAGCCAAAACACGTGCAAGCAAAGCAGTTGTCAAAAATTAACTGAATATTCAAAATGGCCGAGCTTGTCGGCATAAGTGAGAGATGTGAGTACCAAGATAACGCCACAAAAAATCGAATATACGTAACCCGCGGAAATTCAAAACTCGCGATACTTTTTGAACAGACCTCGTACACGTATATGCGTTCTACGAATTTATTGCCAATAAAATTTGGACAGAATTTTTGTGTAGAGGTCTATCCAGTTCTTCTATAATCTATGGTTTAGACGACTGAATTATGACTTAAGAAGATTGCCTCTTATATACATTAATTATTCTACGTCTAACTATGGTTTACACCATACACCCTATGTATAAATTCTGTTTTTAGCTATTAGGACCATACTACTACTAAAAGCTCTTTGAAGAAAATTTCGTTTTCTCTCCCTAACCTGTGGCTAGTTGTTTCTTACATGTTTAGGGGTACTTTGTTTAACGTTCTATGAATTTTACTATTTTCTTAAGTCTTTTTTTATTTATTTTTATTATACTTGCATGTCTTGCATGTTTGAACCGAATCTAATCATATAGATTCCCAGTAATTGTTGGGGTATTCCTTAGCATTTGTTGTTGAAAGTTGTGTGCTTCGAATTAAAGCTTAAATTCAAATTCAAATTCACCGACGATAGTGCAGTCTTTAAATCTTTATTCAGAATTGCACTTGTTCGTTTTGGTGAATATTTTTTAATCCAAATGAACTTTCAAAATATTCCAATTTAATTTTAAATGGGTTTGTAAAATTTACAATTACACATATTTCGATAATTTTTACATTTAAAATAAAAAATGAAAAAAATACAAAAGTCAATAATTCTAGTACCACATTTTTATTTATATTTTGTCAATAGTAACTTTTTTCTATTTTATAGAACTTGAAAAAGAAATAAAACATATAAAAATTATATTATACGCTATTTAGAATGTGCCCGACATTAATGACATATTTGCGAATATTTGTTTTAAGAATTCTCAACTGTTCTAATTTCATTGTTTTGTGCCAACAGAAAAACACTTGTGCAATTTTGCCTCGCTTAAAAATAAAAACAAAACTAGGTAATAAATGTCATTATTGATGTTCCAATACATCTTATATTTACGGTAGTGGAATTGCGATAAGCCGAAAGAAAGAGGGAGTGATGTTCGGAAGTGGTATATAAAATCTACTTGCACAATAATACTGTAGATGTACATAAATATCTAAGATGAAATTATTTTAAAGTTTCAGTATTGTAATTATTTTTTTGTTCATTTAAAAACGAATTCGTCTCGTAAATTGTATATTCAAATTTTGTTATTGATGTGGAAAAATAGTGAAAATAACGTAGTGTATCATAAAAACCAGCAATACCACACGAACTACAGTGGCGTTATTTGTTTTATTTAACTTTGTCCATTTGACTAAAACCATAAGCATAACAGCAGAAAGTAAATTGAAAATTTTCGACCAATAGAAAAAGGAACTGTCTGCAAATATTTAATTATTTTTTCGCTACTGTTATTAATCATAAATATTATATATGTACACAGGCATACATAAAAATATCAATGCCATCGTCACATTTTCTTCCAGCCTCCCTCCATCCAATCGAGTATATAGTAAATCTTAATTTATTTTATTTTATGTTTTCCATTCTGAGTAGAAGTGGCCATTAAGTAAACAAACAAACATGGATTGAGTCTGATGTAAATTTAAAATTATGCTTCTTTCGAGCTGCAATTTTGCATTTAATCACGTTCAAGAAAAGACTAACAAAATAATGCCACTTATTGTACAATGACTGTACGTACGCCTTCGTTATATGGACGTTATGGGACCACCATTCGAATACAAAGGGAAAAAATAATATGCTCCAATAAATACTCCCCTTCATATACGAGAGAGTGTGTACGTCATTTTTTATTAATTTTTTCTTCTTTTTTTTTGGTTTCGTGGTATTTTCACCATTTTAAAGATTCAATTATTTATGAGAGTTAGCTTTTTGTTGACATAGCAATATATTATATTCAAAAGTGTGCTTTTAAAATAAATAATTGCATTTGTTCAAAATGGTTTCAAAATAAATAGAATATATACACGGACGGACAGTGGTTTTTAAAATTGTTTTTCGAATTAAGAAACAAATATATAACACATGGCTGGTTTGAGAATTTGATATGCATACGTATTTCAGACAAAAACCAATTATTTTGAATTTGTTAATGAATTCATTTACTAATTTTCATATCGTAGTAAACAGCTTGAATTATTCAAAAAGAAATTATTGATAAAATCATTTATCTCAATAGGGAAAATTAAATAATTAAAAATATAAAATTTTATATTACAGGTAATTTGGTCCTTAAAATACACGAGGATTGTATAGGGTTTTCCAATAAGAGTGATATGATTTCTAAGTGACGTTTCGGCCATTTGTAATATGTCATGATCTGTCTTTTATTTTTATTGTTCAGTAATGTTTACAATTTCATCATGGAGAGATATACGCAAGAACAACGTTTACAAATTATTCAATTTTATTATCAAAATAATCGTGCAACTTTTCGTAAGCTTTTGCCATTTTAGGGTCGTAATAATCGTCCAACTGTGCTCGCTATTCGTCGAATTGTTAAAAATTTCGAGCGTAAATTTTCTTTACATAATGTTCAATTGCCAATAAGACAAATAACAGCTCGAAGTAATGAAAATATTGCTGCAGTTCAGGCAAGTGTTGCTGAAGACCGCAATTTATCGATTCCAAGACGTTCTCATGAATTCGGACTGTCTCAAACCACAACCTGGCGGATTTTAAGAAAGGGTTTGGGCTTGCATCCGTATAAAATTGTTATCACTCAAGAACTGAAGCCATTGAACCACCGTTAATGTCGTGAAGTTGCTGATTTTGTCTTGGAACAACTTGAAAACGATAATGATTTTTTTAAGAAAATCATATCCGATGAGGATTACTTTCATCTGAGTGGTGCGGTAAATAAACAAAACTGTCGATTCTGGTGCGAAGAAAATCCTCAAATTATTCATGAACACTCATTACATTCACCTAAATTAACAGTTTTTGGTCTGGTGGAATCATCAGTCCGTACTTCTTTCGAAATGAAGCTGGTAACATCGTTACTGTCCATGGAGAGCGGTATAGATCGATGATAACCAACTTTTTATGGCCGAAATTGGAAGAAGTTGATCTTGACAACATCTAATTCTAGCAAGACGGGGCTACGTGCCACACAGCATGTGCAACAACCGAATTATTGCGATAAAAGTTTGGAGATTCGATTATTTCAAGAAATTGTGACATTGAATGGCCTCCATTAGATTATTTCTTGTGGGGTTATTTGAAGTCATTGGTCTTTAGCAATAAACCAGACTCTCTTCAAGCTTTAGAAGTAAATATTGAACGTGCTATTCATGAAATACGACTTGATTTAGTGGAAAAAGTGTTCGAAAATTGGGTTCATTGAATTCGTTCCCGCAAAAGAAGTTGTGGAGGCCATTTGAATGACGTTTTATTCAAAACTTAATTGTATCGATTGTACTTCACATTAAATAAAAAACATTTGAATTTCCTTAACAATTAGTGTGTTTCTTTTGAAAAAAATCATATCACTCTTATTCGAAAACCCTTTATGATTAATACCTGGCCTTGACAAGAAAAAAACATCTTCATATGTAAAATTCATTTTATTTGTACTCGATACATTTAGTCCAACATTTTTCTATCTTTTGTATATCATCTAAAAAATTATATCTCTGCAACTCTGCAAAATAGGCGTTTATTTCAGCAATTACCTCATCGTTTGAGCTAAATTGTTTTCCGCCGATTATAAATAGGTAATAATCGATAGGGACTAAATCGAGCGCATATGGTGGTTGCAGAAACAATTCGTATCCTGACTCGTGAAATTTTACCAAATATCGGAGAAATCGTATATTTTACATGAGAGACGTGAATTGTCTTAAAGAACAATAAATTTTTCTTTGCCAAATGTGGAAGTATCATCTTAATTTCATTATTCAACTGGTCTAATCATGCTTTTTAATACTGTCCTGTTATCGTTTTTCCTTTTGATGAATCCATTTTCATTAACATGTATTAATCGACGCAAAAATTCATTTGCATTACGCTTAAAAATAAATCCATGGAAAATTCATTTGTATTACACCAAAACATAAAATTTCAAATTCTTACTAATCCCAAAATTTTATGTAGGATTTTGGCTTCACGTTCTTTTAAGATGTATACCATCATATCAGCTATCACATACATGTTTATTCAAGGACTTTTCAAAACAATATTGTCGATTTTCTCAGATATTTCTGATGTCCTGGCCTTATTTGATGTTCCAATATTTTATCGTCGACAACGAAGGTGAAGAGTTCCCATAAATTTCTCTGATGTCCGCTTTGAAAAACAAATATTTTATCACTGCTCGATATTCAAATTTTTTTCCATTGCTGTAAAATCGCAAAGGTTCTTAACTTTAAATTGCTGTTTTTCGTAAAATTAAATGACGCACCTGCTTAAAAATTTGACGGGAATCTTGTAAAAAGTTACATTTACGAAAAATAGATTTTTTTTTAGTAATAGCAGCACCATATCTAGCCGAGGATTATACAATAATCATACAACCCTCGTACAAGCATAATTTCGAATTTTAAAAATTATAATTTTCCAAAATGCCTTAATAGAATTGTCAAAGTTTTTATATAATAATAATAATTTTTAATTCTTTTCTTTTTATATATAGAAAAGAAATTTGCAACAAAAAGGATTTTTCGTCCAAAATATGTTTTAGGATGAAACTATGAGTTCATGAAGAAATTTTTAAAACTTTTCCACTATATATCTATTAAATTTTAACAAAGGCAATCTTATTTATAATATTATTTATATCACAATTTTCATATATAATAGATTGATTTGCAAATAAATTAAATAACTTTTAAAAATAATGCCGTAATTCAGCAAAACTGGGACGCAGCAGCCTTGAGTTAGGAATCAGGTGATAACTAAATAAATTATTTCCATTTTTTAAACACAAAGAAAATGTAGTTTCTGATATAAAATAAATTTTAGTTATTAAATTGCTACTCGTCCAATGCATAAATTGACTATTCTACTATATATTAATGTTAATTTTCAGTCAAATTATTATATGTAAATTTATTTATATTGTTTCTTCATTAAATTTTACTGTATTTCAAAGTACCGATTTACATATATAACATAACATAGCATCCAACACATGTGACATTTGCTGCTTTCAATATAATTAAATTTTATCGATTAAATGATGACAACAGTTACTTTACTAGGAAGGGTATATGTTGTGCTTTAGATGAGATCCAGCAATTCATAAACTTATTTCGAATATATATTATGTACAATTACGCAAGAATAGCTTTCGTGCAATAACTTTTCTCAAAGGATTTATCTTTCAAAATTTCTCAGCTTTCTTAAGAAAAATCTCAATTTTATTAAATAACTTACTCTTCAATCTTATAATTAGATATATTCAAAACAACCTATTTTATATTACACTGATCCAAATCGATTTTATATTTGATGGTGTTTTCAAATTTTGAATTTAAAAATAACTTTATATTCTTTATAAATAATACAATAGCAAAATTTGTGGATTTGTTATAAATCAGAATTTCTAGCATTATTTTTATTCAGTACAAAGATTTATTATATTTTCGGAGAAAATATAATCGGATTAGTCATTTCAGTAAAATGACAAAAAAATAAAAACATTTTCCCTTGTTACTGCTAAGATTTTTTTATAAATTTAAAAATATAAAATTTCCGATATTAGATGATTCCTCTTTTCCATGCAACAAGGTAAATTTTCCATGCAACAAGGTTAACTTTATTTGCATATGAGGGGAGGTCACTCATCTCAATAAAATTGCTTAAATGGTTACTTGACCATATCGCGAGCAGGCTCAAATTTATAAAAATGTTTACTATATCTTAAGCCTCTATTTTAATTTAGGCAAGTTTTATTTTATTATATTACATGGACCATGCCATTGTGCATGGACATCATTAATGTTTTTCTTACAGGATCTGATATTTTGGAGCTAATTTTTTTAATTTTTTTTTTGCATATTATAGGCAGCAATTCGGTTTGTTTTTAAATACTTTAAATTTAAAAACAAACCGAGTTGCTGCCTATAATATGCAAAAAAAAAATTAAAAAAATTAGCTCCAAAATATAAAAAATTAAAAAAAAATTTGAGGATTGCCTGCATAAACATGATTTTGCGCTTGGAAGAAGCTTAGCCAAATCTCGTGGGATTGCGAGTCCTGCGAACTTTACGCGCAATAAAGGCAAAATTTTTTTCGGATAATATTTGAGTGCCGACCAACAAAAAAAAATCGGTTATCACGCAGCCATAGCAGTTAGAATTGATGGTAACTGTCACTTCTTCTTAATTTTTAAAGTTCGACAAATTCAAACCAAACGGTCACTTTTGCGAAGTGACCGTTTCTCCGCAGTCACTTGAGGGTTTTCAGATGCCCATGTACGGAAATTTTGCTTATGGACGCATCAACCGAGTTTGATGGACGCATTTGGAATGCGCAGATGAGCAACAGTATTTGGATGCTGATTTTTCGAACAGACATTCTCATTTTATTGAACATATTTATAAATTTATAAGCGAACGATTTTTCGCTATACACGAAAACTGTCAAATGACAAAATAAACCAAGCGCAAATGATGAGTTCGCAACAAACAACACGAACGACGCCATATATAATATAATATATCTACGAGCAAAAACGATCAAATCATGTATAGATTCGGTAAATTTCCCCTTCTACATTCTTGCCACAAAAAATATTTGCGCATGCACGTGCAAAAATCGTGCAATCATACGAATAGTGTACGATACAAGCGAACTTTTCGCAGAGTTAAACGATTTGACTGCAACCATTGGCAGATGTAATCTTAGATTTAAACTAAACAAATGTCACTTTGGATGATATGTATGTTTGACAGCTGCCAAATGACAGAGCTGTACTTTCCAAACAACGTAATGAATAAAATCTGATAGTTTGCGTACATTGTTTAAATATTCCGTAAACGGGATAGAAATTTAAGAATAAATTATATTAGAAGCCATTATTTTTATATAAAAAAGTAATTAGCTTTTCATAAGTAAAGGACTCTATAAAAACCAAATTTTTCATAATCCAATTAAATGTTTGTTCAAACAAGTTTAGAATTATTGTGATATAATTCTTATATTAAAAATAAACAACCAATAAAGTATATTGAAATTAAAAAAAAAAACTCGGATAATAGTTCATTATATATTGCTTAACAACATTGTTGATGGAAAAAATGTAAAATCATGAAAATTGACCGTATTGTAAAAATGGAAAATGGAAAATGGCAAATGAAAAAACCACTAATAAAAATAATGTGCTTTTATAAATATAAAAATAACAAAACAAAACAAAACAAAAATGGTATCGAAGAATTTTTGATATTTATATATCAAAATTATTGCCAAGATTAATTATTTACGGTAGATTTATGAACATTTGAAAGAATTTATGTAAAGCAATAAGTTAGAGGGTAAACTGAAATTATCCGATAATAGGAACTCTTATTGAGGCAAAAGAAAAAGGCATCTTGACCTTTTCGATCATAAATAAAAATGATAAATGATAAATATGGTATATCAATATAATGCTATAGTTTTTTTCTCTCTTCCTTTCTATGCGATTATATAATAAATATATGAAAGTTAAGTAAAATGTTCATTGGCTTCTTGATTTTTACACATTTCCAGACACTAACTATACGAAAATGATTTGCTAAAATATTAATACGAGTGTTCGTTCGAAATAAATTGAATTGATACACTTTCCATCTTTGAAATAATCTTCAAATTGGATAATTATAATTAAGAGCGACTTTATTTAAATTCTATTTAAATATAATACGTATCAAAGAAGTAGGAAAAAAATGGGTCCTTTAAAAATAATTACGAGTTCGTTAAATGTCAAAGATATGTTTCGTAGGAAAATTATTTTTATCAATCAAAGAATAATCCTTATTATGATTAAAATGGAAAAATTTATTATTCAATACAAAACAGCTTCTAGAGGGTACTCATCAAAAAAGAAGCAATTTGGTTATGCTGATTTATAAAATAAATTCAAATTTATCTATTTTATATAAATAAAAAAGATTATTATAAATATAGAATGTAATTTAATTGGGATAAATAAATTTATAAAGAAAAATATATGAGACTCAACCTACAGGAATCTTACAAAAATATTGTTTTTGTTTGTTTGTAAGATTTCGGAGATAATAGCCACTAGTTATTTTGCAGCGTCACGACCATGCGGTCATTTGGGAGATATCATGTTGCGTGTGGGTTGTGGCACTGATAGCTTCCCTAATGAAATGGGGCGAACATAAGTTGGATGGAACAATTAGACATTGTTAAAAATTTAGTTTTAGATCATTAAAATGAGGTCTAGAAATAGAAATGGTTGAGCCTAAGAGCTCCACAATAGAAGGAGCCGTTTTAAAAGGAAATTCTGGATTCAATGACAATTGTTTAGGATATGAGAGATAGTAAGTTGAAAACCACAGATATGGCAAAGCTGATGAGGTTGGTTCATGGAAAGAAAATAATGGACAAGTGCGGTATGGCCAATCCGAATACTGAGAACTGGTAGCTTCACGATATTTGGCTAATAGTACGAGTATAAATAAATGTTCGTCGTTGGTCTATGTTTTACATATCTCTTGGTCAGTAGATGAGGAAAAGATGGTGGAGTGTCTCTTTTGACAGTCGATCAGTCCACTTATTGCTGAGGATACCAACATAATCTGTTACCCAATCAACCAATCCCGAAAGCCTTCCAAGACTGCGACACTATCGCCAAAAATTAATAAACTGCTGCCAAGGTTTAAGTCGACTGACTGCATTTTTAACTATTGTCATAATTGCTCAAAACATATTGTTTCATTTTTATTATTTAAAAATTTTCTACCGTCATTTTCTATAATATTTATTTTTTAAGTAATAAAAACACTATTTACTATCAATGGAATACAATTTAATAAAATTTCTATTATTATTTTTTTGTTGATTTTACCTTTAAATAATGCGATTAATCAGTTCATTAAAACAATCAAATGAATTGGATATAATTTAAAAAGATAAATAATCTACTTTTTATTGTTTAATCTAACTTCTCAATATTTATGTATACACATGTACATATATGTATAGTCGAAGGTTGATATTTTAATAAATAATTGAAGATGAACAACAGAAGCTTTGAATCATCAAAAGTAAGGAAGAAGGCATTGAATGTCTTCCTTACTTTTTGTTCACAATTGACTTGTTGTCAATATGAGAAAAATAAATTTTCTCGAATAGGCCCCCACTCTTTTCTGACAAAAAAAAACAAGAAAGATTTTTCTTCGAAATTCCATAGTCGCCACAGTAACAACATTAAAGAAAATAACAAAAATAAAATTTAGACAAAAATTAAACAAAAAATTGAATTCTATTAAAGTATCTAATAAATACGGAAAATTAATATATTTTGTCATTTTTAAATAATTTTTAACAAAAACGTTATAAATTATTAATTTGTTCTCGATACTTTAGAAAAAATCATATATTATTTCCTAGTAATTAAGGATATAATTTTAATGGTTTTTAGAGAGTATATCATCTATTATATGGGAAATATGAGGTGATTTAGAAACAATTAAATGCACTTTGTAACGGGTGTGGCAAAAAAGCAAAGAGACTGACTTTATTTTTTAAATATTATTGGGAAAGTAATTTCGTTTTTTTTTTTTTATAAAAATGAACAACGATTTTCTTATAGTGAATTAACATTTTATTTAATTAAATATTGTCCAGTCTGATCTAATACGCTTTGCCATCTTTCTGGCAGTAGCATGATTGCATGCTCATAAAATTTTTGTTCTTTGCTGGAAAAAAACTGATTTAAGCGATTTTTGACCTCCTCATTTGAAGTAAATGTTTTACCGTCTAAAAAATTTTGTAGAGACCGGAACAAATGATAATCGGAAGGTGCTAGGTCTGGAGAGTATGGTGGGTGTGACAGTATATCCCATCCAAGCTCTAAAAGCATAACGCATTATCCTGTTGGAACACTATACTTTTCCTATTGACCAATTCTGGCCTTTTTTCTTTATGAGAATCATTCAATTTGTCCAACTGATGACAGTACACTACAGAATTGATCGTTGTGTTGCTCGGTAGAAGCTCAAAATAAACGATTCCTTTGAAATCCCACCAAACAAATAGCATAACGTTTTTTTTGATGAATATTGGCTTTTTCGAAGTGCTTTAAGCCGGTTCATCTTTTTTATTCGAGGACTTTTTGCGCTTAACATTGTTGTAAAAAACTCATTTCTCGTCGCCAGTGATGACACGCTTCAGAAATGGATCATTTTCTTGGCGTTTAAGAAGCAAATCACACACGTCAATGCGACGGCACAAATTTTTTCGGTAAGAAGATGAGGAACCCATATGTCGAGCTTTGAGATTAAACCTAGCCGTTTCAAATGATCATAAACGGTCGTATTCGATAAACTTAGTCTCTCAGCGATCTCACGAGTTGTTATTCGTCGGTTTGCATCCATTAATACCTTTATTGGATCTTCATCAGCATCAACCGGCCTTCCAGAAAGTAATGCTTCTTCGAGATCAAAATTGCCGGGTCGAAATTTTGCAAACCAGTTTTGGCACTGGCGCTCACTTAACACATCTTCTCCATACAAATCGGATAATTTTTTTCTTGCTTGAACAGCATTCTTATCTTTTCTATAGTAAAAAAGTAAAATATGCCGAAAATGCTGTTTTTCACTTTCTACTACTGTGCAAAATCAATCGAGTCTTTTTCCACTATTTTTGTACCAAAAATGTCCTTTCAAGTGATTTTTGATCTTGAGGAACAAAAAAAGTTTACACGGACTTGGGTCAGAAGAATAGGGCCTCAGGAATTCCTTTTTTGGATTAAAACTTGTTGATGAAGGTGGTGATGTGACTGCAAGCGTTGTCATGGTAGAGTATCCAAATGTCTGGAATATCCTTACTCACGCAAAGAAGCTTTTTTATGAGCTTTTCAATGACTTATTGATCAGTTTCAATAACAATCGATGGTCTGATCTCACAACAACCCTCACTCGTTCCACATTTTCATCGATGTTGAAGATCTCCTTAAGCCAAGGTTCATTTTCCAGTGCTTCTTGGACCTCTAAAAAAACACAAAATCTAATGGTACATTGTTGCTCCGAATTTCCTTATTCCATTTTTCGAAAAGCACTTCAAAAACACAACTTCACTTATTATGCTCTAAATAATCACTTAGTGGCCGAACGAAATTAAAACTTGTACTCTCTAGAATGGACTAACGCTCAAGCTATTTGAGAAGTTTGATTTCTTTTTTTTCCACACCTCATAATTGATAAAACATAAATTTCACCATTTAAATTCATACTTTTTATAAAAAAAAAATACCAGTCACCAAAAAAAAATTAATTTTGTCAACAACAAAAATTCATTAAAACTTTTCACGTTCATTAAAACTTTGATATTTTTAAAACCATTGAATTTGGTAACTTTTATGGTTAAAATAGAAAATCTTCTCATGACTCTGTAATTATGGTGAAAAACTTTTAACTCTAATTATTTTTTTTAGGAAGAATTTTTTTAAATTTAGAGGATGGTGAAATTGTTTTACTTATGGTAATGTTAAAGGATACAACATCTGAGAATGAGTAAAGCCTGAATAGTACAAATTAACTTGTCGAAGGAGTGTTTTCTCTTATATAAGAGACATTTTTTTTTTTTTTTTTGTTATTTACAAAAATAACTCTTTTAATTATTCATTTCATTATTTACCACAAATTCTACAATATTTTTATTCATTATTCTATTTTTTTTTAAATAACACTTTTTGTATTTTATATAAAACAAAATCGTTAATATTTAATTAATTTTAAAATTTTAATCGCAAATTAAAGAAAAAATGAAATTTTTTTTTATTGAAAATTTATTTATGGGAAAATTTGAATAATCTTTTCCTTTTTTTTTGGCTTAGTATGATTACTATTGTTAAGGTAGGAAAAGAACCTTATTCGAAGAAAACTGAATATTTAATTAGTAAAAGTTTCTCTTTCGCTTATTCAAATTTCTTAGCAAATATTTGACATTATTTCAATTTCGTAGAAACTCCTCTAACCTTAATCAAGGATATTTTAGAAAATGGTTTCATTTTCCACAAAGGATTGAAAGCAATAATTTATTTTGTATTTTGAAAATAAGACACTCAGAATAATGTTCGATATAATTTCATTTGAAGATTTATTATATTTACATGCGAATATACATTTCTAGTTGACTAGAGTAGAGTGTGATAATATTAATAAATAAATATGTTAAAATTGCCTTCTCAAGTTAATAAGAGAAAAATCGTATTTCAATATTTTTCATTTATACTCGTAGTAATTTAATCATTGTCACAAATAATATGCCTGAGTAAATTATTAATTTGAAATTCAGTTTTTCGTGGAATTCGTATTCTGCTTATTTAAAAGATAAATAAATATTTATAGAGACTTAATTCCCTAAATTAATTGAAGCAATAATATTCATTTTAGCAAAATAGCTTTGAGTACTCATTTTCCGAACCAATTTCTATTTGGAAAATAAATTAAATTTGAGTTTTTTTTTGGCATCAAACCGTTCTATTGACATTTCAAAATTCACCTTCATTTCTCTCGTTGGAATTAAGGAAAACTATAATAATTGATCATTCAAAAGTTACGTGCATATTTTTTTTAGTACTTTGACAACTACGCAGAAGAGATTTTTACCAAAAAAGCCTACAGAATTTTCTATGTCTAATCATATGAAGATTGTTTTTGATATTATTTAATAAATTCTTAAAAGTCGCTTATAAGAAAATGCCAATAAAACGTTTCTTGAAGTGTGCTTTGATCTTGGAGACGAAGAACTAATCATACATACTGGAATATCCGAGCGTCTACAATGTCGAATCTGACAGGAAACAGCCTTTTTCTGAGCCTTTCAAGGACTTCTTTCAAAAAAATTTGATTCACAGTTTGTTCTAGAGGCACAATCCACGGTCTGACCTTACAAAAACCCCTAACTCGTTCCACATTTTCATCAGTTTTCTATGTTCAAGGCCTCCCTCTCTGAGCGAGGTTTTTCTTCCTTTACTTCTTGTCCCTTAAAAAGTCCCTTATGTCATCGGCAGAGAACACATTTTAGAAAAGTTCCTAGAATTTTCCTAAAATGTGTTCCTCTCCATTTTTCTTATCTAACGTCTACAAGGAACTTACTTTATTTCTGTGTTTTTTTTTTAATTTTCACATTTATGAGTCAATATTTAGATATTATTGAGAAAAAATGCAACATGTAAATTAACATTAAGTTTATAGTAAAGTCTTACGATTAGACTGTTCCCAAAATGGATCGAGGATATTGTAATAAAAAGGAAACTCAGAATTTATGATTTAAAAGCATTGCAAGAGGGGCTAACTTCAGTCTCATTTTTTGTTTAAGCTTGATTCCATCATCTCTATGGTATAATTTTCTTCATGAATGCCATAGAATTCTAAGGACATACCAGTATATAGTACGTATGATATATTTCTGAGTAAAAAAAACAGTTCTATTGTCGCCACAGATTCAACTGGTGTCTTATTGTTATTTTGCCTTATTTACTCCCTACAATTTCAACAAATTTACCACAAAACATTTTCGTAAAACTTTTCTGACGTTCAGTTCAACATTTTTTCTATCCATTAATGTTCTGCAAGAGAAATTTTATATTCAAATAGGGGTAGAGAATAGAGTTCATATTTCTTTCATTATTAAAAATAAAAGCCGAAACGAAAATAATAGTAGTTGTACTTATTTGTTGGCAAAAAAAAATCATTAAAAGAACTAAAATGGGCAACCGTTTATAAAATTCAACGACTTCAGTATGTAGCCAAGGCGACTAAAAAAAGTGGATAAAAATATTCTGGAATTTCCCATTAAATGAGACGAAATTATATTTAAAAAAATTTATATTGCAAAGAAAAATAATAAACTTAACTATTAAAAATTATTATAGACTTAATTTTTTATATTGTAATTAATTACTGTAGATAAATAATCAATTTTATTGTGATAAAAAAAAAACAAATTCTATAAGTTTTATCTTAATATCCGCATTTAATATTGTAGTTTCTAGAAAACTAGCGAAAAATAATACAACTTGTGTTCATAAAAGCAAATTTACACTTAAAATATTCCAATCGAAAGTCCTTTTTTGCAAATTTTAAAAAATATATATTTTATAAATTTAAATAATTTTTATAGAAAAAAATGCTTACAATTTTAAAACTGCTAAAAGTGTTTTTTTTTTACAAATAATAATCAAAACTAATTTACCACTTTTGCGTTACAGTATCTAACATATAATAACAAAACTTTATGTGAGGATGTTTAAAAAGTTCTTGATCTAAGTAAGCTACGAGTACATAAAATTGGCGCTGCTATCCGTATGCATATTTTTCTTTTTTAAGTTGTTACATCTACCACATAATCATGTAAATTCTATTAAAAGTGCATATTTTCTGCGTGTGTAAAATGAATTGTATTAATTTCAAAAATACAAATTAAATGGATGATATTTGATTTGGTGATTTGAGGAAAAAAAATGAATTATTTACTTTTGTAAGCATACACTTAATATTGTAATATTGTAATAAGTGTATGATTATACGTGTAATATGCGAAAAAAATTGAGAAAATTCAAGTTTAGGCAAGAGAAAATTTTGATGAGAGTTAACGGATAACGCAAAAAAAAGGTTCCAATTATGTTTTTGTCTGTTAAAACTAACGTTAATGTTTAATGTTGTTAAATTGTAATTTTATTTCAAATTTAAAAAAAATACACAAATAAATTGGGAATGTAGTTCTTGCCGAAAATGTAATTTTTTTTATCAAATTTACGCCAAATTTGTGGCAGCACTGATTTTCTTATTTTAATTATCGAGTTTACGAGTATTACATAATTTTTTTGAGTTTAGCAAGAAATTTATTAAAGACGTATTAATAATTTCTCTTTTGCAGTAAATCAGCTCCTTAATTATGAACAGTTAAAAAATGGGCATCAGAATCTAAATTTGGTTGTATGACGTGAAGAAAAATACATTGAAAGTTCCTGAAACCTTAAAAAAAATTCACATTTGGTAAAAAGCGATAGCAGACCAAAAGATCAAATTTAAAAAAATTAATTAAAAGAACTCGAATTTTCAATCAATTTGATTTTAATAGATTTTATGTATGAACTGCTAGAAAATCCACCATATTTGCACACATTTGGGTTCCTCTGACTTCCGCCTGTTCGGAAAATTAAATTTTTTTTTCTAGCTGGAAAATGATTTTCGAGGCATGCCGAGAATACAGCTACTATAAGCGAGTATTTCGAATATATTGTGAAGAGGGGATACTGTCCTTAAAATATTGCTGGAATAAATTTTTCGATTTAAATGGAGACAACGCGTCGAAATATTTTTTTTTTTTGGTTGGAAACTAACAACTCTCATACTTAAAAAGTTTTAGGAATTTGAGGATTCCTGTAGCTGTGGGACAAGAGGATGGCTATGAATGGAAAGCCAAGAATGAAACTTTTTTATAGCGACACCACAGAAACTTCACGAACAGATACGATTTTAAGATTAGGATTAATAATAAGATGATTAAGCATCGAAAAGTTTGTGAAGTATTTTTGATACGACGGGAATTGGAAGACTTGAAAGAGCCCCAGAGTTCTGTTCCATAAGTCCATATTGGCCTAAGTAGATTTATTATCAAAAACTTGAATTTAAATAAACTTCTTTTTGTAAATAAAACTAACAAAATATAGTACAGAATGTGATTCAACGGGACTATGAGGGCTTAATAGATGCCCACAGTTCTAGTCCGTAAGTCCATATTTGCTTGATTAGATTTATTTTCAAAAAAAAATCTATTTTTATTTTATAAAAATGATTTTCTTACAAGGAAAGATTTTTTGAAATAAAATTTGAAAAATATAATACATAACGCGATTCAACGGGACTATGAGGGCTTAGTAGATCCGCACGTTTCTAGTCCGTAAGTTCATATTTGCTTAAGTAGATTTATTTTCAAAAACTTGAATATATTTTTCTTTGATAATATATGAAAATGATTTTGTTTCAAGGAAAGATTTTTTTGAAATAAAATTTGAAAAATATAGTACAGAATGTGATGATTCAACGGGCTCAGTAAATCCGCACATTTCTAGTTCGTAAGTCCATATTGGCTTGATTAGATATATTGTCAAAAACTTTAAAAAAATGACTGTTGTATTAGAAAACATGTTCTTAAAGAAAAAAAGAAAAAAATATAGTACAGAAAATTTTTTTTATATAACATATAAACTTTTATGAAAGTTTCGTCGCAGTCGAATCCATTTCATCATAATTCTTATTACCAAATATAATTAGTCGGAAATAAATTGAAAAAACTAAATATTATAAACGTTAGATATGTTTGCTCAACTTGTGCTTGTGTAGTGGAAAAAAAACCGCTTAAATTTTATTTTATAACAGAGCGTAAAGAACGAAATTAAATTTTATTGCCAGTGAAATTACTTATTTGCTGGATACTTCACGTTACCATCATAAATGGCCATAATATTTAAAGAGTAAAAGAATAACAAAAAATATTGCAACGGAATTAAATAGCCTTTGGCTGTTTCGAAATTAAATTTCTGTATCCTTACATATGGAAACAGCTATTCAAGCATATTCTATGCAGCCGCAAAATTCAGACTTTGGGCATATTCTGGAAGCCTATCTACCCATTTGGTTGACGTTTATGCATCTTTTGCAGATACGATAGAAAGCAAAATATATTATTGTATATTGGAATAGTCAGGGAAGTGGAAAACCAGTGAACAGTCTGACTGTTCCGGTAGAAAAATGTACAGCCGTAAATTGAAAAAGAAAAAATTTTTAAACAAACTGTATAAGCGTTGGATGTACCATATACTCGTATATACGTTTATGGTTGAAAATATTTTCTTCTATAATCTGCATTTTATTTTTAAACATTCATGTGAGATGGGCTGATTTTTTCATAAAATATTTTTTAAATAAACACACATGCATTTGTGTTGAAAATCCTTTTAAAGTTCCTGACTTTAAATAACGTATCCATGTACATATGTACGATTATGTATTTGCATAAAATGAATTTGTAAAAGGCAAACGTTCTGTTTTCATTATCTGGAAATGTGTTCAGGAAACCAAAGATACAATTTACTAAAAGCCGCAATTTTATTCATTTTAAAAATATACTATCGCAATGACTTTTCAAACCAAAACAGTTTTACTTTGATGCTTCTTAACTTTTATTAAGTAAAAAAGAAAAATTTTTTATTAAAAAAATTCATTATTTCTTTTTCTCTTAGACAGACTTTAAAAAGAAAATAAATGAAATCTTATGATTGAAGGCCACGGACCCATCGCAAAAGTGGAGTCATAACAGAATCCCTAAGTTTGAATTACGATTATTATACCACAAAATATATTCAATATTTTTTTCACTAGACCGCCATATTCAAATTCTAATTAATTCAAATACCCGGAAGCTGTTAAGTTTATGGTATTTATTTTGCTATTCATGTAAAAAAAAATCCCCCAAGAACTTTAATTATAGTAAAGAGAAATCCTTTAGAATTTCAACTAGTATATTTTTGTTAGGAAAATTGTCCTGTACATAATTGCGTAGGTTTATGCTATTTAAAAAATCTTCTGCTGAAAACTGTTCAATAATATTAATGAGAATATAAAAGGATATATGAAGGATAATTTATAAAAAAATATCCAAAAAAAATGTTTTTTATACAGAATATTTTCTCTACTATTTTCGTTTAAATACAAAAAAAAGAAGAGTGGTATGGAAAAATTTGGTAAAATTGTTTTGACATTTTTAATTATTATTGTGGCTTTTCGAAAAAATGTCAAAAGAAACGAGTAAGGATATAAAAATTTAACCAAATTACAAAAAGAGCCCTTTTCAAGGAGAATTGAAAATTTATTAATGTAAAATAATGAAAGATAATTCATAATACAGGAGTATGTCCCTTGTGGTATGGTACCATCGAGTTGGTTTGTGAATAGGAAGCAAACGTGTTGGAAGTTTTTTTTTGATATTTTTTTTTTTGATGACATAATTTTATTTTATTTTTGTACATTAATGGTATTCTCTTCAAAGTTTTCTCCGTGGGTAACTGTCTGCCATATCCGAACTCACGTAAAGGATACTTGTTATGAGCTTAGGAACTTTTTCCTAAGTCAAAACCCGCAGATTCGCCACGCCCTATAGAGTCCGAGTAGTACTGCACGTCTAGGAGTTACCAACATACAAGCTATGCGCAGGAGAAGTTCGCGACGTTGCCAGAGCGCTCGCACTTATGCTAGTCTTAAATACTTTCTTTTGCCACACCTCGAATATAGATTATTTATGAATTAATTTGGTGCAATAATATTAAATTAAAACAAAACTGTTATTTTAAAGAAAAAAAATTGAAATTTCCCCGATAAAAAAATAATTTTGATTTATTTTTAAATAATTTTTTTAGTTTTATTTATTCGAAATAATTTTCAAACGAAGAGACCACGATAAATTCCCTTTTCATTGCCAGAAAATGGAGAGATATAGATGACCATATTTTAGGAGGGTTTTTCATGATAATTTCATGTGCACTTTTTTCTAATGTACGATGGTCACTTATGACTGGACAATCATTATTCTCTCAGTATGGATTAACGAAAGGTAAATCAACTGAGGACGCTTGGATGTGTGTAAGACGGTATGTTGCTGAGAGTGAGAATAAGTACGTGTGTCGTGTGCTTGTAAACTTCCGTAGTGCCTTCAATTGCCTGTGATGGGATCGCATCATTGTGCGGCTTGAGGAGGTTTCATGTGAAGAAACTTCTCTATGGCGAAGTTACTTCCATGAAAGGTATGCGGCCGTGTGCAGGAACAATGGGAGCGTTGTTCACCAGATGAAGCGTGGCTGCCCACAGGGATCTGTGGCCGGCCCCGCCATCTGGAATATGATGATGAACGGGCTCTTGGTGCAGTTGGAGGAGACCGGTTGCGGTGTGATCGCATATGGGGATGATCTTCTACTTTTGATTGAGGGGGTAGTAGGTATGCGGGAGAGGTATCGGGAAACCGAATGGAACAATAGAATGAAAGACTGTGTGTATGAAGGGTTTTTTTTGGGGCCAGTAGGCCGCCCAATATTAATTTGGTGGCGGTCGGGGTCCGATACGCACGGGAAATACGATACCTTGGAGTAAAGGTTGGAGAGAGGCTGAACTTTCGGCCTCACTTGCAGCATCTAAGAAAGCGCGTGGCCGGTTTGGTTGGCATGCTGGTGAGAATATTTCGAAAAGAATGGGGACTTCGATTCAGAGCAGTGAAAGTCCTGTACAATGGCGTATTTGTTCCGTGTGCAATGTATGCGTCATGTGTATGGGCTGACATTATGTGCTACCAGATTACAACGGTAGGCATAAATTCAGCCAGGCGCTGAGGCTTTGTAAGCATGTTTGAATGTATGTGGAACCGTGTCAACCGATGCGATGCAGGTTCTCATGGGAGAAATTCCATAGGACCTGGAGGTGCTGCGTGGAAGCATTCACTATCGTCTATGGCGGGGCATACCGCTTGCTGGTGGTCCGGTTATGAATGAAGAGGTTCAGTATCTCTTAGTCCATGCCAGCGACGTGCACTGGTCCTGAATAGAATGTATGAAATTTGGCAACGTCGATGGGATGAGAGTGAGAATGGTACATGGACTGTGTGATTTGCCCCTGCTTATGGATTTGAATTTGGTCTGTACTTAGGGTATTTGTACAGGCGTGGTCTGGCTGCGGAGGTAAGATGCCCTTGTAGGGTGTAGGAGAGTACCTAGCACCTTCTTATTGAGTGTGGCCTCTACGGGGATTTGCGTAGTAGCTGTGGTTAATACCCATATTACGGGTGCGGTCTACGGATCACTGCTGGGAGATACTGGTAATTATCTCGGGCGCTGTATCTGTAAACTACAGTAATGGTGGTGCGTTGACTGAGCGTAACTCAATCCCTATAGTCATAGGCGAGTCGTGGTTTTATGTTTAACGACAGATAAGTCACGTTAAATAATATAATATTACTCTACAATTTTTATCTAAAATATTTAGTTCCTTATAAGGTAAATTTTAAATAGAAAAAAATTTTGCATAATAATTTTTTGTCAATTTCTTATAAACTAACTCCTTTTTGAAGAGAAGATAATATTTTTGTAATGATAAATAGTTAATCATTAAAAGTGAAATCTTTCAAGACAATAAAGCAAAAATATGCAATAATTTTTTTTAAATATTTACTACTTATTGAGTAGTGTATGTACACTGGCGGGAGGGTTATAATTTTTCGTCAACAATTTAATATGAAAATTAAGGGTTGTTGTAATGGGACATTATCGTTATGTGGCAACATATTGTCATCATTTAGTAATTTAAGCTGTATGCATATTGTGTGCTTTTTCTCGTGTGATTTTTTATTTTTGTAAGTGCTAAAAAGGTGTTGAGCAAAAAGAACAGATACTAAAATTGTGAAGATAAGAAGAATTATACACAAATGAAAAGAGAAATACTTTGTGCCAAATTTATTGCCATTATAATTTTATGAGTGACATATTAGTGTTAGTGTGTATTTGGCAAGGAGGCAGTCTTACCATAGGATTCTGGTGGATGTACGCGTTCTCTGGGCTATGTTTATTAATAAAATTCAGGATATTACATAAGTAGTAAAAGCGACATTAAACGTAAATGACTTCTACAATGTTTGGTGTTCATATCGTTCAGTCCCCAGTACACTACCATTGGATGTCAGTATCAAGAATACTGGTTGTTGAACAAACCGAATCCATATTGTCATATAAGATAGATTGTCATTATATTGGATAACTTTATGAGTACATTGTTGAATAAACGAATGCGGGACAAATGGATAATTACATCCTACCGTAACGGGAGTAATAAAACTTAGAGTGACAATTTTCTAATCATATTCAAAATTTCTACAAATATTAAAATTATATTCATTTAGTTCCATTATGTGCAGCTTTTATTGTTTAATTACAATATTCAAATAAGATATGTTATTATCGAAATTAGAAGAAAAATAAACGGAAATTTATTATATTATGATTTAATCGATACTATAATAAAACTAAGAGGAAAACCAACTCATACAACCTGGATTATTTAGATGTTAATTCTGTGATATGTAATCGGTTTTTTTATCAAGTTTCAAAGTCAGAAAGTTGATTTGTTCTTTCATTTCTTAAGAAAATTTTATATGTTCCTTTATTTAATGATGATATTAAAATGAGGTTTAATATAACTAACCATTCGAGCGCACCAGACCAATTATCATATGACAATTTTGTATTTAATTTCTATATATATAAATTTTAGTCCTGTTGATTTTGTGTTCCGTTTTGTATACGATCAAACGAGCATCGTTTAGATACAATTTTAGTAAGGTCATAAATTTATTTATTGAATGGAGAATTTTCGTATTTAATGTTTAGTTTATGTTAATTTACACCATTTTATTATTCTTGCAAATACGATACTACTTGCAATGCAAATCACATAATAAAGTGGTACAAACTTAATGCTTCTAGAAGGATAATTCGATTTTTCAGTTTATTTATGCCTTAAGATGCTATTAGACGATCAGACAAATTGGCAGACATCAGCCACTGTAACTGACTTGTCAGACGGACAATTTTGGCAGACGAAGTGACTAATGAATCAGATAATTTTTGCTGACCGTCCAATAGCATTATTGTGACATTTGACTGACGTCAGAAATATTTTGGTCCGTCAGCCAAACGTCATGCACGTTATTTTCTTCTATCAATTAATTTTTCAAAATTTAGAAGATAAATTTTTAATTGTAGTATTTTTGGTATTTAATTATTTAATTTAATATATTTGAGTAGAGGAAAATGTTAATTGGCTACAAATATGCTTCATTACTTATGAGGTCTACAGTTGCTTCTTGTCGTATTTCGAGATTGATAATCGTATTTCGATGAGGGTGATAATCGTATTTCGAGATTTTTTTATCGAAATTGGAACCTTCGATTTGCAGTACGATTATCATTCTGCGTTTTGTACGAAATGAAAATATCATCTGTCAATGTGTTAAACTCGGTTGGATACTGGCTGACTATTTAGTCCATACGCATACGACTTGTCTGTTAAAAATTTGAAGTTGTCTACCATGAAGATATTAAAAGTTGGGTGACTGTCTAAAAGCCTTATTTTTGTGTTAGCCACTATGGTAGCTGACAACTTTGCAACAGATTTGACTGGCCGTTTATTACTTCGACTTTTCGTAAGGCAACATCAGCCGTCAGCCATTCTTTTTCGTGACCACTTTGTTATCGTCTAATAGCACTTTTAGATTGAAGATCTACTAAATAGACCTTCTATTTCGTTATATTTCTTTATATGGCCACGTAATTGTATGTCGCCATGTTTACTACTAGCGGCGATAAATCGAACAACGCGCATATTTATGTGTAGTATTTTTTTGTTTAATTATTACTTTTACTGATATATATTGGGTGATTTTTTTTGCTGTTTAGTTTTTGTTTTTTTTGTTACATAATCAAAAATGCTCAGTTAGCATTGCGATTTTATCATGGAAAGACATATTCGAACAACGCTTAAAAGCGATTGAAGTTTATTATCAAAATTCGTGCTTTGTAAAAAATGTGTTTTCGAGCAAGCAATTAATGATTAAATTTCGCTGCAATTTTACGCTATTGGACATCAAACCACCAACACATGTGCGTAGAGTGTGTACAGAGGAAACTATTTCTGCCGTTGCGTCCAGTTTTCTTGATAAAGACTGCGATTTGTCCATTCGTCGCCGGTCACAGCCTTAGGGATTGTGTTACTCGACTATGGGGAAGATTTTATAACGCAAGGACCTTGATCTGAAAGCGTATAAAGTACAGCTCGTGCAAGAATTGAAGCCGATCGACCTTTGGTATTTCTTCAAAGATAACGCTGGCCACAACGTTACTGCCTATAGTGCCCGGTATCGCCCGATGATTTCGAACTTTTTTTTGCCCGAAATACAAAAACTGCATCTGATCAACAAGTGGTTTTAACAAGACGGCGCTACATGCCACACAGCACGTGAAACAATGGACATTTTGAGAGATGAGTTCGGTGAGCAATTTATCTCACGTTTCGGACCGGTGACTTGGCCGCCTAGATCGTGCGATTTGATGCCCCTAGACGATTTTTTATGGGGCTATGTCGATAAACCAGTATCACTTGCAGCCTTAAAAAACGACTTGAAGAAGAATTTTTGTGTTTTTTTTTGGAAATTTGAAAAAATTTAAAAGAAAAAATAGGCCGTTATTTTTTGATATGGAACATTGACTTAATAAACTTAATTTAAGAGTATTTTTTTACAATCTTTTAAAATTAAGTAGATAAATTGAATATCTTAAAGTAAATATAAAAATTAAATTTTTAATTTTGATAGATATTGGGAAGTTGAACTTAACTTTAAGTTTATTTAATATTTAAAGTATTTTCTACCAAGTTAGTATAAATTTATCCATTTTTATAAATAGTTTAATTCTTAAAGTAGCTTAAAAGCAATTCATTATTTATAATTTCCAAATATCTGCATTTTTGCGAATGTATTTTTGCAATAAATAAACCGATTTTATTTGCTGAGGCCTATCCAGTAATTTTATCATTTATGATTTGAGCGTTGACTAATTGACATATAACACAACGTTTGTAAATGATTGATGCATTAATTACTGAATATTGAATATAATCCAGTTAAAAAAAATAATGAAATCATACGGATTAGTCACATCACAGATTAAATATTTTTCGTTCATTTTCAGTTTAATTAAGTTTAAGCATGTATTGGAAAAGTTTTCATTTTTTTATCACGAGAGCATTACCAAAAGCTGCTTCGTAAAAGTGTAAAAACAGCATTCCCCCTTAAAAAAAGGGAATAATTATAAAACTAGATAATCTATTTGTTATTTTTGTTATAATTTAAAATTCACCATCAACTTGGTTTGGCTTCAAATGAATTGGATATTTTTAAATTGATTCAAAGCTCATAGCTACAATAAGAGTCAGATAATTGATTTATTTGCTAGAAAGATTTTATCTAATTATATAGAAAATTCAATATAGAAAATAATACTTTTAAAACTTTTTTTTTGTACATGAGCAAAAAAAAATGGTTTCCATCGAAAAAATAAAAATCAATAAAATTTTTCTCCAGTGTACAGTGAAAAAATTTCACTACATTTTCCGACTATATCGCTTTTAAATATAACCCATGAGAGTGTAGGTAAATAACGATAAAGAGCGGGTTGAGCGCAGAAAGGGAGATGGGGAGCGTAGTAGCTTTATTGCTTCTGTTGCTACGAACATGGGAAATTTCTGATTTGATTGCGGATATTAAAATGTTTTTAGTACAATTTACCACCACACTATTAGATTTTCTTGTATGTATTTTACAATTTTATTTGTACTAAATTCCGCATCAATTTTAAGATTATTGCAGAATTTTCAATCTTTTCAGGTGTGCAAGTAATTTCTTAGAAGGTCTTCTCTCCTAAAAGTAGAAGTAATGCGTTCAGTTTAATTCGTGCAATAAAAAAGCTTGCACAATTTTCTTTCTCTCATTTCCATTTGCCATAATATTAAAATTTTTACGATTTCATGTGATTCTAGGTGAGAAGCTACGTTTCACACCTAATATTTGCAGCCATAATTGACTTTTCTTTTTTATCCAATATGTTCGTAGATAGGTTTAAGTAAAATCAATTTTAATAATCTTTTTTAAAAATTTCTAGTTTTATTCTAGTTCTTAAGTTTAGTTACCACTTACTGTAAACTACTACGAAATGTGGTTAGAAAAAAATAATGAGACTGATTTTTTTTACGAAACAATTTTCTTTTTTTTTATGCATTAAAATTATCCTTTTCATTCTGAAACGAAATTACTTTGCGGACAACCCAATATTATTATTAGTGTGTGCTGCAAAACCACAGCAATTAATTTTTCCTGACAAAAATTCGTTCTAGGAGAGGGGCCCAAGTGTCTGCAATGTACGATCTGAAGCAAATAACCCTTTTTCTGAGCTTTTCAAGAGCGTTTTTTCTCACAAGAACCCTCACTCACTCCACATTTTAATCAGTTTTTAATGTTGGAAGTTCATATTCAGCTGCTGCACAGCCGTCCTAAATGCAATTGAAAAACCTTGTGCTCATGATAAGACATGTTCCTCTTAGGCTTATTGCAACATTTCGAAAGTCAAACTGACGAGTGGACCATTTTCCATAATTCACTACAAAAACGCTCTAAAGAGCCTGAACAAGTTCTAAAAGGGACTTACGGACAAGCTGTAACGAAGGGAAGTCCGGCATTGTTGCCAGATCGCTCTCAGTAATGAAAGTTACTTTTCTGCTACATTTCGTTTATATTTTTTTTTTATTTCAATTTACTATTTGGTTATTGAAAAGCAATTTTTTTTCTCTCTAGATAATCCTTACTGCTTACGTGTATGTAGGGGTTCTAGGCTTTTATAATGTAAAATCGAAAAGGCTTTTGAAATATAAAATTAAAGCGAGAATTTCGTATTAAATGATAAATTTTTACTTAAAAAATCCATTTAATAATAAGTAAACTCCTATTTAAGTAATTGCTGCTTCTCCTGAATACGATTACAACATAGAAAAATAGTTTTTAATATTTTTTCTCCCTTAATTGTTTTTTTGGAAATAATTTAAAATCATCTTATTTCTAATAGTTTGAAATTCTGAAGCAAATATTCCTTAATACCGTAAGTGTTAAATTTTTTACGATACCAAATTTATCGATCTTTAGTATATATTATACTCGAATATAAATTGATAAAAGGGCATATGGTAACGAGAATTAAATGTTCTTATGGAGAAAAGAAAAGTCTCAGAAAGAAATCGCTCTAAGCAAACTGGCTGCTATATTAATGAAAATAAATGACCAAATTTTAATCGGCTTAAACGGGAAAGAAGGTACGTCCATTTATTTTAGCACTGTTAGAAGAAGGCTTTAAGAAGCTATCATAAAAGGTTGCAAGGCAAAAACGAAAACAAGGACCTGGCACCCGAAGAAAACTAGGAAACTTTAGGTACGGACTAGACAGACATATTGTCGTCAAATGACAACTGTCAAACATATATGCCATCCCAGGTATCATCTATTTACAAATATGGTGATTCTGCTGCTGTAGCCACGTTCCTTTTGCGATGAGGCTCGTTTTCCAGTCGGTCGATACGTTAACAAAGCAAAATTTTTAAAAACGCACAAGTGACTGTGGAAATGAGAATTGTATCAGCGAAAAGTATCTGTATAATGGGCACTTTGGTCTGAAGGAGAGACCGTTACCGTCGGTTCTGAGTACCACGGCCGTAAGATAATCAATTTTTTTTTATCTGAACATAAAGAAGGCACCACAAGCCATACAACAGAACAAATTTAGACTTTATTACTTGTCAAGTACCCTAGCATGCGTAATTTCGAAATTTGATTATGATGTCAATTGTCGTCCAAGATCGTGTGATTTGAGGCCCTTGTGTGACTATTTTGAAGATCATATTTACGTTCAAACTTTAGAGCATTTAAAACCACCATTCGAACATTTACAGTCGGAAATTTACGAGAAAGTCATTATAATTTACCTCAAAAGAATCGAGTCCTGCAAGAGGTCTTGTAACGACTATTTGAACAATGTTGGCAAGATCCAAGCAATTAAATGATATAAAATTTTCATAGAAATCTAAATTTTAAATTTGTTCTATTTACGAGTAACTTTACTTTCCGTAGCACAAATAATCTTCATGTACGAGGGTCATTCAACAAGTACTTAGTCTCACCGCCCGATGGAACTGCTGTCACAAAAGAAATTTACCATCGTGCAGTACATTCTTTTAGTAGCCTACTGTCAGACTTTCAATCGATTCCCTACATTAGTTTTGTTTTGAGAGCCTTTGAAAGCGAGCGTGTCGGTCGGTTGCACAAAAATGGAAAAAGATCAATATCGTTCGGTGATTAGATTCTTGTTTTTGGAAGGGAAAACGCGCAGCGAAATCAAAGATCGCTTGGATGCTGTGTATGGTGACTCTTCTCCTTTGATGGCAACAGTCAAGAATTGGTTCAACGAGTTTGTTCGTGGCCGCACGTCGGTTTTTGATGAGCCACACCCAGGTGCCCCAAAAACGGCTGCTACGGAGGAAAACGTTAAAAAAGTCCACGATCTCGTGTTGGCAGACCGTCGATTGAAGGTTCACGAGATAGCTGAGACTGTGGGCATCGCAGTAGGAACGGTGCATCATATTCTACACGAAGAACTGGGCATGAGAAAGCTGTCGGCGCGATGGGTACCGCGTTTGCTCACACCGGAAAACAAGCGCAACCGTGAGACCACATTGGCGACGTGTTTGGCGCTGTTTCAGCGCAATCCAGCGGAGTTCTTGCGTCGTTTCGTGACCGTCGACGAAACATGGATTCACTGGTACACACCAGAGACCAAGGAACAGTCGAAACAGTGGACTTCACCCGGCGAACGTGCTCCGAAAAAGGCGAAGACTGTTCGATCGGCCGGAAAGGTGATGGCCACCGTTTTCCGGGATTCACAAGGTGTGATCCACATCGATTACCTCGAGAAGGGTAAAACAATCACTGGGCGCTACTATGCTGACTTATTGGGGCGATTTGACGTCGAATTGAAGAAAAAGCGGCCCCGCTTTGCGAAGAAAAAAGTGCTGTTCCACCACGACAACGCGCCGGCTCACACCCCCGCCGTCTCCATGGCCAAATTGGTCGAATTGCGCTACGAATTGCTGCCCCATCCACCGTACTCTCCAGATTTGGCCCCCTGACTACTTTTTGTTTCCAAACCTGAAAAAATCACTCGCCGGGAATAGATTTGGGTCGAATGAGGAGGTCATCGTCGCCAAGGAGGCCTATTTTGCTTCCCTCGAGAAAATGTATTTTTTGGACGGGTTAAAAAAGTTAAAGCATCGCTGAGCCAAGTGTATCGAGCTTGAAGGAGATTATGTGGAAAAATAAATTGCCACCTTTCCAAAATTTTCGTTTTTCTTTTGTAGGCTAAGTACTTGTTGAATGACCCTCGTAAGTGTTTGGTACGCTGCGGTTGACTAACTATTCTCCAAAATAGAAAAACTGTCGTTTATTCATCTCCAAAATATAAATATTTTTGAAAGAAAAAAAAATCATTATTATGGGATGCCTAATAGTTTTGGCCAAGGCTGTACATTCGAAAATAAATACTATCTATCTAGAGTGTACCAACTACACTATCATTTTGATAATCATTTCGAATCAATTAGTTTGTAAAAAATTGCCGAATTATTGAAAATTTAATAAAAAATCGGGCCAGTTATACTAATCTGTAATGATATTTAATGTAATTCCAATATTTGTTGAAGATCTTCGTATTGAGTTTATAAAATTTATCAAGGTAATCATTTAATTAATCGAAAAAATACGAATAATTCGACGGCGTGAACAAATTCACAGATGAATATGATTGTGCCTCGTGACCTGATTCATACAACAGCCAGCAACGACAACGACAACAACAACAACAGATGGCCAATTGTGGAAAAATATATTTCTCTGTAATCATATTGAATATTATCCATTTTCATAAATCAAACCATAACAAAGTCACGTTCCCTGGAAGTAAATATGCAAATGAGTAATTTTATGTTTTTTAAGTGGCATCATCGTCAAAATAAGCATTTACTTGTGCCATGAATACAACTGCCAAAATTGGAATATTTACAATAAATCCACAGTACTCTATTATATGAAATAATAATTTTTTATAGTTATTTAGCTGCTTTCTTAATAGAAGTTAAAATTAAAATTATGCAAAAACGATTTTTCTTTAATTGAATAAAAAAATATGTTCAGTGAAAATAATAAGGAATGCCCGTGCAAACCTGTTGGCAATGTTCCAAAGAAGAAGTTATTTGCATTTTCTTATCACAGAAATGCATTTTTGGATCAATATACAGATTGCAATACATTTAACCCTGACCTAATATGAAGTCATACTTGTAACAATTTAAATTAATTTCACTGTAGTAATAACAACAAGAGTAATATATGGAAGTTGATAACTTTTAGTTATTTCAGTTTAATTAAACAAATTTGTTCATGGTTGACACTAAATATACTCATTGAACTTTACTATAAAATTTACATTTATAACTTTGTGGGTAATAATTTTTAATTTAAAAAAGGAAATAAACTTAACAGACTAAAAATACTAACCAATTATAACTAGATTATATTTAAAAAAAAAAAAAAAATACTTTTCTTTAAAAAATAAAATATTCTTTATAATAAAGCGTACTCAATCGTCCTTTTTGTGAAACTCTAAAAATATATAAGATGTGGCAGAAAAGTAATGTTTTTTTTTATTTTTATACATCAACGTTATCCCGTCCGAAGCAACAGTAGCAGCAGCGTCAGCGAGTGCAACACCAACAGCAATAGAAACAGTAACAGCAACCACAACAGTAACAACAAGGGCAATATTAATAGGCACAGCAACAGCAACAGCAACGGTAACAGCAAAAGCAACTGCACCAGCGCCAGCAACAGCAACAGCAAGAAGAACAGGAAGAGCAACATCAACAGCAACAGCAACAGCAAGAACCACAGGAACAGCAACATCAACAGCAACAGCAAGAGCAACGGCAATAACAATATCAACAGCAACAACAACAGCAACGGGAAGATCAACATCAACAGCAACCCTTGGGAGGTTGGTTTCACGTTTAGTAACGGTGCCGGAAGGCTTCAACTGGAATTGCCTTCAGCTCCTTGGTTACATTCCTTTGGGTGTTATCGTCACCAGCACCAAGATGACGTCATTTTAAGTATTTTTCGATTTTGGAAAACAAAAAAAAATGTCTCACGCTTCAGGTGAATAGGAATCCCTATTGGGAGCATCCACCTTCTTTCTGCGCTTTTCAAGGACTCAAAAAACATTTTTCTGGGTTTTTCAAAAGACTACTGAGGAACTACAGCAATATTTTTTCCCGATAAAAACTCGCTTAGGGTTGTGACAGTCGGCGTTGTCATGGTGGATAATCCGATCTAACGCGAAAAACCCTTACTTTAAGACTTTCAAGGACTTTTTTTAAAATAAAAAACATGGTTAACAGTTTATCCTAGAGGAACAATCGAAGGTCCGATCTCAAGAGCCTTCATTCATTCTACATTTTCATCATTTTTTAATTTTAAAGTACTTACTGAGCATGTTTCCCTCTCACCCTTCAAAAATGGTCTATGCTACCAAAAAATGGTACTCTTGATAGGAATTTTCCCCCAGAGACTTGTTGCAAATTTTCGTAACTGAAGCTTCTGGATTAATCAAGCTCAACCTAAAATATAATGGCTCTATAGGTTCGCGTAATTTCCGGACGCGGTTAAAACTTGTACTGCACGTCTAGAAGGGACTAACATACAAATCTTGTGGAGACCAAGTCCAGTGTTGCCACATATATATATATTCTTGTATTAAAGCTAGGCTACCCGTATCATGATTAAAGTACATTTTTGATTATTCCCAGATGCAAACACTGTTCTCCATTTTTTTGTAGAGTTTTTTTAAAATATTTTTATAGAATAAGTTTTTGTTTGACAATAAATGATTTTCGTGTCTTTTTTTAAACATTTACTTAATTTTCTTTCGAATTAACAAAAGCCAGCAATATAATTTTTGATAATTCTGTCAGTACATAAAGTGGCCAACTGTAAAAACATTCAATCTTTAACAATGCGAATACTTCTTTTTTCGGGATCACCAATATAAGAATTGCTCGATTGTAGTGCAAGAAAATAATTATTTAAAATTAAAAATAATTATTTAAACAATAGCTGTTTTTAAATTTATCATTACTACTTACTAAAAAAAATTAATAAAGTAATCTTATTAATTCACATCTAAGCGTAGACACCAACACCTTACATCACGCTTTCAGTTCGTCGGTTGAGAAGGAGTCACAAAATGTAATTTTATAAAAAAAAAAATATTTGCCACACCTTGTAATATATTTTTTTTATAAAATTACATTTTAAACTTAAATTGTTAAATGTAAACTTTAATCAATTGAATGGGCTTTTTTTCTGTCGTGCCAAGTAAAATATGATCGATAGTCATTCAGTCCGCCCGCCCCACTCAAGTTAAGGCCATGTTACACTGAATGAGACAGTGAGGACGAGACAACTCTGAGTTCATGCGTGAATTTGACTTTTCCTTGTCGAATTTTACCAATAAAATGATATGGCAGCAGTGTGGTATCCTTACGCTAGAATTCATTTTAAATAAAAACACTGAATTTTAAATTCTGACGGTTTCCATACTTCTTCTTATGAATGTGAGCAAATATAAGCATAAATGTTTGAAAGAATAAATTAATTATTTATTGGAATGTATGGTAAATTTTCGAAGGGAAGAAAGAACAACATATCCATATATGAAAGAGTTAATTTTTTTTTGGTATTTTTCTATGTGCAAATATTGCATATTTATGAATAGAGCATAGCTTAGAAATATTTTATTTATTATTAAAAAAAAACACTTCATAAAATATTTCATACTGCATCAAAAAGAAAAGCTATGTGGAGGAAATTGCTTTAAAACATTTTCATTTGGTATTCATTGCGAATGTGTACGTATTCTTTTCAATTTTCTAAAAGTTTTACTATAAATGAAAAATTCATAAATGTATGCAAACACACATATATATATATATATATATTTTTGATTTGGCTGATCGAAAAAAAAATATATTTTTAAATAATTAATTCTTATTTTTTTCATGTACATATATATTTTCCAACCCTCATTTAGTCTCGATCTACTGGAATTGTTTGCCTGTAAGCATATCATTAATAAAAGTTTTAATTTTTAATCAATAGCGAAGAATCCCCAGGATACTCAACTCTTTTCTCTACAAACAAATCTACCCTCTCTACCAACCCACTTCATAATATAAAAAAAAATTGCATATAAATAATTAGCATTTTCAACATAATAACCAATATAAAAGATATTATTTTGTTCTGTGCTTTGTTAGATATAATTAAAAAAAAAAATATTTCAATTATAACGCAGATATTATATGAATATTTATTTTTAAAAAAACATTCCTGACTTATAATAATTATTTCTATATTCTTTTAGATAAATTCAGCATTTTCATAAACCAATCCAAAATTTGATGCAATAAAGAAATGGAAATATAAAATATTGTATATAAAATAGCGAAAAATTATTCTATAATGTTGTTGTTTATGAACAAAATATTCGAATTAGATCAGTTGAAAATTTTTGATTATAGGCAAAAATATGTATGAATGTACATTGTGGAAAGCATAAACATACTGAATAATTTAAATGCATTGACTAAATTTATGTTCACATGGGTTAAAAACACATTCATAGACAATGAACATAATTCCATGCATACAAAATAACTTTATAATATGCAATATAACCGAATAGAAAATAGAAAATAGAAAATTAATCGAAACATGGTCGAAATGAATTTGTATCTGCCCCGGAGACAGACCGGAAAATATCATATTAGACTGGACAATGCTGACTAAATTACAATTAGTTTTTAGGTTATTATCAGTGTTATCATCAGCAGGCGCATACTTTGACAATATCGTTCATCACCACACCCACCCTTATGCAAGCATATAGAGTACAAAATATATATATAGGGCTGAACGATTGTTAGTGTTCATCGCACATTTAAATTTTATGCAATAACACAAGAAATACTCAAATTTGAGTTACGATAATGGATGATGAGAAATTCTTGTTTTGATAAAATAATCAAAATACAAATTGATATATTTTAGGTTCTTGTGTGTATATAGTAAAATATAACTTATTGTAGTATGTACACTGCAGGCCAAAAAGTATGCGCCCACTTTGGTTTTAGGTGGAAACTTAAATAAAACTCAAAAATTAAAATTGAACATGCGAAAAAAATGTTTTTATTTTCTCAAAATTATATTTATTTTGATCTTAATTATAAACATTTTTTTTAGGCATTAATTATGGTATATAGATTGTAAAAAAAAATGCTCTAAAGGCTTTTCCGTCGCAAAAACCACCTTTCCTTTTGATGACAGCTTGTATTGGCTTGTTCGGAAAGTAATTTCGTTTTTTCCCAACAGAGTTCTTAATTGTATTTTTCCACAACCAACTTCATATGTATTTTGACAGCTGACAGAGCAAGGCTGCTATTGATTCTGCACAGTAGTTTTTGTTTTATTTTTTTTGGTTGGCATATTTCACTTTTTTACTATAGAAAAGATAAAAATACTGGAATATTACATTCCACCACGTTCTGGAATATTAGAATTCGAATATTTGAATATTAGAATTCTAAGAGATGCACCACGTTCTGGAATATTAAATTTATCGAATACGATCGTTCATGATCATTTGAAACGGCTACGTTTTATCTCAAAGCTCTACATATGGGTTCCTCATCTTCTTACGGAAAAAAATTTGTGCACGTCGCATTGACGTTTGTGATTTGGCTCTCAAACGCCGAGAAAATGATCAATTTTTGAAGATTCGTGGACGAGAAATGGGTTGTCTACAACAATGTTAAGCGCAAAAGATCCTGGAGTAGAAAAGATGAACCGGCTAAAAGCACTTCGAAAGCCAATATTCAGGTTATGCTATCTGTTTGATGGGATTTTAAAGAAATCGTTTATTTTCAGCTTCTACCGAGCAACACCACGATCAATTCTGAAGTATTCTGTCATCAGTTGGACAAATTGAATGATTCACTTAAAGAAAAAAGGCCAGAAGTGGTCAATAGGAAAGGTATAGTGTTCCAACAGGATAATGCGAAACCACATACAAGTTTGACCACTCGGCAAAACCTTTTAGAGCTTGGATGGGATATACTGTCACACACACCATACTCTCCAGACCTAGCACCTTACTGATTATCATTTGTTCCGGTCTCTAGAACCGGAACAAAATCATGCTACTGCCAGAAAGATGGTAAAGGGTATTGAATCAGACTGGACAATATTTAATTGAATAAAATATTAATTCTTTATAAGAAAATCGTCTTTCATTTTTATAAAAAAAAAAAACGAAATTACTTTTTTAAATATATTGTTCCAAAAGTATTATCTACAAGTCTTTACAGGAAAATGAGCAATGGTGCTGCACTCTTCTGTCTAACCTAGCTGATCCCATAGAACTTCCTTGTGGTGAAGATCGAGTGATTGTGGTTGCAATGTCATTTTCCATAAAATGCTGCATTATGAATTCTTGACCAATTAACCAAAGTCCTGATGGACGAGTATTTGTCTCTAAAATATTTCAGATACTTCTCTTTTTTTACAATAAATTTTCCATCAATTCGCAGCATGTCTTCTACTCCATCCATAGCCAAGCAATTCCAAGCAATAATTAACGGTTGCCACTACAGCTACCGGCAGTATTTTTTCTCTAGTAAAGATGTGGAACTTTAAATAATTCGTTCAAAGTACATTTTTAAAGTTTTGATGGAATAAAGCTCAATCCTAACCGTCACGAGTCCAAATAAATCAGCACCTCTTAATCGTCCTTGCACCGTTGGCATGACTTTTATTTAATTCGCACCTTACTAGTTGTGGAAATTAATCGATCCTTCCTTTAACTAGTATTTGAAGGCCTACCAAACCGTGGTAAGCTTCGATGACCTTCAGTCTGATTGTTAACATTTTATAATTCTGTGAACGCAACTCTTTAAAATTTTAAACTTGACCGCAAATTTTTTCCATATTTTTATATTTTTGTTAAATACTAATTTCACAAATTTGTTCCATCTTGTGATATTGTATTTTTAGTCAAATAGAATTTAATAGAAATTTAAAAAATTATTTTCTCGCTAGATGGCTGTAGTCATATTAAAAAAAAACCAGATAAAATAAATCCTTTTATGTCTATACAGAATAATGTTTACGCATATCCTTTTTATTTTCTTAAAATGCGTAAATATTATTCTTTTATAATATAAGTTAACGATTTATTAAGATTTTAACCACAAAGATTTCTAGTGAATATATTGTTATCAAGATGGCCTTATACTTTTGGCCTGCAGTGTACATACACCCAGTTGAAAACGAGAGCAATTTTTTTTTTTTTAAAATGTTAAGAGGCCAAATGCATGAAGAAAATCATAGACCATAAAAGATAAAAGTCTGTCTGGAAATTATGGACTTTTGTTAATGTTATTTTTGCAAAAAAGCTCAAAGTTGAATAATAAAAGGATTCTGTGAACATTAATCTTTGGCTCTGCTATCATTTCGTAAGCTTTTTTGGTCTACTTACAGACAACAAAACATAAAATAAAATATTTTCGAATTTTCTTTATTTTCCCATTGGTTTTACAGTTTTTTTGGCATAATTTTTTTTTTTAATATTTGTATTGCGATTAAAGTACACTTATGATTAAGTAGATTTTATTTCATTTATAACAACTTACTAATATTATTATTTTTGTTGAATTTTGAAATGATTTTAGATAAACTAAGAAACGGTCGTCATATTAGTTATTGACATTTAGGACATTTGATAAATTATTAATAAATACAAAGTCTCGAGAAATTTTTTCGACTGCGCAAAGCATTACTTTGCAAATTGTAGTCGTTAATGAAAATATTATATTTTATTTACAATAAGAAAGTAATCAATTTCAATGTGAATAAATTTTTGATACATTCAATCCCGATTTTTTGTGGCGTTATGTTGGTACTCATGTCTCTCAATTATGCCGAAAAGTTTAGCCATTTTGAATGTTCAGTTAATTTTTGACAACTGCTTTGCTTGCACGTGTTTTGGCTTGGCTTCGAAAAAATCGAAAATCGAATATACGTAACCCGCGGAAATTCAAAATTCGCGATACTTTTTGAAAAGAATTCGTATGTCTATTTAAAAAAATAATAATAATGGTACGTGGATAAAATTATAACTCACTTTAATTGAAAATACTTAAATCTTCCCATTAAAGAGAAACTAGTTAATTGGTACAAACTAATTGTGTTTTTGAGACGACAGCCTATTTTTTTAATAAAAAAACACAACTAAAAATTAAATTTTTAATTGAACGATCATTTTTTACCCTAAAAAAATTGTTAAATATAATTTCGGATATAACCCAATTTGTTAACAGCTTTTTTGAGTAAATTCAGATCTACATCGTCCATTATACGCCCAATAGTCTCTTTCAAAGCATCAATTGTTCCTGATTTGTCAGCAAATACCAACGACGTCAAATATGCACACAAGTCTTTAAAAACCCAATGGTCTCATGAGATGCATAGGCAGTAGCGGGTCTAGTGAATTCAATCTTTTCAAAAAAAATAATCAGTGATCATGCCCCGGTAACGATGTTCATTGACTGTTAAGCAAGCTCTGGTCCCATTTAAAATAATAAGGAAGTGAAGATCACGCTGGCCTCAAATATCTCTTGTGGATTTATCTCACTCTTAAAATGACAAATTTGCTTGTTGACAAAACCATTGAGCTAAAAATGAACCAAATCGCGAAACACAAAATTGGACTCATAAAGTAGTCCTTTAAAGGTTCCAAAAAAGGGTTTCACGCGTGTCTATAAAGTTTTTGTTGGAGAAAGTGATTCATGTGAACCTAAGTGCAGTTGTTTTTATAGTGCATTACAAAACAACGAAATTTGCAGAGAAGATATGCCTTCCAAATTTACAGAAAGGGTATGCCTTCTAAATTTTGTGTTAAATTTGATGAATTCGCGTGTTTGATTTACGAACAGTTGCAACGTGCCTATAGGCAGAACTGTTTGGAAAGCTGAGATGCAATAGAAGACGTACGTCAAAAAGGCTTTAAACATTAAAAACTGATGGATTCTTTTAATGACTTTCTTAATAAAGCGATTTTTTAAATAAAAATATAGACGTTCAATATTCAATTTGAATGCATCAATGATTGCTGGTTTATTGAGATAGACAAAATTACTTCAAATAACCTTATAAGAAGAAGTCGAAAGGTGGAAATCTTCGACTCGCCAAACTTTTGCTACAATAAATTTATTGTGACATGGGTTGTGTGGCATGTAATGCCGTCTTGTAGTTAAATCAATATCTTTCAAAAAGTTCGTTATCGTCCACCATTGACAGTAACGGCAGCTCCTACCTCATTTTCAAAAAAAAGGACAGATGATGCCACCGTACCGTAAACCATGCAAAACAGTCACTTTTTTTGCAATCAACCGATAGGTTGCAATAAAAGCACGATTATTTTGATTAAAAAAAAATGGATAATTTCCAATAGTTGTTGAGTCGTGTATCTTGCCATGGAAAAATTGCAAACCTTACTGAATACAACTGACAGTGCCAGAAAAAAGGGATTGCAGCGGTTCCCCAAGTATCCTCTTTTTCTGAATCCTTCCAGCACCACTACGAAGAATTCAAACAACGCGTCCGCTGTCCAACGGAACTGACATTAGGTAAATTATTGTTCAAATTATTATTTGAAATAATAACAATCATAAAATTATAATATATTAAAAAAAAAACTGAAGAAAATATTAAATAAATGCTTGTCAAATACTGTAACACGACTTGCTTAGATGTCAGAATATAATATAAAACTGATTATTTATTCTATTCCAAATTGTATTCAGGAAAATAATGTCAAAAACATTCCTTTTTTTTTTTAAAAAAAAAACTACAAATATCCTTAAAAATATACGCATATACAGATAGAATCAGAATCATTCCTCATTTTTTGTTTGCTTTTTATTCAATTCACATTTTCGAATTTATTCAATCGAATCGATCATATGCCTGATACTGTAAATGTCATCACTATCAATATTGGAAAAAAAACCAAACACAAACAAACAAGTATTACATCAAATTTAGAGTTGAACATTGCTTTTTCAAAGAGTATACAATATTTTATATTACAATATATCTTATAGTGTTACAGGGTAGAATATTTAATATCTAAACGAAAATGAAAGATTTTATTTGATTTTATATGTACCAGTAAAAATCAAATGTGTACGATTTCAAAATAAGAATTTTTATATTCAATAAAAGAAAATTAAATAAATAAAAAAAACATAATTTCAATAAATCAAAAAAAAAATTATAGTATCTATACTGCGTAGATATTGGATTATTTGCTAAGAACCTACCAGGGAAATTTTAGAATATTGTATTATGGTACTTTATTTTTCTTTATTAAATATTAATGTTATTAACTTAAAACTTCTCAAAAGTATAATTTCTCAGACAACAGAATAAAATAAATGCTGTCTAAAATAAGAACAACAAATCAAATTATAAAGCAGAAATTCTTTCTCGAAATTATTAAAGATGCATAAAGTTTATTAGAAATAGCGTGATTTGTTCAAAAATAACATATAATCAATATTGAAACTCATTAAAATTAATTTCCAAATCATGCAAATATCTTTATTTACTTGACGAAAGAGAATTTGTTACTAAAAATATGCTTTTAGTCAATTTCATATTCAGTAAGCACGCGAATTTTGTGTTCAACGAATTTTGTTTCGATTATAAAAGGCCATAGTTACTTAAGAGTACAACGTTTTTTTTTTGTTTTTTTTTTTGGAACAATATAAAAGTAATTAGAAAATTATGATGTTATTTATTACTAAATATCAATTATAATAAAGTAATCTAAATATTAGAGTATTTGGAAAATGACATAAACAAATTAGTTTTGATAGTTTTGCTTTGTTAGTTTTAATAAGCGGAAAAAAATTCACTCAATTTATGTAAGCTTTTAAATTGCCAACTTTTTCATATAGAAATTATTTTGGTTTTTTTTCTTTCGGCCATTAAAAAAAAATTTAATAATAGTTTCTAAATGATTCTTAACAAATGAGAACCATTTGTTGAGAAAAAAATTTATGCATAAAAATTGAGCATTAAAAAATTACGAAGGCTATTCTTTCAGATAAATTATCAGAAAATGTTCATTTAAAAAGTCCACGTAAAAGGATATGAACTTTTTTTTGTTGCTGTTCAGTTGGTACTAATGCACCCAATTGTCTGCCAGAGTTTAAGCGCGATCGGTCAAATAGTTTGTGTGCAGCTTTTGGTTTTATTAGTCGTTGTCAATTTTGATCTATGATTTTTAATATAGGAAAAAATATCAAAGAAGCCATTTTCATGCAATTTTGTGTTGTCAATGGAATTATTCCTTGTGATAAATTTTTGATAAAATTTAAGAACAGTTCGGGCGAGTCGGCTTTATTGAAAACACAATCGCACGAGTGGTACAATCATTATTCAAAGATGATCGAAAATTGGTTGAAGATTTTCTAAAAACATCGAAGAAGTTAAGACAATGGAAAATTGTTATTCTAGCTTCAGAACGTCGAAGGAGCTGAATTTTCTCCAAAAAGAGCATCGCAAACAGGTTACTTAAAACATGCTCTACCGAGCCAAATTGGACTTAACTTTTGTGAAATGTATAATAACGCGTAACGACAGTGAGTTTGACATGTAAACCAGGTAATAAGCTTCGGAATGCCGGGCTGTAGTTCACTCGGAATTTCTTTCGGAGAAGCAAATCGTTTACATCATAATTATGTGCCGTACCACGCAGCAACCATTGTAGCGAGCTCCATATTCACCAGATATGGCTCTGTGCGACTTTTTTCTGTTCCCCAAGCTGAAAAGTCCACTTTGTGGATGACTATTTATGTACATTGAAGCTATAAAGCGGATTTGAAGAGATAGTTAATGATTGGTATCAATGGAAGAAGAGCGGACTCTTGCTTTAAAAGGAGCGAATTTCGAAGGTGATATTTATTTACTATTATCAAGGTCGGCCGGCAGTTGTGGTTGAAACTATAATCAAAGGGCTCTAAGCTGTTCATACACTAGTTTCTTTTTTATGAATAAGAAAGTCCGGTTGTAAAGTTGCAATTATAAAAATAAGATGAGGCTAATGGTTAAAAATAATCAAAACCGTGTTTTTGGTTATGGCGGCGTTAATTATAATGAAAATTATATAGGCTATTATTTTATTCAATGTTTGTATTGATGTAAAAGGGGGGGGGGGGGGAGGGGGAGTACTTTGAGTTAGGAAGAAATTGAACCTTTAAAGAGCTACCGGCCACTTTCAAAACCGGTTGCCTAATCTAATATTTCAGATTTTTTATGGGGTATTCTTTATATTTTATCTACTTTGATCAATACCAATTTATCTAAAACTTGGCTTACTTAAACATTCTGTCCAAATAAGTATTCAGGATAGTTTTTTTTTAAAATCCCGCCCAAAAGATATGAAAAAGTGTTTTGGCGCCATCTGTGAACTAGTTTGTGTACAACGGTTGATATTTGAAAGTTGATTTTTTTTTAAAACTATTCCTTTAAAAATGAATTCTTTTTAAGTTAAAAATGATTAATTAGTCCTTTTATATAAGACTTTTCATCACGTCTCCTAGTCAGATGGTTAATTTTTTTTATAGATAGATAAAGATATAAATATAAAACTTTGCGGTTTAAGAAGAAAAATGAAACCACAAAAAATATAAACAAATCCCAAATGGACGCCTAAAGTAAATAACCGAGAATTAAGGCATTTTTATTCCTCTGTTTTTAAAAGAAGTCGACTACTGCTCTTTTTTTAGCCATATTCGCCATTTTAAATTTTTCTGCTCCATTATATTCGTATTGAAAATAAAAAATTTCTTAGAAATTGTAATTATTTATTTAATATTGAAGTATATAATATAATTTGTGAAATGCGATCTGATCGGATTCTGATCGAAGAAATAAATATTGTAGTATCGATTCATTATTCTCTCGGACATATCGGATTGCAAGCGTGCATTCCATTGGCAGATAAGTACATCTAAATATAGCTACAGTAAAATAAGACCTCAGAAACAGATACTCTTTCAGTCTCTAAACAATACTTGTATTTTTTCAATATAGATTTCAGTGTAAATTAAATTGAAACCACTTAGAAGTGTATACATTTTTCCATATAATTTTCTTACAATTATTTTTATTTTTATCAGCGTATATTATGGTAATTTCAGTAGATAAACTTGAAATACGAATTCTTTTACAATTCTTGTTTAAATATTTGTCATCAGATATAATATATGTCATACATAAATCAGTTCACTTTCAAGCAGATCTACTTTCTATAAACAAATCTGAACAAATAGTTAAATATAATTCTAACGCCGAATTAGGTAATATCATAATCTACTTTCTCGAAAAAAATATGTATTTTGTGCTCCATAAATAACCTTTCAAACTGAGCCTTAAGGCGGAATAATTCTATTCAATTCTATAAAACTTATTTGATAAAAATCAATATTTAAACACTTATCAATAATACTCCTAATATACAATATGTTTTTACAAGTTAATTTGTAAGTTTTGCAATTGTTTAGGATATTTTTTTGTTTATTCTTCCTTCGGTTATATTTTTTTTTAAAAAAGTTTCAAATTAATTTTATTTTTAAATATACGAAACTATAGATGTAAAAATTTTAATAAGAAAATTTAGAAGACATAAAGAATATAAGACAATAATTCTATTTGTTAGATTGTATGGCTTCGTTGAAGGATTAGAAGAGCCTGTTTTTACACATTATTTTAAATATGATACTTTTGAGTAGAGCTACCTAGTCCAGAAAAGGAATAACAATAATTTTATAGGCATTATGGCGGATTGTATCGATTAATATGTATTAAGTGACTATGTACACACATAAAATTTTATATATTTACAAATAAGTTCAAGTACCAGCCCCATTTGCATACAAATAAAATGTTTATTATTAACATCGAAAAATACCTTTCATATATTGTATATAAACGGATTAACTACATATAAAAATAAATAAAAGTGAACAAAATTAGTTAGCTTAATAGTTACTCGTACGTATATCTTATATTCGAATGGAGAACATTAAAATTAAACGCTACTCTAGTTACACTAATCGTATTTTGTTTTATGGTTTTATCAAATGTGAAATAATGAAAACAGTAATAATTTATTAATAATATTTCTTTGTTTCTTATTAAGATAACTATAAATAATAATACCGCACAAATATGTGTTTTAATTTATTGATTACCAACTGAATCAACAATCTGCTGCTGGCAATAGGAAATTGTCTCATAAATAAATTATTTGCCCAACAATAAATTTCAATGTATCAGTTTTTATAATTTAATAGTTTTCTCTTTAATCTTTTTATTTATTCACTCAAAAATATGTCAATTTATAAAGAGATACAGTTTTATTGTCATTTTCATTAATAAAAAGGTAAATTTTATTTATGCGTCTAAATTTTGTAATTTATTATTCCCATAAAAAAAGAGTTAAATTATTGGGTTGTTCGGAAAGTAATTTCGTTTGCTGATGAAGACACAATAAAGGCATTAATTGATGCAAACCGACGAATAACAACTAATGAGATTGCTGAGAGATTAAATTTATCGAATTCGACCGTTCATGATTATTTGAAACGGTTTAATCTCAAACGCCAAGAAAATTATCTATTTTGGAAGCGTATCATCACTGTGGACGAGAAATGGGTTGGCTACAACAATGTTAAGTGCAAAAGATCCTGTAGTAGAAAAGATGAACCGGCTCAAAGCACTTCGAAAAAGCCAATATTCATCAAAAAAAGGTTATGCTACGAGTATCTGTTTGGTGGGATTTCAAAAGGAATCGTTTATGTTGAGCTTCTACCGAGCAACACAACGATCAATTCTGAAGTGTACTGTCATCAGTTGGACAAATTGAATGATTCACTTAAAGAAAATAGGCCAGAATTGGTCAATAGGAAAGGTATAGTGCTCCAACAGGATAATGCGAAACCACATATTGCAAATTTGACCACTCGGCAAAAGCTTTTAGAGCTTGGATGGGATATACTGCCACACCCACCATACTCTCCAGCCCTAGCACCTTACCGATTATCATTTGTTCCGATCTCTACAAATTTTTTTAGACGGAAACACGTTTAATTCAAATGAGGGGGTCAAAAATCTCTTGGATCAGTTTTTTTTCAGCAAAGGACAAACATTTTATGAGCGTAGAATCATGATACTGCCAGAAAGATGGCAATAGGTATTGGATCAGACTGGACAATATTTAATTGAATACTCGTAAAATATTAATTCACTATAAGAAAATCGTCTTTCATAAAAAAAGCGAAATTACTTTCCGAACAACACAATACTTTTTTTCCCCATCTAACGCCTGTATGATTTTTTAAAACAAATTATATACACTACCTTATTAAAAAAAGGTATTAATCTCCCTCATTAATTTGAGCGTATCTACGAGTATGTCACTTAGTCGTTGCAAAGAAGCAAGAACAGACCCATTATTCGTCTATAGGAAAGTTTTCCTTCAACATACCCTTTGCTGGCATCCAACTTGTTGGTGGTGAACATTACGAACTCAAGTGCGAAATCTTAGATTTTCCTTCAAAAAATGTGGGCTTACAAAAAAAATTTGCAACGAGCCTAAGGAGAACATTCTTCATCAAGAGCAGAACTTTTTTTTTGTTGTCATAAGTATTTTTAAAGGGCTGAGTTGAAGGCAGGGAACTTTTCAAGGACTTCCTCATAAAAAAATGGTTCTTTTTATGAAGCACCTCTTGAAAAGGCCCAGAAAAAGAGTTATACAATTTCCAATTGCTTCACCCTTGGCAAAGTCACACGGTTCTGTGGTTCCCAAACCCCTTTCCACTGCCCCCCCCCCTTCCTGATCAACGTCCATGTGACTTTTTTTTGTTCAACAATTATAAAATATACATTAAAGAAGGCATCATGGTACTGTCGATAATATCCAAAAAAGTGTAATCGAGCAACTGGATGTATAAAAGTAAAATAAAATTATTGCAAAAAAAAGAAAAACTTTGCGTTTATTAAAAATCTATGTCGAAAATACAACTTTTCATTAAAAACAAACTCCTTTAATAAATAAACAAGTTTTAAAGATCTTTATGCAAAACAGTGTCTCAAATGGGCTTTCGTTTTCTATTACAACATACGTGTATTTTTATAGACTTATTTCCCCTCTAGTAAAAATTTTATCGACAATTGTTAATTTATTTACTAAATATTTACTTAATTTCGTAAAACAGAAGTTCATTATTAAAATCGATTTCAACAATAAAGTTATTTAAGATAACTTTGAATATAATTAAAACAATTATTTAAAAAAAATGTTAAAAATATTATTTAGTTATATGTTATGAGCGATAAGCTGTGTGTTTGAATATAATTGATTACTAAAGGAAAAGTCTATACAACAGTTTGTATTGACAGTCGAATAAACTCAACAGTAAAATTGTTTACGAAAATGTGCTACTAAGATTTAAAATACTTTTCCCCATAGATATTTCCTCTTCTACTTTAAGTATAAATGATGATGGGCATCCATCAATTTCAATCATATTAAGTTTATGCTTAAAAATTACATACAAGAATGAGGAAAATAAAAAGCTATTTAAACTTTTTGATCTTTTATTCGAAATGGGTCAAGTAAAGTTAAATCTTTGAAATAAATTTAAAATATACAATAAAATAGCTTAACAAGTTTTTAAAAAAAAAAATCAATACAATATTTTTTTTCAGGAAATATACAATATTATTTTACGGGTAAAAAAAAAACATTAATTTTAAAAGACAAAAAAAAAATCTTTTTTGTGTAAAATGCAATAAAAAAAAATCCGTTTTTGATTTACCGCGCCTTCGTAATCGATTTTAGAAAATCTATTAAAAATTCATTTCCAGGCATATTGAAAAATTTAATAAACCGACGGCCCCGGTAGCACAGTCAATAGCGTACTGGGACTACCAGCCAAAGGGTCGTGGGTTCGAATCCCACTGTAGCAGCATGGTCCTACGCTAATTTACCTCACCGCTTTACTTTCTAAATCTTCTTTCATATCCTTATCCCCTTTATCCCTTCCTCTAAGCGCCATATGGCCCAAGCAGCCGCGTGCGTCAATACCAGTCTGACCAGATTTACTCTAGGACAAAATCTGCATTTAAAAAAAAAAAAAAAAAAAAAAATTTAATAAACCTTCAAATTTGCAAATTGATGCTGTCATATAAACGCTACCGTATTACTACTCCTCTACGAGACCATCTTACGTCGGATGTTATGAACAAATTTCGTCCTGAAGGCATGCCAGTCTCTGTATTTGCCATACGCATTCCAAGCTAAACAACCCATTTGCTATCGCATTTATCTTGTAGAATTTCCATTAGAACGATTATTATGAACTGAGTAAACCACCCTGATCCATCGTTTGATAACTTATTTATTGATGGGGTTGAAGGCGATAGCAAAGACTTTGTATAATCATTTTCAATTACTATCATGATAACATGTACTTGAGTACAACTACAAATGCGAGTATATTTATTGTAATACAATGGTAAGCTTAGAGAGCTATGGGAAAACTTGTGTATAGAATTACATTTTGGGCACAGTTGGTCGTATAATGGAATATAAACTAAGCTTAACATTGTGGAATGGCATCACTTTGGGAGAATTTCGTTTTAAGCAGATTTTTCACTTTCATTTGAATGTTAATAGAAATATTTATAGACTCGTAATTATTAAATTGTACACATTTTTCCCTGTAAATCATTAATTTTACAAATAACTATTTAAATTATTAAATTTATAAGAACTTTTTTAGTAAATAAAATAATTAATTTTTTATTATAATTTTCAATTATCGGATTATCAGTTTTATGGTTTGGAATCCAAAAAACCCTGTTTTAGTTACCATTTGTTTAAGGTTAGATTTGCCATTTGTCAATATGGATCGATTTATTATTACCAAAGAATATGGTAAAATTATAAAAGAACTTTTCACAAATGTGGTGATTTTGCCGTAGACTGTCGAAACACCTTTTTCAATGGGCGAAAAGTGATTTTGGTCTGAAGGTGTCCATGTGGTCCGTATTTCTTTGAAAATGAATTTTCATTAATTTTGAGCGCTCGCTATGACAACATGATAACAGTAAACTGTACTTTCCTAGCATTAAAAATAGCATTAAAAATTTTGGCCCTATTGCACAAAAAGTTCCCACGACACGTTATTTCAGATCTGATGCGATCGTCTGATTTGACGCTAATAGACTTTTTCTTGTAGGCGTCGCAAGCGGAAGATTGTATTTACGCAGATAAGACTTATTTTTATTTTATTTTACAGTAGTTTTTTTCTGATTTCAGAAGCGTAACTCTTGGAATAATTAGGAAATATATTTAAGAATATAAATTTCTAGTCGACAAAAAAGTCCAAGTCCATAAAGAACAGTTTATAGATCGATTACAAATAATGACTAAATATAATAGGGAACTGGAATTTAATTAAATTGTTGGATTATTGTTACACAAAATAGTAAAAATAGCTCTTAATGTATTGTACATGCTAATAAATTTGTATATTTTCCCTCAAATATCATATACCACATTTGTCAGATATTTTATGTTGATTAAAAGCAAAACGTGCCCAACTTTCATATGAATTTGTTAGTATAAGTGGCACATGATTAAATAATCTACCATTTAATTATTGTAGGTAAAGTCGAAAAGTATCTTATTTCGTCAATGATTTATTGTAAATTTTTTGTTTAATGCGAATTTGTTTTTTTTTTTTTGGTTGCTTTTAGGAATTGTTATGTTCTATAAATGCATATTTATTATGTAGACGTTCTTTATATGGTATCTATTTTCTTTTATTTAATACCATATTGTATATTTAACTTTAAAGAAAACTAACACAATATATTGGCAACAATTTATAACAAAGAGGAAAATTTTTTAAGTAATATTCTTGAATAGAAATGTAGATTAAAGCTCTCAGTCTGACACTAAAAGCCTTTGGTCTACCATAAAAAAAAGGTGATTGTCGTTGTCAGACTATCTTTATTTTTCAACGTTTTTACAAGCCTCTCCCTTCCCTCCCCATTTAAAATCGGAAACATTTATTCTAGCATTTTAAAGGACGTTCATAATTTGTGAATAGGTCAAAGTCAAAGGGACTTAAGTGTGCCGAATATGACAGATGATTAATCACAAATACCAGATGTTGGAATTAATTCGTAGCGTTTTACAAAAGATGGCGTTAGCCAACTATCCATAGTCACACATACAAAAGTAAATATTCTCCCAGAAGCTACTGACATAACGCAACTTTTCCACTATATGACATTTTGTTATAGTGTCAGTAGCACTTGTTACTAGTGTCAAACATGTCGAAGTTCGTACCTGAAAAATCATTTTTGCGGGGAGTGTTACTCGCTTACTTCAACATGAAGAAAAGTGCCGCGGAAAGTCATCGTATTTTAGTGGATGTCTACGGCGAACATGCTCTTGCTGAGCAAACTTGCAGAAAGTGGTTTGCGCGGTTTAGAAATGGAAATTTTGATTTGGCAGACATGGAACGTCCCGGACAGCCGAAAAAGTTCGAACATGAAGATTTGGTGACGTTGCTCGATGAAGACCCGTGCCAACATCGCTTGGAGTTGTCCACATCGCTTGGAGTCGACTTTTCGACGGTCGGAAAACGCCTGAAAGCCATAGGAATGGTACAAAACCAGGGACCGTGGGTACCACATGAGTTGAAGCCAAGGGACGTCGAACGGCGTTTAGTCACCTGTGAGATTCTTCTCCAACGGTGACGAGAAGTGAGTTCTCTACGACAATCCCAAACGCAGAAAATCGTGGGGCTTGCCCGGTCATGAATCGACATCGTCCCCCAGGTCGAATATTCATGGAAAGAAGATCTTACTGTGTATTTGGTGGGATCAGCTGGGTATTATTTATTATGAGCTCCTCCAACCGGGTGAAACCATCACTGGGGACGTATACAGACGACAATTGATGCGTTTGAACAGAGCATTACAAGAAAAGTGGCCGCAATATAAAGATCGACACGACAAAGTAATTTTGCTCCACGACAATGCAAGACCCCATGTTGCGAAAGTCGTGAAAACTTATTTAAATACGCTGAAATGGGAAGTTCTGCCTCAGTCGCCATATTCACCAGACATTGCCCCATCTGATTATCATTTGTTTCGATCCATGGCGCATGACTTGTCAGAGCAGAACTTTGATAACTACGAAATGACCAAAAATTGGATCGATTCTTTCATCGAATCTAAAGAAGAATTTTTTCGACGCGGTATCCGAGCATTACCAGAAAGATGGCAAAAAGTAGTGGACTTTGAATAACGCTTCTGTAATGATACTGTCATAATAAACCACGAAACTTTGCAAAAAAACGCTACGAATTAATTACAACACCTGATAAAAGAGCAGACTTCCCGTAAACTCCAATCAGATTTTTATGAATTTCCGTCGATAGTTTAGACCATTTGTACAACGAATGTTATAATGACCCGATATCCAATTTTTTATATTTTCTAATATAATTTCTTGTTGAAGGTAAATAGTTTGAGGATTAACATATGATTATGTAAAAGAAGTGACAAGTAAGAAACAAACAAAATTTCGTCGATAGAAGCGCCAATTATGAGTTAGGCCGAGAACTTATTGAACCGACCTAATATTTAGAAGGCATTATAAATTTAAAAGGATTTTGCGCAACTGTCCAGTTTGCAACAATCTTGAGTTCGAATATAGCAAGTGTCATAGTCGTTTTACTTTTAAATAATAAGAATTTACATTTCAGTAACAAATTTTACCACAAACGAATTTTTTTTTAAGGAAAATATACTTCTGGTTTGTACATGGAGTTCATATGCCAAAACTTATAAAACAATTTCTTACAAGATTTTTCGTCATAAATAAACATTCAAGACAAAATAAAATTTTCTTTTCTTAATATTTTATAATTTTTTATAAAAACTTTTTGTGTTCAACAAAATTTAATATAAAGAGTTTCACGATTCCGATAGGCGATCTTACTTAATTAACCTATATTAACAAACTAAATATTGTAATTTACACAGGTGCGTTATTGAAGGTGACTACTAAACTAAGTACAAACAAATATTTTTGTTTTATGAAAATATGTCATAAAAATGTTTGCTTTATTTGGTTTCTTTTATCTCAATAACCCGGTAAATATAAAATATTATGTATTGATATAGAAATAAATTCTAAATATTCGTGAATAATTATAGAAAATAAGATTAAAATAATAGTGAAGAGAAAATTTATGAAAAATATCATTATTCCCATCGCTATTATTACAATAATAATAAATTGATGCGCAAATGAAATAATTGGAAACAAATTATTTCATTTGCGCATCAATTTATTATTATTGTAATATTTAACAATATTTAAAAATATTGTTAAATATTACAATAGTAATATTTAACATGGAACATAATATGGCAACAAAATTATAGTCTATAAAAATTATATGTCTTAATTTAACATGGAACATAATATGGCAACAAAGTTATAATCTATAAAAATTATATGCACTTATTATAAATTATTAGATGGAATTATTTAGTAAAACAACTGAAAGATAACATTTTATGTTTTGGAAAAAAAATTTTCTCTCAATAAAAATGCAAATATAACATTAAATAATGAACAGATTTTATAATATACAATAAATTATTTTGAGAGAAAAGACAAAAAAAAAACCAAATTTCTGATTTTATTTATAATATAAAATGTAAATTATATAAAAATATGGAATTTTATTTAATCAGGTGAATATTTTGCCTAGTTTTGAGTACTTAATTTTGAGAAATTCAAAACCATTATAATAAATAAGAAATAATAAACCATTAAATTGCGTTAAAAGACTTTCATCGACTTTCCTGACAAAATATACATTATAGACTATAGACTAAAATTAGAATTGTTACTGAAAGATTTTCCCATCTTTGACAATGTTGTGCCATGGCCGTTTATATTTCAATCGAATAACAAAGTCAGCCAAATACAGACAAATCCATACACTTAGCCCCCCCCCCCCCTATAATGTTAACTATCTTCATACGTATATCTACCTCTGCAACATATCCACCCTCCCCCCCCCCATTTTTTGACAACCACGACGGCAATCTACAATATCCTATGAAACATTCTCGCATAAGGACGTGAACATTTTTATTCTGCTAATATAGGAATATTACCAAGAGGAGCAGCATATGTTATATTCTAACGTTGTACATGAATAAATCAACTCTTATCAAAGACGGTTTTCACGTATGTATGTTCTCGAGTATTAACGTTAAAGAAACGTGACACGAATGCTTGGCGGTTTTATTTCTTGTGCTGTCACTTGCCTAAGTAGGTAGCTAGGTAGGTAGGTAGGTAGGTAGGTGCCCTCCACTTTAATGCTTATAAACATTTATGGAAAAATATTGTTGAAAAAAAAATATAAACATTTTCATATTAAAAAATGAAATGTTAAATAATTTATAATATATGCTTTAAGGATTTGCAATAATTTCATAGTCGATTATAATCAAATAAATAGGAAATAGTGTAAGAAAAAAATAAAAGAAATTGAATATTAAAGATAATCATAGTAACAGTTTTTCTTAATATTAGAAATAAATTCCGAGTTTCCCGAATATATCCGAAATGTTTATATACTAAATGATCTTTGATTTGATGTTACAAAATAATATCAAATGATTATGATGGATTAGAAATAAAACAAAACTTTAGTAATGGACGCGTTATCATACTTCCTTTTTGTGTATTATAAAACTTGTAATTTGATTTTCCATATGCCAATAATATCCCTTTTGTTAATTCCACTATTCTTATGGGGAAAACTTCATCAGAAAACTCTTCGACAAACTTTGGAAATTAATTTGCGTCAAAAACAACAAAATTATTAGACCATATTTAATCAAATAAGAAAAATGTAAATCTAAATATTTTTATCTTTAAGAAAAAAAAAGATATTCAAATTGGTTTTTCTACCTTTTGTTTGGCTTTGTGTCTACCTGGGATTTATTTTTGCAAAGATAATTTTTTAAGACAACAGAATACTGCTGTGAATTTAAAAGCAGATCTTCATTAAACCCGCCGGACTGAAATTTCGAGCAGGATCTTAAGAAGGAGACTAGTTACCACAAAAGACAGAGTATGTTTCTCTGGAGACCAAACAGGACATTGAGCATTTATTGAACAAAATATATAAACCGATTTTTACGTACTCACTCTACAGAATTATATATAAAAAAAATAATCATATTAAAAAAAAAACTGTTTTATTTTCAAAGATTAAAGGGAGCGAAATTTTTTTGCCATCAGTGAAGCCAATGCCCTTATTTGTAATAGCCAATTTCGTGCGTCTTCGGTTATAGAAGAACTGGATAGACCTCTACACATTCAGTTCGCACGCGCATTGGCTGTTACAAATAAGGGCATTGCTTTTGAGAACACATTCGTCAGAACGAACACACCTACAAAATTACCTTTCACGAAACACTTCTTATTCTGAAATAAAAACTTACTAGTTGCTGTCATGAAGAATAAAACTATTTATGCGAATGTATTAATTTAATTTAATAAAACAGCACTTAAGCTTTCACTCCGAGATATATATTTAAATGTCAACAAATGTATGCAAGCATTTCGGTATGTTACCGTTTCATGGAGAATGGCGTCTTTTAAAACTCTCCGAAAGTCTAAAAAATGGTTGCCTTCTGTCGTGTTTAAATTATATTGTTATTTGGAATAAATGAGTTGAAATAGATATTAATTAAGCTTATGTTGACATAAAAAAATCTACGCAAATGTATGCAGCCAGTATGATTTCTCACCACTTTTGCAATAATTATTTTCCAACATTGAATGCAAACAGACGATTAGTTGTGATCAGAATGACGTTTCAATGACGGTCGCATGAATATTTCCCGATGGGGGTTGCATTGATTTTATATTTTTACATAGTATACTACCATTTCATAGTTATAAAAACTGTTATAAAACTCTCCGAAAGTTTAAAAAATTGACACGCTTTATATTTGATTAATATTTACAAAATTAATAATAAACCTAAAATACAATTGCATTTAATACCAGAAGATTGGAAAAAAATAAATGTTGCCTTCTGCCGTGTTTAAATTATATTTTTGTTTGGAATAAATGAGTTAAAATAGCTATAAATTATGCTTTTGAAACTCAAAAAATTTCTATTATGAAAACTATTATGGTCATGTCTACATAAACAAATCTACACAAATGTATGCAAGCAGTACGATTTCTCGCCGCTTTTGCAATAATTCAGACAGAAAATTGCGTATAAATATACGATAATCTGACATTCGGCCCTATCCAGGTATTGTTTAATCGAAGGGGTACGTCATCATGCTTACGCTACTACCTCCATTTATCGAGACTTATGGTCACTTCATTTTCAATAATATATTGCCCGAAATATGTTTTGAAAAATATTTTTCATCCACTTTGTTTTAAAATATATTTTATTCAAAAAAACAAAAAAACAAATCATTATTTACATTACTTTGCGGTGGAATTCCATCTTAAATTTCTTGCAGCGATCACTTTGCCGTCTACAGGTCGAAAATTGAACTTCTCTTGTTTAATTTTCGACCTGTAACAGTTAAAACGTCTGATTTTTTTGCAAATATAGTTGATAATTTTTGAAAATTCAATGTTTACATAAAAAATAATATTTTTTGTTGCACTTTTTGAAGGAAAAAAAATTAATGATGTTTTTTTTCTTTTTCCTCTGAAGAGTAGTCTTTAACAAAAAAACTATTTGGTTTCGGATAGATAGTTTTCGATATTTTAGATATTTTTAATTTTTGTTGAGTTAGCACGTCGATAATGGTAAAAATAAAAGAAATGAAATTCTTTCTGTGTTCGTAGTAGCTCTTTTTAATAAAGGAAATTCTGAACGCACTATTGCAATTCAATTAAAACATTTCGTAAACATGTGTTAATCGGGCTATAAAACAAAATCTGGAAACGGCAGCAGTCATTATAGTCTATACTAGGTTTAGGACGGCCGAAAAATACGACAGGATAATCACCCAAAACAAAGTCCAAAAATTTTTTTTTGCCCTATCGTTGGCTATCGCAATTACCATACTTTAATTCCATCTAGCTTTTATGGAAAGAGTTTGATAGTAAAATATAGATAGAATGTTCCATTTTGGTCTTGTGTATTTTCTATTAGATTTTTAATAAAAATTAGCGGTGAGCTCAAACTTTTGCCCAACAGTGTACGTCTTAAGATAATTTATTATTCATTAGTAACATTTTTTAAACAGAACGTGGGCTTTTATTAAGAATACATTTGTAGGGACGAATGTAAGTATTTGTCTTCAGATTACCACTTATGATGATATTTCATGCACTTACTCTGAAAAGATACTCAGATAATTATGTTATAAAGAAGAAGCATGCAATCGTACAACAACAAAGCCAAAGTCAAAGTCAAAGTTAGTTACTGACGTTGCGGTCATGACTGTCACATAAATTTTATTGATTATTATAAGATTATTATTATAGCATCTCGGTAGACTTTGCATTTGACTACTTTAGCCACTGCAAAATCAGGGTCGTCTCTAGATTATTATAGTACTAAAAACAAATTATTGAATGTCAGATAAACTATTGAAAATGCAGTTTTTTCAATGAACTTGGTTGCGTTGTCGTCTTCATCGATAGGACCATAGTCATAGTCATACTTTAGCGGCGTTACATCATACGAGTAATATTCGTGCATTTATAGAGGAACAAAAACCAGTCAAAGCATTTAATTTGCGGTCGCAGCATTCCTGTCTTTAATGAGTTTAAATTATATGATCACGCATGCCCTACTACAAACTCTCCTACATACACTCCAACCTTAACTTAACTTAATTCAAGTTAAGTTTGCAGCACACACAGAAATTTAAGTAAATAGCAGTAATGTTATAAGAAATGCATTTCAAAGCCTTTAAATACTCGTACACCATTGCAACCTATTATTATTGTTACAATCTCGGAATTCTTATACTATATTCACAATATCAATGAGAGCTAAAAGAATTACCTACAAGCGGTTTTTTTTTAATATTATTATTTAAATATTCTATGCAGATAAGATTGCATCAAGAATTTATTATAAAAATTTGAATTATTATCATGAGAAAAACAACATCAAAAGCACGCAAATGCGTGTTTTTGTTGATGCATTCGTGGAAGATAATTAAAATTCTGTAAATTTTAAGTAATTTTTCATAAAACTACACTTAATCTTATGAAGAACTATTAAATTAATTTTGAAGAATATTTTTTATAGAAACGTAATGTGACATGAATTACTCAGAGCAGTCTGGCAACACTCCAATTAGTTTATACGTTAGTCCATCTCTGTTAATACGTCCATCTTAATTAACGAGTTTTTATCGAAAAAAAAGCTTTTACTATTCACCTGATCAAATTCCGTGTGACTTTCGTTTGTTCCCCAAGATTAAAAAACAATAGACGTCATCTTGGTACTATCGATAATATCCAAAGGATTGTAAACGAGGGATTGAAAGCGATTTCAGCCGAAACCGATGTAAAGTTGTCCAGGAAGACTACTTGAAAGAGCACACAGTCCAAGAAGACTACCTATTCGTGCAATAAGCCTAAAAAATTGTAGCTCCTCCATTTTCACTACACAAATAAATTTTAATGTCTACCTCACTTGGAAAATAAAATAATAAAGAATAATTCACAGAAGATCTCACAGTAAATGACAATCGGCCAAAATTGACATTTCCTAATGTTGCGCGATCGCCGCACGAACGCTTTCGTGCGGATGCATAGAAACAGCAAACCGGTTCGTGTAATACCATTTTCCTTAGGTTCGTGCATACCAAAATATTCGTGCATTGCACAAATCGTGTAATATGCTGTACGAACCAGTCCGCACACTTTTGAAAATTGGCCGAGCTTTTGACAAATTGGTTTTTTCAGCTTAAAAATAAATTTGAATTCCTGCAAAATATTAGCTTAAAAAATAAAATAAAATTGCTGCAAAAACAAAAATCAACTAAATTTTTTCCTGTCGCACCTCGTAAGATTCCTCACAAGGATAGGCACATATGGTATAAATTTTTTTTAAACATAAAAACTACCTTTGATTAAATATTGTTATTTTTTCTTCGAAAAGTATATTTTCAAAATTTTTTTTTTTCAAATAAAAAACTATTTTAAGATAGTTCTTATTTTAATAAAAATAAATTAATAATCTGGTAAACTATTGGCAACATTTCTAAAAATAAAAAATAAAGAAAAAAAATTTTTTTTTATGGTATATAAAAGTTAAACTTAATTCTAGGATATTTATTTATTTGATTTTATTAATCAACTCAAAGATTCCATGTTTAAAATAAAATTTGACATATGGTATAGAAAAGCTATAGGAAAATCATGCTATCTACTAATATGTATTTTGTGTACGCACATTGTCATCACATACACAATTTACTTTCATTAAAGACTATCCCCATTAATATTATGTTAGATGTTATTTATTGTACTTGCATCATACCACTAGGTAAGGGTAATTTACACTTAATTCAACGCAATTTACAAAGAAGACAAACCTTCTCATACATATATTATACTATAAGACTTATTGTATATAGAAATATTACTATCGATTCATATATGGAAGATAGGTAGGTGCCTACGAGCATCATCTATTTCCTAGAAGGTCCTTGCTAAATATGCTATAACAATATGATATTGGTTTCATTTTATTTGGAATTTAACATGAAAGGGCGTTTCAGGAGATTATAATCCATATTAATGTTATTAATACACTCATCTTTGTAATATAAACTCACATATTTATACGTGTAGAAAATATATGGTAGAATTTCATGTTTTTATAAAAATATCACATTTCAAAGCTCTATTTATAAAATTATGCGGATTTAATCTGGAACATTTTATTATTGGAAAAATAAGATATTAAATCATAAACAATTCTTTATTGGATATTTCAAAAGTTATATTAACAAATGATTTATGAGCATAGAATTATTATACGTGGGCTACTATATATATTTCTGGCCTAATAATGAAAATGCGAATATTTATCAACGAAAAAGGTTTTATTGTTTTTCAAAATATTCTCCATCAAGATTTATACACTTTTGCATGCGCTCAAACCAATTTTCGAAGCACTTTTTCCACTCCGATTGAGACACCTCCAAAACATGGTTTTTGAATGCTTCAACAGCATCTTCTGGCGACGAAAATTAAAAAGAAGTCATTGGGTGCCAAGTCAGGGCTGTACGGAGGATGACCCATCAATTCGACGTTTTGTCCGGTCAAAAAGGCGCTGGTTTGAGCCGATGTGTGAGAGCTCGCATTGTCATGGTGCACAATGATTCGACTTCTCTTGTTCGTTTTTCGAATTTCTCCGAAGACTTCAGGCAAACAAATGGTGGTGTACCACTCAGAATTGACCGTCCTACGTTGCACAAGCGGAACAGTCGCCACATGACCAGTTTTGCCAAAGAAACAAGCGACCATTTGCTTCGAAGTGCTTCTTCCACGAACAACTTTCGTTGCATTTGACTCGTCTTGGAAGACCCACACGGTCGATTGCTGTTTTGTTTCGGGCTCATACGCATAGATCCATGATTCGTCACCTGTGACGATCTTATAAACGTCTTTTGAAGCACCGCGATCGTATTTTTTCAGCATTTCTTTACACCAATCCACACGAGCCTTTTTTTGAGCGATTGTCAAATTGTGCGGGATCCAACGAGAACAAACCTTTTTTACGGCCAGGTGTTCATGCAATATCGAATGTATGCTGGTGGGAGAAATGCCTAGGCATGCCTCTATCTCACGGTATGTCACATGACGGTCTTGCATTATCAGTTCACGTACGGCATCGATGTTTTCTGGAACAACGGCTGTTTTTGGACGACCTTCACGGAATTCGTCTTTGAGCGAGCGTCGGCCACGATTGAATTCGTTGTACCAGTTTTTCACAGTGCTATAGGATGGTGCTTCATAGCCATACAAAGATTTAAGTTCATCGATGCACTCTTGTCGTGATAATCCACGTCGAAAGTTGTGAAAAATGATCGCACGAAAATGTTCACGAGTTAATTCCATTTTTTTGCCAAATTGATTTTTTCAAGTCACTGTAAACAACACAAATGATAGTCGTACGTCAAAACGTTCTGAGTACGTTTATGCTAAAAAATGTCAAACTTTCCAATGGAAATGTCAGATCGCACCTGGCAACACTTAGTGTTGCCTAGGCCAGAAATATATATAGTAGCCTACGTATTCGTATTTAGTTCAATAATAAAGAAGAAAAATAAGTTTTTTGACCAAATATTTACCCTTGAAAAAAAAAATACCATCAAAACGAATAAAATAATTTTTAAAATAATATTAATCTATTTGAATATTTTCGATTAAAATTTCTCGATAAACAGAAATTCGAATGGAAAAAATAAATGTACAGCCTTGGCTCAAAAGTATTGGACACCCTGTTATGTTCTTAGTTGCCGACGCCTGCTGGGAAACCGTTAGACTTATTTTTTTCGCATCTTTTTGGTAACTACATATGGTATTAAAAATGATGATGATTTTGAAAAAATCTACTGTAAAATGGTAAAAATCATTTGTTCTTGAAAAAAAAATGATTTAATTTGAAATTATGTGTACATCAATTATTTAATTTTGCTTTTGCACAGTTTTTTACTTAAGATAAGAAACATTGCTTTTAACAATCGGTTTTAAAAAGAAGGTGAGACAAACAACTAATATCTCAGGTGGAAATATCTAAAATCGTCAAATGCTCACGTAGACCTGTGCAATATACCATAAAGCAGTTTAGCGAGACCAAACCGTATTAATCTGGAGAGAAAAAAAAACAGATTGAAAAAAATAATTATCTCGAAGCATGAGAACAGATAATTCTTGATAAGAAACTCTCTGAAAGATTAAAAAAAAATTTTCTCAAAAAGATTGTTGTTGATTTGCAGCTAGAAAATCGAAAACCAAATTTTTGCGAAAACTGCAAGGAGGCGACTAAAGTATAAGTTGTGGTTGTCAGAAATTTGGAGATAAATTAATAGAACATCGGATGCAACACATGTGAGACGATGAGTGATTAAAAATAGTACCCACCGTTCAGTATGGTGATGTCAGCGAAATGTTCTTCAGTGAAGGCCGCATGCACTCAGCCAAGTACATTAAAATATTAGAAAAAATCCTTTTGCCATAGCTTTCAGTAATCTTTGGTTACATGAGGTGAAGTTCCAGCAAAACAATACCCCCTTTATGATCTATTTTAAAGAATAATATCCAGGACTACTTGCTAGTCTAGGGAAGGGGTAGTGGGAGGGGAGGGGCGTGTGGTCAAGAAAGAAATAATTATTTTCGAATAAATAAACATACATACTTAACCCATCTTTTATACGGCCCCTAAACTACCGTTCCAAACACAATGAAATTTCTTCCAGAGGCTACATATGGTCTGAAAGATATTTTAGTTGGATTTTTTTTCACCTGCACAGGTGGCGACAAATAGAACTAATGCGTTTTCGTGCTATTGGTATTCACCTATCATAATCATCCTGCTCACACTCACCTTCATGCACGCACGGTCAAGGCATAAAATCACAGATTGCGTTTAAACTAATTTTCATGCAAAATATACTCCTTAATCATATTTGCAATTGAAAAGAATTTTATCGATTTTAAGAAATATTTTCCAAAGTTTAGAAAATTGAATATAAATATCAGATAAACGACCAAATCAATTCAAACCAAGAATAATCTCGACTGTCCGGCAGTGTCATTTTCCTATGGAACCGGAAAAAATTCCAGACTGACTGCTGCGTTATAGAAAAAATTCGCATCATTGATAGAAGATGGATTAACTTTTATTTATTTTACCAGTAAAAAAAATATTGAAATTTTTGTCGAGTAGCTCAATACTTTTGGCCAAGACTGTATATATCTAATAAAATATATTAACCTATGTACAATAATTAAAATAAGACAGAAAGTCCTAAGAAAATTAGTAATAATCGTATGAAAATTAAATTATCGTTGAAAGTATTGTGGAAGAAACGCTTCAATGGTAAATATAACACTTCATTAGTGCTAAATCATGTGCAGAAAAGTACCTGTACTATTATTATAATAATGTTAACATGTGTACAAATGAACAAACAAAATCATTCGAACATATAGCAGCTCCAAACTCTTCACCTAAAAATCATTGAGGATCTCCAACAAAATTATTGTACTCTTATATTGGATAGCAAAAAAAATTCACTTGGCGTGCAGAAAACTTTAACAAAACGATAAAAAGAGAAACTAAAAACAAATATAAGACAATCCATAATGACCAGAAAGTGCAATGCCATACGCACAAATAGTCAAATTTGCATTGAAGCGAAGAACCGTGGGTGTGTAACTGCACGATGCAGCATTGCACAATAGTTTGCATACGGCCAGTCTACGACATTTGGTCTCTTTTGGTTATCAACAAGAAGACGACACCAGTTTGGCTAGTCTTAAGAAAACTATCGCCGAGATTCACGTATCTGACCATTAGTCTGTTTAATAATAGCCGTCGAATTGAAACTTCTGCCTGGAATGGCCGCAGTTATAGTAATTGTATTTGCACAAGCATATTTATTCACTTATCCAGTCAATAATCATATAGCCAAGATGTTCTCAGGTATGTTTTGCTAGTCTAAATAGACGGAATCATCTTTAATCGGCCTTTGTGCACTTAACAAGTGAAATAAATTACTTTTGAATCTACTTTATGGTATTTCACTTCTACCCCATCTCATGGAATAGGTAACTGCCCATTACAACCCAGCATAAACTTATCTATGAAAAAAATGTTTTTCAATAGCGCTTTCAACTGTAAAAATATATTTTACAATTTCTTCAACATGTTCAAAAATTTTTAAAAAATAATCATAGACCATTTTTTTACCTTAAACTATTTTACAAAAGAAAAAAAATAATACCGTCAAGTTTTTTCTTAATAAAATTTGTACTGAAATATTAATTATCAGACCATTTGGCGACAACTAAAAGAACTAAAGAGCCACCGCCACCCCTCCTACCGGTTATGTTAATAACAACAATAAATTCAAACTCAAGCCCACTGCGCACTGTACTCAGGAGTACAACATGAAAAGTTATTTTTAAATAAATCTAACCCAACATTAAAATTCGAAATTTAACATCAAAATTATAAATACTAATAAATAAAATGATTTAAATTTATGTTTAAAGACATTTGCAAAAAAAAAAAAAAAAATGGTTACAATACTGAATAAAAAAAATCCCAGTTATTTTTCGTCCTTTACGAATTCATTTCTATTTACTTATTTAAGTAAACAAAACTAAATGTTTACGTATGGAGAATTTTTTTTTATTTGTATCTTTTCAAAAGAGAGGAAGAAAATAAATAAATTTTATGTTATGATGGTTTTTTTTGTGTTCTCTTTTTGATTGAGTCACTTAAAAAGCTAATCTGTTCAAGTACAATTGAGTATGTCATCGTATAAATATCAGAAATTTTCCAATAAAGTCCTTCAAAAGTTTTTGTTGATTGTTTAATATCACACCCCCCCCCCCCTACGGCATTCATACATCCATCAATAAGTAGCATAAACAAGCATGGAAAATAAACTTTCCGGCCTTGTTTAACCAAAATGGATGAAAATTCTCTTGTTCTATTTTGTACATTTTCCAATTTTATCGATACTTTATTGGCATTTTGTTAAAAGTTTGGTGAAAAATGTTGAAACGTTTTAAAGATTCATCAATATTGTTTAGGTGTTTTTTTTTGGTGCTTTCTTCTATTTATTTCGATTTTTTTTGTATCTATTTCATTTTACTTTTTAATATTTTTCTCCTCAGTATACTTTGTTTGTACTAACAAAAAAAAAACTAGGAAAAAGTTGACAAAAAAATTAGTACAGACGAAAAAGACTTTATTTGGAATAGAAGTTTGGACAGATCCCCCAACTTGTTATGTGGTAGTTTTTTGTTTGAGATTTTCTTAGAATAGATGTCCTTCCTTCCACTAGAAGTTTTCCTTATAAAATTTTCGAAAAATGAAAAGATTTTCTTCTCTCTTAACTTATAAAAATTATATATATTTTTTTTATAATTCCTTGCTCCTACTATATCTAATTGTAATTTTTTTTTTGTAAAAAACCTCTTCTTTAGCTTAAATTTTTTCTTAAAATTAAGATTATTTTTATAAGACTATTATAAATATTTATGGAATTTTTAAATAGTTATTTGTAACAACTTAATTATTTATATAAAAATTAGCTATACAGATACTATGCAAAATTTGTTTATCTCTAATCTTTGTGGTTTTGTTATTTGCAATTTATTATGGGTGGCAGGAACGTAATTAGACAGGCATCACTGATAGCAATCTGACAACACTAAAAACTTCCCCATTACCGCAGGTTTCTACCTCGGCCAGTAACTACGCGACCCTTAAGAGTGTGATATTTTACTAACGAACAGTAGCAACGAGCTTTTGGGGAACATTTCTAATTAAAAGGGCAACTTTTTCGGTTGCAAAAAGCGTTTTCGGAGAATCGAGAAGCAGGAGGCAAAAATTAATGAAAATAAGCAACGAATAATCCTTTTTGTGTGGTCAGATCGACGATTAACCAAGTTTTTCATAAAAAAAAATTCTTTAAAGTCTCAGAAAAAGGAGTTTTTGTGCAAGATTTCTTCAAAAACGAGTATTTGTAAAATAAATATCTGTGGTAACCCAGCACCACTCTGTACTCCCCCCCAACCACTCCTGATTTTTATTCAAAATCTTTTTGACTTTTTTTTGTTGGCCAACATCAAAAAACACTTGAAAGGACGTCATCTTGATACTTTGATGAAGGCAATTTCAGTTGAATCCTTCCAGCACTGTTATAGCTTTTTTTTTGGATTATTTTTCTGCCACATTTCACATATCAATTTATGTCCGAGTAAATATAGGCATATTAGGTAAATGATGATTTTCGTGAGTTCATTCTAATAATTATGACAATTTTCGTTTGTTAATTAAAAGTATTCATATTATTATATAATCACATGTAAAAGTTAAAATTCTATTGTTAAGATATTGTAAATTGAAAAAAAACTTTTAAGTAGTAGACTTGTAAATACTCGTACAATACATAGTGACGCAACAGTCTTCATTTATTTCCTAAGACAGTAACTTTGTTTGTAAATAAAAAAAATTGATTACGTTTATTTAAGCGTTTAAAATTTTTTTCCATTAAATCGCGAAGATATTTTCGAAGTGTTTTCTGCTTCTGTTTACATCACAAATGTAATAATTCGCCATTTTTAAAAATGAGAGCATCTTTTTGTCCACCTGCTGAGTTTTGCGCCACCTGTTGTAAGTCGATTATTATAAATCATTGATATTTTTTAGAATACACAAATTTGTCACTAAATCGTTTCTTGCAGAAAATATTAGAAAGGCTAAAAAATATTTTTTTCAATTTTAACGATAAAATAAAGGCAAAAATCATTTAAAAGTAACTAAATTTATTCAAATTAACAATTAAAATTTATAAAAAGCAAGGAGCTGATTTGAATAAGGCAGGAATTTAAAAAAAAAGCAAATTAAGTTAATCGACTATTTATACTAAATTTTTTTGTTTGTTGGCAATGTTTACACATTATATAGAATTAAATTAATAAAATTATAATTCATGTCTGAATCTTATTTGAATTTGATTAATTCAAATAAGATTCAGAGTAAATATAGGCATATTAGGTAAATGATGATTTTCGTGAGTTCATTCTAATAATTATGACAATTTTCGTTTGTTAATTAAAAGTATTCATATTATTATATAATCACATGTAAACGTTAAAATTCTATTGTTAAGATATTGTAAATTGAAAAAAAAAAACTTTTAAGTAGTAGACTTGTAAATACTCGTACAATACATAGTGACGCAACAGTCTTCATTTATTTCCTAAGACAGTAACTTTGTTTGTAAATAAAAAAAATTGATTACGTTTATTTGAGCGTTTAAAATTTTTTTACATTAAATCGCGAAGATATTTTCGAAGTGTTTTCTGCTTCTGTTTACATCAAAAATGTCATAATTCGCCATTTTTAAAAATGAGAGCATCTTTTTGTCCACCTGCTGAGTTTTGCGCCACCTGTTGTAAGTCGATTATTATAAATCATTGATATTTTTTAGAATACACAAATTTGTCACTAAATCGTTTCTTGCAGAAAATATTAGAAAGGCTAAAACATATTTTTTCAATTTTAACGATAAAATAAAGGCAAAAATCATTTAAAAGTAACTAAATTTATTCAAATTAACAATTAAAATTTATAAAAAGCAAGGAGCTGATTTGAATAAGGCAGGAATTTAAAAAAAAAGCAAATTAAGTTAATCGACTATTTATAGTAAATTTTTTTGTTTGTTGGCAATGTTTACACATTATATAGAATTAAATTAATAAAAATTATAATTCATGTCTGAATCTTATTTGAATTTGATTAATTGCAAACATTTTTCTAATCATTAACAGAATTCACAATAGCATCAAATCAGCAAAATTGTAATTTGTACTCTCTTGACATACAACTTTTTCGAATTTCTCCATTATTCTTCTTTATAAATGAGAGTCCGTGTATACAACGAAATATATAATACACGTATATGTGTGCATTGTTTTCTTTTTTTATATTTATTTTGAAGAAAATTTGATTAATAACTTGGCCGACAGTATTTTTAAATATACTGTTAGATTTTCAACATAGCGAAACAGAACATATTATTCAGCTTGTTAGATTCCCATAAATAAAATGTAGCAATTTTTGCCAGCCTTTGACTGCATAAGAAGCAGGCCTTGGTAGTCCAATATTTGTTGAAAACATTAGTTGACGTGTGATAAATTGATCGTACACTTTAGTTCTCTAAGCATAACCATACCACCCTCCACCCAATCCGTTCCATCCCCTCTTCTGACCTTCATATTATATGTACAAATGTATGCATCTAAAAAAATTACAAGCTGAGCCTCCAAACAAGAACATCTTGAAAATGTGTAGCATTCGTTCATTTTGCCATCAATTTCTATTTCAATCAATGTCTTTTAATGCTCTTTAATATGAATTATGTTCAAATATCGTATCTACAATTGTAGTCAATTCTATTAATAGGTTTTTTAGTATTTTATCTAGTATCTACTTGCTTAGTTATCTATAATATTGTTTTATGTAATTCTTAAATTTTTTTTTGCTATTTTAAAATATATTTTATTGATATTTTTTTAACGTTGAATTTAAATACAACAACTATTAAATCAATAATGATTTTTCTATAAACGAACAAAGGAGCTATTTTTATAAAATAGAAAAAAAAAAGGATTTTTTTTTTCAAAATAAGAATTTATTCAAGATATTCAAAACTATACGTCAAGCCTACGACAAAATATACCATATTTAACGCCCTCTGTTGGAGAGTCTATAAGCTCTCCAATAGATGGCGCTAAAAATTAAACAAGAACGTTTTTGTTGTTGACCGTTAAATATAAAATGTTGGAAAAGAAAGTTTGGTTATTGAAAAAAATTATAATTATTTTTTTTTCTGTATGGGAAAAAATATTTTAAACAAAACGATGGCCTAATAAATGTTATAAGGAATCTGGTATATTAAAATAAATGGTTAAGGAATTGTTTGCTAAATTTAAATGTGGTCGGGGTGAAATATGTAGAGCTGCAACCCAACTGCAAACCAAAAGAAGGTGTGAACAATATTATTATTTTTTTTTTAAACTTGAAGCAAGATAGATGCCGTTACTCAATAACAAACGATCCAAAATGTTATTGTTTCTCAACTTCTGAGAATTATTTAAGCAGGTTTATGATAAATTTCGAACAAATGATCAAAAATGGATTCCTCCAACAGTCTGCATAAAATTTATAATATGGCAAACGTCGAGCGAAGCGGTTAAAGACGCAACAAACAGTGTTAAAGGTAAGTCCTTTTTGAGATTCTCCTGGCATGATATCCATCGAATATATTTATGATGGAATTACAATAACAGACAAGTAGTGACCAAATTAGGGAAAAACGGAAAAAGTGTTTTCCTTTATGACTATGTATTAGCTCACACATCAGCTAAATGGAATGAAATGAATTACGTTGGAGACTGCTCGTACATCGAGCGTATTTAGGTCCAGATATGACCCCAAGCGGTTATAATTTTTTTTATATTCAAGCGGAATGGATCCAGGGAAAAAGTTTCGCTTCGAATGAGGACATCATAACTGAAAAAAGCTTCTAGTTCCTAGACCTAACTATTTATTTTCCATACAATCCTTTTTATCTTCTTGATCATTTCAAAACATTTTCCGACTTTTCCTTCCAACTAACTATCGACCAGTTTCATTGAGTAGCCAAACGAACTCATTGTCCTAGAGTCGATAAACGGCCTCATATTATTGTTTAATAGACTTCAACGAGCCTACGGATTTATCAGCCTATTTAGTAATTAATCTAATATGAATTGAGTATTCACCTTTTTACATATTTTTAATTCATACTCATATTATTATGATATTTTTGTGTATGGAAATTTGTTATCCTGTTTAATAATAACAAAAGATTTTATTAATAAATTTATTTTGCGAAAAACTTAATTTCATTATTTAGTCAATTGCTTTGCATTTTTAAAAGAATAAATATTGTGTTATGAAAATAAATAAAGTCCTTAAAAACTGAAATGCTTTTTGTTGAAAGAAAAACATACATTTGGGGTGGGGGGGGGGTGTGTTATCGACAATTGGACAATCATGAATATTAATGTAATATTGGCGATAAGGCGGCAAAAGAAGCAACAAAAACAAGCGCAGACATCATGACTTACATAAATTTTCGAATAGAATTCATAACCTAACAAATTATCCGGAAAAAATGTACATACGTAAGCCCAGGAGAAAAAATAGGTCATTCTCGATTCATTTGATTCATGCCTTCATTAAATCACTGTAGATTCTCTTGCCAAAATATATATTATATTTCGGAAAAAATATATTCTACGAGTGTGTATATCGCAAAAGAAAATAAAAGAAAGCAATTTCTTCGTATATACGAATTTCTTTGAATATTATTGGTTAGTCTTAATTTAAAAATATATATATATATATATATATGCAAATAATGAACCTATGACCACTCTCAAAATTATAAGGATAATAATGAAAGTAATAATATAGTGAGTTATGAGCTTTGGTAAGCTTATTTAATTTACTGTCAATCAAATGAAATGATGTGCGTATAATGAAAATCGATATAGATAAATATATGAAATGATATCGAATGTTATATTTATTGTCATCGAAAATGTTCATACACATAAGGAATTAAGGAATTATCGAAGCAATACAGAGACTCTAGAACTGTAGATACCTAAGATTCTTTTATCCTCAATTCAAATGGCATTATTACATTCATAAAAATAAAGTGTAAACCGAAAAGCTCTTCCGAATTCACGAACTTCAATTGTGCAAAGAAACAGAAACAAGAACATAAAATTACTTATATGAAGGGTAGGTGTATCCTTAAAAAAGATTATATTCTTGTAATACACATAAAAGTTCATTTATAAAATGGGAATTTCTTCTGACACACCCAAATACCTATTTTCACTATTGTCTCAATATAGGATTTTTTTTTAATTTTGTTCAATCGAAGTTTTTTATTTAAAACTACAAGTCAATAGGAAAGATTCTAAATATTTAAGAAAAAGCTAAAATAGTTCAATTCGCACAGGAACTAACAGTCTTTCGAATACATAATCGGTAATCATGTACTCAAAATGACTAGCATTTATAAACTTTTATTTATGAAATATTCTTAGAATTTTTTTTAAAGGCATAATAATTAAAATAATTCTAACAACTCTAATTTCACAAAGTATTTCATTGAATGTTTTACCATGTGTAAATGAATTTCTGCCTAGAGTGTCAATTTTTACTTCTCTAAATAATGACAATAAATATTTCGATTGATAAAAAAAGTTCAACAAACGCTGGTGTAATTTTGTTATGTGTATTCTCATATACATTGACTGTGAGTGTGTTTTGATTTTTTTTTAAATTCTATCGAAAAGTAGAACCTAAATTATATTTTTAATTTTGAATAACTAAAAAGTATTTTTAAGATGAAGATTTGCTCCAAATTATATTATTTTTAATATTAAAAGGTGTTCTAAACTTTTTTTAATTTATAACAATTTGGTTAGATGTCATGGAGACTAACCACCGCAAAATTATTATGAAGCGTTATATCCTTTAATAAAGTGTAATAATATAAAAAATATTTTGCGAACTTAGTTCTTAAATAACTGTGACGATTAGAACCTCTATAAGAATGTTTTATATTCGCAAAAATTACAGGAATTTCTATAAGAATATTTTATATACGATTTAAATTTATACTTTCACAAAATTCAGATGATACCTGAATTTCAGCCCAGAGATCATATGCACCTCTGGCATTGGACGGAAAACGTTTTCTATAGACAAGACCTTAGATGAAATAAGACGTAGATAGGCCCGGACGGCAGATTTTCGTTTTATGTAAACGCAATTTTCTGACTTAATTATTTCAAAAGCGGAGAGAAATCGTAACGCTTGCATACTTTTGTGTAGATTTTTTTATGCAGACATGACACCCACTGACATCTAGTTTTCGTAATAGAAATCTATTGAGTACTTAAAGCATCACCTTTAACTCCTTTATTCCAAAGAAAAATACACGTTAAATACAACTACAGGCAATTTTTATTTTTTTGTATAAGCTCTTGATATGATATGGAATTGTATTTAAGGTTTATTATTTATTTTGAATTTTAAACACGCCACACCGAAATGCTTGCATATTTTTGTTGTTTTTAAAGTTGTTATTTTGGTAAGTATTTATATAAATAGTTATATTGTTGATAACATTTAAAATAGGAAGTTTTTATTTCAGAAAATGAAGTGTTTTATAAGGGTTGCTGGTCATTCAACAGAATTTCTTTCGTTCGGTAAGTTGACATCTTCATTTTTACTAAAGAAATTAACACAAATTTAGTTTGTGATGTGTGTTTAAATAGCTTTTAATGATTTATTTGGTCAAAAAAAGAGGTTAGAAAGTGAAAAGTTGATCATTCAATAAATGTAAACAAATGTGATATTGACAGTTCAATGTTTACCACAAAATAGGTCAGTGCTGGCGTAAGTTAAGTGTGTGTAAGAAAATTTAAGGGAACGTATTTTAATAGTGCAAGAAATATTTTAATTTCTGTTAATTCTTAATTGAAAAACTAAATGTAACGATAGTATTACTCTTAATACTTAAACATTAAAATTTATATTTACTCAGTTGCGGTGTGGTTTTTTGCATTTTTGGAAAAGATTTTTTTTGTGCACATAATTTTTTTGATATAATCAAATAACGTGCAATTTATATTTTTATTTGTTCTCTTCCACTTTATAATTTTGTTTTAATAAATAAAAATATAGTGAAATAAATAAAAAGAAAATATATAATAAATAAATAAATAATATTTTTAAAACTAATTCCATCAAACCACAAAAGCCGCAATATTTAAAAAAATCTATTTGTTTACGCATAAATGACATCACATTTGAAAATGGTTTTAAACGAACCGCTTCAGTTTAAAATTGGCCCTCACAGATTTACGCCGTTTCTGTTATTTTGCATGTGCGTGCGTTCTTACGAATGTATTGTTAACAAAATTTGGACAGAATTTTTGTGTAGAGTCCTATCCAGTTTTTTATAATCTAAGGACAAGACCCTGATAGTGAGTGACGGAGTGCATTTTGATTTAGCGACGGAACGCATTTTGACAAAAAAGGTGCGCAGCTTCGTAAATAAACATAATCATAGAGTGACCGTGTGGTGCGGTGTTTGGGACACAGATGTCATTGGTTCGTATTTTTTAAGAAAGCTACTATGGAACTTTTCCGTTCGTCAATTGGACCAACTGGGGTTCGACGACATGTGGTCCCATCCAGCCAGACGACAGCACGTCACTGTCTGAAAACATGTTGCAAATAAAAATATTTTCTGCAAGACTATATAGAGGTGACGATTTAGCCTATATTATTTTCGCTACATAATTCCCAAGTCTAAATAAACGATTTTGGTAAACCAAATTAGTTTTTTATTACAATCCAAAATTTTTTTAAAAAGAAACTTGTGAACTTATATTTAAAAACACCCTATAATGTCGAAAATATTATAATGTTCACAAATTTAATATTATTTTTCAAAAGAAATCCCTAACAATTATATGAAAAATTTCGAATTCTTATGTTTTATTTTGTATTTTTTTTAAAAAAAAAAAATTATTTTATAAAAACTTTCCGCCGCAAATATGAATATTTAAAAATACTTTTAATGTGCAAATTATGCTAAATTTCTGTTAATTAATGAATCTCGATAATAAATTGAAAAAAATACTTATTATTATTGATTTTTAGTTGAAGAATACTTGTTTTATAAAGCAAAATTTGAACAGATTAGTAAGAACATATGCACACATTAAACATCATAAATACGATTGCGATGAGTAATGATAATGTATTTTTGTATTTTATCAAAAAAAAAAAAAAACCTATGTAAATTTAAGTAAAAAATTCGGATGCCAAAAAATTATTCGTGATCGACTGTTAATATTGTAGATCAACCGAACGCTTTTCACGGTTGGTCAAAATCCACATTTACCTATTTATCGCGATCGTGCGCAGCAATAAATGACATTAAATGGGAATTTAGTTTTTGACACTATTCCGTCTGCGAGAAATTCTTTTAAAAAAAATACAATCCAAAACAAAATATTCTAAACATTATTCTACGTAATGCATTGATAAAACGATGACGTAACTATTTAAGAATTCTTAATAGTGTGGCTAAGATCTAAAAATGTGACTAAACTGACAAAAGAAAATTGCAAACTTATTTTCGAGTACGACTATTTTAATGAATCATTTAGAATTATTTATTATTAGACGTATTTGAAGTGAGTATAATGTTTATTTAGCAAAAAAACAGATAAGTTCAATACAAAAACGCAACGTTTCAATAAAAAAAAGTTCAATAAATGATTTTTTTTTTGTTTTTTTGGGGGGATCTGTTCAGAAAGAATCGCGAATTTTGAATTTCCGCGGATTACGTATATTCGATTTTCGATTTTTTGTGGCGTTATGTTGGTACTCATGTCTCTCACTTATGCCGACCATTTTTGAATGTTCAGTTAATTTTTGACAGCTGCTTTGCTTGCACGTGTTTTGGCTCGTCTTCGATTTTTGCCCATTCCAAAAAATGGATGAAAGAATCTTTATCAAAGTTTGCGTGAAAAGCAAAATTAATTGCGCGGACGATTTCCGAATGTTGACTGTGCATATGGTGAAGCTACCTTGGACCTAAATAACGTTTATCGGTGGTACAAAATGTTCTCAGAAGGCCGAGAAGATGTGAACGACGAAAAGCGTGCCGGAAGATTACAGTTTTCTTCGATTGCAGGGGTGTGGTGCATCATGAGTTCATGCCACAGGAATATTACCTGCAAGTTATGCGCAAGTTGCGCGAAGCAATCCGCCAGAAACGCCCGGATTTGTGGAAGAACAAAATTGGCTTTTGCATCATGATAACGCCCCTGCTCACGCATCGTTGCTTGTACGCGAATTTTTGGCCAAAAACAGCACACTAGTAATGCCGTAGCCACCGTATTCCCCTGTGACTTTTTCTTGTTCCCGAAACTGAAGAGCCCCATGAAAGGACGACGCTACGCTACGATTGAGGAGATAAAGACGGCATCAAAGGAGGAGCTGAACAAGATCACAAAAAATGATTTTTTGAAGTGCTTCGAGGATTGGAAAAAACATTGGCACAAGTGTATAATATCTGGTGGGGATTACTTTGAAGGGGACAAACTAGATATTCATGAATAAATAATTTTTGAAAAAAAAAAATTCGCGATACTTTTTGAACAGACCTGGTATGTTAATCCCCTCTAGACATCCAGTACAAGTTTCAACCCCATCCGATAACTATGCAACCCTATAGAACATAAGAATATATGAAGTTGTATTTGTATAATGCGTTTACGAAAAATAAAAAAACAGCAAAATTTTGAGCTTGGTGATTGGACTTATAAAAAGTTGCAAGGAGCCTAAAGGGATTTTCGTGATTCCTTGTCAATACCACAAGTTTTTGGTTGGCAAAAAGCATTTTTGGAAGTTCTACAAGTACTAGAAGACAAACCCCGCTTAGGTAGGCCTCCAACAGCGTAAGCTGATGAAAATGTGGAACTTTCTAAGGACTTTTTTTTGTTGTTGGAAAAAATGCTTCTTTTTTCTTTGCATTATATAAGATATTGCATACATTTGAAAGGACGTCATTCTGGTACTGTCGATAATATTACCCAAAGGAACAACTTTCAAAAGGGGTGGTGACATTGATGTATAAAAATAAAATTATTACAAAACTCTGCCTCATTACTTTTCTGCCACACCTCGCAGATGAAACCAATACCAATTTCCAATATTTTATTTATTTTGCGCAAGCAATCAGACTGTACAAGAATGCATTTGTATTTACAACTCAAATATTCATGATCCAATATAAAAAAGGTATTCTCTGTGATTTTTTTTATATACTTACCTCTACATATATACGATTTAATATTCTATTTTAAAGTCTATTTCAATTTTGAATGTACATAGTAAACGAAAGAGTTATGTACACAAAAATTTATATAGTAAACGAAATTGTTTGAAAAGGAAATTTACATCATCGACGGAAATGAACCCTCCTCTTCTTCCTTTGAATAAAATAAAATAAAAATACACTCTTCCAATATTCGAAATCATATCAAATTTCACAAACAAACTTTATCATCAAGAAATACTTGACATCCTTTTTGTTCTTTAAAAAATATTTTCAACATAAATGATCAGAAACCGATTTCAATTCTATTGACAGTTTTTCGACAATTCATCTCATAAAAATCGCACCTTATTTATAAAAAAAAAAAAGGTATACGAAAACTTCGGTCATTGATCTGGCAACAATTAAAATTATTCACAATAGTCATTCTCAGCATTTATGCTTTTCTCAAGGTTAGTCGTTGACTACTAAAACTTTTAACTAAGTTAAATTTTATTCATTATCTGAAATCTCGATTTAAATACAAAATGTCTTAGATGAATTCGTTAAAAGTGTAAGCATTTTTCATAACACAAAATCTACATAAAAACTTAGTTAACTTTTTATTGTGAATTAAAAATTGTTATTTGATATTGCCACCAATTATCTCTTCATTCTTTCTTTACGCAACATAAATAAACTAACAAAAATAATGGACTACGAACTAATTATACCATAGAATTTCTCTTCAAATCGTTTTTCAAGTCCTAGAACTAATCAATTCTATGTAATTTCTAACTAAATAAACGTCATTCCAAAAACGAGAATCAAATTTTTTCTAATAAAAAAAAAGGGGCAAAATTCACATTATTTGTTGAGAATTTAGAAAATTTGGCAAATAATTAATGAAATTTGTAAATATTTCCTTTGTCAGTTTAGATAGAATCTAATTGTTATTTGAACATTTTTTATTCGTAAATATTGTCTCTTCAATGAATTTATTAAAGTGAAATAAATTCATTAAAGAGACAATATTTATTTAAAAACTAAATTTAAAAGTTTCCTTTTATATAATCGGATATTTTAGTTTTTCAAATAGTTAAATATGTTATACTACAATTTCTAAACCTACAATATACTGTTAGAGTGAATATTATCGTATTTGGTTGTAAAAATAGTTTCAATAAAATAGTTTTATAGTTATTGCCACTATCATAATTTGTATGTGTTTTTATAAAGCATATTTTATCACACCAACATCATTTTCCCTTAAATGGGTATTAAAATTAAACGAAAATAATTGTCTTATAAGTTGTTCCTTTATTTGTTTTTTTAAACATAAAAAAACTAGAACGATGCCAGTTTTTCAAATTAGATTTCAGAAATAGAACTAGTCCTATTTTTCGTGCTGGTTTTGCTGCTAGTTTTAACGAGAATCAATCCTACCACGTGATCTCCGTCAGCAAATGACACATACATATGTACGTTTATTTTCGTTTATTTTCTCACTGCGCAAGCAGCCAACTTGCATTAAACGAAGACAAAATCAAGCGCCTCAACCAGCTTGAAAACTAGCAACAAATCTAGCAGGCAAACAAGCGTCGTATGCAGACATTTTAACATTATTTCTTTGAATATATAATAAAATATCTAAAAAAATATGAATAAGGAACAGATTAAAGATTTTATTATTTCCTAAAATAGTTTAAAAAAAAAGAGTGGTAACTTACTTTTTTATCCCCTTTTTTGCCATAACAGGCCCAAGTAAAGTTTATCTAATTTGTGTTTGTGACTGGGAAAGTAAAGTTTAAACAACAACAAAAAATATTTATACTTTTTATGCTTGTACTTTTCTATTATTCATAAAATTTAACATTGTTCAAATGGTCATCACACGTAACTTCATATTTTTGAGGTAATTTTTAATGTTTTTTCGCATATTTCGGGGCTAAAAATTAGACTTCTTTTTTTATTGATTTTTGGTGTTAAATGCTTTAAACTTTGAGGACTATTTGCGTTAATGTATTTTTTTTGAGTAGCCCTAATAAAAAAAAGTCCAACGCCGTGAAATTGCACGATCTTAGATACCATTTGACGTCGAAATTAGACGAGTTGCTGAGAACTTTTTCGCACAATAAAGCTAAATTTTGTCGAGTTGAATGGCTTGTAGCACCATTTTGTTACACCCACAATATGGTCTAGACTAAAATCTTTAGCTTCAGGTGAAAAAAATGTCTGTTACCACACAACCATAGCACCAATAACATATTCAGACCAAAATGGTGACCAGACACATCCACTTTTCGCAGATACAAGGATTTTCAAAGCCCCATAGAGGACATATCCACCGAGCGAGAAATGAACCTCATCGCTGACGAAAAATGTATTTTGAAATTTATGTCATGACCACACAACATTTACTCTGCAGAAGTCTTATGAGACGACATAGAGTAAGAAAGCCTTTTTTTAAATGTTTTTAAGCAATTTCCACTTAAATCATTTGAACCCATAATAAAAAGGTATCCAATGCAATTTCTTATGCAATTGACAAACAGAAAAAATACACCATGACGAGTAGGTAAACCAAGAAGAATATTTCTATTTATGAAAATGTGTAAGCCCTAAGCATTTTTCCAAACATAAAATCTTTCTGACAGTAGAGTATCTATTTCTCTTTAGATACCACGTCGACATCGCGTCACTTTGAACATATTTTATCGGAATCGGTTTTTGAAAAGTTCAAGTTTTTAAAAACAATAGTTTTTTTTTATAGTTTTTATGCACAACCGACAAAGTGCTTGCGGCTTTTCACATCATCGCTTTTATTGCAATATTAAAAGATTCCCCGTTTAGATGAGAGAAAAAAATTTATCAAACAATACTGAGCAAATAGGAATATTTAAAAATAAACATTTAACAGACACCGTGTTTCTTCAAAGGCCTACTAAGAGAATAGAAATTTCCTATTCTCTTAGCTTTCATATTATTATTTTCTGCTTGTAAGAAACCATCTTTAAGTGGTTTTATTACACAATTTCACATATAAAAAAAAAGAATAGAAAGAATATTTTTAAAAATTGTTATTTTGAGTTAACAGAATTGTCATTTTGAGTTAACAGAAGTTTAAAAGTCATGTTAAAATGTTAGACTTTTTGTCACTAATATCTTTGAATATTCAAAAAATATTATTTATGAAGAAAAGGATATTTTATCCAGCGGTGCTCAATTGATTGGAATGCTTCTCTGAAAATACCCGTCAACTAAAACCATCCCTCCTTCATCAGTGACCAACTTTTTTTTCAACCCATCACCTTGCCATATTTAGAAAAACACCAAAGTTACCGGCGACTAAATCTATCCAATTTTTCTACCATATGCGGCCATTTCCAATTAATGCGTGTTTAAGGAAGTAAATAAGGATTATGTTCCTAGTGTACCAGGAAAAGGGTGATTCAAGGATGCGACAAAAAAAAACTGATGACCAAATCAAACGCAAAGGAAGCTTTGCAATTTAATCAATTTTTTTTTATATTGTATTGGGTTGTTCGGAAAGTAATTTCGTTGTTTCCCAACAGAGGCCTTAATTGTATTTTTTCACAACCAACTTCATACTTACGCCGCATAATCATATGTATTTTGACAGCTGACATTGCAAGGAATCAATCGATTGATTCTGTACAGTGGTTTTTGGTTGATACCCTTTTAAATATGAAAAGTGAAAAACAGCATTTTCGGCATATTTTACTTTTTTACTATAGAATGGAGAAGATGTGTTAAGTGAGCGCCAGTGCCAAAAATGGTTTGCAAAATTTCGATCCGGCAATTTTGATCTCGAAGATGCACCACGTTCTGGAAGGCTAGTTGAAGCTGATGAAGACACAATAAAGGCATTAATTGATGCAACTCCTGAGATCGCTGAGAGATTAAATTTATCGAATACGACCGTTCGTGATCATTTGAAATGGTTAGGTTCAATCTCAAAGCTCGACATATGGGTTCCTCATCTTCTTACGGAAAAAAATTTGTGCTGTCGCATTGACGTTTGTGATTTGCTTCTCAAACGCCAAGAAAATGATCTATTTTCGAGAAAATGATCACTGGGGACGAGAAATGGGTTGTCTACAGCAATGATAAGCGCAAAAATTTCCTGGAGTAGAAAAGATGAACCGGATCAAAGCACTTCGAAAGCCAATATTCATCAAAATAAGGTTATGCTATTTGTTTGGTGGGATTTCAAAGCAATCGTTTATTTTGAGCTTCTATCGATCAGCACGAAGATCAATTCTGAAGTGTACTCTCATCAGTTGGGCAAATTGAATGATTTACTTAAAGAAAAAAGGCCAGAATTAGTCAACTTCTTCACTATACGAAAATCGTCTTTAATTATTATTAAAAAAAAAAGAAATTACTTCCGAACCCAATAATTTGAAAATTAACATATGATTACGTAAAAGAGGTTACAACTAAGAAACAAAAAAAATTACGTTGATAGAAGTGCCAATTGTAGGTTAGGCCGAGAACTTATTGAATCGACCTAACATTTAAGAAGATGTTGTTTTATCACCTACAAAAAAAAAGAAGAAAAAATATATTCCAAATGATCAAATTATAACTTCAGTTTTTCAGTGGTCACCCTGTATTATTTGTAGAAATTCACATTTGATTTGCAATAATTTTTGTCGCAATTTAGATATTCATCTATTTCGCAAAAGCAAAATAAATGATTTACTATAAAATTTCATAAATTATTTACTACCGAAAATTACTAATCGAATAAGAATCTATCTTTTGTATTCGACTATCTGCACAATATCGTGTATACATTATTGTACAATATTTTGTCTGGCAATGAAGCACGCTCTAAATAATGTTTTAATTTATTCAGCAAATATTTAGATTAGGAAAATTTAGAATTTAATGCTAAAATTAGCCACAAACTATTTATGTTTTGTCATAAGAAGAAACAGGAGTGAAGAATTCTTCTTACTAAAAAAAAGTATGAATTTATGATTAGCTAAATTTATTGATTAATTCAAAATACTTTATGGTTTTTGCGAAAGAAACCGTTTTTTTTTTTACTAATGCACCTCATATATTTACTCCTTGTTGTAGTAATTTAATCTAAACCTGTTGATAAATTTATGAGTAAATTTTTCGAGTCATGGAAGAGTTCATATTTTTTTTATAAGAGTTTTTATCACAAGTTCCGTTGTATTTTATAAATATTTTAATTAGATCAAATAAGTTCTGTTTTGTTTCTGTGAGTGATTTAGTTTGTTAGTTTTTGTAGATAAAGATTAATGCTCTTATTTTGATAATATTGTTAAAGTAAATTTATTGAAGATCAATAACGTTTGACTCGAATATCAGTAAGTGAAAAAAAAATAATAGTCAAAAGAAAAATGTCTACGTAGACTCGAACGATCGTCAATATGGAAATGGTGTACCAATACGTACAAGCTGTTTGGGTATCATTGAAAATAGTTATAGAAGTAATATTATCGCACATTTAATGTCTTGTCCAGTACAGTCCAGTGGAGACTAGTCATGTCAATTACAACAGACCTTTGTGTTGTGTAGTAACATTTCCTAATCAAGAAAGCCTTGAAGCACAAATATTTCATTCAGATATCTCCACGAATTCGTAATCATTTCGTATCAATGGAAACTTTTCAATATTCATTAAAGAATTTCATCTCAACATAGTTAGTTGTAAAGGAAAATATTCAATTTTATGCTCATTTGTAATTTGATTATTTGTTAAAATGTTGATTATTTATTAAATGCACTTTATCTGATTAATAGTGAATAGATTGAGCAAGTATTTATACTTAAGAATTCCTCTCTAATCGATAAGTGTTATTTTGTTGTTACAAAGTTATTTGATTCTTCCTATTTATCCTTGAAGGATCAACCTTAAACAGTTGAAGCCATCATATACACTCTCATATATTATTTCTTCTTATCCATTATTAAATATAAATTTTTGTAAACTCATCAAATGAAATTTTCATATTGAATATTCCGCAAATACTAATGAATATAATCAGTTTTAAATGTGATTTGTATAAGGAAGGCTGTGCGTAGATGTTTTATTCGCATAAAATTCAAACTTTGGAAACAATTCATTAGCAACAACTCGCCCGCAATCTTTATTAAATATCAAGGTTATAATATTGATTATTATAGACAGTTTCATGTAAATTGTAATTTTTTTTTTAAAGTTTTTTTTAATGTACACTGAAGGCGAAAAGTATGCGACCACCACTCTGGTTTTATAGGGAAAGTGTTTAATAAAATTCATAAAAATTAAAATGAACAAGTGAGAAAAAAAATATTTATGTTTTTTAAATAAATTATATTAATTTAAGTTTAAATATACAATTTATTATTATCAGATTAAAAATATTTACGAAATTACTTTCCGAACAACCCAATAGTTTATTTATTGGCATTTTTTCTTTAAGTGAATTATTCAATTTGTCCAACTGATAACAGTACACTTCAGAATTGATCGTTGTGTTGCTCGGTAGAAGCTCAAAAGAAATGATTCCTTTGAAATCCCACCAAACAGTTTTTTTGATGAATATTGGCTTTCGAAGTGCTTTGAGCCGGTTCATCTTTTCTACTCCAGGATCTTTTGCGCTTAACATTGATGTAGACAACCCATTTATCGTCCCCAGTGATGATACGCTTTAAAAATAGATCATTTTCTTAGCGTTTGAGAAGCAAATCACAAAGGTCAATGCGACAGCACAAATTTTTTTCCGTAAGAAGATGGTGAACCCATATATCGAGCTTCGAGATTAAACCTAGCCGTTTCAAATGATCATGAACGGTCGTATTCGATATATTTAATCTCTCAGCGATCTCAGGAGTTATTATTCGCCGGTTTACATCAATTAATGCCTTTATTGTGTCTTCATCAGCTTCAACTGGCCTTCCAGAACGTGGTGCATCTTCGAGATCAAAATTGCCGGATCGAAATTTTGCAAACCATTTTTGGCACTGGCGCTCACTTAACACGTCTTCTCCATACACATCGGATAATTTTTTTCTTGCAGACAATCTGAAAGCGATAAAATGGTCCGGGACCTAATCGCCAGGTTTTAAAGAACTGGATCAGTGTCACCAATCTTTCTAGGGAAGAGGTCCTAAGGCCATGCCAAGAACAATGCTTCCATTTTTTTTACGGCCAGTGGTCGAAAATACTCAGGAGGTAGAAAAATACTCCGATCAGTCAGAGCGACGAAGGACCTCCTGCGAGAAATTTTCGTTGAATGAATTATTTGAAGAATATTTTAAATCTGTTTGACGACATCTTTTTGCGGCGCTACTTGAAAGAACGGGTTTACGTAAATAAACCTCAAACCATTCACGAACTTAAGCAGAACATTTGAGCTAAAATGTTTCGTTTAAGACCTGTACTCTTGCATACGATAATGGCAAAGACTTTGAAAGAGTTTCTATCTGTGAGCAGGAAAATTGTATTAGAAGGTTCTTGTGGTCCTTCTGTTGACCCGACATTCGACATTGCTTGTTGGACAACCGAAATGTTGAGTTGCGTTTGGTATCAGGTCATACTGGACTTCTCAGTAATCGGTGAGCTGATCAATTGCGGGGGAGAGTCTGCACCATCCTGAGCCAACTGTAATTCTGAACTTATTGTATCTATTGACCAAATCTTTGGTCTTTGGTCGTGCATAGACAAATAAAATGGCCCAAAAGTAAACGATTTTTATCTACACATTGTAGAAAAAATACCAGCAAATCATTCTTCTGAAGAACCCTTCCAAAATTCTGGACAAGGAAGGCACTTACCGAAGATTTCCTCGCCAGTAGCTAATATTGTTCTTCATGTCATTTCTGTGACATTCAATTGACCATTTCCCATATCTGAAATGAATGTCAATTAATCCAGAATTAATTTTCTAAGTAGAATTCCTTCCATTTTGGAGCTTTTCGATTTACCAGTTTCAAATAAGGAAGCTGCCAGTCCCAATCCATACAAAACATAAAACATAAAGTTACCAAATGACCTCATAGTCGTAGGGCACTACACAATGTAAATAGTCTATGCCTCTTGTCTCAGAGACCTTATATATAATATATACAAAACAAGTTAATAGTTCTACTCACATATCTGATAAAATAAAGCTACGATTATTAGGCTTTGTTCTATTTTTATGTTATCGCTAACTTAAAAATATATTTTTACTGGGTTTTTAAAAAAATTATTTTCTTGATAATTTTCTTTAAAAAAAAAAAAAAGACTAAAAAACTAATATATAGCAACAAATACTGATAAGAACTATTCAGTCAGTTAGAGACAGTAAGTATTTGACTATCAGCAGTTTAAACTGGAATTTCTTACTATCGACAATGTATATGAATAACTAATTAATAGAATAACATCAAAAAGCTTGAGACAAGTTAACTAAAGAAAATCGATTATAAAATTTAAGTTTTAACAATTAACGAAATTATATTTACATAATTAACTAATGATGAACTTAATAAACAAACTTATTTTAATTTGAAAATTTTGTTAAAGTAAATATTTTTCCAAAAGCTCATTTACATCTTATTACTAGATAAAAAATTTCTTTTTTTTTAATGTCAATAATCAATGAAAACCTAAAAGCCATACGAGCCTATTTTGTTAGTAGTTACTCTTTTCCAAAAAAAAAAAAAACTTTTTTTTTTGCTTTATAAATAACCATAAATACACACTAGTAGCAGTCCTTTTATGAGTAATTTTTTAGTAGTCCATGTTTTCAGTTCTTTTAGGAATAATTTATTAGTAGTTAAATGACATAACCAGTAAACAACTGAGCAAAAAAAAACAACGTGATTTTGCTGTTGATTGAGCGATATTCATTCATACTTAAAAAGTCCGGATTGTGCGGCGTTATTTATACAAAAAATTTAGATTCTATACAAAATTGCAGTTACAATATAGTATCTCATTAAGACTACTTTTTTAAGGATTTTGATGAAGTGCCACCTGTAAGAGTGTGGGTTTACACTAAATCGGTCTTTGCTCAGTTCAATGGACCTGTTAGAGGTGGTTAGTTATTTTTTTTAAGACATTAAAACGAGGACTTACAAAGGGTATTTAGGGATCATAAGTTCTATAATAGAGAAAATCTCATTAAAAAATAAATGTTGAATAAAATGACATTCCGTTCGAAGATGACTGATAGTAAATTGAACGTCATGAAGTGAATTTTTTTTCGTGCTCAAAATTTTGGGAAGGTTTTTGAGTAGACTGATTGGAAAGAAACCTTTCGGTTTAGGTACAATTTGGCTAAAGGCGTTACTTACCAGTTGGTTAGTTGGCGCAGCCTAACAGATTAATAAAAAAAAATTATAATTAAAGCCCATAGAAATGAATTGTGTAGCAACTTAAGGGAAAAATTGTTCAGTTTTGCAAGCCTTTAAAGATAGTAAGCATTTTTCAAATATAAAAGTCAATAAATTGGAATTTAATCAACCCCTCTTTCACTTACCCCCTCTGACCAGACACACACACACAACCCAGTAATACATTAACTTACTGAAGAATCAATAGCAGATATTTCTATTTAATTAACAATGTTTTCATCAATACATACACATTAAAATATGCAAACATCAAAAAAATTAGTTCTTCTAAATAAAAATAAAAATTCAATATGCGAAAAAAAATCTGATATTATGTGCTTAATTAGTTAAAAATGATTTCTCAATAAAAGCATACTAAAGAGGATATTCCTGTATGTGAAAGGACGAAGAAATTCAAAGGAGTTTAGAGAGAAATTCAAATTAGACAGAAGAGAGAGTTGTTTGGGTAGTGAAAATATATCTGAAGTATTATTAAAAGAGCTTTGGTAGCACCATAAATAATATTTATGGTCAAATAAATTCATTGAATTTTTTCTAAGGAAGACATTTCGATATTAAGAAACCTTTTTTGCTATACACTGCATTTTTTATTACGAATGTCTTTGATAGGATTGCATATTTCCCAATCGGGCCATTGCCAATACGGAAAGCTCAGCAGCCAACTAAATTGAGGTTGAACCTGACGTGAAGAGTAACATCAATCAATGTGAAAATGTCCTTTGTGCATAAAAATACATCCTTTAACGTCAGTTAGTTTGTCCATGACATGTTGAAAATCAATAATCCTGTTTTATCCTCATTGCGTTGGGATGTTTTTCGAAATTTTCTCTCTCTCTCTCTCTCTGTTACTAACGTTACGATAGTATTCTATGATCATAGAATTAGGCAGAAATCAAGTCGCAAAATTATTTCAACATTTCTTTGAGAACCAGTGGTAATATCATCAAAACGATGATAACCACAAAAATCAAAATGCAATAACAACACAGACGAGAGTATTAATAAAACATAGACAGTCCAATCCATAGAATAGACGATGATGACTGATGACTCGTACGACAGTTAATGTCTATATACAAATCAATTTACCTCTACTTATCGCGTAGGTGACTAAACCAAACCCGATTCGGAAAAGTTCTCGGAATGTCGAAAATATTCGAATCTCCAAAGAATGTCGAAATAATGGTTTAGGCTCATTCCAAACGCACCAGATTCGATTCATTCGACCTAGTTTACTATGAAATTCCCATTGAAATAGTCGATTCCTTTATTCAGACCAGCTTTATGATAATGTCGAAAGTATTTCGTTTGAATGCCAGCCATAGCCAAAGGAAGCCCAACCATAGCCGATCCAATCAAAAACTTATAAGCCAAACCCATCCAGACCATGACAACCAAGGCTATTATAAACTGACTGGTCGTATGTTGTTCAAAGTTTAAACATTGTTTACACACTCTGCTATATTGTCACATAAATTCCACTAAAATTCAAACAACCATGTACACGTGTCAATGTCCTGGGCTGCGCTTCTTGTAAAAGCATCCTCTTCCCAATGAATGGATTTCGTAGCAACTCGTGCCATTGATTTTCCCAGAAGCAGTTTAAAATCATGCACTGCATTTCGAAACTTCAGAAAATCACACATCATCTGATACACATACTCCCACAGCTCGTTTATGTTCCAATTCCTGCAAGTCATTGATTTTTAATATATTTGTATGGACAATTGAGGATTGTACGGAGAGTACGGGAAGAAATGGACATATTTGCAGATTTGAATAGTATTCATATTTGATTTGAGCGAAAAATAAACATTGAATATTTCTGTTTCAACAGGCAATATTATTAATTTGGTATTATTTCATCCCTTTTTTACATAACTTCATTGAAAGGAATAGAAAGGATATGAAAATATAATGTGTCAAAAAGCTCTAAATTAAAATTAATTTTTCTTCATCAATTCGGATTTTTATAGGAGGATTATTTAATAGGAGCTATGCTATGTGTTGAAAAAATAAATTTTCTATTTTGTAATTAATGTGGAAAAAGAATTGATTAGGGATAAAATCTAGTTGGTTTTCAAAAGGATTAAAATATTTAACAATTCTAGTCCCATTGTGTTTGCTTCATTAATGCTCGATTTTCAGGTGACTGACATACTCGGATTGATAGAGTGCGATTTTGTCACATTTTATGGGGGAAAAAAGTTTGGTTGGATTGGAAGTGGAAGTAGGAAAGAAAAAAACTAAGTTGAAAAAAACAGAAAACAGCCATAAGCCATGTGCGGTGCTCAGGTGCTTTTGAATACTTAATTGCACTCGCGGAGAAGTGTTCTCCAATTGAAACTGTAGCACCCTTCATAGCTCACATGAAGAACGTTTTTCCATTTTCAGAGAAAGGAATTTTCTTCCGACAAAATTGCAAAAAAAGTGCATGTCTAAATGTAAAAAAACTTTTAAAACTTTCAATATTTTGTTTAATTTTTTGTTTTTGGACACTTACAAAATAATTAATTTGAGCCATCAATTACAAAGACAACTTTTATCACCTAACGAATGGTAAAAAAAAGTTCCTGGAATTTTTAATAAATCACAAATTTTCAAATTTCCGTGGCAAATCTATTTTAATGTCTCGAGATAATCTCCATTGGACACAATGCATTTACCAATCTTTCATGCACTTCCCGTAAACTTTTGAAGGTTACCGCTTTAGGCATTTTCCGAATTTTTGTATGACGTCTATGGACTAAAAACCCTTTTCCTGAAACCCAAAATCAAAAAGTCGCATGGGACCATGTGTGGAGAATAGTAAGTGCTTCGTCGATGCTTTTGTTTGGGTGTCTGGCAAAAAATTTATGAGCAAATAGCAATGTTTGCGATGGAGCATTATTAATAATCTACAAGTTCTCTTCCCTCAAATATGGCCGCCATTGGCAAATTCTTTCGTTTAAAGGCTTCATAACAGCCAAACAAAGCTTCTTATTTAATTTGATCAATCGGCAGGGATTCAAAACTGTTTTTTGGGGGGTTTTTGCTGATTTTTTAAATGCTATTCGATAGATTGTTGAACGTTTCAACCTCGTACTCAGAAACTCTGCTCCCTATTATAATGAGCACCATGAAAATCATTTCCTTGGTCTAAAGAAGCGTATTAGCTTTCGGACACTTCTTTACAACGCCCTTGTTTGAGAAATACCTTAAAAATCGATAGAAACGCGAAAAAAATACATTTAAGCTATTTTATGAATCCAATTATTTACGAAAATGGATAAACTTATACTAACTTGATCAAAAATATTTCAGATATTAATTAAAAATAAACTAGAAATTCGTCAAAATTAAAAATGTAAAAAAAAATATTAAAAAAAGTAAGAAAAGTTCCGGCATTTTAAAAACTCTCTGAAAATCTACCAAATTGACGTTTGTGATTTGAAAATCTTTCGAAAATACAATTACTTTAAATATCAAAAGATTGTAAAAAAAATTATATTTCTCTTTGAAATATGTAATTCAATTGAGAAAATTTTCATTACGAAAACTAGATGTCAGTAAGAGTAATTTATACACACACACAAAAAGTCTAAACACCAATATGCAAGTTGTTCGATTTATAGCCGCTAGGAGAAAAACTAACGACATAAAATTATGAAGTGTTTATGTATGGAAAAATGACGAAAGGGTCTATATTTAGTAGTTATTTAATTTAAGCTAATATTCGTAACACTAATAAGCTGAAATTTAACACAGAAGTCAGTGTAAAGTGTGCCAACTTAAGACAAACAAAATGAACGGTTTGCTTTATCGCGGGAAATTTAAATGACAAATTCGAGCAATTTTTCGCTTGTTCGTAGGGTAGGTATAAATAACGATCCAAGAAATTGTATTATTATTTTTTTTTTTAATCATAATTGTTTTTTGTACTAATTAGACTTGCTAATAGACCATTTTTTTTGGCAATAATATTTTATTAAATATTATTTATTTAATATGAATCATTAAAGCTTTTTTTAATATTTAAAAAAAAAACTATTTTTATAATAATTTAAAAAAAAAACCTAAATTACTTTAAATTTAAGATGAAAATAGGCAAATATAAGAAAATATACCTTTTGGTTGTTGTGTTGTTGGTATACGACGCTGCATGATTGACAGTATTATTATTATTATTATTAATTAAAATTATTATAAAATTTATTATATTCAATTAAAAAAAAATTATCTCAATATTATTTTATATATACTTGTAATATTATTTATTAATTAATTAATTTTAGATATTATATTAAAAATAACATATACTAATGGACTATTTATGAAGATTTGGTAATTTTAAGCGCGCTGCTTCTGCTGCATTATATTATTATATCAATTATTATTTAGTATTTTTCGATTTTCTACGGAATTTTCTATTAATGCTTTTATATATTTTTATCAAATTTAATTAATATTTAATTTATAATAATATATTATGTATTATTGTAGGTTTATTTATTGAATATTAATTTTTTGTTTGTTTTTAATATTCTTAATAAGAATTGATTAGTTTTTTTTTATTGTATTCGAAAATATAATGAGTCTCAAAACTTAATAATGTCAACAATTTTATTTGTATCTCCCTTAATCGATTTCTGTTTTTTTTTTTTTAAATTTAAAAAAATTATATATTCCTTCTGATTTGAATGTCTGCTTATTATTAACATATAATAATCAACTATTCGTTTCTGTATTTCACAATATAAGCTTTACTAAATTAGATTCTTTAAACTATGCTAAAATTGTTCATGAATTTTCAATGCATAACCACTAATGGCAACATGCAAATTTAGTGCGAAAGCCGTGTTTGGGGGAGCTTCTTAATCAAACAAATGCCACCACCCTCCATAAGTCTAGTCAAATTAATCGAATATTAAAAGTTGAGAGTTCAGTACTCGGTGTAGGTGTGGTGGGTGGGTAAACATTTTTCGTTCAACGAAATTATATTTTAACCTCATCCCCTGACCAACTGTTAGTTGAAAAATTAACCACTACCGCTTCATTTGTTCTCACGGCGACTTGATGTGTGACTGTATTTGTTTTGATTTTAGTTTTGGACATACTCGTAATTTGCCACAATTTTGCGGTCAGTCTTCTATTTATTTCACGGTTAGAAATTATTATTTTCGAATATGTTCCGGTTTTGTTATATATTTTCCTATTTTCTTTTAAGCTTATTTATCTATATTACTGAATTTTCGAATTAATTTTGCACAAGATGTCATATTATCGAAATGTAGAGTAAATAATATTTTACTCAAGTTAAGTTGTATTGATTAGCATATAATGTGTTATAGAAATTCGAGAAAAAAAACAAGAGATTTTTGCGTTTCACACAAAATTTTTGGTTTGAGAGAGGATACACTTAATATATAAACAATCATGAATGACACCCACTGACGAAAATTTCAATATTTACAAGTTACTCCATAAATTATTCTCTTCGACGGTATAGTGAGACATACACACAAACGGAATGAATGAGAGAAATGCGTCACTGTCCCCACACATACATATGTATGCATACTAAAAGCATGGTATTTTGGGTTTTTTTGATTTTTCTTAGTTTTGTTAAATTTTTTTTTAAAATTTCGAAAAAAAAAAATTCTTTACTAGCAAAGCTTTTAATTATTCATTGTCTCCAACATATTTGATCGCACACACAACACCTGTGCACAAAAATCGAAACATTTCTTCTATCATTTAAATTTTAAAAATATTTTCATTTTTTTTCTCTCATTTTTATGTCATGTTAAAATTTAACTCTATTTTCTATTTTATTTTATTATATTATTGTATTTATCAAAAAATAAAAAATAAAATTAAAAATATAAAATAAATTTCGCACAAAAAAAAACACAGTTTTATAAAAAAACACCAAATAAACTGAATTTTATCACAGCAATAATTATTTTTTTCAAAAAAGATTACTTAAAGAAAATGTACTTTGATTTTTATAATTAAATTTTTAAATATAAGCGCGTAATATTTTTATGCATATTAGTTTTTTTTCTTTTTTTTCTATTTTATTGTAGCATATTCTATGCAATTCCATATTTCATATTTATAAAAGAAACCCAGATTTTTTTTTCAAAGAAAGTAAATATTCGGATTATTAAATTAACGAAAAACGACTTTATTATTATTAATTTAACAATTTTTCTTTTTTGTTAAAAAAAAAATCCGTTAAAAAAGTTTATTACTTTTTCGAGTAAGCTTTTTCTGCTAGGTTTTTTTTTTTTTTTTTACTAAATCTGTCAACACTCTTTCACTAACAACTCATAATGTGATTTAGATATCAAATTTTTTATTAAAGTTTCTGATATTTTTTCTTTTTTTTTAATAAACTTTACATCACATAATATCACTGGTCTCTATTTTTTTTTTCTTTTTTATGAATTTAAATAAGATTATTTTCAAGAGAAAAAAAACTGTTTTTTTTTTTCAAGTTTATTTCATTTTTTCCAAAAGGGAATACGAACTATATTCATTTAGTTAATATTACATATTTAAATTTATTCAAAACGATTATATATTTATAAAAAAAAAGATTCTTTTTCCATATTCTTGGTAAATTTTTTAAAATATTTTTGTTGTTGTTATTATCACTTTTATCACTATCACAATTTATTTTATCTTTTCTCCTTTTTTTTATTACAGTTTTGTCAAAAATTTAAATTCGATTTCGTATTATTATTATTATTATAACAGTTTAATTTTGATCAGTATTTGGGATTTAAAATCTTCTTAATTAAGATCATATTCTAATGCATATATGTATTTTTTAGAAAAATAGAACAAAACCCCGATTTTATTCATCTTCAAGAAATTTGACCATTTATAAACTAAAAACAACACACCAAAAAAAGTAAGACGAACAATCGAATAAATTTGGTTCCGATTTCCTTTTGTACGTCAAAAAAAAACCCAATTAATAAAAAAATCTCAATATACGTTCCCATATGTATAATATACACGCTTTTCCCAAAAAAAGCTCTTAATTTACGGCCTCACACTAATGTACAAATTAGTCTACTCAACTAGAACACACTTTTCAGTCTGCCATATACAAATTTAATTCTATTACCCCTTTCATTTTTTAAACTATCTCTCATTCTTTTTCTCCTTCACTACTATGTTATTCTCTCTTTGTATATAAAAAAAAGCTAATTTTATTATTATTTAATTCACATTTTTTATTATTATTATTATTATTATGTTTAACTTTTAGTGTATTTTTATTTTTTAGTAGTTATAAATGACATAAGAAAATTAAAAAACCAACAATATTAACAGCAAGGAAATAATTACACTTTAAAAATTAATTAATTAATTTATATTATGCACATTCTTTATCGTTTATAAGCATATGATTATTAACCTTTGTTTACATGAGTGTTGTGTGTGTATGTGTGTTTGTTGTTTTTTTTTTTTAAGATTTTCAAATAAAAACCCAGGTCAAAAATAATATCGAAAACAGAGGAAAAAAAATTAATAATAATAATGTTCACCGAGTAATTTATTATTAATAGTACATTTATCAGAAAATGAAATATTATTCACACACGAAAGACACATTTCCATTTAGGAATTATTCTATTTTTAAATATTAACTGAAGTTTTTTTCATTATATTTATTTTCGGTCAAAAAGTTTGTTTTTTATTTATTTGTTTTGGTATTTGTTGTTGTTTTTTTAAATGTAGAATAACTTAATAAAGTGTATCATCTTTTTACCTTATGATAATACCATCTCACAAACACGTAATTTCATACGCACTCGTACATGTTTTTGCATATAAACAATTTCGAATTAATTTTGTTGTTTTCTTTTATGCATGTATATGTTACATATATTAAATAGGAAATATTTAATGACAGATGATAAATAAACAAAATTTGGACATTATGCATTAAATATACACGTGCTATATAATTTTTCGTTGGAATATCTATATCTATAGGTATATACGTATGGATTGGGTAAACGCATTCGTGATCTAGTACAAACGATTAGGCATTGACACCGTCACAGCATATATATTGATGTGTTTTGTTTTTTTTTTATATTTATGACTACAAATTATCTGTAGTGGTAAGTTTGATATATTATAAAAAAGAGAACACTTGACAGCAAGTACTGTCACTGAAGAGCGATGCGAGTAGCTTGTTGTTTTTCTTTTCTTTTTTCTTTTTTGCGTTCGTGTTTTGCTTTCTTATTTCTTGCTATTAAAATTTTTATATTTTCAATTTATTCTTCTCTTTTATCGAAAATGTTTATTTTTTTTTCTTTTTTGTTGTTGTCAATATTAACAAATACATCCCCACACATTAGTATAAATATCGATATTTATTTATTATTATATTAATTATGGACATTTTAACTAGCATAAAATATTTTTCTATATTGTCAAATGTTTTGTTTAATAATTATTTGGCAAAGATAATCAATCTTCTATCATAGATATTATTTTAGATAATTTTTGCACTATGTATTATTTATTTTTTTTAGATTTCAATTTTTTATACCAAAATTATTATAATTTTTTTTTTTTATAAATGTTTCAATTAAAAACACATATTTTTAGCTACTATTTCGTTTTCTACTATTAACTAATTATAATGTGTACAAATAATTTAGAACACAACAAATCAATTTTTTTTTTTTTTAATAATTTAACTTCAATCTTTCAAGATAATATTAAACGTAATATAATATAATATAAAGCGGCTATATAATAATAGAAAAATTAGAGAAGATTTTTTAAATTGCAAAAGTGACAGCAACAGCACAGCAGTAACGAAACTAAAGAGCTCCTCACATTGGATTCTGATTGCCGTATGTACTAAAGAAATTGTTTTAAATATTATCCCAACGAACACGTATACTCCACAACTCAGTAAATTGAAAAAAAAAATTCTCTTCATTCAAAAATTCTCTCACTCTTCTTTAACTTTCCATGTTCATTCTCTCATTTATATTATTATACTCTTTTTTGCTGTATATGCATATATTATTATCTATAAGAATTTTATTTCTATACAATTTACTACTAACTACGTGAACTTTTTTCTTTCTATTATTTTTTTTTTTGTATTATTTTATCTCATTTTTATTACGTTGACAGAACATGGTAAGAGATATGATTAAATGCAATGTTTTCATTTGAATGGAAACTCTTAGAACTTAATAATTGAAGAGAGGAATTTTTGTATAAAACATGCAAAAACTCTTTTATCGGTAAACAACGCACACGTATTCTATAAACGAATGTAAATAATGCAAATGTGTTTGTGAGATGTTAATTCAATTGAATGTTCATATACTTTTGCACATATTTTTGTCTAAACATTTATTTTTTATCCTTCCCTCTCCCAGAAAGACACTCATTCACAAATAATAACGTGTTCAGAAATCTTAATTACAATAAATTAATTTGATTCTCTTCATTCAACCTTGTCAATATGGATATTTCCTCTTTCGTTTCTCTTCATTCAAAACTTTTTTCGCAAAAGTCTAGAAAAAAAACGATTTTTTTTTATTGCAGGATGGATGGATACTCGTAAATTTCTTCTAAAATTTTTATTACTTGATTAGTATATTATTATTATTCGATATGAAGAAATATATATTCGCACAGTTGTGTTAATATGGCTTTAATCACATCCATCCATCCATACATATACGCATATTATTTAGCACTTTTTCTTTTAAATCAACATTTGGTTAAATATTTTATGCTTTTAATTTCTCAATCGAAAATTCATTATTCAAAGGGTATAAAATTGGTCAAACTTAATTTTTGTATAATTGGAATTTTTATTTATTTAATTATGGTTATTTCGTGCATATTTTTTTTTTGTTTTATTACAATTGACTTTAACATTTGTACAAGAAATGTAAAGTTACTAAAATGACCGTTGCAGGACTTGATAATTTTGTTGTAATTTTTTTTGATATTTCAAACTGAATTTTGAGCAATTATTTGACAAATGTTGATTTTTAAATGCTTCAAAATTTGATGATTGTCTTTTAAGTAAAACTCCGACGGCGTCAAATCACACAATCTTGGAGAAAATACAGTCAAAATCTGTCGTTTTGTGTGGTTTTTTGGCAACGTTTCGTTAACCAAAAAAAAGTCAGCATTCATACAATCATATTGCTACGAATTAACGGTAACGATCTTTTCTACTTCATCTGCAAAAAAATACAGGCCAATAACACCCTCACACAAACACCCTTGAAAATTCATACAAGATCGACCGTTTTCGCAAATATAATCGCTTCTCTACAGTCAATAGTGGGTTTTTAGGACTCCATCCATATTCGAAAATTTTGCTTATTAACGTATTCAGCAAGCGAGAAATGTTTAAAAATAACAAAAAAACCTACCTGCTTAAAATCATCACTTTTTAGATTTTTGTTTTTTTTTGTAATTTTAACGCGTTGTTTGATAGTTAAAGAGAACATATTAAAAACTTGCCAACTTTTAACACTAAAATAATGCCACCTTGGTTTTAATGTAATACTCGTAGTTGCCATTTTTTAATATGTTCTCTTTAGCTAACAAACAACGCGTTAAAAATACAAAAACATTTCTAAAAAAAAAGTGGTGATTTGTATAGCCCGGTTTTTGACAGCTGTCAAATGTACGTTTGACATCTGTCAAATAACAGATCTGTACTTTCCGAAACACGAAATGGATAAGCTAATAGTTAAAATGTCAAACTTTATTCAAGAAACCTGTTTATTAGTTTTACACGGTATTTATTTAAGAACTTATCTTTTCGAAAAGATATTTTTTTTTTGTTTCAAGTCCCGTTCAATCTGTTATAGATTATTATAATTGAATATGTTAACAAAAATTTGATATAAATTTTGTCGGCTACTTCCCAAAATGACTATAATTTAGGTACTTTTCAATTTTCTATTATAATCAATATTAAATAGTATAAATTTAATTTTCAATCTAAAATGGGTTATAGTATGTTTGTAAATTAATTTACAAATATTTTCATACAATCAATATTAATTTATCTACGTTTTCATTCAGTTTTTCCTAATAACAATATCTTATCATAAAAATTCTTAAGTAACGCACGAACAAACAACTGAAATTTCTAAATAAAAAGTTTTGTTTTAATTTGATAATTAAATGTCAAAGATAATTTCTATGAGTCCTATTATGAATTAAAGAATCAGAAAGTTTCAATAAAATATCTTTTTCTATATAATAAAACCTCTTCACTGAAAGTGACCAATTTAATTGCTCCTAAGCGCCTCAATCACATTTTGCATATAATTTTACCAATTCTTATCATATCAATAATCGTTCTAATATCTCTTAATGTTCGTACAACGATAATATCTCTTAATAAGTATTTAGCAGTTTTACTGATGCATACATCCATCCTTTGGCAACCTTTGTTGGCTTCGTCACCGCCCCAAGAGTCTAAATTTGTGGGCAACAACAGCAAAAAGATATGTTCATTACCGGCACACAACCTATTAAATACGATTATACAGAGTTTCTTATTAATATTAAGAGTATACAAAGAAGAGCAATACACAAAACCAAATAAATATAAGAGCATCATCATTGGGCAACAGTTGAATTGAAAACATTGTAAAGGTCAACAAAAAATCGTCAAATCGTACAAGTATCAGTCGTTTTTAAATTGCATATGTATGCATATTGGCTGTGTACTCTCATAAATATGCTGCTATATACAATAGATAAGCTGTGCTATGCGATTATAGGCGATACGTTCGTTGTTTGGAGACAGGAAACTGTAAGTTTATTCGGAAACTTTATCATTTTCCTTATCAAACTGAATTTTCGTAATCTGTACTTCTCTCTGTTCTGCTATATAGCCAAAAAGAACTTCCACCAAAAGGCAATTTTTGATTTTCAAAAATATTCTACAATATAATAACTGAAATTCATAAAAATAATCATCAAAAATTCCAACGATAACTGGTAATGATAAGGAAAAATTTGCTGCAAAAATTTCTTAAAAACCTTTACAATCTTGTACGAATGCACAGAATTGCAGCGGACTACTAGAATGGGTAACGATTTAAAGATTTATTCGATTGTGAGGTTAAGTGAAATTGTGTTTAGTGTATTGAATCGGAAAAATTTCCCATAACTCTCTATTACCATCGATAGGCGTTCTATTTAGATGATCATTACTGTACTCGTAGCAGCATATACTTTGTTCAATGTTGACCTCGCCTCGCGCCTTTTACACATCATTCAATTTATTTTTATTTAATTTTACTGGTCCATTTTTCTTATTACTTTTATTATATTCTTACTTTCTCTTATGGCAGTTAAATTGATAAGTGTTGATATGAAAAATAGAGATGTAGAGAGAAAGAGAGAACAGCAGAAAATAAAAATAAATAAGTAGAATTTTTTTTGCTCTTTCTCTCTTCTGTTAAATTGTACTGGGAAATATGAAAACAATTCCAGTCGTGGTGCTCTTTTTCACTCGTACGTAACTGTGAGAACAGAGCTTTTCGTATTCAGCGGTAGCATTCTTATGCAAGTGAGAACATTCTCACTTTTTTCTTATCCGATTACATCTTCCGCTATTTTGTTGTATTCAAATTGTACGGAAACAAATTAAGTTGTTTTGTGAGTTTTTTTCTCCTTCCTTTCTCTTCTATTTTTTGTTGTTTTTGAGCAATTTTATAAATAAATAAGAAAATCTGAATACTGGATTTTGATTTTAATTGAGATTATTGTTTGTTTTTGTTTTTTTTTTCTTCAATAAAATATATTAAATGAAATTTGATCAAAAAATAGACTTTTTTTTTGCCTCTCAATCACTCACCCTGGGCATTTTGTCAGTTTTCATACATTTTCCAATTCATTTGCGTTAGCAATTAAATCATTTTCTCTGTGCATAATTATATACGCTTCAAAGATTTATTTATAAAGGCTGGAAAGAAAATTTAAATAGAATCGGCGGAAAGAAAGAAGCTGATCGAAAAGAATACAAACGTAAAAACAAAGATCGCCTATGCGAAAAAGAAGAGATTTTTTTTTTGCGACACATAACATAACGCACATGAATCGTACGCACACAGAATACAAGTATCAAGTGAACCGATAAACTATGTGATTTTTTTTAAACCACTAATCTCAGTGGAAGCGATTCTGACAAGGAATTCTCGCATTAAATGCGTTCAAGGCTTATATTAAAGAATATCTGGATAGGCTCGTCTGTCAGATTTTCGTATAGGTGTATACGCAATTTTCTGGTCGAATTATTGCAAAAGCGGTGAGAAATCGTAACTCATGCATACTTTTGTGTAGATTTTTTTATGCAGACATGACACCCTAGTTTTCGTAATGAAAATTTTCTCAATTAAATTACATATTTTAAAGAGAAATATAATTTTTTTTAAATATTTTGATATCAAAAGGAATTGTATTTTCGAACGATTTTCAAATAACAAATGACAATTTGGTAGACTTTCAGAGAGTTTTGAAAATGCCATTTTCCATGACGGAACTTTTCTTAAATTTTTTAATTTTGACAGATAGCATCAAGTTTTTAATTTTTTTTTTTACATTTTTAATTTTGACGAATTTCAAGTTTGTTTTTAATTAATATCTGAATTATTTTCGACCACATTGTATAAGTTTATCCATTTTCGTAAAATAGCTTAAAATGCATTTTTTTTGTGTCTCTACCGATTTTTAAAGTATTTTTCAAAAAGGGTGTTCTAATGAAGTGCCAGAAATCTGATATGCTTCCTTAGACCAAGGAAATGCTTTTCATTATGCTTAATATAAGAGGCTACTATTCTGAGTACGAGGTTGAAACTACTCAACAAACTACGAAATAGCGCTAAAAAAATCAGCAAAAATCCAACAAAAAACAGCTTAAAGCCGATCAAAAATTAATGTTTTTTTGACGGTATTTCTTCGATTATCGTGGTTCGTCCCACCGCGAATTCCTTGCCGGATGATCAAATTAAATAAGAAGCTTTGTTTGGCTGTTATGAAGACTTTGAGCAAAAGAATTCGCCAATGGCGGCCATATTTGTGGAAAGACAACTTGCAGATTATTAATAATGCTCCACTGCAATCATTACTTTTTGCTCATAAATTTTTTGACACATACCCAAACAAAAGTATCGACGAAGCAATATTATCCACACATTGTCCCATGCGACTTTTTGATTTTGCTATGACTCAAACTGCCGCTCTGGGAAAGGGTTTATACTTCATAGACGTCATAAAAAAAATTCGGTAAAGATGCACAAAGCGGTACCCTTCAAAGGAAGCACATGAAAAATTGATTGGTAGTAGAAATTTATTGAATTCCAAAAGCATCATTTATATTCATTTGAATTCACTTATTGCACAAAAAAAATACAACTTAGACACAACGACAGGCAATTTTTATTTTTTATACAATCTTTTGATATGCAATGGAATTATATTTTTAGGTTTATTATTAATTTTGTTAATATCAAGCGCGTCAATTTTGTAGACACTCCATTCTCCATGAATGTGGTGGTAGCATACCGAAATTCTTGCATACTTTTGTTGTTTTTCAAGAACTTATCGGAAAGTGCAAGTGAAAGTGGTGTGGTTTTTATCTTTTTTGAAGTATTTACGAAAAATAAGTATTTATACTAATAGTTATATTGTTGATAACATTTAAAATAAAAAGTTTTTATCTCAGAAAATTGTGTGTTTTATAAAGGATTGCGGGTCATTTAACGGACTGAAGAAGCCGGGAAGTTGACATTTTCATTTTTACTAGAGAAATTAACAAAAATATTATTTTATAAAGTTCGTCATTGAATACCAGAAAATAGTCCAGTGCCAGTGTACGTAAAGAGTGTGTAAGAAAATTTACGGGACCATGATTATTTATTTAACCCATCTGCACTTAATGAATATAGTAAAAAAAGTGATCGAATACATACGAGGGTCGTTCAATAAGTCCTTAGAAAATCCGAGAAATTGCGCTTGTAGTGTCGGTAAAGATTTTTTGTAAGTAGCATTATCGACAGGAAAGCTGTCAAAATTTCAGCTCGATCCATAGCGTAGGTCAATTTCTATCGTCGATTAAAGTTAACGACATTTATTTGTGCATAACAATGAAAAAAAGCGAGTTTAGGGCTGTCATCAAACATCTCCATTTGAAAGGCTTAAGCCCGAAAGAAATCAAAGCCGAGTTGGATGCAGTTCATGGCACATCTGCACCTGTGTTTGCGACGGTTTACAATTGGGTGAATGAATTTAAACGTGGCCGTTCATCCACAAAGGATGAACATCGTTCAGGACGCCCAGTTGAGGTGTCTACTCCTGAAATCATCGACAAAATCCACGATCTGATTTTGAACGATCGGCGAATTAAAGTGCGTGAATTAGTTGAGGCCACGGGCTTATCACAAGGTACAGTCGCTTCAATTTTGCATGAAAAATTGTCTGTGAAAAAAATTTCGGCAAGATGGGTGCCGCGTTTGCTCTCAGAGGAGAATAAGCGCAATCGTGCAGTGGACTCTGAGGCTATGTTGGCACTCTTTCATCGCAATCCTGCCGAATTCCTTCGTCGAAATGTCACTGTGGACGAAACCTGGATACACTACTACACTCCAGAAACGAAGAGGCAGTCATCACAGTGGATTTTCAAGGGTGAACGGGCTCCGAAGAAGGCAAAAACTGTGCCATCGGCCGGCAAGGTGATGGCCACGGTCTTTTGGGATTCGCAAGGCATCATTTTTATCGGCTACTTGGAAAAAGGAAAAACAATAACAGGAGTGTATTACGCGTCGTTATTGCAACGGCTGAGCGAGGAAATCAAAGCGAAACGCCCCCATCTGAAGAAGAAAAAAATCCTCTTGCATCAGGACAATGCGCGTGTGCACACCTGCGCTGTTTCCATGGCCAAAATTGTGGAATTGAGAATGGAATTGTTGCAGCATCCCTCTTATTCACCAGATTTGGCCCCGAGTGACTATTTTCTTTTCCCCAATCTGAAGAAATGGCTTGGCGGACGACGGGTCACTTCCAACGAGGACGTAATTGCTCAAACGGATGAGTATTTTGCAGAACTTCCGAAATCCTATTTTTTGGACGGGATAAAAATTTTGGAAAAACGGTTGGAAAATTGTATTGAGCTAAAAGGAAAAACAGTTTTTTTTTTAAAAACAGTTTTTTTTCCATCTTTTTCTAAGGACTTATTGAACGACCCTCGTATTAGGCTTTCTTGTTTTTAAGGAGTATTCCTCCTTAAAAAACAGTTTTTTCCTTTTAACAATTTTTTCCGATGCGAAGACCGTCTTTCAGCTTTAGAAGGAGTATTCACATCAAACAGTTTGATAGTGTACAAAAGTACCCTTCTGAAAGTGTTGTGAGCCTGCTGCCGAAGTGCTGAAAAACAAATCCGACAGCAGCAGTTGGTGCATTTAAATTAAATTAAATTAAAAAACAAATGCACATGCTTTATTAATTTAATTTAATTTAGATGGTCAAGCCTATTTAAATAACCAATTTCAATTTGAAGCCTTTAAATATGTACAAATTAAGATGTCCACTTAATAATTATGTTTTAATAAATAAATATAAGTGAAAATATATTAAAAATTTAAAAAATAGAATAGAAAATACGGTGTTTTTTTAAATAGGAAATTTCGAAAACTAATTCCATCAAACAACAAAATCAACAACATATGAAAATGATTTCAAACAAACCGCTTTAATCGCACTAGTGAAGTTTAAAATTGACCCCCACTGATTTACGGCGTGTCTGTTATTTTGCATAATAATGTGTATGCGTCCGTACGAATGTATTGCGTGTATAGGTGCTTATCCAGTTCTTCTATAATCTAAAATTCGCGGTAAATAATATTCCCGGAATCAGTAGAAGAATTAACCTGTCGTGTTGGCAACATTTGTTGGAAGAGCTTCCAACATCTGCCACTAAGATCGTCCTAAATCTGCATTGTTCTTTAGCAACTATGAACAATTGTGGCAGAATCATTTATACCGTAAGAGACATACGAATTTGCTATAAAGAATTGGAATGAGAGAGTAATTGCGCTATACGAAAGCTTCTCTCCATAAAGTGCGAAAGTTAAGCTCTGAGGCCGTAGAGAAACAAACCACTTTTGAAAAGAGTAAGTAAAAGGAAAAAGCTGAAAAATTTATGTACAAATGTGAATGGAATACGGAATTACAAATCTTGAATTCTATTTTGAGTCTTCTTCAAAAGAACATTAAGTTCTACTCATACTTTCGCACACATATCTCCAATCAGAATCCACAATGAGAACTAACTGAGCACACTTGGTTCTCATCGTAACAATAAGTAAATACCGGCTTTGCTCTTTATTCTACACACATCATCATACGCTGTGTTTTATAGCCCACATTTGTACTTAAATGTGTAAGTGAATAAATTTTCTTCTATATTTGCAAATTTTATGAAATCCATTATTCATCATACACGCAAATCTTTTAACTATAGAAGTTTATTACTATTTGATTACAGTTTATTTAGTGAAAGCAGTAGCTCAATTTTGACTTGCGCAAAATTGACTATGAAATAATACTCTACCGGTACTTGTTAAACTCGATCGTATAAGAGCAATTGTTTTTTTTTTTTTTTTTGTCAATTTCTATAAAGCAGAACACACACACACCCATGCCGATTTGTCATTAAATCAAAGTCATTATTCTAGTGCTTCTCAATATTTTCTGTTTAGTATTTTTTTTATCACAAATTCTTAGTTTTTATATGGCAACATAGAAGTTTACCACTAAAAATAAGTTATTTTTGACTTATTAAAAAAAAATATAAAAAGTTTTCTTAACTTATTCACACACAAAAAAAAAAAGAAAATTATTATTAAATTCGCATAATATTCAAGGAAAAAATTTCAAAATTATTTTTAGTACAATATCTTAATTATCGAAAATAAATATGTCACCCTTGCGATTTTCATTCTTAGATAAAAAATTATGATTTCTATGGTACAGAAATTTTGTATAACAAAAACGGTTACGTCGAATTAAGTTAGTCCACATCTGAAATTTGTACTAAATTCGTATGCTGCGACGTGAGAGCCAAAGCTAACCACCAAACTCATTAACTGTGTACAAGAACTTCTATGGTTCTCTTTTATATCGAAAGCTAATAATTATTTATGGGAAAATGTGAAGAGTATGAAAGAGATTTTTTACGTGAGGGAACAATGAAAAATTGAGTAGAAAATATATTCATCAGAAGAGTGTGAGAAAATTTTCATGTTTTAAACAATTTAGTACACACGACAGTTGATTGGAAAACTGTTGAATATTCATTTTGTGAAATTAGTTGCACAAACACCTGCTTTTAGGCTGGTTGCAAATAATCTTGTTCATTTTTATTATTTAGTATCTCTATCGAATATTAATAATACAAATCGAAAAAAAAACAAACAAATTATATATAAATATTCAAATAAATCATGTGTAAAATTAGTTTCTTTATTATTTAATAAATATTTTTTCTTGAACAAGTTTTTCTACCCAAAATTACAAGGACTTTATTTTTAAAAAATATTTTCGATTATTTGAATTTTTTTCAATTTTAGTGATGTGATTTTTGTATTGTTTTTTTTTTTGTAAAAATAAAATAACAAATTTATTTTAAACAGAAAAAATATGAATTTAAGAGATTTTTTTTTTTGTACTTTTGTATTAAATTGTAATTAATATGTGAACAAAATTGTAATTTAAAATTTTAAACTTTGTGAAAATTACAAAGAAGAAATAATTAATGATTTTTAAATTCTGTTTTTTGCGTTTTAAAAAAAAAGAAAATGGAAAGGACTTTTAAATTCTGTTTTACAAAAAAAAAGAAAATGGAAAGGACTATATTAAGCAGTTAGGGAAATATTTGCTCAAATTTCTTCTAGTATACAAATAAATAGAAGGCAATTTTTTAGCAAATAAATTCAAAATCGAAATCTGAATATTTTTGAAGTTTTAAAATGTACGAACGACTTTGTATAAAAATTAGCAAAATCATTTGTCTAAACTATAAATGTGAATAAATCAAAATATAATTGCAGAAATTTTCCATTTAACAGGTTGAATTAATTTAAAAAATCTTTGAGTGATTACTATTCCTGAAGGGAAAAAAAACCAAGAAAAAACATCTTTTAAACAAAGTGAACAGAATCATTTTGATATGAACTTTTCTAGGATTTAGTTTAAGGGGGCGAGGATGTATAATAACACAGCATATGAGTTCGTCTTGTACGCAATCGCGCACGAGTTCGATACAAAATGGAGACGTAACCGTCGGAAATTAACGACGGCATATCCTAAGTTTGAAGTGAAAATGTAGCGTTTAAAATTGATACTTCAGAACTAGTAACAAATATATTTTTAAATTTTTCTATTTGAAAATAACTTATCAAACCCTAAGTTGAATAGAAATGGATAAAAATTTGTAGATTAAATTATAGTAACGACATTTAAAGGAAATTTTCGGGTACAGATACTAAAGCTTGAAGAATACTGTTTTAGTTACTTTGTCTGTCAACTTGTGCTTTTTCTCTCCAATCCTGTCCCCTTGAAGAATTATTACATTTTATAGAAAAGCGTAATTATTTCGAAGAGGACAATAATACAGATAATAAAGAACATTTATAAGTCCTTCTTTCTCTATAATTTCTAGTTCTGGAAATGTTTTCTCTTCAATTAGAACAATACTTAGTAAATACAAGTTTAAATATAAAATGATAATATTGCACAAAATGCATTCTTTATAATGCAATCGAATTCTTTGTTGGGAACAATTTCGTTGATTTCTTTGTGGTTTTTATTAGTTCTTGACTTTATATACAACTCCGCCCGTAATTTTTAATTTTTTTTGCTGTAATTTTTCAGTTATAAATAGTTAAATTTTGTGTTATATTATTTTTTTTTACTAATGGATAGTATATTACGATATGATGTAGACTTTTTAATATTTTTATAACAAAATATTTGAGAAAAAGACTTGATAATTTCAAAATTAGTTAAAAAAAGCATAAATTTCATAAACAATGATAACTTCAACAGAGAAAGAACAATATTTATACTATATTATATATTTTTAAATTTGACTGTAATGGAAGAAAATAAGATATCAAAAACTCTATTTACAAAAGCATAAAACCGTAATATTTCTTAACATAGAATAAATACAAAAAATTTATTGAAGGATTATTTTAAAACCATAAAAACAAACTTACTTTTTTATTTATTATTGTGGTTTTGTTATAACTAGAAGAATTTATTATTTCCTTTTTCAACTATTTGTTCACTCAGTTAAATTTATATTTTTAAGTTAATAAAAATAATTTTAGAAGAAAAAAACTGTACATGAAGGAATGGGGTTTGTTTAAAATAAAATCGTTTGAGATTTGACAGTTATCCACATATCAAAGGTATCCCACTCTGTGTTTCTAGTGCCATCTATCTTATGATAGCAATGCAACATAATTCATTCTGTATTATATCTCAATAAAAGCAAAAATGAATTACGAAATATTTTTTTTCACCAAAAATAGTCTTACAAAAATAATCCATAGCAATTTATATATGTATAAATTTAAGAATATTCTCCTAAAATATTTAACACTGTCAAAAATGCTGGAAATTTTTACCTAAAATATTTAGTAATAATCTTAAAATCTTTTTCTTAATGGAAGAAAAATTTATTTAAATATTTAGTAGTAAATTAAAATAATTTGTTTTATGTGAGATGGGAAGGGGGCTGGTAATAAAGTAAACTACTTTTTAAGAAAACCCTTTTTAGAATTAACTGTAAGACTATTTTAAAATACCCAGCAAAATAGCACCATATGTAAATTAATTAATAGTTTTTGGATTAAAATCGCATAGATTTAAAATTTCATCAGATATTAATTTAATATAATTGCTTATAACTTACCTCTTACTGATGCCAAAAATGCTGAAGCGGACGCCGCTGCAACATCAGCCGGCGTTTTGCCTTTCCGGTTTTTCGAATTAACATCAGCACCTTTTTCGACAAGCATTTTAACTAGCTTAAGATGACCATTAATAGCTGCATCATGAAGAGGAGTATCATCATCTAATCCTTTTGCATTAACATTTGCACCCGCTTTAACCAGTGTAAGAGCTACATTATAGTGTGCATAGTTGCATGCTTCATGCAAAGGAGTCCATCCTTAAATAATCGTAAATAAGAAAATAAGTAATAATCGCTACAATATTTGATGAATTTGAATCGATTTAAAGAAATAAATAAAAAAAAATTACCTGCAAAATCCTTCACATTTGGACTCATTCCTGAATCAAGTAATTTCTTGACCGCATCCTGGTCACCCTTTATTGCAGCAACATGGAGAGCAGTTTCGCCACGTTCGTTTCGTTCACGAGACCTTGCTGGGCCATGGCTAGTACTACTAGCACTTGGAGCTGGTTCTAAAATGAAGCGCGCCAAAATTAGTTGGATAAATTCAATCGACTACATAGATATTATTTGGTTATTTAATATTTACCTGGCGTCGATGAAGACGATGGGGATGCTGCCGAGGATGTCATCTGCATCAGTAAAGCCATTTGCTGTCGCTCCGACATTGGAGTGTTTGGCGCCGGACGTCCGGAAGAACCACCGGCGCCACCAGTAAAACCTCTTGGCCTAGATGGTGGAGGCATCACTACAGCATTCTAAAGTCCAATCACAAATAGGAATAAATCATTTGTAACTATTGCATATTGAAAATTCAATGGTAACTTTTTGACGTTTTGAGGAACGCGGATTACGATGTAAACAAATGTCATTGCGCTACTTTGACATTTCGAAAAGCACGACTGTCCGCCTATTTTGCTTACATAAATCCAACCTCAGATCATTTACTCACCAATTATCAATTTAACTTTTCGACTACTATTAAATTATCAACCTGTCAAGCAAAGGCGACCGCCGAAATAAATCAAATCCAAACGAAAACAAATTTTATTTGAGGAGCAAACTTAATTTGAGTCGGAATACTTCCTTCAAATAAGCCACATTACATACCATCGCAAAAAGCATTTTCAAATACGTTCCAGTGCATTAGTGTACGTTAGCAATCCATATAAAAAAGTCATAAAATGTGCGCAAATACAAACAAATCCACTAAACATCTGAAGTTGGCTACAAATAATATGGTAAATTCTTTTCAAAAAATATTTTATTCTTTAATCTTTTATTTATTTGTTTAAAAAAAAAAGTTTTATATTAAGGAAATAAATCAAAAATTATTTCAATATTTATCTATATGATTTTATATATATGTAACAGTGAAAAGTACTTGCATAGAGTGAAAACCATTTCATGTCAAAGATTTTCTACAAAAATGTCTCCAAAAATTTGACAACTACCAATAAGGCGATTGTGAATTATATGTTGATTGTTTTGTCAATAAAAGCACGCAGGGATTTGGACCTAATTGAAAATTGTATTAAAGATTCACCCCGTTCTGCGGTTTAAAACATTATAATAAAATAAAAGTTTCTTTAATTCTCTTCTTTTCCTACAGGTAAGAATAATCATTCATATTGTAATTAATTAATATGTTTATATCCGTGTACGATACGGATATAATATTGACATTAAATTTATATCTTTTTTAATTACAGTTGCAATAAAAAGGTACTAATAGAAGTTAAAATATAGAAGAAATACGGAATGCTATTATTGCTGGAGCAAATTTACTGCAAATAGATATAGTTGGAACTAGTTTTATTCGTTTTTTTTAAAAATATATTTAGTACTTCCATAATGAACCAAGCAAAGAAATTGGCTCTAATACTTTTATTACTAGAAACATCACGATTAAACCTTCAACATCGTCGGTAAATGATTATTTTCAAATATGGAATTTTTTTTACAATTTAAAATATTTCATTTTAATTAAAAGACTCCGTATAGCAAAAAGAAAATTATCAGTGGGCAAAAAAGGAGAACCTGCTGCTAAAAAAAGAAGAATATCAGTTTCGAGTTCAGATGCCGGTGATATCAGCTCTACGCAAGACGATGCTAGTTTCACAACATCGTCAGAAGATGAATATGATTCTGAAGAAAGTGGTTTAGATGACCTAGACGAGCTATTTTCAAGCTCTGATTCTGAATGCAGCTCGCTTTCAGATGTGGATAGTTGTACTTCTACTAGGTAACTACTATTACAGTCTACGACAACGTGTACGGTCGGACAATAATGTTAATTTCATGTTATTACAGTGAAACAGAAGTTTTGCGTAATGTAGAAAATGGATTGGATGCTGATTCAGCCGATTTTGATCTTTTAAACGATGTTAAACTAGAAACTTGCGAGTATGTATAATATTTTAATTAATTATAATTGAATTTATCGTTATTATTCTGTTTAGTTCATTTGATATAAAACCTGATCCAGAATCTTTATTTGATATCAAAGTTGAAAATAGGTAAATTCGACTTTTAATTATTTTCTAATAAAATTTAATCAAATTCGTATTATACATTTTAGTGTTATTAATGGTGGTCATAATCTGCATACGCAAATAAAGGTTTTTACATTTGATTCGAATCGAATTTGTTGAGATTTATTTTATTCATTATAGGAAGAACCACTTCAAATTGCAGTTTCTTCAAATGATGATCTTTCTATAGATTAATACTTTGTATATTATATTATTTCAAAAATAATATTTGCTACTTTATCAAATTAAGTTATAATTTAAAGCTTATAATTTTAATAATAATAAAACAAGGAAAAAAAAAAATTAAATATTTATTGTGTTTCTATTAAAACGTCTACAGATGATCAAATTTTATTACAAATTCAACAAAACATTAAATTTTTAATTTTGGAGTCAGTTATGATGAAATTATTAATAAAAAAAATTATCATAGACCAATTGGATGAACGGTTCAAAGCTGTGGTGTAAGTTTCAAAATTAATTTGGAAAAAAAATGCAAATTAATTAGTTGGGAAACTTGATTTTGTAAATGATTGGATTACCTGTACAACAATTGACAGATATATAATTTCTATTCAATATTAAGTTAACGTTATATTTATTTATTGTTTCAATGACTCATTGCAAACGTTTAAAGAAAAACACTCTAAAATTACATGACAATTGTATTAATATTGAAATATTTTAGTAATCAAACTTTTTAACAGGATATTTCAATCAAACCCAATCATTCAAATTCCCTTTGTTTTGCGTTTATGGTGGCATTTGACCGCCAAATCGGCAGGCATCAGGTAAAAAAATTGGCGGACGGATAGCTAACGAACGGCTGTGGCTGATAAAAAGTCAAGATATTAGACGGTCACAAAGTCGTCAGCTGTCAGCCAAGTTATTTGCCTACCATACGATCAGTCAGCCGACAGCCAGTAGTTAGCCGTTAGCAATTAGTCAGCCGTCTGCCATCAGCCAGTAGTCAGCCGTCTGCCATCAGCCAGTAGTCAGCCGTCTGCCATCAGCCAGTAGTCAGCCGTCTGCCATCAGCCAGTAGTCAGCCGTCTACCGTCAGCTAGTAGTCTGCCGGCTAAAGTCAGCCAGTAGTCAGCCGTCTGCCGTCAGCCGCTAGTTAGACGTCAGCCAGTAGTTAGACGTCAGCCAGTAGTTAGTCGTCTGTCATCAGCCAGTAGTCAGCCGTCTGCCGTCAGGCATTAGTCAGCCATCTATCGTCAACCAGTAGAGTGCCGTTAGCCAGTAATCTGCTGTCAGCCGTCTGCCGTCAGCCGTCAGCCAGTACTCAGCCGTTAGCCTGTAGTCAGCCGTCAGCCACGGCCGAGTTTGACACATTGGCAGGTGTTTTCATTTCGTTCTCAGTGTGAAATTCAATTAAAAAAATAATCATATCAGAAAGAAATAGACCAAAAACAACTACAAGCCGAACTAGGGGTGAAACGGAAGCATAGTGTTAGGAGAGAGGATTATTTCGAGCTTCGTGAGACGGACGGATTTTGCACGATATTGTTCGTTAAGCTATTTGGCCACACAATTTGATCATATGCTTGGTTGGGTGCTGCCTGCACATCGAAAAATCGGACACAAACATGCGAAAAGCCTTTCATCCTCGCAAAAACTGATGCTGAAGCATTCCACAGTCGACTATCTCGTACACTATTCGAGAAGTGCTGAAGACGATCTACAAAGTCCTTGTAAGCGTTTTCATTAGGTGAGACAGTTTGAGTCGAACGACACACGCACATATTCATTACTGTATTGGATTCTATTTGGCTTAGAATTTGGGTAGGTGCCATATTTTAAAACAGAACTACCAAAAGATGTAATAGTATCTTCACTTAACCAATGATTTTGTACCGCCACAATGGCATGACAGACGTGGTCAGCCATTTCCCGAATTTGCCCATGGCTGACGTGATACAGTGGCTGCCATCTTGGCTGATGAGAAACAATGTGGCTGACTATTAGACGATCAGCCAATAGAAAATTCATTCGTTAGAGATACTTGCATTCCGTTTGAAATATAATAACGATATTTAAACTGGCAGTTAAACAGAAATATATCAAACTAAAGAAAAAGTTATATGATAATTTAATAAAATTTATTTTGTCAAAAGGAATGAATTGTAAAAACTTGAAACTAATAATAAATAAACGAAAACACAAAAAAAAACATATTTTCTGCAAATATATTCACGTCAATTGGGCAACACTACTTATGAATTAATAATTTTCGTAAAATTGTACATATTTTCTTAATTTTTCCGTTAGAGGAGAAATTCATCGTAATTCGGAAAAGGTTTGCTATAAAGATGAGTGTGTAGTTAGTGTTTTCATACTTGAATATCCACCTGTATGATTGGAGCATATGGCCATAGGGTGTTGGGTGGGCGCTCTTTGCAGAAGTGTGGTAAGAAAAAAGCTTTTAAGCTTTTCTACCGTATTAAAGTCGAAGTGTGTCATGGGCGTACTTCTTCAGCGACTTTTGGAATACCGGTGACTATGCCAAAGTAGAAGAATATTGTGCCCGATTAAAGACGAACATTTTACGATAGCTGACATTTTCCGCTTATGCCATGCTTTTAAATTAAAGTGCGTGCGAGTAAGGCAGTTTGGACATACTCATACCAAGCGACTGAGTTATTTAATATTGCTCGTGTCTTTAGCACATGCCAGATAATGTTTTCGTCATAGTTTTAATAATATTCCTCCAAATCCTTCACCGTTATAGCCTTGGGCAACTATCTTGAAAATAATTTTCTTTTGAATGGCCTATATTCTATCAGTGTTTGGTTGCGTTTGTATCATGTGCAAATGTATTTATACTCGTGTGCTGGAGCTTTTTTCATTATACTGCGCACAAGTGGTTTCAGTAGAGTTTGGGGTTGAGTGCGAGTACACGGTTATCGGCGAATTCTAATAACTAAATTTCGGGGATGGGGGTTTAATGGTATTTAAGTTGACAGTGCTATACAGCAGTTAGAATGGCCAAGGCGTGATAGCTTGTCACTACGCCGAATTTTTGTGATGGCCGTTGGCTTGCTCTTTGCCGCTTTTGCTTGGTGCGAGCATTTTCACATTATGCCTACTCCTTATTTGTTAGTTGTGGATTGCTGTTTGATACTTTCTCCTACATAACTACCTGCTGACACGAAATACTATATACTATTAGCCATTCGATAAAGCTCATTTAAAGAAATTTGTTTTGAGTTTTGTTCATCGTTCGTTCAACAAAACGAATGCACAACTCAACTTAAAAAGAATAAGTTAAATATTTTGAAAATAATGTGATAATATTATAACAGTAGTAGTATTTATCGTGAAAAATATAATTGAATTCATATAAGAATTCATTTACTTCTGAATTGGATTTTTAGTTGTTTACCAAAAACGACTTGTATTTAGTTGTAAATGCGCTTAAAGCCGATAACCAAAATTTAACTCTTTATTGAATTTTTTTTTTAAACTATACTAAAAAGTAAAACATAATATATAAAAACTAATAACTAATTTTATCTATTCAGAATGTAGTAAAATTAGTAAATTTTGTTTAAAAGATAAATTAATCAAAAGTTTAACAGTGCTTGCTTTTACAATTAATTATTTGTGATTAGCAAATATAGTTTAATAGAAAAAAAAACTCCAGCAGTTAAAAAGTTACTGTTTTAATAGAGAAAATTATCAACTTTTTTTTAAGTGGAATATGAATTAACTATTGCGGTTTATGATAAGAATTACAAACTTGTGTAATATTTTACTTAGTGCAATTTAATGAATAAAATCATATTTGTGAATTAGATTATTATGAATTTATGTAATTATTGTTATTATATTATGCATATTCTATATTACGCACTGAGTTATTTAGCACAATCATAGTAAAATATAATATTTGGAATAGTCGTAATAATGTTTCCTTATGCCAAATGCATGTGCGTTGGTAATAGGAATTTTATCATTGAAAAAGTGAATCTGAATGATTTAAACTTAGTCGAAGTTAATACAACATCTGAAAATTCATCTAAACTAAGCAAAAAAGTTAATTTATTGTGGGTTGTGCGCTATATTGAAGCCGCCAGTCGCCAATAATTCGAATGCCATTGATACAGCAGCGTGACTCCAAATTTGTGGAAAACCAGGTCAGTACAATCTATGAATATATAACAAAAGTTTTCGATTTTAATGTTTATCTATAACTAGAGCTATATACCATATAGTAGTGTGTTGTATGAGTACTACTACCCCCACGGCGTTTATGATATTCCGTATGTTTTCTAAACAACGGCAACACTGCGTCCTGCGTCCTGCGCAAACTTTCGATTCCGTCTCGTGTCCTTCAGAATCCTTCTTCTATGCTATAATTCAAAGAACTTCAATATATGAAGAATTTAATTTTTTTTTCTTGCATTAACAGTACTTTAAGGATTTATCTCTTAATAAGAGATTATCCAATTTGTGGTTTTAAAAGTATAATGAAATAGAATATATAAAAAATTCAACTTTTGATAAATCTTATATTTTATTATATCACGTCAACCTTGTCATTATGTTTTAGATCTAAAGTTTTTCAAATAGTTATTTTGAATATTATTAAGGTTATATTATTAAGGTAATTTTCGCACATTTTGGGCTGTAGATTTGTTATTACATGAGGGATGTTGGCTTTTAAATAATCTAAAGTGTCAAAATAGTTTATGTAGATAGGATTTTCTTATAATAAAAAGTCTAGCGGCGTCAAATCACACGATCTTGGAGACCAATTGAAATCACTAAACTTTGCAATTCGCGTTCTGACATCTTTTAACGCATTAAAAATTTGTCGTGTGATGTAGTTTGTGGTTTAGATTAAAATCTTCAATTTTAGCCCAGAAAAAATCAGTTTTTTTAAAACCATAGCATTCAGAATTGATGGTAACGGTTGCCCTTCTTCATTTTCTAGGAAATACGAGCCAACGACCCCTTCAGATCAAAATTAACACCAGACAGTTCCTTTTCGTAAATACAATGGCTGCTCTATAGTCACTTGTGGGTTTTTATATCCCTATATATAGAAATTAGGCTTATTGACGTATTGAGCCACATCGTTGATGAAAATTTTGAGCTGTATCGCGCAAAACGTAGCTATGACAGATGAATCACTTTTGTAAAAAAATTTTGCAACTATAATGCTAAACTTTCTATAATATAAAATGGCAAACTTTATAATAAAAAAATATTATTTCAAATTTTTTTTTACATTTAATAACTATAAAATAACAGAACTATACTTTTTAAATTCTCAAAATGGATAATCTGTTTTTTCGTATTTATTACAACCAAAAAAAAAAAACAAATATACTTGTATTCTCAAATTTATTATAAAAATAACAATTTATTCACATTATTTATAAAGAATTTTACTATTAACAATTTTATTATAGTTTGAATATTATCAATTTATATTTTATTATTATTAATAGTTACGTAATATTTTCATTAACGGAAAGTATTTTTTTTAGTGGACGCATTAGGCTAGTTTTACAATTTGTAAAGAGTTGGGAATTTATTTTTTATTCTGATTATTACAATAATTTTGTAAGCACCAATAGCAGTAGAACTTTAAAGGTTGACTTTTTATAGTGTTGACCTTTAATATATCGAATTTTATACTAACCTTTAGTGACCATTATTGAAAATATCTTTTATAAAGTATGTAATATTAATGACTTTTTCGAAAAGTGTTTTTAATTTTGATGGTGAATAAAATGTTTTATTTTAAATGTGAATTGGACAAAACTCTTGAATACTTTCAAATATGGATTTATTCATTCTACGGTTTGTAAAGTACAATTTTCTTAATAGATAGTTATAAAATATAAAAATTATCTAAAATAATATTTATTTATGAAAAACTTTGCCATTTTAGAATATAAATTATAAAATATACAAAAATATACGCCGATTGAATTCTGGAAAAAAACTAGCTTTGAATGATGGTTTTCCAAAAAAATTTCGTTCGGCGGATACGTCAATTAACAAAATGGCCTCCAAAAATTTACTTGTGACTGCCATTATATTAGCAAAAAGTTATTGTCTCGTGCTTCTTCCGCTGAGCGGTATAGCTGCATGGTCACGGTGTTTTTAGTCTGAAATTGAATATTTTAATTTTAACATCATATGTGATTTTAGTAAAACGTCACCATAAGCCACACAACAAGATACATTTTCAGTTCACATGATGCGTAATTTTAAAATTTGGTGATGTCAATTTGCATCCAAGATCGTGCTATTTGACGCCGTTTGACTTTTAATAGTAAAACCATGCAAAAAATTATTTTAACGCAGACAATCTTTAAATTTTAGATCATTTGAATACCAACATACATCAAGTAATGCCCGAATTACAGACAGAACTTGGTAAAAAAGTCCTTAACCATAACCTCAAAAAAATCGAGTTCTATAGTCACAGAAATTAAACAATACAAAAAAAAAAAAAATTGAAATATTAAATGTATTTTACCATATTTAACGGTCATTTCTGGTAACTATTGTGTTATAACATACACTTAAGTGTAAGTTGTTAGAGCAACGACAACTCCGGGCTAAAGGATCATTTAGACTATGTCACTAGCTGGATTTATGTAGGTATGGACGCAAACATTCCTAGTATCGCTAAATTGAGCAATCGATATTATAAAAGATTATTGTATTTTTTTTCATATAAATTTTATACGTACATATTCATATATGGTATACTTAATATATTTAATACGATCAATATTTATTTAATACATACATAAATCCAATTAGTGTAGTAATGTGCGTATATATTGTATAAACTTATGTATATTTATATAAATACTGTGGCGATAGTTTAAAATTTCCTCTAAACTTTTGGAGTCTACTACATTTGTTAGACTTCCTTGCCGGTGTTTGAATTTCGTTTTCACCTCTCAACGTCCACTGCCAATGCAGGTATGTATGTGTGACCTTTGGACATTTCATCACGCCTGTATTAAAATTCTTTAACGAAGCTTTCTAAAGTTAACATCTAGAATTGAGTTTTCCGGGACTACCTTAACATATATTCTAATACGGAGGTGTGTTAGTATAAATATTTATATCCACGCTATTATGAGTATGGTTGGTATTATTTTCATAGCACAAATGGATTTGCCAATTTTTTCCCAACATGTTAAAGTCCTTGTTGATATTCTTATGCCCGTCACCCAAAACACAGTGTTCATGTTCGTGTCTAACTGCTTTTTATTTTAAAAAAAAAAACCAAATCTTTCCACATATTTCATCACCTTTTCATGTGTACTTGACATAAATTTGAATGCAGCTTTTACTTCTAGTTTTTTATACATTTTTACTACTAACCTGACTTTAATATATTTAATAATTTATAAAGGTAAATTAACTATAATATTATAACTAAAACATTCTTTTATAAATATACAAATTCAGTATTTTTTATATTAAATTAATTGGTTAATAAAATCACTAATCAAAATATTATAGTTGTTGAACGTTCAAAAGGTGTAAAATAATAATTATTACCCGGTTAAACATTTGTGAAATATAAAAAAATAATTCTAAGCCATTATTGATTAATCTATCTAATAAAAATATAAATCATATTACATTGGAAAAAAACCTTCTGTTTTTGAAGGCACTTCTATGAATGTCATTTTGAAAAGCAATTAGAAGAGGTGATAATATAAAAATAATACATACAATTTCTAACTTAATAAGCTACATTAACTATAGTTGCATTCGTTAATTAAATACATATTATCTTAATAAAGTTTTTTCTTTAATTTACATTGATAGACGTTGAATAAGACAATAAAAGTAATTAATTACTATAGGCAATTCCATCAGAACTATGTCTTAATAGCAACAAATCAGGATAATCATAGTTAATTATGTGTTTCTGATTTTTTATATAATTATATTTAAATGTTTCACATATGAAAAAGAAAATTGCCTAGTGACATTTATTCTATAACACTTTGTTACACACCCAACATAAAAAAAAACAACCAATTTCTATTTATTTCATACTATTTAAAGAGAATTCAATATAGTACGAGGTCTGTTCAAAAAGTATCGCGAATTTTGAATTTCTGCGGGTTACGTATAATCGATTTTCGATTTTTTGTGGCGTTATGTTGGTACTCATGTCTCTCACTTATGCCGACAAGTTCGGCCATTTTGAATGTTCAGTTAATTTTTGACTGCTGATTTGCTCATCTTTGATTTTTGCCTATTCCAAAAAATGGATCAAGAATCTGTTTCGGCAACAAGAAAAAGTAACAGGGGGCCAGATCTGGGGATTACAGTGGCTGTGGCATTATTAGTGTGTTGTTTTTGGCCAAAAATTCGCGCATAAGCAACGATGCGTGAGCAGGGCCGTTATCTTGGTGCAAAAGCCAATTTTTGTACCATGATAACGCCCCTGCTCACGCATCGTCGCTTATGCGCAAATTTTTGGTAGGTAATATTCCTTATTGACCGTTCTACCCTGCGGCAAGAACTCATGATGCACCACGCCCCTGCAATCGAAGAAAACTTTAAGCAAAACCTTCACATTGGCGCGCTTTTTTCGGTCTTGGCTCGTGCGGCAGCTTCCATTGGGATGATTGAGCTTTAGTTTCCATATCATAACCATAAACCCATGATTCGTCACCAGTTATAAACCTCTGGAGCAAATTTGGATTGTCGCGGACAGAGTCTAACAGCCCCTTAGCAATGTTAATGCGATGCTGTTTTTGGTCAAAAATGGGCAAAAATCGAAGACGAGCCAAAACACGTGCAAGCAAAGCAACTGTCAAAAATTAACTGAACATTCATAATGGCCGAACTTGTCGGCAAGTACCAACATAACGCCACAAAAAAAATCGAATATACGTAACCCGCGGACATTCAAAATTCGCGATACTTTTTGAACAGCCCTCGTATGTAATATAAGGACATTTTTTTAAACTAATGTAAAGTATTTAAAATATGGTCTTTTATTTAAAAAAATAAAAACAGATTTTCAAAAAAAATAATTCATTTTCTGTCAAGGTCTGGTTTATACACTTTCTAAAATGATATTCTTAAAGGCTAAAATTTGCTATTCAAAAATGCTTAAAAATGTTTACTTTGAGAAAGGACCAATGTGCAACTATGCGTCATAAACCTTTCTCAATATTCATTTGATCATAGTCGATGTGATTTTTTGTACCACAAGATTGTCTCGAGATTATCGGTAACATCCACATAGGAGGACTTTGATCGAGTAGCTGAAAGCGATTACATTTGAAGTTCATCCAACACTAACACGAAGAGTGGAAACAACGTCTCCAAGGAAATTTATTTAAAGGGAATAACATTTATTTATAAAAACAAAATAAAATTGTTGCAATAAGAAAAAATAATAATAATTTGGGCTAATTACTTTTCTGCAAAAAATAATAATAATTTGGGTAATAATTATAATAAATTTCATCACACATCTTGCAGTATTTTAGTCATTTATCCTTATTTGTGAATTTTGCTGTTTAACTTGTATAAATAATATTAAAATAAAGTACAAGAGATATTTTAAATATTTACAAAAATATCATATATTTAAACTGAAAATACAACTCAGAATACCAATGAATTATCGTACATCAAATAATAAAACGCTTTTTCTCTGTTATTGGAAAATTCCAAAGTTAATCCGCCACTTCTACCATAACTTCAATTATTTTAATAAATATTATTTCGAATAAGAAAAAAAAATCTTTGAGAAAAAAATACGAAATTAATATTTTCTAAACCACATTTTGCTTTTCCATAAAATAACTATGCAAATGCCGTGTTATCTTTGATAGAAAATATATGACTTTGCACAGTCGTTCTAATCGAAATCCAATCGCATTTCGGTAGGAAAATTTAAGGTTTGGTTATTTTTTTTCTATATTAATCGATAATTTTTTAGAGATAAAAATAATTACTATTTAATGACCATATTTATATTAAATAAGTATCTATTCGGAAAAAACGACTGATAAGGTTTTTTTTCGAGCTTATTTATTGAATGAATAATTTTATTATTCCTTAGATGTTTTTTTTTTTTTTAAATAATTGTGGCAATATGGAACGGAATATAGTACTTTTACTAATTATATATAAAAAAATTTATTGTCAGACATGTTTTTAAGAGGTTTAGAACTATTTAAAAAGAAATACAACGAAAAATTAGTGTTGAAAAAATATTTTTTGCCATATGGCACCTTTGACGAAGCTCATCAGATTGGCGTTATTTTTCGGAGTAATGCTGGATTGATGAACCTGACAAGGTGTAGACCACACTAACCAGTGTTTTTTTTCGAATGTACTAGGTTTGACAGAAAAGTAATAGCACAAATTTTTTTCTTACACCTATTTTACTGTATTTTTATAAGTTAATATTATCCCTTTCAAAGCAGTTTTCTTGAGCAGCGACAAGGGCATTGCCTAAAAAAAATCCACATAGAACTCCTATTTTCCGACAACTCATTATTTTCAATGTTAATCAACAGTCTAACCTCAAAAGAGACCTCGCTGTTTATACGTTTTTAACAGTTGTTGAGGTTAAGGACCTCCTTGAGTGAGGTTAGTTTTCCACGGACTGCCAAAAATGTATGCCTCCAAAAACTTGTACTTTTGGTAAGGAATATTCCACATAAGCTAGTTACAACTTTTCGTAAGTCAAGCATACCACAAAGTTTGATGGCGCAACGTTGCTGCAAATTTCGCTATTTCCAGTTTTCGTAACGCATCACAAAAACCCAACTTCAAAGGAAGTTGAAACTGTACCAAACATCTAGGAATGACTTACATATAAGCTACAGTAAATTTACTGTGGATTTGGCTTACCCCAAAGACGACAATTTTTCTTATTACCAAACCCATTCAGGATAATTTGGAAAAATTGTTTAATAGCAAACAGCAAACTATACTGCGTTAAGGTCTTAAAAAAAGTTTGACAGATAACAGATGATTTGACAGCTAACACTATAAGAAATTTTGCCAAACTAATATAATAAAAATTTCCCATTCACAAATTAATATTTTCCTTTAAACGCTATATTCTCACGGGAAAAATAATCATCATGTAGCGCCGTTTTATTGAAACCACATATGTTGTAAATTAAAATCTTCAAATTCAGACCAAAAAAGTCAACCTTGACAGATAACAGCTGATTTGACAGGTAACACTGTAATAAGTGTTGCCAAACTAATATAATAAAAATTTTCGATTCACAAATTGATAATTGCCTTTGAGCGCTATATTCTCACGGAAAAAATAGTTATCATATGGCGGCGTTTTTTTAAAACCACATATGGTTCAGATTTAAATCTTTAAGTTCAGCTCAACAAAAAATCGGTTTTCATATGACCATAACATTCAGAATTGACGGTAACGGTCTCTCTTTCTTCATTTTCAAGGAAATTACATCTTCAGATCAAAATTGACAGTATACATTGTCTTTTCCATAGTCAATAGTGAGTTTCAAGAGCGGCTATTTTACTAATTGAAGTATCTACCGAACAAAGAATGAGTATCTTTTCTGAAGAAAATTTTGAGTTCTATTGCGCAAAACGTGACTAGGGCAGAATAACTACTTTTCGTAAAAAGTTTTTATAATTGTAACGCATTGTTTGGTTGTTAAACTATCCATAATATATTATGACAAGCTTTGAACTAATCAAAGGATACCTTGAATGACACATATATTTTTGACAGCTGTCAAATAACGGGGCTGTATTGTCCGAATCACAACATTACTAAACCTCTATAATATTTCAATAACAAAAGTCATCGCCTGTTTAAAAAAATAAGAAATTATTATATTTTTAATTAAATATAGAATCAACGTGTTTATTGCATACTTATTTATTTTTTATCTGTTCAAAATTAGTGCTTGAGGTATAATAATTTGATCATATGTACAGTCCTAAAAAAGACTGACTTCCACTTTGCACTGAATTATAGAGAATAAAATTAATATATTTCAAATTTGTTAACTTGTTTTCAATTTAACAGCTTTAATATAATAAATATTTTAATTAGTTCTTTATTCATAAAACAAAAAAAAATTTTTTCAAAGAATAAATTAATTTGAAAACTAAAAATATATTCTTGTTATATGACATGTTAATATTTTGATAGAGAATACATCTAGTAAAACAGGGCCTAATTAATAGTATTTCTAATACTTGTAATTAGCAGTTCCTTAGAAATATTATTTTTGATTGAATTGGAAATTGTTTTATTATTTAAAAAAAAAATTTCTTTGATCGATTTTATGTTCGAACAGAATTTGATGCTCAAAATACAATCAAATATAATATGTACAATCATTTCCTCTCGACTATTGCATGAACTTTCTTATGAATAAACTGAATTATGATTGGCCCGATAAAATACTTTTCAAATGACAGTCTTTGTACCTTTTATAGAAGATTTACCAAGCCAATTAGGGAAATGAAAAATTTATTTTCTACTGAAATTGTTTAAACACAAAAATAATATTTTGAAATAAATTTTCTCTAAAAGCATAAAACGAAATATTCAACAAAAGGAAATATACATAAATATGAGGAATTGTAATGTAAAATAACTAAAAATAATATTGCCAATGCCATGAATTGAATAAGAACTTTTCTATCAATGCAAATATTGAATTAATTAGATGATACTTGAATAGTGTATGTATATTTTGAAATAAATTTTTGCTTAATTTAACTTTGAACAGTTATTTAACTTTTATCAAATGATAAAATTCTTTGAATTGATAAAAACTCTTAGAATATTGCTAATTGGCTGGTTAATAAAAAAATATATTGTGTAACGTTTGAATTTAATTATAAAAAATAATATAGAAATAAAAAAAATAAATGTAACGTGAAATTCTTCGAGAAAATAATATACAATCAAAATAATATAGACAAAGCTAATTTGAAATTTGATATTCAACCTCTTTTCGAAATAATATCGATGTGGTAATTTATCTGAAGAGGGCGAATCTATCTACTCGTAAAATAAGAAATGTTATGTATTTTGAAAAATTTGTATTTGTTTTAAATACGAGGGTTGTATGATTAATACCTAATCCTCGGTAAGTAATGGCACTGCTATTACTAAAATAACTCATTTTTTCGTAAATCTACGCTTTCGAAAGAATCCTTTTAAATTTAAAAGTAGTTGTATTATAAAGTTTGCAATTGACAGCTATTTAAAATGAAGAACGCCACTTTGGAAAACATCGAGTAGTGATAAAATATTTGTTTTTTCATGATATAAAAGCGGAACCCTATGAAGTTTATGGTGACTCTGCACCTTCGTTATCGACCATAAAATATTGGACCGCTGAATTCAAACTTAGCCGTACAAGCATTTTTGTTGAAGAACACCTAGGTCATCCAAATGAGGTCACCGCATCAGAAATTATTAAACAAAACCAAGATTTTGTTTTAAAAGACTCTTGATTGAAAGTATATGAGATATACATCTTAAAACAACGTTTATGGAAAATCTTACATGAAATTTTGGGTATGGGAAAGATTTCGGCGAGATGGCTGCCGCGTTTGCTAACACCTTACCAAAAACATGATCGTATAAAAACTTTTATGGAGTGTTTGGATATTTAAAAGAGTAATGCAAATGAATTTTTTGCATCTATTCATAACTGTTGATAAAATATAGATTCACCACTACACATCAGAAACCAAAGTTCAGTCAAAACATTAAATTTCTACTAGCGAACGTGCACTATAGAAGACAAAAACGGTTATATCGATGTGTTAATATCTGAGATGCACATGTGTTAATCTCCATTGACTATTTTAAAAAAAGGAAAAACGACAATATTAGACCAGTTGAAGAATGAAATCAACATGAAACGACTGCATTTAGTGTAGCATCTAAAAAATACGATCTCTCCGAAATTTGGAAAAACTCCAAGAGTTGATTCGGCGAAAAGAGATTTGGCCCAAACGATGAGGTGTTTCTCTCCGAAACTCCATTCGGCGGAAAAAGATTTGGCTCAAACGATGATGTGAAAATTTAAACGGTATTTTTAAAATGAAATGTTTTTTTCTTGTCAAGGCCAGATATTAATCATACAACCCTCGCCGTTACCTTATTCTTAAAGATACCAAAATTATCACCGAATTCGAATTTGACTTTCGATCCTTGAAGATTTTGGTTTTCGATTAGAACATAATCCACAATTCAACAATATCATCGTATAGTTTATTAAATTAAGTTATCTCTTTACCAAAAGAACCATTGTGCATGTACAATCTTAAGCATATATCACACGCCTTTGACTGTATGTGTTATCCTGCACTTCTCTGGAATGTCAAAATTTATATTATTTTAAAATCACACCTTTTCCTAACCTGATTTTTAATAGCATCACTTATCACAGCTAATATTGCTTAAGATAGTATCATTGGTCAATTTCTATATAATATTCATGCCTTTGATATTCCCAAGCAATCGAAAAATGACAACAGCTAACTATCCGGAATGAGTCATTCTATATCGAACACTATCTATTATATGTCCACAAAATAAGAAGACTCACTACTTGCGAGTATATTTGGTTAAACGACTAACTTGGAACCCTGGGGAGGGACTGAAAAGGCTTGAACTTAATAGGTATTATCGACAACTACTTATACTGTAGAATAACCGATTAAAACTGGCACTAAATAAAAATCTTTAAAATTCTCCGAATTCCCAGTTCTATATTAGTAGAAAAGCTATTAATCATGGTTAAAATGTTCCGTTTGTTCGGGACTTATGCACTTCTCGTTATAAAAAATTTCATTCCCCCGAATATCTCGTTAAAAAAACTTTGCTTTGTTATACACATATTTTCTATAAATACTCATTGGAGTTTTTAACGAAATTCTACTGTTATATAACTTTGCCTAAAGTATGAAAAATTTTTTTTGCCAAATATATGAAGAAATATTATTTTTGCAAAGTACTTTAACCTAAATGGGATATTACAAAAACACTAAAAAGGATTTAAAAATAAAAATAATTCATAACAAGATGAAAAAACATACAAAAACAAATTATAATATGGTAGTTTCTTTAATTTAAATTTCTGGATTTCAATATTATTTCAAATAAAAATGGTTTAATATTTGTGTACTCCAAAAAAAGGAAATTTAAAAATAATGAAATGGTTATTCTATACATTAGAGCTGGCAGAGAGCTTTTCTCATGGGAAATTTCATCGGAAAATATGAAAAATAAAAATATAAAAGATTTTAATTCCCTAGTTGACTAGTTTATATTTTGGTTTCAAAAATCCTTTTCATTATTTTTTGAGGAAATTATTTAGTTGGGATGATGGCAAAGTCGAAACGAATATAAATATTAGATTTATTTTCATGGTGACTTTTTATGAAAATAAAATATGTAATTTACAAAGAGAATAGTCCTTTTTATTCTATTTGTTTATTGAATTTTGAGTATAATATTTTTTGATAGAAAATATGTCAAATATATTATCTGATATTAAAATATTTTTTTAAATAAAAATGGTAGAACAAAAAGTGTTGAGAGATAAAAACAATAAAAATTGTTTTTTTTTTTTGAAATTGTTAACTCGCGGTTTTCTAATTGGATGAGTTCAACCCAATGACCTATTGACCGAAACAAATCTCGTCTCACCAATTAACCTAATTTCGTGTCTCATCCGGAGCCTGTTTTCTGTTCAAGAAAATGTTCGTGGTCACCAAGTGGGTTTTTTTGTTACTTTTAAAGTTACTAATTGACTGTTCTCTAATTGAATGAGTGACCCCGCAATTTCTATATCGAATTTAAATTTTTATGGTTTATTGATTTTTATCTATGTTATATAATATCTTGTGAACTTTTCTCTTAGTGAGCGGTGATTTGAAAAACTGTAAAAAAATGCTTCGCTCTTTCGTTTCTTGCCATCATGCGTATGTGTATGTTCTCATTTTGCAAACAGACGACATTAGTTGGGATCCGATTTCTCCAATTTTCGACATCTGGTGTATATTTTTATCGATGACTTAGTAGCAAGGATTCTCTTCAACTTTGATATATTCGTATTTTGAATAAAAATATATAGAATCTTAAAATATATTTTTTATATACCATAGATATCAATTCCCTAAAGGATACCGCTAGACTTAATTATATTCAGAGACAGTTCAATTTGAGTTCCTAACAACTGAAATTAATATGTTCCAAGTCGAAGGTTTTTATTTAAAAACTTTTAAATGAAATACAATTTTACAATTTATATTTTATTGATTGATTATATGGTCTTCACGATTATGTATGGTATATGACATCGGTCAAATTATCGCCTTTAGCAGAGGCGAAAAGGTGAGCTCTTTTAAGCACATTGTGCATAAAATTTTCGCAGACTTCTGGTGTTATTTCAGCAATTTAGTTTGGAATGTTGTCTTTAAGCACCAAGGTTGTGGTTGGTTTATTAGTGCATACCTTTTCCTTTAAGTGCCCCAATACGAAGAAATCAGAGGGGTTCAAATAAGGAGATCGTGGAGCCAGTCGATATCACCACTTTTTGACATTATTCAGCCAGGAAAAATTTCTCTCAAAATTTGGATCGTAGCACGAACTGTGTGTGATGTGGCACCGTCTTGTTGGAACCACGTCTGCTATAGGCCTAATTAATCCAATTCGGGCAGAAGAGAGATTTTCAACATGTCCCGATAGCGGTCACCAGAAATTGTTACAGCATTGCATCCAACAACTTCAAAGATATATGGCCCAATTATGTTGCTGACCAAAATACGGCACCATACAGTAACTCTACGAGGGTGAAGTGCTCTTTGGTATATCAGTTGAGGGTTTTCAGTGCCCTAATAGCGGCTATTATGTTTATTAACAAAACCAGCCAAGTCGAGGTGTACATCGTTGCTCACAATGATTTTTTGGAAAAATGGTGGTGGTCTATGCCCTGTTGTGAAACTCGAGCATTGCAGTCTCGCCACCGTTCATGGTCATTTGCCTCCAGCTATTGTGTCAATTAAATTTTATGGGGGTAAAAAAATAAATCTTTTTTGAGAATTTAAAAAAAAAAAACATGATGGAGATATTTAGCAACGCTCTGCCTCACAGCATCAATCTTTTCAGGTGTACGTTTTCTTAATTGTCGCCCAGTCTTCGCTTCATCTTCCTGTATATGCATATTTTCAAAATTATTCATTATACGTCAAATGGTTGACTTGCTCGACATACCATATGATGAACGTCATTTTCTCCGCGTATTCATAATTGAACAATTGTTTAAATAAAATGTTTTAATAATCTCAATACGTTGTTGCGGCGTTAGATACTCCATAATAAATTGTTATCGAACATTCTCTGTCAAATGCCAACACACAAATGTCATCCAAACCAAAATGGCGGTTAAACAAAATCGAACTGTAACAATAATACTAGTTGGAAAAATGTTTAATAATAGACAATAATTCTAGGATCAAATATTTCTTTATTTGTTTATATATATGGGATCTGAGACAAGAGTCAGAGGCTATTCTGGCGACGTCATGTTTCGTGCTAGCCGGTCTATAGTTAGTTGGAGGGATGATAGGTCGATGATCATTAAATTTTGTTGAATATATTGGATTGTTTCAGAAAAGTAAAAAAAAAAAATTTGGACTATTGAATTGTTGGATTACTTGGATTAGGCTCAAAAAGAAATTCTAATGGGAGTGAACAAAATTCCGGCGGCGGATGACTACTACAAACTCCTTTATCGTCGAAGTAGATCTTGTTTTAATTTTGTAGTTGTAGTTGTAGTTGAAGGACTGTCATGCATATCAGTATTTTGTAATATGGCAGCATTGTTTGTTTGACAGTTGAAATTGAAACTACGAGTATTTCTTACCATATGAGATATAGAGTATTTCTTAACATAAGATCGGAATTGTGTTGTTATCATATGAGAACTAGTTAGTAAATATCATAGGAATGACATGAAGGACTGCGTTGATTATCGAAGAGGAAATCATGGGTAAATGCAGTATGCTTAATCCGGGTTCAAAGACAATTTCTTGTCCAAAATTTCGAAATACTCGTACTTGTTGAGTAGATTGGCTTTCCAATTAAATACGTTGTTACAGTATTAGATACTCTATAATAATTTGTTATTGACCACTCTGTACGTCTATTAAATGCCGATAGATAAACGTTATTCAAACCAAAATGGCGGCCAAACAAAATCGAACTAGAAAATAAAAAGTACCCGGCATCATGAACATAAATTTAAATAGAACAAATAATGTGAAGAAAGGGAAACTAATACGAACAACAAGGATTTAGATTCGTTACAAGTAAAATGCGTTATTTTTTGTTCAGTTTTTGTAAGAAGACTAGCGGTTGCTATCGTATAACGATCACCTGTTATTTGTATGATGATCAACTTTTTCTTCCGGTTCACTGATCTTGCTTTAATCTGTCTTATTTTTATTTTTGCTTATTTTTTAGAACATATCTGACGAATCTTTATTAATTGATACTATTTAATTTTGCATTAAGCATTTCCAAGATCAATAAAGTAGAAGAATTTACAACATACCATATTATTGGGGATTTGGTAAGGTAAATTTACCATACAGTATTAAATATCGAATTTCTCATATATGATGCTCTAGTTAATTAATAGTCGTATCATGATTCAGTCGCATACAAAAACTACTTTTCAAGGACCTGAAATGTATCTTGAGAAGCCTGATCAGCAGCCAATATACATTATAATGAAGCATATATACTCATTATAAAGTATCTTATTCTATTTTTCTAATTTTTATTAATCATTTCTTTAAAATCGGTATTGAGTAATTTCTCTTTGAGGTATTTCCTGAGTTGTCTGAGTTTTGATAGTTTCAATGGTCTCAGTTTTTATGTCTTTAGGTTACGTAGAGGGATTTTTAAAAATATTGAAACATAAACCAAAATGTAAAATAAATTACAACAAATCGCAATAGAAAGTCAGCATAAATGGTCTTTTTTTGGAAACTTTGTTATTAGAATATTTTTGTTGTTGCTGTAAATTATATTAATATTTTGCATCCTGAAATTCATCTACGAATACCATTCGTACAGAAGGTATATGCATCTATCTACACAGTTGCATTGTAAGTGCAAACTTATTACGATTTAACGGTCGAAGAAATATTATTTTTGAATAAAGGCAAAAGTTCTTTAATTAGGAATGAAAATGTTATCTTATCAAAATATTCGCATTGCATACTAGGTGAACCCGATATTATTTCAGTTATTAGAAACTATAACTTTTAAATTGAAACTTTCCTAAAAGATATGCTATTTTTTGTTTAATAATTTTTTTTAGTCCTAAAATATATCTCGAATACTCAAATGCTGTATACAGTGTTAGAGTACGTATCATTTTTCTAAATGATACAATTTGCATCTGCGATCCATACAAATTTACTCTTTCTTATACCATCGGTCATAATTCTAAAGTAAAAGGAAGCTTTTTAATAAAATTATATTTAAGATAACCGAAAAACTTTCTAAGTAAATTTCATATTTAGATATAAGATGTAATTTAAGAAAATGAGAAAATTCACTTAGAATTTTGTAAAAGTACTCAGAGTAAAAACAGAAAACTTGTATAAATTGTCGGGTATTCTGCATAATGAGAGTCTTCAAAAATTTGTACTATCCAGTTTACTTAGCCGAAAAATAACATAATTACCAATAAAAACAAAAGTATCACTATTTAATAGAATTCTTTGTAAAAATTTGCATTAAGATTTTTTGCCATCACCATAAATAGATATTTACCATTAAAATTATCGTTGTTATCGTTGTTATCATGACAGACATACACTATTGTCATGGTCAATTTTAATATTTCAATTTTCCATGTCCCTTTCAGACTACTTGTATTTAATATGGGAGACTATAAATAGTTATTGGACTAACTTCTTAATATTAACTTAGTTAGAAAGTGGACTGGCTTTTATCAAACTTGAGTACAAATTGCAAATTTTGTACAAGTCATAATGGAAAACTGCTTTAACAAAAATAAATGTACTATTAAGAATAAAAATTTCTTAAAACATTTCAAATATTTCCAAAATTTACTACAATAGTATTAGTTAAAATACAATGTATAAAAATTTTGAAAATGTGTACTTACTTATTAAGTTCAGTTTTTTTTTAAATTTTATAATCTAAGTGGATTGTCTAAATTCAGGTAAAAATCTTATCGAATTTTAAAATGGGTATTTTTTTAAAAATTTGTAAGAGCAAATTTATTTGCAATATCTCCATATGTAACCAGTTTATCTTTTGGTATACTACATCGAAATATAAGCAAAAAAAAACATAAGACCTAATATTGGAAATTATGTTTTGTCAATAATAGATATACTCGTACTAATAATACTTACTCTCAGTAAAATAACAAGCAGTAGTATCAGGTGTGAAAAATGTTTATTAGTTTTTTACGAATGAAATTTTCTCAATATACTATTTGTATTCATGAAATTTTTTAATAGAAATACGTGTACAATTAATGAAAAATTCCAAATTGAAATTTGTTTTTCTAATAATAAATAAATAAGGAAGTGAATTGTTAAAACAAAATATCATATACATATATAAAAAGTGCATTCAAAGAAAAAAACTAGATCATATTTTAATCAATTCTAATGAAATCATAAATATGAATGCACTGCAGGTTTTTTTTGTAAAAAAAATAAATTCCTATGAAATAGTAAAATTGAGTATTTTCAACACCACAACAAATAACATGAAAGAATATGATGAATGTTAAGAATTTACTGAATTGTGTAAATTTAATCAAAATGAAAGAGATAAATTGATGGAATTTTTTGAATAAAATTAAATAAAATTGCATTCAATTAAAAAATACCATCGAGTCGTCAATTTCATTGCATTTCCTTTTAAAAGAAAAACTATTGTCTCGGTGTATTTTTAGTCATAAATCAAGCTTTTCACCGAGTTTGGTACTCGAGCTGACTAAAAAGAATGCAATTTTTTGCATTTCTACCAATTTTAAAGTATTATCTAATACTAAAATTACTTCTATTAAATCGACAGTTCTACGTATTATCTAATATGTCTCCAATATTTGCTAGTAAACAAATTTATTTACAAATAAAAACTGGTTTATCAGGTAGAGAATAAAAGAAAACGAAAGTAAACCTATGCACGTAACATTTACTCTTTGTCGTAAGCCCTGCCCTCGCATATATCTTAATAACAATACAATACTTGAAGAAAAAAATGAAGATCATCTTAGACAGACGCTTTTATACAATACTTTACAAAAACCATTATGAACTTACGGACTAGAACTTTATGGTTCTGCCGAACCTTTCAGTTACCGTTAAGTGTAATCCCTTCATTTAAAAATACTCTGCAAATTTACCTATGCTGCCTTTTATGTTCATAATAGTCTTATACATCATGATCTTAAAATCCCTTATGTTCGTTGTGTGACTGTGTCTCATTATAAAAAAAACATTACATTCTCATCTTTCCAAATATACTAATCCCCTTGAACAAGAGCTATCCTCCTAAGTCCTTCTCTATAAAATGCCGATGATAATAACCCTCCTCTAAATAACCCTCCACGTTAATTATTTCTATTATTTAAATTTACTATTTTGTAACTGTAGATATTTTTTTTAAAATTAAAAAAAAAACCAAAGAGAAATCTCACAATCTATTTACAAATAAGAAAGAACTAAAATGAAATTCATAAAGTCATAATTTTTGAAAATAAATATTGTATAATCATTGAAAAATTGAGCAAAAATAAATAAATAATAAGAAATTGTTGGAACTTTTAAGCTTATTTGCATTATAATTTCTATATTTTCTATATTAAAGTTGATTTTTGCTATCATAAATATATATGTGCATTAGAAATCATAGAAAATTAAAAATTTTAAAAAAATTTTAATTTCTATATGAAAGATAAATTTTATGAGAAACTTTTTTCTAAGAATGTGCCCAGAAATGAGCTTATTTTGAAAATTTTATATTAGCAGCACTAAAAATGAAAATCGCACTACAAAAGCTCGTTTCTGAACTTTACTACAAATAACTTTAAAGAGAAAAGTTTCTCTTATTTGGCTTTTCGAACAATGAATGCTCCTGAAATGGGAAATGATAGGAAAAAGGTACAAAATGGAAAAAAGAGAAATAGAAGGAGAGAGAGAGAGAGAGGAAGATTTATATTTTCAATTTACACATATTTGAATACATTCGCAAGTCGCATGAATGAATGCTGGCATAAATTATTGATCGATTTTTCACAAGTTACACTACTACGAGTATGAATATGATATTTCTATATTGTTCTCTTTTGCTCAATCAAAACGTTTCCATGGTAACATTGGTTGTTTAGATGGTAGAGCTTTTATTGTCTATCCCTTTTCAATTTGATTACATTAAGTGCTTTCTTTATAGAGCACGTTTCTTAGGAGAGACAATTGAACTTCAGTATTTAAACACACACTTTGAAGATAGAAAATTATTATTTGAGGTTTTTCTCTATTCGCATAATGAGAGTTTGATTTAATTGAGATTAATCTATGTTGGAATAGCTAATGCCGTGAAAATATCAAAAGAGAATCGTAAATGGTTAACTTATGAATGGTGAATTTTTCTGCTAAGCTTTTGAGTTCAAGCACCCCAGGAAAGCACAATAAAATAAACGTGAATATTGGATCTCTTGCCGGCTCGCCTGATGATGTGATTGTATTTATCCTGCCCGGTCCATCAATGCAATCCTTCTATAAAGGATGTAAATTTAAATATTAGAAAAAAAAAAATTTTCCCTTTAAATACAAAACCTACTCTAAAGTTTTGATTTGTAATTAAAATTCGTAGAATGTACATTAAAATATAATTTTTAAACGAATTATTAGAAAAAAGTGTCTTTTCAAAAAGATTCAAATTTATTTTTCTTATTTTCCTATAGATTAACTAAAATAGTTATAAATTTAATTTAGAATTATTTATTTAAAAAATTATAAGTTCATTATTTATCAAAAATAGTTTAATACAATTATTAATAATTTGGTTTTTTAATTATTATTGCAACATATTTTCACAATATATTGAAGCATAATATTATGCGGTAATAGCGTTTTCAGACCTATCAAGAGATATGCTCCCAATCACGGTTTTCAATCTGGTTTTTCGTATCTATTCACTTTTGTATTGTTCTTCCATTAAAACCATTTTTTTATATGTTTTATTTTAAAGGATGCATGTACATATGTGCAGTCCTGACTTACAGGTTTTTGAACATTGCATCTCATCTGATTTTATATTATTTATTCTTAAGTAACTATAAAACTATACACACGTGTACAGTTCAAATGCTTTTTAAATCGATCATAAAACTTTAATGTTAAAATAATAAATATCTTGTATTTGAATTTGAAATATATGTTTTATTTAAAAAATTATTATTATTAAATTTATGTGGGTAGATATTATGTATGGGCATACGTCTTTCTAAAAGAAAACTTTAATACCAGCGGGGACTAAAGACTCTCAAATTACGGTAAAGGTTAGATTGTTTTCATTTTTTTTTTGTCTCAAAACAAACAATCAAAGTTGAAAGTTTAAATTTTATTATTCAAACTTTGATAAGCTTGTTTGCGAAATTTATTATAAAAATACATCGTTTTCGAAGCCAATAATCCAGTAAGTAGGTGGTTTGGAAAGTGCACACACAATTTAAGAAATAATAAAAAATTGTTTTTAAAAGAAAGTTTGCTTTTGTGATTCTTGTGTCATTCGGAAAAAATGAGTTAATTTAAAATAAAGATCAATATTATTCCAACAAAAAAAACCCAACTTTTGCTTTTTTTTTGGTAATTTTTGCTTTAGTTTATAAAATAAAATTTTAAAATATTTGATTTTTTTTCTTCAAATTATTAAATTATAATTATTAAGGATGTTTTTACTTTAACAATTTCTCCAATTAGTTCTATTTATTGAGTCAAAAAAATGAGAAAACAAATATAATATTGACGAAAACAAACGAAAATCCATTACAGGACGGTTGTCATCATTAGCACTCTGTTCAAAAATAGCACTCAATATTCTGTGTAGTTGTACGAGTACTTCTGATATTTTTATATATAAGCTCTCAGATTGACGTCATTGCTCAGCACTTATTTGATAGCCTGCCAGTTATAAAAGAGTATTCATGTATACAAGGACTTTGTATATGAGCACTATACTATATTAGGGGAATGGAGTTCGAAAACATGGTGGTAGAAATAATGATATCACTCATGTACATGTATAACCATTTGTCTATCGAACGGAAGGGAAAGTGTGATTCTTCCTTGGAGTCCACTTATGATTATATACGGACAACGACTTCGCTCATGTTTTGGCCTTCAAGTTGATTGCAGCTATTCCGTTTAGAATGCTTTTGAATTTATTATTGGTGACCAACCGCAATATCCTTGGCTACATTAATACTCTTGCCAACAATATACCCGCTATCGCCAGTAAAATCATTCCATTCATATTACCAACATCATCCTCTATACGTAAAAACGATGACGTTTCTTGAATATAGCGATTAGTGTCGACGATAGCTTCAGTTAAAATGAATACGAGGAGGATTCTGATGCTTTCACTTTAATTCAACTTTTGCAATTTTATTGTAACTAAATCGTAATTTTTATCACTTGTATAAAAATATCCTTTTATACTACAAACGAAAACATTAAAGTTCAAAGTTAAAAAATAGAAATAATACGAAACATTGTGATACACAAAAAGAATCATTTGCCTGCTGTTGTTTTGATTTTTTTTTAAAGGAATTAAATTATTGAAGATGTTCACGGTTCGAATGGGAGATAAAAGTTTGATTTAACCAAAATACTTATAAGTATGTGTATATCTACATAAATTTTGTGGACACCTTCAAAAACACGCGTATTGTCGGTCGTTTGGAAAATTAATACTGTATAAAATCCATTAAAAAAAAAGAAGTTTAACATCAGACATGCTGTCTTAAAATTTAATCGAGTTTCGGAAGCAGCCATAGCTTGAATATATAAGCGTGTAGTTGTGTCATTGTCCGAATATCGTATTCAAAATGGGCTAAAATTGATCGCATCTACCCGACAGAAATTACTAACCCAAACACCGCATGTCTACACTCTAACAACACATCCTAGACCCTTCGAATGTCTCTCTGATAATATCCAAGGATTTTTCAACCAAAACAACAACTCACAATCCTGTAATTATCCAATTTAATGGTCCACTGGAGATTTTTAATGTATACCACCTCTGCTGTATCCTGTTGAAATTTTCCGTATCTATGCGTATTCAATTATTTTTGTATTTATTCCTAACGAATGCGTATGCTTGCACAACAAACAGTCTTTAGAATTTCTCTTTAATGATTTCAAATTTGATTTTATTTCAGGTAATAAATACGATCTAGTCCTGTGTGGTGGTGTATTTGTTCTTGTACTCTAAAAGACGGCACTAAGCAACAAGTATGTTTTATTTTTAATTAGCTTTATAACGATGAGTATTTTCTATAAATATATTTTTATATTTAATTGAAGTATTTTCTTTTGCTTAATTTCTATATGAACGTGGGCTTAAATTCCAACTGTTTTAGAAAAAATGACTAGCACATAGTGTATGTAATTTAGAATTGAAAATTTTATATTTAATTTGAATAAAAAAATAATTTTAAAAATCTATATGATTAGTACGGTGAGTCGAAAAGGATCGGCCAAAAATCAAATTCAAAATAATCATATATCTGGGGTCTGATTATAGAGACAATAAAGTATTTCTCAATTAATTTCGGTATTGATGATGGAATCAATTCAAATATTTCATTTACTCCCCCATGTTAATTAAGAGAATTTCGATGCCATTTCGATATTATATAGAATATAATGAATAGATGAATACCAGAGAGAGAAAAAGAAAGCCACGCATAGAAATAGTATACCATAAAAATACTATTTCCAATACAAATAATGTAGAACAAATTATATATACACGTATATATTTATATATAGAAAGTACCAAAGATATATGCTCCAATATCGTAAGAAAAGCAAACGTACAAGAACGGTGAATACTCGTATCTATCTAAGGGTGGATACAGAAGTTAGAATATTCAAGTCTGAATTTTATGGGAAAATATTTTATTAGTAGAATATTCTGAAGAAATTTTTACCTGTATTCGAATATTATCTAAATGTGCGTAGAATGTAGAATGTTAAGTATAGAAATACGAATCAATAGAGCTAAGCTAGTAAACAAGGGTTCTGTTCAGAGCCTGCAGCTATGTATGGTAGGTAGAATGGAATTCAGTGAAATTCTATGTGGAGAAGAAAGGTCGTAGAGAATATATCACTGATGATATCGATAAAAATAATAATTGCTGTTAGCATCACAGTATTTTCAATTTGTTCCTATTTAAATCCAATATGAAATTTAATTCTTCTATTTTGGGTCTTGAAGCAAAGGACCGTATTCCAGTTGACATTAGGCCTGCGTAAAGCTGCTGTAGAGGAGAAGGCACAAGGTCAAAAATAGCCTAGAAGCATTAAAACTCAGCTAGGGTATATGGAGGTAATTTATTGTTCATAAAATTCTATTGAAAATATTTCCAATACAATGACGATAATATTGGGAACGGATAGTATTCGAAATGCTGCCTGTTTTTAAAGTAGCTTTAAGAATAATAGATATTTTCATATTATAATATAATTCTTTGCTATTGTAATTATTTAGAAATTTTTTTTTCTTCTAATTTTTTTTATGTTATGTTTTTATAATTATCAATTTAAATTAAATGTTAAATAACTTTTTTAAATTTTCTTTTCGATAAAAGTACAATTATGGAATTTTTTTTTTAAATATACGAGATTTCGCAAAAAAGTAATGATACTACGAGTAACATCACTGAGAGTAGTTCCCATCCATAAACATTGTACGTTAGTACATCTTACATGTGCAGTACCTAGTTTTAGCCCTATCCGATAACTACACGTCCCTAAACAGGCTGATAGATTAAGTTGTGTTTTCGAAGTGCATTACGAATAATGGGACTGACAAATATGGAGCTACGATGCGCCCTCAAATTTCATGTTTTTGTCCAAAGAATTTTTAAAAGGCCGACAACAAGTAAAAGACCAACCTCGCGCACAGGAAATATGGAATAAGTCATGATGGCTCTTATGAGGTCAGGCGTCGGTTAACATTGAACCTGATAAATAATTCTTAAAAGAGATTTTCTACTTCGAATTGAAAATTGCAGACACTTGGATTCTCCACAACATCTCCATCAGCAAGTTTTTGTCGGGAAAACATTTTTTTTGTGGTTTACGCCAAACCCCTTAACCCTGAAGGTTATAAAATATATTAGAAAAAATAGAAAAAAAACAGTAATATTATATAATTTAACGTGACTTATCTGTCGTTAAACATAAAACGAGTCGCCTACGATCATAGGGATTGAGTTAGGCTCAATCAACGCATCAAGCTGATTACTCCAATTGTTTGTGACGAGACCTATCTAAACCTCTACTGTCATAAGCAGTGACAGCGCCCGAGATAATTACCAGTATCTCTCACCAGCGATCCGGAGATCGTACCCGCGATATGGGTATTAACCACAGCCACTACGTTGTTGCCTAAAGCGCCTCACCAATGTCGGTCACACTGTGTGTTACAACACCATGGGGCACCCCGACTCCCGTAGTAACAATTTTTGTTTTAAGAGTACCTCGGTTTGTACTCCGCTCATTGAGCTACGGTAAGGAATTTTATAAATCCCTAGACACCGCTAAGCCAGCTCAGGTACGCGAGTTCGCCAAGACCATTCAGCAAGAGACCATTCATCATCATATGGTATTCCAGATGGCCAGGCTGGCCACAGAGTCCTGTTGGCAGCCACGTACCATCTGGTGAACAACCGTCCCATTGTTCCCCCACACAGCCGCATATCTTTCATGGAAGTAACTTCTTCATAGAGAAGTTTCTTCACATGAAACCTCCTCAAGCCGCTCAATGATGCGATCCCATCGCAGGCAATTGAAGGCACTACGAAAATCTACAAACATCACACATACTAACTTACTCTCACTCTCAACAACGTACCGTCTTACACACACCCAAGCGTCTTCAGTCGATTTACTTTTCGTAAATCCATACTGAGAGCCGAATACATTGATTCAGCCGGTGTACCATCATCTCCTCGAGGACGTTGCCAATTACTGGCAGTAAGCATATCGTTCTAGAAAAAAAATCAGTTTCATTACTTATCCCAGCCATACCTCGTATGCCATTATAAAGTCTAAAAAATTACAATATTGTATATAAGGTACCTTTATAGCGCCATGACAATGAGGCCATTTTGAAGCACATGTTACGTATCAGTTAGTATTGCCAGCATATCTATTAAAACTGGTTGATAGTTCGTTCGTAAGAGGCGGAGAAGCAAATTAGAAGTGGTTCAATTTTATGGAGCATAGAAGATTATTTTAGAAATAAGGAATTGTTGAATCTAGGTTCTCAACAATTGAAGATGTTCTATTCAAAAAAAAATAGGATACATTAATTTTTTATTAAAGTTGAAGACCACAGAAATGGCATAAAGGACATACTTGGCAATATGTTGTTACTTTTTTTTCCTATTTTAACTTTTATTAATAATTATCATTCGCGATAATAAAACTTCAAAGAACAATGACAAAATATCATAAATTTCTTGGGGAATTATTATATTCATTTTCATAAATTTCTTTAATATTAACATGAACTTAGGAAGTTTAATGGATTTAGGAAATTTAACCTCTTCTAATGCGTACGCTGAAAATCAACATCCATCAAGTAATAGCCAAACTAGGGCTCGAAAAAGTCTTAAAAGTGTGTTACGAACAAATTACAATGTGTTGTTAGGCTAGATTTATGTGTTAAGCTTGATAAATCCCCGCAAGTTTGGCTTATGAAAATTTCAAATAAAAATTTTTCGTAATTTGGGGAACATTCCCTATCAAGAACACAAGTTTTTTCTAACTAGTGATGCAATAAATATTTGTAAAACAACCCTTCCCATTTGTCGTCTTAGTGCAAGAATATGCTCAAAATTTCGTATAGGTTTTAAGGTACTCTTATGTCTATTATTAAATTTTTATGTTTTTTTTTCTTTATATTTAGTTAAATTATTAAAAAAAAAACATAAAAAACTGAAAGTTTACGGCAGAATCTTAAGATTTTCATAGATAAATTTTTATTATACTTTTAAAGATATTTATTTAATTCAATCGAAATTCATATGACATTTTTCATTTAAATTATAATTTAAATATTCAGATAAAGAAATTTTATATTATCGTAAATTATATATTTAAAAATTAATATTTTGTAAAATTTTTTTTTGGTTATCCTTTAATTACTTATCCAAAGATCATAGCTAAGGAACATTTCATATTTCTATATGAGCCATTTTAACAAAATCTCCAGTAATTATTAAAAATTCCAGTAAATAAAATAAATAAAATATTAGAGAATAAATAAATATATTTAATTAATTGTAAGTACATACATCCTTCAATACACACACATAAAAACAGAGCAATAAGTTAATTATATTTTTTAATAAAATTTTACTAAACTCCTAGTGTTATTCTTCAAGTACAAGCAAATAATTGAAGATTAATTTTCAACAAAAAAAAAGTACATAATTATTCAAAGCTTTTAAATATGTTTTCTATTACATTTTTATAGAGAGCATTTAATTACTAAACTCCTAAAAAAAAAAACGGAAAAAATTGGCCGTATTTAGATAATCGTTTATTTAATAATATGATAAAAATAAAATTTCCTGAGCTTTGGCCGGGAATTAATTAAGAAGCTTTTTACCAACTTGGCAGCACTCTTTTACTGAAAGTTTACAATCTAATTTTACTATTGAAAAGGCGTAAAATTATTATTCTGAGAACGAAAGAGAATTATTATTGTGAGAGAAGAGGCTGCGTTTGACTGTCAGTTTTGTTTGGAAAAGCTCACTAGCCGGTCTGCAATTGAATGTGTGTCAGTGCCAGAGTACTTACTCACTTCAATGCATGAAAATGTGAATAAAATTCATTCGAATGTGTTCGAATATCATATTCAGCAAGTTAGGTTTGTTTTTTCCTCTTAGATAATTTATAAAATGCAAAAGCATTTCTTCTTTTTGTCTGTGCGATTTTTTGGTCACTTCGAAATTGAAAATGTACCGGTTATTGTTATTCTCGTACTGAAGTATCTATACTGACAATGCCTACGTACCTAATAACAGTAATTTGCCCAGGTAACATATATTATCTATTATAGTATGATTATTTCACGTTTCTCTTCCGCAAAAATTGATTGGGAATTTTTTATATTTAAATTATGAGCCTACACAAATTACTAGACTCATAATATGGTATACACTCTAAGTCATATTCTACTTTGATTAATTTGAGTTGTACACAATATATAATATCATATAAAATTGCTATTAGAATTTATATATTGATGAGATTTTCTTTTAAAAGATTTTTATTAATTTTACCTGAAGATAATTTAATTAAAAAACTAGATATTGGGGATATTTGCAAAGTTCTAAAATATGATTAAAAAAAGTTAGTTTGGAAGAGAGACAGAGAGAGAAAGGGAAACAAATTTGTATTTGGCCCGGAATTCAATTTGAAATCTTCGACGGTTAAGAGAAAACAGAAAAAAAAATGAAGAAATTTTGGGCTCTTGAAGAAGTGGCTGGTATGTACCTGGTATTCCGCGGCAATCGTTATCAGCGATAAGATATTCAGCAGTATGGGTAGGCTGTTTGGAAATTTCATAGCATAGAATGTGTGTGCATATGCATATTCCGACTGGGGAGCATATGCCAACTGGCTTTATGTGTGTGCGTTAGCGGCGGAGAAGCAGGGGATGGTCAGACTTCTGAATAATGTGCTTTGGGTAAAACGATGTGTACTCGTATGCCGGACTATCTCGTAACTCGTTGCGCAGAGAAGATAACATTTTGGAATGTGTTCTGTGCTAAGGTGCGCGCATATGGTTTGTACGCGTATGAGCAGCATTCCCCACTCGAATGCATGTATTGGAGAAGTTGGCTCGTACGTAATGTAGAATCGCTGAAGAGGGTGGTGACAGCGATGGTAGTAGCTATGGCTATGACTACATAGCGACTAAGTTTCGGATTCGGATGATTCTTTGGACAGACAAATTTGAATGTGTGCTAATTAGTGAGCGCACGGCGATCGGTGAGCACCGATGACAGCCAGTCTGTGACGGAAAGTTTCCACTTCGATTCGATTTTTTCTCTTCGACACTATCAAATAAAAATAGTTCTTAAAAATAGAAATAACCCATCGGTGATAGTAGGACTTATTTGTCATGGCTTGATAGTGTAACTATCTACTATCCAAATTCCTTTGACGATATAGTCCCGATTTGAATTCGTTTCGATAATACCATATTACCGATAATGTAGGTTATTTACAATCATAATAAACTAGTAATAATAATAATAATAATAATAATGTGAATACAGAATAATAATAATAATAATAATAATAATAATAATAAAAAGCGACCGTTTAGAGTTTATTAGTTTTGTAGTGTTTTTTTCTCAAACAAAATTTTTTTTGTCTCAAATTACAATTGTATTAGTTGATTTTGGATAGATTTTGTTATCAATTAGTTATAGTTTATTTATAGAAGAGGTGTATTTAAGGTGTTCTTTTTTTTTCGATACTACGAAACAAACAAGAAAGAAATTAGCCGATATAAATGATTAGAAAAGTTTTAATACTCTATACAATATACCATAGTATGTATATTTTAATATGAGTGAAACTGGCAAGAAAATGTCAAGCAACATATATAAATGTACAATATTTATATATATGGAATGTTTGATGATGGTCCTCTGGGTGTGTGATAGTGTGCGTGTGCGTGCGTGCTTAGAATTTATTATTGGCGCTGAATAGTGAAGTGCGTGTATGCAGATGAGAACCGGGCTGACTGAATTGAATGAGAAGAATACCGTGGCCCATCGCCGTCGTCGTCAGTGCATTGAGAATAGATACATGCGAGTACATACACAAACGCAGTCGTCAGATTACACACTGCAAGCTGAAGTTATTTGAATGAAAGCTCCCCAGAACGCTCCGACCGCGCATAATATTAACGATTTTATGTTGAACTTTTCATTTTAGACTAAAGATATATGGAGTCGGTGATATGGGGCGATATTGTATGCTAGTGTGTGTGTGTGTGTGTGCGTATGCGATGGATAACGCGTTTTCCGATTGTATTTTAGTACATCTTCATTATTATGATGATGAAATTATGATATGGAAATGTGATCGCTCAAACATGTGTGCTTTTTCAATAGAACTTCTTTCTGCTCCCAAAAAAATGAGCGCCATTTCATTTATGCATATCCCTATATATCCAACGACCGAACACACATAAATCTGCCGAATCGAAACGGTTACGCATACATGTGTAAACTTTTGTGATTACCTTACAAGCTTGCACATGAATAAGCGGTTGATTTGCTGTTGGTTGATTAAAGTCTGGGAGATATTTTTACTCAGTTCCAGCTTGACCAGGCTCTGTGTAGTAAGCTTTCGCTGAAATATAACTAAAATATCGAAATATCGAAAGCTGCAAATGACCAAGAATAATAGAGTGTAAAAACACAACAAATTATATTGAATTTAATTTATAATTTTTCGAAAAATAAATACAATCAATTTGAATTTCTAAAAAAATTTTCTTTTTATTATTCTTTTTTTGCAAAATTAAATACGGTGAAAAATATTTCAAAATTTTGTTTTTCTTTTTCTTTTTAATTTCAAACTTATAATATTATTAACTTAAAAACTATGTCCAAATATATATATATATACAGTTTTATGATTTTTGTTTGCTGGTTTTAATTTAAAAATGATTATTTTCACATTAATAATAATAGGTGGTGGCGGTGGTGGTGATGATAGCTTTCGATAATTTCTATTTTTCGTGTTTGTCGTGAGATGATCTCGAATTTTACAATTAACCACAAAACGGAAACGAATTCATTTTAAATAAATCCGTTCCAATTTTATAGTCGATTAAATAAACAATTAATTAAATTCAATAAGTTAACATTGATTATAGTACAAAAAAAAAAAGATTTCGTAAAAAATTAAAATTTCGTTGCATTTACACATAGTATTAAAATTTTCTGCAATTTAATCACACTCTTTTCTCTGATAGAGTTTTACTTAATGATGAAAGTTAAAAAGTTTTTTTTTTTCATATATAAAATATTTTTAAAATTTTTTTTTTTTGAATAAGAAAAAAAGATATTTGCATTTATTTGCAATATAAAAATAATATATTAAAAAATAAAAATTATAGAGAGTGAAATATTATAAAAGTGTGTTCGATTTGTATTAAATTCCATGGAAATTAGTACAGTAAACATATCTGAGTATGTTTATCTTGAATTTAAGCAGGCGATATGAGAAATTCTCTTCTTATCACTCCTAACTTTAATCGTCATTAACTTTAATATTCGAATATTGTTATTTTTTTTTTAGTTACTTGACAAAATTAGGAATTAAATCAATAACATTATTTTTGTTTTCATAAAAAAAAATACATAATTCTAATCAGTCAACCATTGATTAATTGTATTTTTTTTAAGTTTATCAACTTTTGTATTTGTATAAAATGTTTGATATTAATTTGAGTAAAGATTGAACGTTTTTGCTAGTGAATAGAAGTTGATAAAATACAAAAAATACCATATATTTATTAAACTAGAAATAATTAAAAATTAAATAGTAATAATTTAATTATAAAATAAAACATTTTTCAAAATATCATTTTATTTTGATTGAATTGCTATTTGATATGGAAGTGTGCTAAGACTTCATATAAATGCAATATTTTTTTAAAAATATTTTTAAGCAGTATATAATAAAAAAATTGTTTATTTATTCACAATTGAGTAATGGTATTATTTTATGTTGAATTAAAAAAAATAGGAAAACGTGATAATTTTTTAAATCAAATTTTTTGGCCTAAAAGCTGTGAGATAGTTTAAAACAAAATCGAACGAAAAAAAAAATTCTATCAGACATCGTCTATTTATGAACGAATTTAATAAGTATTAAAATATATAAAGGAGAAAATTCACAAAATATATAACTGTTCGAAAGTAAAATAAAATAACGAATTAAAAGAAAATCATTTTTTATAAGTTTTTATTAAAATCAATCAGAATTCGTGCGGTAAATTGATAAGAAACCGATTTACCTATTTTGGATATATTTAATAAATTTATGTAGAATAAGAGGGTAAATTTTTCATAATATCATGCAGCACAACGTAAATATACTTGAAAAATTGTGCGAAACAAAATTTTTCCTCAAAAGAATTTGATAGAAGCTTTCTCAGCCTTGCCATACTATATACAAAATATCTTGCCTGATGGATGCACTTGTTTTCTCTTCTGCCCGGGCCAATAGTTAGTTGCCTGGGTATTTGACTATAGTTGTGTTATTTGTGTAGCTACATACAAATTGAGTTGCATTCGATTAGGAGTTTGTGTAAATATGATGTATATTGTTGGTGTGTAGAGTAGCCTGTGCTAGCCTTGCTCGAGTTCAAAAGCTCCTCCTTAGCGGAAGAGGTGCACATTTACTAAACGATGCCTCCTCTTTGTTGTTCTATACTAACTGTATGGGGCTCGCGTATCGAGGGTAATAAACCTTGGACAGTGGGATAGGTCAGTGCCCACGTTGTTGCTGCGGCAAATACTATTTCTTGAAGGCAAAAGCATCTACAATACAATGGTGGTAAAAATTCTCAGACCATATATGCGAAAATGATCAAGTCTGAAAAGATGGTATACTATGGCATGTTATATTTGACGGCGCCCCGTCTTCGCACTTTCTTTTGCCGTACGTCTTTTCGCATTCCGATGTGAATTTCGCTTTCGATTAATTTAAATACACTGCCAATTCTCTTTTTTCTTACCTCCTTCCACAATTACATATCCAGCAAGTATCATCCAAACTGGGTACAGCTAAAAACATTCGTGTACTAATAAAAAAAAAAAACGAATGACCGAGATACTAATTGTAATTGAAGAACATTTCACGCGTAATATACCTGTTCATGACGACGGTTAATGTCGATTAAATCTCAGCACATATGAGATGACTCTTCCATGACGGTTTTAGATATTTACTTGAGTAAATATCTCCATAAGTAAATATGATTTGTTTTCTTTCCAAATATAGTCAATCTTTTTCTACAATGTGCTTAAATTTCTCAAAATTGAATCTTTATCTGAATGGAATATACTAGTCTCAGTTGCTTTTCATTTATCTTGAACTTGATGAGATTTTATGGTTTATTATGTTACGAATTTTTCACACGATAACGATAAGAATAATTAAATAAACTTAATGTCAAAGCTAATATTAAAAAAAAATAAAAAGATATAGCAAAATAAATAAATAATGGAATTATTGATAAAGAAAAGATAATATTTTTTATTACTATTATTTAGAGCATAAATTACATTAAATTTTAAATTATTTAATCGAAATTCGTCAGTTTTTTTTAAAAAATATTTTCATATTCTAACCGGAAATAAGGCGATTAGAAAATGGTGCGCCTAACCAATTTGAAGAGTTTAATATACAAAAAAAAAGTCCTTTTAGGTGTAGTCGTCGATTTTTTTTTCTTTTTTGCAAAATATAATCTTAGTAAAACCTTTCAGCATATCAGAAAGCAATTCAACAATATCAATTCGAATTTCTGTTATAAATAGTAAAATGATTGATTTATGTTGGTATCAACGTTTGTTTTTCTAATTGTAGAAGTCCTACTATTGGTGCTACCTAAAAAAAAAAGTACATTACAGTGCTCAAAATAAAAAATAATTTTTACAACTTATATATGTATTTACATATAATAAAGTTATTAGAGTTATTATATAACAGTCCATACTTTTTATGTATCATTATAAAAAAATTCGAATAAAGTTTTTATTCGGTGCAATATTAACACACCCTTTACGTTTTCGTACAAAATGTTTGAGGTAAAAATGTTTAATAAAAATAAAAGAACCACCTATAATTAAATAGATCAATTGAGAAAAAAATTTTGTGGATTTCTATTAGTTTTAAATGTAATTGCTAAAGTGTGATTATTTAAAAGTGTCATAAAATTGTGCAAAATAAATAAATAAATTAACGAAAAAGTCATCTAAAAATATTAATGGCTTTTTGTGTACATGTATCTCTAGTCTACCATTTCATTATTTAATAATAGAAATTATAGCAATAATAAAAGCAAAAATCAATCTATATATAAAATTAATAAAGTTTATCAGTTATCCGCCCGTCAAGAGAAGTAATACACATAGTAAAAAAAATGTTATCTATCGATTTAGATAATCAATTACAAAAAAAAAAAATTATTTTTTGTGTACTGTGGAAGTGAAGAAAAATTCATACTCAACATAATATATCGTCTTAATATTAGTTAAAAATGTAATTTTAATAATTAGGAATGTAATTTTTTCCTAAATCGACGTCTTCAATAAATTCAAATTTGCTGACTTATATTTCTATATAATATATAGAAACGCACATTTGCACAAATATAAATAAATGGATAAATCGAACAAAAACGGCAGTATTCAAAGTAGAAGGTTTACAAATAGTAAAGCCTATAATGCAAGTAGTTAATTAGAAACAAAAATTTTAATGTCCGAATTGTGATTGGTTGGAAGTGATATTACCACCGCAGCAATTCGAAACGGTTGGTTTTAAAAAAGAAATTTTTGAAATTCGTGCGCAGAAGAGTGAATAGGGAATTTTTAAAGAGAGTGCACATAGCCGCTAATAGCCGGTGACCGTAGGTTAATCGTGCACAAAGAATTCACAATCACGGTGGCCACGTCGAAAGGTAAACGGGAAGCCCAAGAAGGTGGCGGCGGTGGTGGTGGCGGTGGTATCGGTTCCGGTTTCTGTGCTGGTGAAGCTGGAGGTTCGGTTGATTCGTCGGTAGCTCTTGCTGGAGCCAGTGAAACGGGTAACAATGACGGCGGTGGCCGAGGTAGCAGTAGAAGCGTTGGTCGTAGTAGAAAAGCCAGCGGTGAGGGTGGCGGCGGATACAGCCTCTGCCATCGCTTCACCACGCATTCTCGAACCACCAGCGATATACATCAATCCACAAGTGGTACTGCTGAAACAGTCGCGACTAGTTCAGGAATAATAATTAGCTCCCGCCAAGGGTCCGTCGATGGAGCCATGCAACGATGTGGCCTTTGCTCACTCTTATCCCGTCTACTCCGACGTGCTATGTGTGTCGGCTCTAGACGCGGCAGTGGCGAATCATACTATCAGGAATTGGCTGAAACAGCTGTAAGTAAAAGCGAGTGTTTAATTGATCTCTATCAATCCTTAAAAACCTAGAATATAAGTACCATTTTTTCTTACACATTTAATCAAAATGTTGGGCAAAGTTTTTTTTAAAAAAAAATTTAATAGTAATTTGAGTAGTAAATTATAATTTTGGTTATGTCTAATATGTTCAAAGAATCCTTATTTTCTAATTATCTACAAGACAATTTTTTTTATACGTTGTTACAATATATATTTTTTATTCAAAAGTAAGCGCACTAAAATTATTTAAATTTGTAGGATCCGAAAACTATGGTATCATTCTAATTTTATATGAAAATATTTCTTAAACAGAAAGTCTGAATTTATGTGCTGAAAAATTTAAAAATACGCGTATTTTAAAGTTAGTTCAATTTGTTGGTGTCAGAAACCAATCTAATTTTATATAAAAATATTTCTTAAATATACATTGTTCAGTTGCTTTAATTTCAAGGTCCTTGCGGTTACTGACCCAAATTTATATGCCAAAAGTTCGCCAGTTTGAATAATTTCAATTTGTAGGTCTCAGAGACCAATCCAATTTAATATGAAATGGTATCTTGAATATACAGCCTGTAGTGGTATCAATTTGTAGGTGCTCCTGTTTACTGACCTAAATTTATGACAAAAATATTCCAAAAATATGCGTGGTTTGAAAATAATTAAATGCATAGGTCTCAGATACAATAGATCATTTTTTATGTGTAAAGACATTTTGAGTAGACCGTATGTAGTAGCTTCAATTCAAAGATCGCAAAAGTTTAGAGGTCTTTCCGGTTTTGGAAGTTCTTCTTGCTATTTACATCGCAAACGTTTTGTTGATCCTTCTGCATATTTACCTCAATTAAAGTTTAAACAAATTATTTATTATCCGTTTCCGTAATGTCTTAAAAATAAATTTTTATTTATAAAATTTTATTAATCTAACTAGCGGCGATAACCTGTCAAAAATGACGGTGCCAAATGCTTTGATGTCGGTCACGATTCATCCGCAACTTGCACTCTTCATCCATTCTCTTGAAAATAGAATAAAAATTATTTCAATTCAATTTAATTACAATTTACAATTTAATTCCAAATAATTTTTTAAAAAAATGTTGAAATCATATTTACTTTTAGAGACAAAATCTGTATAAACTCTTGCACTGAAAACGCACTGTAACGATAATCAAATGTTCCAAATTATATATTTATGTTCAAATTATTTCAATTACTAATCAATAGTAAACTAAAATGATGAGAGGAAAAGTTTCTGTATAAACTGTTGCACTGAAAACGCACTGTTAACTATTTAACTCACTTAACAAACAAATGAATTCAAATAATCTCAAATATGTATATTTACTCTTTCGGTACGTATCTACCGAAATTTACCGTTTAACAGATTATTTTAAACAAATCGCTTTCCAATACGTCGGCAATTATATTTTAATAATAGAAATTCACTGTTTAATATGTGTTTTTTTAAAAGTTTACTGACAGCGCCATCTAAAAAGTTTACTGACAGCGCCATCTATTAGTTAGCTCTCTAGTTCGCTAAACAGCAACATTAGTTACAATACGTAGGCTACTATATATATTTCTGGCCTAGGCAACACTAAGTGTTGCCAGGTGCGATCTGACATTTCCATTGGAAAGTTTGACATTTTTTAGCATAAACGTACTCAGAACGTTTTGACGTACGACTATCATTTGTGTTGTTTACAGTGACTTGAAAAAATCAATTTGGCAAAAAAATGGAATTAACTCGTGAACATTTTCGTGCGATCATTTTTCACAACTTTCGACGTGGATTATCACGACAAGAGTGCATCGATGAACTTAAATCTTTGTATGGCTATGAAGCACCATCCTATAGCACTGTGAAAAACTGGTACAACGAATTCAATCGTGGCCGACGCTCGCTCAAAGACGAATTCCGTGAAGGTCGTCCAAAAACAGCCGTTGTTCCAGAAAACATCGATGCCGTACGTGAACTGATAATGCAAGACCGTCATGTGACATACCGTGAGATAGAGGCATGCCTAGGCATTTCTCCCACCAGCATACATTCGATATTGCATGAACACCTGGCCGTAAAAAAGGTTTGTTCTCGTTGGATCCCGCACAATTTGACAATCGCTCAAAAAAAGGCTCGTGTGGATTGGTGTAAAGAAATGCTGAAAAAATACGATCGCGGTGCTTCAAAAGACGTTTATAAGATCGTCACAGGTGACGAATCATGGATCTATGCGTATGAGCCCGAAACAAAACAGCAATCGACCGTGTGGGTCTTCCAAGACGAGTCAAATCCAACGAAAGTTGTTCGTGGAAGAAGCACTTCGAAGCAAATGGTCGCTTGTTTCTTTGGCAAAACTGGTCATGTGGCGACTGTTCCGCTTGTGCAACGTAGGACGGTCAATTCTGAGTGGTACACCACCATTTGTTTGCCTGAAGTCTTCGGAGAAATTCGAAAAACGAACAAGAGAAGTCGAATCATTGTGCACCATGACAATGCGAGCTCTCACACATCGGCTCAAACCAGCGCCTTTTTGACCGGACAAAACGTCGAATTGATGGGTCATCCTCCGTACAGCCCTGACTTGGCACCCAATGACTTCTTTTTATTCCCACACATCAAGAAAAAAATGCGTGGTCAACGATTTTCGTCGCCAGAAGATGCTGTTGAAGCATTCAAAAACCATGTTTTGGAGGTGTCTCAATCGGAGTGGAAAAAGTGCTTCGAAAATTGGTTTGAGCGCATGCAAAAGTGTATAAATCTTGATGGAGAATATTTTGAAAAACAATAAAACCTTTTTCGTTGATAAATATTCGCATTTTCATTATTAGGCCAGAAATATATATAGTAGCCCACGTACAAATAAAACATTCCAGATAAACAGTTAGCGGCAGACACACATATATATATAGATGATAAATTTTTATAAAACGTAGATTTTTATTGTATTTTTGATCAATCAATTTTTCAGAACGATTATTATTGATTTGGGAATCTACACATAGAACATAACGGCAACACGTTTGCTGAATGTCAAATCATATCAAATAAACCAAATTCGATAAGAGAGAGCGAACCTTCTTATTATTTATTTTTTTAAAAATATTAAACATCTTTTAAGCAATAAATTTATCATTCTTATTTTATAGCATGTTCAATTGTAAATGTTAAAATTAAACGCAAAAAAAATAAAAATATTTTTACATTTATTCTATTGGAATTGGCGCAAAGATAATTTTTTTTTGTATAGACCACATCTTTTTGATAAAGAAAATATGTTATAAATGTTTTTTTTCTGAACATTTTAGATATTGTAGCTGTTCTTGTGTTTTGTTATCGATAATTTTTATTATTAATTACCTTCAGTAATGATGTTAACAGAATAATTGATTTGAAAATATTTACTTGGATTAGTTTAAAAATAATTTTTTTTAAGCCCATTATAAAATTACATATAATGTTTTCAATATTCAATTAAAAAGAATTAAAATACATTAAGGTATGGAAAATAATGTTTTACGCTCTAAAAACTAATTTATTTCTATCGTACAACTAATGAACATTTATTTCTATACATACTATGGGTATAAAAAAATATAAATTTTTATCGCATTCGTTTTTTTTTTGTATTAATACACAAACGTATATGTTTAAAAAATTGATTACTATTTGATTGAAGTATAACACACTACAATAGATATTATGGTATGTACAATATATGTAAAAAAAAGGTTTAAAATCTATGAAATTGTGATTATCTTGATTTTTATCAAAAAATTACTGGCACAATAAAAATATTTATCAATTAAAGAAATAAGTGAGTATGTACTCGTACTTAGATGGTATTAATAGAATTGATGATTTTTCAATTACTAATAACTATTGAAATTATGTAAAAAATAGATTTTATGGCAAAGATAAAATTATTACAAGAGCAAAATAATGAAGTGTGATTAGGTACTCATCGGTGCTACTCTATCGAAAATGATATTTTAACGTTTTTGGAGATGTATTGGCAAAGTTTCCTTTGAACATCAAAGGATAAAGGGTTATCAGCAAGTGAAATTTAATAAAATATATAAAAAAGTTCATATTTGGATAATACTTTTATTTTGTTATATTATGTATAAAATATAACATCACATAAATGTTTGCTAGCAAATTTCTTGCAGGAGTAGAATTTTTAGACATAATTTTTCATAACTTTTTTGCACATTTCATACTGTCACATTTGAGACCATTACTTGATGGATGTGGGTTTTTAAATGCTTTAGAATTTAACAAGAATTTGTTTGCGTAAATAAGTGCGTCAAAGCGTATGATCTTGGGGGCCAATAGCCATCACAAAATCTCAAAATGGCATGCTCTGGAAATTTGTTAAGCAACAAAACTATTCGAAAGTAATTTGTAAAGCAAATTTGTTAAGCAACAAAAACTATGCTGAAAGCAATTTCGTTTTTTTTTTTATAAAAATTTATTCAATTAAATATTGTCCAGTCTGATCCAATACCCTTTGCCATCTTCCTGGCAGTAGCATGATTCCACGCTCATAAAATTTTTGTTCTTTGCTGGCAAAAAACTGATTTAAGTGATTTTTAACCTTCTCATTTGAATTAAACGTTTCACCATCTAAAAAATTTTGTAGACACAGGAACAAATGATAATCGGAAGGTGCTAGGTCTGAAGAGTATGGTGGGTGTGGCAGTATATCCCATCCAAGCTCTAAAAGCTTTTGCCGAGTGGTCAAACTTGTATGTGGTTTCGCATTATTCTGCTGGAACACTAAGCCTTTCCTATTGACCAATTCTGGCCTTTTTTCTTTAAGTGAATCATTTAATTTGTTCAACTGATGATAGTACACTTCAGAATTGATTGTTGTGTTGCTCGGTAGAAGCTCAAAATAAACGATACCTTCGAAATCCCACCAAACAGATAGCATAACCTTTTTAAATGAATATTGGCTTCCGAAGTGCTTTGATGCCTACTCCAGGTAACGTTTCAAAAATGGATCATTTTCTTGGCGTTTGAGAAGCAAATCACAAACGTCAATGCGACGGCACAAATTTTTTTCCGTAAGAAGATGGGGAACCCATATGTCGAGCTTTGAGATTAAACCTAGCCGTTTCAAATTATCATGAACAATCGAATTCATTAAATTTAATCTCTCAGCGATCTTACGAGTTGTTATTCACCGGTTTGCATCAATTAATTCCTTTCTTCATCAACTTCAACTGGCCTTCCAGAACGTGATGAATCTTCGACATCAAAATTGCCGGATCAAAATTTTGCAAACCAGTTCTGGCACTGGCGCTCACTTAAAACATTTTCTCCATATACATCGGATAATTTTTTTATTGTTTGAACAGCATTTTTATCTTTTCTATAGTAAAAAAAGTAAAATATGCCGAAAAAGCTGTTTTTCATTTTCCATATTTAAAAGGGTATCAACCAAAAACTACTGTGCAGAATCAGTCGAAGCTGTCAAAATACATATGATTATGTGGCTTAAGTGTAGATTGTGAAAAAATACAATTAAGTCCTCTGTTGGGAACAAACGAAATTACTTTCCGAACCAATCGTTAAAATATGTTATGTTGTATGGCTTGTTGTTTCGTTTTGTTGAAAACACATATTTTTGAAATCAAAACCTTTAAGTTAAGGATGAAAAAAGTTGGAAATAGCGCTTAAAGTTGACAGTAACTTTTTTAATTTCTACACATTATTTAATAACTAAAAAATTCACATTGTAAAATGGAAAATTTTCTGCTAAGCATATATTATCTTGAATAATGTTTTTGGTTCAATAGCTTCTAAATGGCAGGACTATATTTTGCATATTACACAATGGATAAATCTATCTTTATCGAGAGAGATTTTCATAAAATAGCAATAAAATAATATATTTTAAAAAAATAATTAGGCTAGGATCAATCCATTGACTCTTTACTACAAATCTATCTAAAAATAGTAAATTTATTTGTAATAAGATCAAGTTTGTAGACGGAATTTCATTAAGAGTATGCTATGCGCCTAGAAGAAGTTCGGTTCATACCGTGTCTACACATATTACGAGTACTATTTCTACGAATAATTATTGTGTAATATTCTTGTATAAAGTTCTAATTGTAATTTGAAAGACATTCAATTGCCAAGAAATATTTTTATTGAACTGTTTTCGTTGGTGTATTTTTTCTGTACGATATGTTGAATTAATTAATTATGTTTGTTTGTATGTCAAGTTTGGTTTTTTTCACTTTAGTCTGACGTATAATTATTACGCAATTATATTGTGCTAGTAAGTTTTTATATCATCTATTCGGAAATGATATTCAATAATTAGAAGGGAAGACGTCTCTTTAATGTTGGGCCCCCCAGAAATGCCTCCTTGGCAAATAGACATACTGATAATCTGTCAGAATCTGAAAATGTAACCAGACAGACAGACATTAGGTCTGGTCTTGCTTAAATGGGATTATTGCATTTTTCCTGTCCCAGTTCAGTCAGTTAATTTTGATTCTGCCATCATCGATGTCCAGACGAGCGCGTTGTCTTTTCAATTGACCACCTTAGTACACGGTTGCGTTACGAATTAGACAAATCATCCATCAGCAGCTATATTCGGTTGATCTCGGCTGATATTAAATAAATAAATTTTCATTTGATGTTCTTCAAAAAATTGTCGGTCCAAATAAAATATGACTACAAATGTGCTTTTGTATTAAGACTACTCTCGTTATTCAATTGGAGTTCCTTTCATTTCTAGAAAAAGAAAAATGCCCAAAATTCGTTATTTTTCATAAAGATTTCAATTTTAATAAAGTCAAAAATTTCGAAAACAAGAAACTATACTTCTGATAAAAGTGCCTTAAAAATTTACTACAAAATAAAACAAAATCGTAGAGTACAAATGCTAACTGGCTATATTATTTTTAAAGCAATAGGAAAGGATGTACTAGTACTTATCTGGGGAAAAAAAAGAATCTTACAAATTTATTAGTCTCTGTAACTGCATTTATAATTTAACGTAATAAAAAATTGAGTACGTCTGCCAATTTAGACGTATGTAGTTAATTTTAAGACCTTGGAGACTATCAACTTAATTTTTTATGATGAAAAAATATCTTGACTATACAGTCTGTAGTGATTCGAATTTGGAGGTTCTCGTACCTATTGACCTAAATTTTTAACTAAAAGAATTCAAAAGTTAGCGTGTTTTGAAGCTATTTAAATTTGTAGGTCTCAGATGCCTTCAACATAATTTCATGTAGAAAGATATCTTGGATGCACAGTCTGTATTGGGCTTCAATTTGAAAGGCACTCGTGGCTACTGACCTATATTTATGTACTTTAAAAACTCAAAAATACGCTATTTAAATTTGTAGGCCTCTGAGAACATCCATCTAATTTTGTGTGCAAAGATATCTTGAGTGCATACACATATAGTCTGTCATATTTAAATTTGGGGTCTTTGTTGCTACTGAACTAAAAAAATATACAATTTAGCACATACACATAATGTTGTTGCTACTGAACTAAATTTGAATTTATTTAAATAAATAGATCTCGAAGATCAAAAATCTAATTTTATATAAAAATATATCTTTTGTAGATGGTTGTAGTGTCCTATTTTCTACAGTATGTACACTAGAATGATAAACTCAAATCATTAACATTATTGCCAGCGTAGTTGATTTTTTTTTTCAAAGTATAAAATAAAAGTTTTCTTTACATATGAAAATGTTATTTTATTTTAACACAATAAATATTTATTTTGGAACTTTTGGTAACCGACTGCTGTGCTTTCAATGTGAAGGTCCTAATCATTATTATCCTCACAAAACATGCATATAATTTCAAAAATTATTCCTAATTAATAATCGAATTATCAAAATCAATATTTCCATGTTGGTTTTCATTTTTAAATGTCAAAAGTAATTTTTAAGCATTTCAAATATAAAAAAAAGAAAATGTACGATTTCTGACTTTTTAAGAAGGAATACACATATTTAAAGACGTAGACGTAGAACAATTTTTAAATAAACTATAAATTACATAAGTAATCCTTTTTATTTATTATCCATTCAGTATACATTTTTTAAAGTACCAAAAAAATTGATTTTTTAGAAAATATTTCTTTCAAAAAAAAAAAAATTCTTTGAAAAATTTCCCTGCCGAAAAAATAGTTTTATTATAATTTCGAAGTAAAATAACAAGACATTATTTTCGGATCACATTAAATAAGCCAACTATTATTGTATTGTAGATATACTCATACTTGTTTACATATTATTTATATTTAAATGTTTTTTATTTTTATTGAAATGTTGCATAATATGTGTACGCACCGCAACACAATAATACTCTTACTTGATGATGATAAGATGAAAAAATAGATCAAAAGCCGGTAGTAAGTGTACAGAATGATTTGTAATTTAATTGTGATTGTGCCAAACTGATTGTAATCTAAAATGAGCGTTTGTAATTTGTAAATATTGATTGTATTATTAATTGAGTTTAGCTGACTTGTCTAGAATTTGAGCAAATAAAGTGCTTAGTAAAGTTGTGCAGTCATTAAGGTGATTTTTTTATTATTTTTACTATCATTTAATTAAGTCAATTTAGAAAAAAAAAATTTTTAATAATTATCCAATGTACTAATAATGATATTTTAAAATAATTTAATTTTCGAATCTGTATTTTGGAATAATATCTTTTAAAGGAAAACAGTAAAAAAAAAACACAAAAGGATCAGATTTTGAAGCTTCCAACTTTTTGAATTATGCTATAAATTATTTTCTAACTTTGTATATTATTGTATTTAATAAGAAAAAAAAATCGAATATCCTCTTTTTAAGCGTTCTCTTGTCCTTCTTATATCATTATATTGTTGAGTGCTTTCATTTAACGAGAATACAAAAAAGCCTTTATATTATATTTTCACAATAATCATCTCAAGTAACATTTACTCGATAATTAAAAAATAAATCAATTATTCGAAAGAGGATTTTCAAATAAATTCGAAATTGTATATATTATTTCCAAATGGACAAAGATTAAATATCATATAGAATATATTGGAGCGCATACATACATTTATACAAGCCTACACGTTCACGTTGACATTGATTCTATTATTCTTTCAATGAATTTTATCCTTAAACATTTTATATTTATATATACTTGAACATCAATTTTTTTTTTCAATTTTCCTTCATCTTTTTTTTTGTTCGTATTTAAAGAAAATGTAAGAAGTAATTTATTTTTCTTGGCTTTGAATTCGATTTTCAATTGGATTTTCGAGAAAGTTCAAAGAACAAAATTTCTGTTCAGAAGAAAATTAAATTTTCTCTCTCGTCCCTAATTTTATGATTTATTGAGTTTATATGAATAAATACAAATAAAGGTATATTCTAGCTCACCTTTTTAGGTTTCATTAATTTGAGAGAAATCATTAGTTATATTTTTATATATGATTATGGTTTTATATATATTATTTATTTGACAATTTGTTATAAAAGAAATTCGATTTAAAGTGGATAGAATGTAACTAAACTCAAATGAATTTACTTGAAAGTACCAATTTCTGGATATTTATGTATGTATTAATATCCCAGTTGTGGTTTGTATATGCATGGTTGTGGTAGTGCGATTTCGTATTATTTTAATGGAAACGGTAAAAAAAACCGATTTGTTTGCGACTATGGCGAATTTTATATTGTATTTATAATAGTTTCCTTACGAAAAATGCACCGACAATGAGTTATAGGAACGATGGTAAAGGACCAAATAAGCGAATCCATTTTCATCTCACTAATAAGCACGACGGAATGAATATACGCTCTTAATGGGAGGTCAATTTTAATTGATCGATTTTCAATTGCGGAGAGTATTTCTGACATTCTCTCAGAAATGATATTATTCTGTCTGTTCCTGAAAGAAAAGTAATCTTCAAATTTCTGAATAGACATTCACCAGCAGATGTCGCTATAATCTGATTGTGTTTATGTTGTTAATTATTGTTAATTCTCTTTATTCTTCCATTGTAATTATCAAAAACCTGTATAGCTTATAGAAAAGAATAGCTGTCAAAATGTTGAAGTCATATTTACACACAGTGCAATAAAAATACTAAACTATGAACAATAGTGTTCATAGTTTAGTATTGCACACAGTGCAATAAAAATACTAAAACTATGAACAATTAGACGATATTAAAAATTCAAAAATTATCTGCAACAACAATTGTATTGTAACAAGCAAATTTACATAACATTTTAATTAACAGTCTTATGCATCATGAAGTGAGAGTAAACACCCATCGGCGTTTCTCCAACTAATGGAAGTTAGATTCCTCTAGAAAATCTCTAGGCTATTGTCTGTTAAGTCTCCGATGAGTGTTTCCGGGGAGAGCAGTACAGGACAATTCTCTTACAAGTGGATTATCATGATAGGATAAACGGGAGTGAAATTTTTGATAGCGGGAAATGCATAGGTCCTGAACAAAGAGAATATTTAGATCACGATGTATTACGTTGTTACGAACATAAAAGAGTGCATCAACAATTTTACGAAGGATCTTGGATTGGAACGTTTCGTTGAACCCCAAAGTCCAATTCCATATGTCCAAATAGATTTTATAATTGTATTCCATATTAAAAGTTTACTTTTTATTGTTAGTTTTGAGCGTTTGTCCAGTAGTCTAAGAAGTTGTAGGTAACGTTAAGTGACTTCAAGTTTTTTTTAGTCTAGTATGAGAGTTCCTTGTTAATCTCTTGTCCACGTAAAGTCGCAAATAACGTACTTTATCATACTGTGGAATCATGTTGCTATTAAGGTATAAAGGGGTAGGTTTTCCTTGACAAAATGTAAAAGAAATGTGAGCACTCTTCTGTTCATTTAACCTCACTCTCCTTTTTTTACATCAGGATTGAAGGTTATGGATATGGGATTGTAAAATTGTTGAAGGCCATGTCAACATTTGTATTGGTAGCAAGTATGGCCGTATCGTCTGCATAAGTAGCAATGATAGTATTAGGATCAGATGGGATGTCATGCGTATAAATATTATATAAAATAGGACCAATGATACTGCCTTGTGGGACTCCGGCTAGAATAGGATATATTTCCGAGGATTTTGAGTTAATTGCAACTTGGAAATGACGTTGGAAGAGATATGAATTTATGATAAGTTAGAAAACTCTTGATTTTCCGGGGGAGTCCAGGATGCAACGCACGATCAAAAGCGTGGGAGATATCTAAAAATACTCTTTTCTCTCAAGACAGGATGCAATATTATCAGTAACGCGATGGCATTGCTGGATAGTGGAGTGTTCACATCGGAAGCCAAATTGATGATCAGGAATAATTTTTCCATTAACTAGGACTGAGTAGAGTATTTCAAAAATCGTACCAACGATTGGTAAGAGGGTGATAGGTCGTGTTTATTTGGTTTAGGAATCATTTTAATGACAGAAAATTTCCAGAGCAAGGGATAATAGGTTTTGCGCAGGATAACATTGAAAATGTATGTATTTAAAACTAAAGCTTTTCGGGAAATTTGCTGCAGAATAGGAGTTGTTATTAGATCATAACCAGGCCCTTTTTTATTGGGAAGGAGCAGAATAGTCGATTTAATATCTGAGGGCTTAAAATTTTTGTGAGGAAGATTCATAGGGACTGGGAACATTAGTTCTTCGATAATTTTGTTAGTATGCGATTTGTCTTTTATATGATCATGTAGAGTAAAAGTAATTACCAAATGTTTAGCAAATACTTTCGTTTTTTTCTTTGTGTGTTTTTCCTCGTCTTCTGGGACCATAAAGAGTCACTATAGACTCTCCCTGCACGATCTTCCTCATACATATGGATTAAGTGTCTAAACGACCGCAGTATATTAAAGTTAATTTTATTCACAACCGGGCGGTCGTTAAATAGGCTCCGAAATCGTCCTTCCTCATGTAGGGGGCCAAAAATTCTTCAAAGAATCCTCCTCGCGAACGCAAACTTTCCGAAGAATACATGAGGCCCGGTACAGAAGCTGTCATAACGTGGTCAGATTTTTTGACCAAAATAATTTAGACTGACTAAAGTAGGAGATTTTTTTCTCCATGTTGGTATCAGCTGTAACCCTTAACCCCAAATAGATAAATAATCAAACTCTTTGAAAGCTATAACCTCTTATCTGTTATTAGCGACTAGTGTTAATTTGTCTTGTCTTCAACGTTGACGATGCCAAAATTGAGGTGTTGTCACTTTCTTGCAATTCATTGAGAGAGTATCGATAATCTACGTTAATTCAGAGCGGACATTTTTTTGTGATAGTATGTGAAAAATTAAACGCTTTTTTTGACAGCTCTCTAAAGTGATGGAAAAGATCTTAGATTAAAGAAGTACTGGATAGGCCTCTACACAAAAATTCTGTCCAACTTTTGTGGCAATACATTCATAGAACGCACACACATGCAATACAACAGAAATGGCGTAAATCATTAGGGGCCAAATTAAAAGTTCAGTATGCGATTGAAGCGGTTCGTTTAAAACCATTTTTCATATGTGATAGCATTTATTCGTCAAGAAGCAGATTTTTTAATATTGCGGGTCTTGTTGTTTGATGGAATTAGTTTTGTAAATATGCAATAAAACACAGTATTTTTTTTTAAATATTTATTTATTTATTATGTATTTTCATTTTATTTATTAAAACATAATAATTTAATGAATCAATAGAAAACAATGCTTTCAATGTGCATAGGAGAAAATATTATAATACATGTATACAATTACTTACTTTCTTTGTTGACGAGTCCTCACATTCAGTGCTGCTATTAGGGACCTAGAATATAAAAGTAATTAAGGCAAAATTATATATCAATCATTTTTTTTATATACATGTTCATTATCATCCTCAACATATAAATATTCGATCGTCACATTTACTTTTTCAAGTAAGAATTAACATAAATTGAAGTATTATTCGCACTATTAAAAAAATTCGGTCCCTTAAACTTTCTTACGCACACTTTATATACACCGACACTGTACTATTTTCTGGTAAACATTGAACTGTCAACATCGGATTCACAAATGACAAAGCTAACCCGCAAGTCTCCACTATCATGGAGAATAAAAGTTTTCAAACTCTCCGAGTCTACAAAATTGAGGCGGTTTATATTTGATTGATATTTACGAAATGTATAATAAACCTAAAATAGAATTCCATTTCGTATCAAAAGATTGTACAAAAAATAAAAATGACCTATCGTTGTATTTAAATTGTATCTTTGTTTCCAGTAAGTGAATTAAAATAAATATAAATTATGCTTTTGCAATTCAATAAATTTCCATTACGACACATAGATGGCAGTGGGTGTCATGTCTACATAAAAAATTTTTGACAGTCGTATCCCCCCCGTAAATATTTGTACACAAAATTGCGTATACATATACGGTAAGGGCCTATCCAGGTATTCTTTAATCTAAGGAAAAGATACTGCATAACGCTGAATTCAAAAAAATGTCGGAAAAAAACGTTGCTATAACTTATCTGTCATTTTGACGTTCAAGTTATGTGAGTTCAGTAAAATGACTATGGTGGCGTTGTGAGAGAAGCGGCCTATTCTTATGTAAAAAAATAGGTAATTATTAAAAATGAGATATTGAAATTTTGTTCTCGTATCGAATTACCATATTTGACTAAAAAACAGCTTATACACCTGGTAAAACAGCGCATTTAAGCTTATACACCTGGTATTAAAAAAATAAATAATTGGATACGAAAACAGAATTTCAATGACTCATTTTCAGTAATTAACTATTTTTGAAAAGCATGTAAATTTGTTATTTTGCTTTAAAACTCACCGGATTTCCCTTTGGGTAGTTTATTAGGTAAATCGTTGTTTTGACTTATATCCAGTAAAGAATATTTTTTCAATAAAACCAAGCATAGAATACTCACGGTTCCAGTTCATATTTATACGTTCAAATAAGTAAATTTGCAATTGATTATCTTTTTAATTAAATCAGTTAACTCAAAATAGACTTGGTAGAAATTCAAATTCGAATTTATTTCAAATTCAGCATTCTAATTTATAAAACTCATATAGTATTGTTAAACATTCATATGTACATACATGCAATGGTATATGGGCTTCCAAATACTGAAACTTTAGAGTATATGCACTGATCCAGGTGGATGGATGGATGCACTCAGTGGAAATCGTTAAAATTTCAAATCGACACCCATTCAAAATGGATATGTAGAACTATTCAATTTGCAAATTTAAATCAACAAGTATGTTGGTTTTCATGTTGAACGAAAATTGAAATGGTAACTGCACACCGACATCCATTAATTAGCAAAATTTAACTCGGAATAAGTCGAGCATGTGAAGCTCCATTCCATCGATATTTTCGATGGAATCGGATTTGGATTTCTGGTCAAATGAAAAACTTCTCCATTGAAAACATTGGATTATCTACAAACTTTTTTTTAGAAGCGTACAAACTTTTTTTTAGAAGCCAGTTAACCAGACCAATCTTCATTTCGTAGTGATACATTCGGATTTTTCCTATTCGCTGAATTTTTTCCAATTTAGCAAATGTAAAATCTTCAAAAGATTATCCTTAATGGTTTCTTTTATATTATTTGACTTCTACGAGAAGCTAAATGTATAATCCGTCATATATATATGGTATATATTGTGTGGTTCATTTTATAAATTAAAAAAATAAACATACTTACTTATATCCGAATATTCTACAATATATAGACGCTTTTAGTTAAAATTAATTAAAACTCTCAATATGTATAAATATTTGTGTATTTTTGTTTTTTTTTTTTATTGTAATTATATATTTTCCAAGTATTATAAAGACATTTTTAATTAAAGTTAATTAAATATCGAGTAATACTTCTTTGTTTAGACTCCTGTTGATATATATGTACATGTATGCAGCTTAGATATGTATGAGAATATTTTTGCTATTATTAAATTGAGTATGGATATTTTTAATTAATTTTGAATTTTTATTTTTGTTTTGTTGAAAAACTTATTAATAAATAATTGACTACAATAAACTTGGAAAAAAAAATCTTAAATCATTGTAAAATTTATATATTGTAGAAAATAAATAATTGATTGTTAAATTATCTAATATTTTTTATGGTAAAATGTTTGAAGAAAATTATCTGAAATTTGAATAACATCCACTCAAATGTGTATGTGTGTGTGTATTTCTTCATAATTTATGCATGTTAAAGTATTTTCAAAAAAAAAAATAAAGACTGAAAATAAGATATATAAAAAAGGACGAAAATCAAAGCTAACTAAACGAATACCATTGAATGAAAGTGTGCTTATTATGTGCACTTCAGTTGTTACAATACACTATGCAAACTGAGTTGGATAACGCGTGGGAAAGGATGTACATTCACAAAACGGAAAGTATTAAAAGCCATTTTCTTATATTGACTTGGAATGAGAATAGAAATATGGTGATACAGGTTTAGAGAATACGTGAATGCCAATCCTGCACAAAAGGTCTGAGTAAACAAAATTTCCCCCAAAAAGCACATACTTACAAGTACGTTCATACCTAAAAATTGAGCAATGAAAATAAATTGGCCGAAAGTGGCGGCGGCAGGTTAAATTGTAAATATATTATGATAAAGGTAGGATTGTTTGTAATATGATAGCAAACTGTGCAAAATAAACGCCCTAAAAAATAAAAAAAAACTGATATGCAAGAATGAAAACAATAAATACATGTGTGTATGTACAGAGAAAAAATATTACGGGTATATATGCAATTGTAAGGATATCTACTCGTGAAAGCTGCTAAATGGTTAGTCACTTGACATGATATGACAGTGTTGGTCCTAGTCAGGTTATAAACCGAAGGAGATGAATAAACAAATAGACCGGGATTGGCTTGACCCTTAGGCTTGGTTCAAATAGATTGTGGAAAGAGATTGGGATCGGTTCAGGCACAGTACTTAAGAGGGGTCTCTCTGAGGAGCCTTTAGCTTTCCTGCTGGGGATACTACGAGTAGTAGACACGATTAGGATTGGCCTTTCCTTAAACTATCACACCACACACACACACACACATATATATATATATTTATATATACGTATTTAATAGTACATGACTATCGCCTAATTTCCCTTGATAGTTATTCTGGGAACGTCAATATTCTATTCCTTTAATACAATATAAATATATATATGCGTACTAAGCAAGCTGTTTACTAACTTTTCCGCGTATATTAATTGCAATTAGAACCACCCCATTTTGATAAGAGTTTACACGGTTTGAAAATTAAAATGTCCTTTTAAATTAACACGGCATAAAAAAAAATTGCGTGTCTAATATAAATTTAGAAAAGTCCTTAATACTGATGGAAGATTATTATTTTCATTTCATTTGAATACATTTGTAAATTTATCAATTCATAAATGAGTTCTGAATTAAACTGGAGAATATTAATATTAAATTTTTAAAATTCAATTATACCAAAAACTATGACGAAATAAATTTTAAAATAATTATCGTACCCTAACAAAAACCATACATTTCTATAAGCACACAAAAAAAGGACTTATTTTATTTTCAACTATTCGTTTTTAATTAATTTTGTATGTAAATTTACATTTCACCATAAATATTACTAAAAAAAATACCATTAAAATCAAATAAAAAAGAGAAAATTAAGAAAATATACAGAAGTGTATAAAGATTATCAATTTCATTAAAATTTACCTATATCCTTATTAAATAGGAAGACATTCTAACAATTAATGAAAGTAATTGAATATCACCACCCAAAGTCACTTCTTATTTTTTCAGATCTATTGTAGAACAGGTGGCGTTGCCAATCAGTCAAGGAAAATGTCCCCATTATTCGTGATTTGTTATTGTTATTTTTTTTAAATTTTAACGTACATTTAAACAAGCTCAACTAAATTTAAAGTGTTCCCTCCAATTTAAGTGTGACTAGTTTTATTAGGGAAGCTGGTATAGCCGTCCCATGGCTAAAAGATCTCACGATCGGTTTTTGTCTCAGAGACCTTATATATTGGGTTGTACGGAATGTAATTTCGTTTTTTTCTTATAGTGAATTAATATTTTATTCAATTAAATATTGTCCAGTCTGATCCAATACCCTTTGCCATCTTTCTGGCAGCAGCATGATTCCACGCTCATAAAGTTTTTGTTCTTTGCTGACAAAAAACTGATCCAAGTGACTTTTGATCTCCTCATTTAAATTAAACGTTTTACCGTCTAAAAAATTTTGTGGAGACCGGAACAAATGATATTCGGAAGGTGCTAAGTTTGGATAATCGGAAGGTGCTAAGGCAATATATCCCATCCAAGCTCTAAAAGCTTTTGCCCAGTGGTAAAATTTGTATGTGGTTTCGTATTATCCTGTTCGGACATTATACCTTTCCTATTGACCAATTCTGGCCTTTTTTCTTTAAGTGAATCATTCAATTTCTCCAACTGATGACAGTACACTTCAGAATTGATCGTTGTGTTGCTCGATCGAAGCTCAGAATCAACGATTTCTTTGAAATTCCACTAAACAGTGTGTTAGCATAACCTTTTTTGATGAATATTGACTTTCGAAGTGCTTTTAGCCGGTTCATATTTTCTACTCCAAGATCTATTGCCCCAGTGATGATACGTTTCAAAAATGGATAATTTTCTTGGCGTTTGAGAAGCAAATCACAAACGTCAATGCGACGGCACAAATTTTTTTCCGTAAGAAGATGAGGAACCCATATATCGAGCTTTGAGATTAAACATAGCCGTTTCAAATGATCATGAACAGTCGTATTCGATAAATTTAATCGCTCAGCGATCTCACGAGTTGTTATTCGCCGGTTTGCATCAATTAATGCCTTTATTATGTCTTCATCAACTTCAACTGGCCTTCCAGAACGTGGTGAATCTTCGAGATCAAAATTACCGGATCGAAATTTTGCAAACAAGTTTCACTTAACACAACTTTTCCATACACATCGGATTTTTATCTTTTCTATAGTAAAAAAGTAAAATATGCTGAAAATGCTATGTTCCACTTTTCATATTTAAAAGGGTATTAACCAAAAACTATTGTGCAGAATCAATAGAATTTTTCACAAGCAAGTCTTGCTATATCAGCTGTCAAAATACATATGACTATACGGCTTAAGTGTAAAGTTGGTTGTCAAAAAATATAATTGAGTCCTCTGTTGGGAAAAGAGGAAATTAAAAAGTATTATTCTCTTTGGCTATAGTCCTTTAGTTGTTATCGACAGTACCAAGATGACGTTGTTTAAATTATTTCTTGATCTTGGAGAACTCAAAAGGACTGATATCAGGTGAATAAGATGACCCTCAAACCATGGAATCTAATTATGATAAATAAAAACTCGTTTACATTATAGTGGATCATTCAAATATCTGCAATCTTCGATCTGATACAAATAATACTTTTTTGAGCTATTCAAGCACTCACTCATCACCTTAAATGTTAATCGATGGCAGAGCTCTCACCCATTCATAAGTTTTCGTTTATCAATAGCAAGTTCGTATTTCACTGTTTGTCAGCCCCCGAAAATGCTTTTTAAGACCCCAAAAAACGTATACCTTCGATAATGAATGTTCCCCACAAGCTCGTTGGAATTTTTCGCAAATCAAAATCGGGGATTCACCAAGTTTAACAAAAAAATTTATTGCACATCGGTAGTCCCAATTTTCCAGTTATACTTATGACGTTGAACATTTGCAATGTATCGAAAAGTGACATTTTCTTTAATTTTATTACTCTCAATAAGAGTTCTTCGACTTAACCAACTATCGTTGTTGTTAGTTTTCACCTTGCAACAACAACGAATTTTCCGGTTGCGGTTTCAGCTGTTGTTGGTAGTTCCATTTTCATCAGTAACCATGGAATACTAATAAAACTGGATATCCTTGCCATCGCTGTTCGAATAATTATACTATAAATAGTAGTTTCAATTCTGTTGCTATCCGTCATTCTGCAATAAGAGGAAAATTGATAGTTTCCATATTGTACAGCTTCTTATTTACCAGTAAGTACGATGTTATATTGTATTTTGTTTATGCGATTGTAATCGAATTCCCAAGATAGACTTTGAACAGCTCAGAAAATGTCATCATTTTCCAGGACGAGAGGTAAATATTGCAATTACAATGCCATAAGCAATTTGTTATATTTTCAAAATAAACTATGGATAGAAGGATCGATCTTTGGCGGAAGCAGTGACTGGCAAAAGGACATTTGTCGAAATAGTATTCCCATTTGTTGTGTTTAATTTAAGTCAGACTTGATGCGTTTGTTTGACTGCGTGTTTGGCGTGCTTAACATTTAACAATTTCATGTTGAACAATTGCCAATCCTTCAAAATGAAAAGAAAATATTCACACTCATCAAACATGTGCATTTCTACACACAAGCTAGAAATATATCCTATTCGATTATCAACAATTTCGTATGTTCGTATTGTTGGTATTCATATCGGCATGTACCACATATTCTGCTGGGAGTAGACGAAATCTGAATACGTGATACTTCAACGGAGCACAAATATTCTGGTTTGGAAATCAATATTGAATTTGACTACCTTCGAGAATCTTCCGAGGAAAGTCCTCTTGTATTATAAGACCTTTTCGGGTAATGTATCGTGGTGCCTGTGATTTCTATCAAATCGATGTGCACGTACACATTTTTTCTCTTTTCGGATGTATGCAAAACTTTAAAGGTTTTCATTTTCTAAAGAATTTTATTTTTACATCTTTTGTAATTTAATTCGATTTGTTCATACTCGCAAATAATGGTTCTTCTAGCTTTTGGTGGCTTTCGATGGTTCTTCTCTAAAGCGATAACGCGCTTTTAATTTGGGTTTTCTTTCCATGGCTTCAGATACTAACGTATATGTAGAAATGTATGTAAAATATGTATATAATTTCAAACATAATAAGTAATAAACATGAGCACACACACACATACATCTAGGCATGTGTGTTAGGAATAGGCAAATAAGGAAAGTGAATATAATTTTCTTTGCATGCCAAGGTTCAGTACGTTTATGTTGTATATTGAGATCATAAAGCTTTTGAAAAATCCCGGAAAAGCTATGTTAAATATCATACTTAATATACTCTTAAGATGATGATGTTAGGAGGAGACTGGATTTCTGGATCTATGCCATACGATGGTAGACTTCACAGTCTGATAGTACGAACAGAATGATAATGATTAAAGTAAGGATTCTATGGTTTAACTTAAATACGAATATTCATATGGTTCGGAAGTAATTTTGAAAGCGACCATATGACGACGAGGAAGCTCGTTAATACGATGGAAATTGTGCCTGGATACGAATCACGATGGTGCAAGGAATTAAATATATATATTGTACGTTAGCCGTGTTGTTTGCATATTTTTTTTTGTCTCTTCATATTTTATCTTGATATTCATTAAGTTTTCTAAATACTCATAATACCACAAAAAAGAATGAAATCTGAGAATATTCAAAGAATGTTTAATTTTCATGCAGTGGAATGTATAAAATTCAGAAAATTATGTTGAATGGGATTTAAACAAACTGGAATGAGGATACTTTTTTAATTGGAATTAATTGAAATATTTTTGCTGAAAAGTTAACTTTCTCAGTCGTAATTCTCTTTTTAATATGGTTTTCGTCCCCTCATCCCCTTTCAACCATATATAAATTAGAATTTTCTTTTAATAATTCATTGAAGATATTTTCAACATTTAATTGGATTTTCCTAAATACGGTCAAAATGTAAATTAGTTGAGAAAAATGGATTTTGCTTCAAAGCGAATTTTGGGCTTCAAGTATTAAGAATTTCGCAATTTTTTGTTGTTGTAATTTTTGTACTTTTTTTAATTTTTTAAATTTCAATCGAATATTAATTTTTCTGTGATTGAATAATTTTTTCCAATGAAGTTTTTTTTATTTAACAGTGATTTTTTTTCGTAATAATTTATTGGCTTTTTGAATTAATTTTGGCTATTTTTGACATATCCATTAAAAGAGAAATGAGCGCGTTTTCGCTAAAGAAAATTTGTTCGAAAATCAGGAACTAAAGTCAATTGCTACATCATCCTTTGAGCTAAATAAATTTTACCTTATATGATGTATAAGTCAAAAATGACAGACCTCTTTTTATTAAATTATTGGGTTGTTCGGAAAGTAATTTTGCTTTTTCCCAACAGAGGATTTAATTGGATTTTTTCACAATCAACTTCAGACTTAACCCGCGTAATCATATGTATTTTGACAGCTGACATAGCAAGGCTTGCTTCTGAAAAAATTCGATTGATTCTGCACAGTAGTTTTTGGTTAATACCCTTTTAATATGGAAAGTGAAAAACAGCATTTTCGGCATATTTTATTTTTTTACTATATAAAAGATGAAAATACTGTTCAAGCAAGAAAATACTGTTCAAGCAAATTATCCGATGTGCTAAGTGAGCGCCAGTGCCAAAACTGGTTTGCAAAATTTCAATCCGGCAATTTTGATCTCGAAGATTCACCACGTTCTGAAAGGCCAGTTGACACTGATGAAGACAAAATCGTGACATTGCTGAGAGATTAAATTGATCGAATACGAATTGATCGAATACGATGGATTGTCTACAACAATGTTAAGCGCAAAAGAACCTGAAGTAGGGATCAAAGCACTTCGAAAGCCAATATTCATCAAAAAAAGGTTATGCTATCTGTTTGGTGGGATTTCAAAGGAATCGTTTATTTTGAGCTTCTGCCGAGCAACACAACAATCAATTCAGTTGGACGAATTGAATGATTCACTTAAAGAAAAAAGGCCAGAATAAAATATTAATTCACTATAAGAAAATCGTCTTTAATTTTTATTTAAAAAAACGAAATTACTTTCCGAGCAACCCAATATAACATGGATAACGCAGTAGTATGTGGGTACGCAATTTTGGTCTCGTATCTATGTTCTAGGATAATCTCTAGTCTAGACGAAATTCTCTAACTAATGTTCTTAATCATGTAACCATTCACCTATAAAGTGGTAGATGGCGTTCAGCAAAGAATGAAAGTAATGTGAGCACCTTTCTATTATTTTACTGTCACCGTGCTTAAAGATTAAGAATATCATCACAATCATATAATCGCAAGTCTGGTCAAAGCCTGCTGACTCAATCGAATTTACAGTCTTTTACCACGGTCTTCCAGCATGTTTTGCGATATTCTGGCGCGTCCTACCTCGTCCTCTGGGATCATAAATGTAGCCAATGTAGACTTTCCGGGCAGAATCTTCACAGGATCTCATCGTTAAATAGGCTCCGGAATCATCCATCCTCTTGTAAATGGCCAAATTTTTTCAAAGGATCCTCCTACAAAACAATAGTTTTGAAAGGATCCGAAAAATATATAAGATTGAAGCTATATTTTTGTGGAGTCTTTGAATATGGAATTGTGAATTATTAGAAGCTATGTGACAACAATAGTCGTAGAATCAGATGGTATATCATGAGTACAAATATAATGTAAATTGAGAACACGGATCCATTTAAAACAGGATATATTTTCCTATTAACTGCTACTTGGAAATGAGGTTGGGAAAGATATGCATTTAATATGTTAAATAAAGAAAGCTCTTGAATTTCCAGAAGAGCCCAGTATGCCACAAATGATCAAATTCAAATTTCTTATTATTTATTCTACTATATTGCTTATGTTCTTTGTCTTTATTTTACTTATTTTTATTTTCTTATATCTAAGTTACACCTATATATCAATATTTACATACTTAACCTAGCCTTACAACTAATTAACAATAAAATTTATAGCCACAGCTATTATAAGTCAAAAGGCAATTTGAATAGTGGTGCTGCGCTTTACCTGTCCTACTCGTAGTGAAAGTTTGGTCTACGAGCTTCAACAGAATTTATCTACGAGCTTCGTCAACAATCATCAATGGTGAAGGATTATACGTATCCGTTGCGGTACTGCAGATTGGAGTAAATTGCCCTAATTTTTTTTATTAATTATTGTTAGATATTTCTTACATGATTTCCAGATTGTATTCTACAAAAGCGGGGTTAGTGCCGCCGTCCTGTATAATTGGCTATTTGAATAGTACCTTTTGTTATTTTTGCGGTACAAGCCTACCAGGTGTATAAGCTTAAATGGCCCATCGATGAAAATAGGTGGTAGTGGGAAGGGGCCAGGTCTGGTGAATAAGCGGAGTGGGGTAGCACCTCCCAGTTGAGTGTCTGCAAGTAGTTTCGAACCATTTTTGACGTGTGCGATGCTGCGTTGTCGTGGAGGAAAATCAGCTTGTCATGTCTTTGTTGATAATCCGTCCTTTTTTCACGCAGAGCATGGTACAATTTGATCAGTTGTTGGTGGTAGCGGTTGGCATTGACAGTCTCACCAGGTTTCAACATATCATAGTAGACGAAACCCTGCTGATCCCACCAAACGCCCAGCATCGTCTTCCGTCCGAAGCGATTTGGTCTTGGTGAAGATGTTGGCGGTTGGCCGGGATCAACCCACGATTTCTGGCGTTTAGAATTCTCGAAATATATTCACTTTTCATCGCCTGTCACAATCCGATGCAGGAACGACTTTCTTTTTTGTCTGGCGAGCAAGATTTCGCATGTGTTTTGGCGTCACTCAATATGCTTATCGTTCAATTCATGCGGCACCTATTTTCCGATCTTTTCAATCTTCCCCATGGCACGCATACGCATGGAAATGGCTGGTTAACACCCAATTGCTCCTGGAGCATTTTTTGCGATTGGGTATCGTCTTCGTCCAAAAGAGCCTGCAATTGATGGTCCTCAACCTTCCTAGGCCGATTTTCACACTTCTTGTCCCACATGTCAAAATTGCCATATTTGAACCGACAAAACGAATCTCGGCACGTTGTTTCCGATAAAGCACTGTCACCATAGGCCATAAGTATTCGATGCGATTCGGCAGCCGATTTCTTCAAATTGAAGCAGAAAAGCAGAGGGCACAAAACTAGACATGATTACCAAAGGAAAAGTTTATGTTGTTATACGAAATTGCTGACAATGTGTACTGATTAATGTTGACAGATGTCAAACTCATAAAAAAAAGTATGGTAACTTAATATACTCAGTCACGCCATATATGGCCAAACAGCGTATTTAAGCTTATACACCTGGTATGCAATGTCGAATTACTTTCCTTTAGATTTTCTGCATTCTGGACACATGGGCATCAGAAAGAGAGAATCAAATCGGAAATCCATAGCCTAATTAATTGTTTGTATAAAAGCAGCTTAGTTGCTGCTGAAAGTCCGTTTCTTTTTCTAAATAAGAACGATATGGTATGGTAGGCTCTTAATGCCTTTTGTAGATAGTATTTACTGTTTATGTTGAATTTAAATAGTTGCGTGAAGTTTACTCTAAGGTATTTAAATCTATTCACGGCGTTTACCCATACTTCAGCAATATTCAAGTTGATTCTGCTTTCTTCGACAATTTTATGAAGGTATCTTCTAGAGCTGATTCTAGATCGTATCCCTACTCGAAGGGATGTATCAGCGTATTATCTGCATAATTGATGTTTCTGCACTCGATATTTCTTGGAATGTCGAAGATAAATGCCAAATAAAGCATATTACATTTAAAAGATATCTGATCTTCGTAGAGAATTCTAAAATGTTTATTCGCAAGGAATGAATGATACATGAGGATGAGACGCCTATACATACGTAGGAGTTTGAATAGTAGTCCGTTCCATCAAACCGTGTCAAATGCTTTTTTTGATGTCCAAACTGCATATGACAGTGCATCTTTTCAGGTTGAGAGTCTCGGTGACATCAGTATGCAGAACGATCAATGAATCTATTGTTGAATGATTCCGTCTAAATCCTAATTGATAATCCGGGATTACTTTCCTATCATCGAAGTCGAACAGCAACCTATCGTGGAGGAATCTATCCAACAGTTTGGATCAAAACCATATGAAACATCTAAAAAATACTTATGGGCAAAAGTCTTTTCTTTTAAGAGATGATGTAATCTAATAATAATATGTAAAAAAGGATAATTTTCCTGTTTTTTCAATTAGTTATTTTGAAATAAGAAATAATTGTGAAATTTTTTAAAATTATTTTATAAAAATAAAACTGTTTAAAAATATTATGTTGAGATTTTTGAAATTTCCAATTGCAGCACAGTTTGCAAAGGTAAATGCCAAATTATGAGCTTAATTAAAACAAAATGATTAAATTGATATTTTGCATTTTCTTCTGTTTGTTGTAAACAAAATTTTTTTTCGTCATTTTTCAACAATTGCAATATTGAAATTTTTTTTTAGAATTATGTGATTAAATTTTGTGGATGAAAGCAGTTTTATATTGTATTTCGGACTAACTATTTAGAAATGGAAGCTTTGCTAGAAATTTAATGCGGCACTGCTGTTGAAAATGTAGATATTTCTTGAGAAATCCGATATGCGAACCAAATACGAAAAGTGCGGAGGTGGATTAAATGACACCAATTTCCTTCCTTAGCGTTACTGCTGGCCTTTATTATGGTTGTGTGTGTGTGCACTTAAAAGTTTATGCTTATTAATAATAGTTATACGGTAATTGTCAGAAAAATTCATATTTGTACTTTCATAAAATTAGCTTGAAAATAATATGTTCAGAACTATAAAGATGAAATTGCTACGTTATTGTATAAATTCTAAAATGGGTAATGGTATAGTATGCAAGTGGACTAGCGATAAATGCTTTTAAAACGGCGAATACTTTTAAGAACAGGATATTATGATATTTAAGTACTTTTGCAGTTTTATGGATAAGTACTTTTTTCTAAAAAGCCCTACGAATGCATTTTCTGTTAAATATAGTCAATTGTGGAGCAGTAGCATTTAGTATAATAGACTAAGTGTACTTTCTATGATAAAACTTTAGGCATTGTCGGATCAATAGTTTTGAATAATAATAAGTCCTATTTAAGTTTTATTCTGTTACATATATAAGATAACTACAGTTAAAATAGAAGTAATAAAAGATTAAAATTACTTAACAATCATTTGTATAAAAAGACGGACTAAATAACTATACGATACACCAATTAACGAGTTTTGATTAAGTTTAGCTGTGATTATTGTAGATTAATAAGTCTCGTAGTTAATGCAGTTTCAATCGATGAGTTGTGTTTCTGTAAAGGATCTCTCAGGATAATTTTCTTGATAAAAAAATTGGAATAATAGGATAAATGAGCATGAAACTTTTTTTAACGAGCAACAACTAAATTTTTCAGATCATGGAAAGGAGCATGCACAATCTTGCAAAGAATTTTTTCCAGGATAGGTTAGATATAGTTTTTGCTCGAACGTCCAAAAGGGTTGAGGTACTTCGTAGTCTAATATGTTTTAAGCATGTTAACCGTTTGTCCTAAATAGTGCATACCATATACTCTTCTTGGGTTTATTTTGCAGTACCATTGAGAATTTATTGTTTTTTTCTCTTTTGATTGAAAATGTTCAAAAATATGACATATTAATTGTATTATATACATTATTAAAAGTAAATTTACTTAAATATCCCTGTTTTGTAAAAAAGAAAAAAAACCCAAATATTTCTTGTGTAATTCTATTCTTAATAAATGTTTGTTAAATTGAATTTTTTTGACTTATTAATAATATATAATATAAAACGATGACTTTATAACCATAACATAAGAAAAAGAAATTGTTTCAGATTGAAATAAATTCAAATAAAGGGCGACAAATGATTTAATTTTTTTTTTTTTACATAAATTAGTACCCAAAATATTTAATGCTCGAAAAAAAAATTATATTTGCAAATATAAAATGGATCATATTTTATAAAGAAATCCGACTATGAGATTTCAAAATAAAAAGAACTACATTAAAGATGGTATAAATTTATCTTATATAAAAATTGCCGAAAGGAAATATTTTGGTACAATCTGTCTAAAAAGGATTTGAAATATTTTCCAAAAAAAAATTTTATATTGTACGAATAAAAATGACATGAATTTTCTGATCCATCGTAACATTTGGATACGCATTTATTAACTATACTCATATAAGTAATAGTATATATTTTTATAATAATATCAATAGAGGCACTGTTACCAAAATTATTATTTTTTTTGTAGACAATTTGTTTGCTTTCCATTCATTTACAATAATGTTGGGTTGAACGTATGCCGAACATAGGTCTATGCAGAGGGAAGAAAGCTTTTAAAGGATTCGTTTTTTTTTTTGGTTTTTTTTTTATGTTTTCCATTTGCTATCAAAGAAATAAAATGAATGAGCCTGTGTGTACGCACTTGTCAAAATTCATACAATTATGAATAAACATAAGCCCAATCCGACAATAAAAGTTTTCGAATAAAATCGCAACGATCGCAATCGTGATTTGAATAAAATTCTCGAAACAATTTTATCATGAATGGCGTACTGTATAGGGTGTGGGGCTAGTACAAACTATACGAATTAGACTATTACTACTTATTTCCTATTACAAAAGCTTTATAATAAACATTACAGTCTTTATGGTGAATGGCAGGCATATTTCTAGGCAATCGTTTAGTTTCTAGAAGCAAACATTTGTGCATGGATGGATAGTGGTGGTTGTAAAACTGATGCCAGTCATAGTAGAGAAATGGGATCGTAACTGAAGTAAAACATTTTTTATATTTTCGTATAGTGCTATTAAATTCCGTAAATTTTTATAACTAACTATAAGTGTATATTTTCGTGACAATATCAACGCAATTTATTACAATAATAGTTTAGTATGAATTACTCGAGGCAGTATACGGCATAACAGATATTCTAGAAGTTTGTATTATACTATTTTTATAATATCATAGATTGGCAATGGACAATATTACTAAATGGCAATATTGAATTTTTATTGAAATTCTCTGTACATTTGGTAATGTCAATCTTATTTGGTTAAACACTCGATTTTATTTTTCTTCATTGTTTGAACACATGTTCGTGAAAAATAGGCATTGAAAAAGGGTAATTTTTTTTCCAGATATTCTGGTTTTAATTATTGTAGTTACACTCAACTTATATGCTATGTAGAACATGCACCTGAAAATTATCGAACATGTAATAATAATTCATGGAGCAGGTAGTGCCAGATGGTCGATTGGTGGTGATATTTTTACATACCAGATAAGCACTAAGCCCATTTTGGTTTTGTTGTGTGTTATCTCATAATATACAAAATGAATGTTACTAATGCATAGTTGGAAGAAAAAAAAAATATATGCATTCCATCAATAATATTTTATACGATTATGCTATATTTATTTGGGTTTTGTTTTATTCTATTTAGTTTGGTGAATAAAGTTTCGATTAGTGGACATTTTTATTCTTAATAAATCAAGTGGAAATGATTCATTTTCTTTTTGGCGATAAAAATACGCTAGATTGGAAAGTTTTATTGCAAAAGTTATTTTTAGCAAAGTTTTATCTAATACTATTAGTATTCATATAATGTTTGGGAATTGTAATGTATAATCTAAAATACGAAGAGCTATATTTCTTAGTTAAAACTTTTCTAAAAGCGAATAACTGCCTCTGTATTTGCTATACTGCTGATATTTTGACAGTATTATATTATTTTGTTAAACACAAAATCCATTATTTTTACGTTAATTTCAAAAATTTATTTAAAATGTTTCGGATTGTCCCGTTTGAGTCACATATGCACCGTTTGGCTTATAATTCTTAGCCATTTTAAAGATACTTCATAATGCCTCTCTCATAGAAGCTCTGGGCCCTATTGGCGAAAAACTCAGCTAAGTGATTTTCATAATTTTCTCTTGATGCCGATTTATTATCACTAAGGAAGTTTTTCAATTATAAAAAAAGATGGTATTTGCTTGGTGCCAGGTTCGGACTGTGAGGTGGATGCATCAAAACTTTCCAGCCAAGCTTCAGGAGTTTCTGGCGAATCACTATACACGTGTGTGACCTGGCGTAATCAATTTTTGCCGCTTCTTGTCAATCGCCTAGCTTCAAACGAGAAGGGGTAAAGTTGATTAGTACAAATGCACCCAGGCACATACCCATTCCCTATTCTAATAGTCTAAGCTAAGCGCTCTCATAAATTAATATGAGAGCGCTTGGACTTAGTATATGCATCTCAGTCCATTCATAACTATTTAAATCGCTGTAGGCACTCTCTTTCAGGCGCAAATATTGTGTATACAATGACAACGTACAGAGAGATAAGAAGAGATGAACGATAATTTACTCAGAGCGAGAGACTTTCAGAGTTCCATGATCAGCTGTTAGAATCGATTCAAATCAAGGATTTTGTTATGTTTTTGCATAGAATTTTTAATTCAACAAAAAAATGTACTGTTTTTTTAGCAATTGAGTTTTTTTCTGTACAAATTCAAATAGTAAAATTCTATTCAAAAATTAATTAATATATAAATTCAGTAAAAAAATTTTTTTACCTATAAATAATTGGTGAAATCTTTGCGTACAGATTTTTTTTTGGCGTTATCCATTTTGTAGTTTGGAAAGTACAACGAACCTATTTGACAGCTGTCAAATAAATATGTCATCCAAGATGGCATTTGTTTAGATTCAGAGTTTACACATTATAGATCGTTTAATAGGCAAAAATGCGTTAAAATTGTAAACAAATTTTGCCGTTGCCACGTTTCGAAGAAAATTTATTTTTCATTAAGCAAAAATTGATAGTAGAGGTCAAACACTAATTCGGACCTCTACTATCAATTTTGCGTCATTAAGCAAAATTGATAGTAGAGGTCCGAATTTAGTGTTTGGACATATGCACGCAGCTCATAGTAGATGATTCTTTCCGAGTCCCACCAACTGCAAAGCAAAACCTTCCTAGCCATTAGTTCTGGTTTGGCCACCGTTTGAGCCGCTTTACCGTGCTTGGACCACGATCGCTTTCGTACAATATTGTCGTATATGACCCATTTCTAATCTCCAGTCACCATCCGTTTTAAGAAATGGGTCGATTTCGTTTCGTTTGGCCAAGGCTTCTCAGATGGAAATTCGATCCATCATGTTTTTTTGCGTCAATTCGTGCAGCACCCCAACATCGAGCTTATTTTTGTAGCCACGTCCCATGCAAGATCTTCTAATTAAATATGTGTGTCGTTGCGCGTTATCGTGGTGGAAGACGAGACCCTTCATATTGATCAATTCTGGCCATTTTTAACATTACAGTACAGACATAACAGTTTGACGCGGTAGCAGCTCATAATGAACTGTTCTCTTCAAGTCCCACCATACACTCAGCATAACCTGCTGGCCGTCAATCCTGGCTATTAAATGATTTGTGATCGTTCATCTCTCTTTTTCCATGATCTCTTTCGAACAATATTTTCGTATTTTACCCATTTCTCATCGCCAGTTATGATTTGCTAGAGAAATGGCTCGATTTCATTGCGCTTCAGCAGTCGGTTCATCTTTTTTATTACTCTAAATTAATGAGGCACTCAAACATGTAGTCGATCTTTAGCTCCTGGGCGCTAAAGTAGTCGATCTTTAGTTTTGTAGTCGATCTTTAGCTCCTGGGCGATGCTATGATTGCTAACATGCCGGTCTACTTCGATCATTTGCATGATTTTATCGACATTTTCGACGACGGGCCTATTTTTGCGAGGTGTTTCCTTAACATCAAAAATATCGGAACGGAATCGTTGAAACCAAAATTGCGCATAATTGGCTGTGACAATATCGGGCCTATAAACACCATTCACAATTACATTTTCACCTTTATCAATGAACTCACAACATCACCCAGTCAAAAAACTGTAAGAGAATTATTTTAGTACAATCTAGCTAAAAAATAAAGGATTTCTTTTTCCCCAAACTATTATAGTTATTTTTTTTTTTTAAAAAAAAGGTCATTAGTAGTAACATTTATACTGAAATGTAAATTCTTAGCACCACAACAAGTCAAGCTATTTAGCGATAAATGAAGGGCACACACAAGCTGGATTTGAACTCTGAACCGCTTCCAGAAAAAATTACAATAACTTTTTTTATTTTAATATGCAAAAGAAGGTAACTCAATAAAAAATCTACTCAGCCATCTTTAAAATATTTGCATTATAATTTTTTGTTTTAAGGTAAATTATTATAATGAAATTGAATTAGTATTTTAGTATATTGGAAATATTTAAAAAGAAAATTGACAGGATTCGAATTGGTCATACTGCGCTTACACACGACTTCCTATTTAATATTCGTCAATCACGCCATCTGCAAAAACTACCGAGTTCACCCTACAATCTTACATATCCTCAATAACTGCCGCCACTTTACATTTGACTTTTTCTCTGGCAGCAGGATTCCTCCTATATCAGTGGAATCCTTCTAGGTCGTATTAAAAAAATATAAAACTAATCTAGTATAAACTTGTTGTACTAAATAGTAATTAAGTTTTGCTTATCCATCTATTTATGACACATAAAAAATGTTGGCCTGTGTCCATGGATGCCTACTACAAAACAAACAAACAAATTGAACCCGGAAAAATTTATGCCGACTAATATAAATTTGTATTGTAATATTTTAAAAATTGTCCTTTTTTTTGGGTAAAAATATAAGGTTTGTTTTGGTAAGTTATTTTTTGTCATTTTATTCTATTTTTAGTTATTTTCTTTTTTATCAACTTGTCAAAACACATCCCCTAATAAATAAATGTACAAAAATAGAAAAAGAATTAAATAAAGTTTATGTTTTATGTTGTTACGATCATACGTAGATTCAATTGGATAGAGTAAAGGACAGTTTTTGTTTATTTAGGATTTTTCCTTTATTGAATTGAGTTGTATTTTTACAAATGGATTATAAGTGTTTGTTTGTTTAGGTCGCTTGACTCCTAGCTGGATATTTCGCTGTATATCAACTTCTCACTGTATGTTTACAATTTAAATTTATCGACCGATCACTTAAATAGAGTTTTGCGTTTACATTTCTCGATGTTAACCTGTCGTTCCTGAATCGCTTTTTAGACTGAATCATTTCGCTGCTGAGCAGCACTCTACAATATTCCAGAATCGAACGTTTGGAAATCTCTGATACCGCTTTTCTAGAACGTCGTAACAATATATATAAAAAAATTTTAAATTAAAATTTATTAACGTACTAAGACCAAACGCGCTACCTTTAACAGGATAATTGCAAGAAAGACGCAGTATGAGCAGTAGCGCCATCTTGCCCGAATCACATGCCATTCGAATCTATGTCGTCTATTAAGATCTTTACTTAATTCGGAAAAATAGGTGCCGAAGATCCGGACTTACTAGCAAATCCATTAATTTAAATATAATCCTCCCCACTAAACACAATTTAGCGATTAAATACAATTTTTCGTCTCCCGAATTGGTGTCTAATTTTTTTAAGTAAATCAGGATAATTTATGTGTAGAAATGTTCTTCAAGAGTGAATTTGTCTATGATGAAATGACAAGCCCTAGGCAGAAACACAATGCTTGTAGTTGTCGCTGTCAAAATCGAAAACTAAATGTCAGTAGGTGCCCTTCTGCCAATCCTGTGGCACCCAGTTCACTATCACCCATATTCTACAGGAATGCCACATAACCAAGAACTACATTTCGAGGAGGATTCCTCCTATTATGGAGCTCCTCGATCCAATAACTTCATTCCCTAGTCCCCTATTTAAACTACTACAACATACTAATCTGCTCCACAAAATATAACAAAATTCTTAATATTCCATACCACTAACCACAGACCAGTCTCTCTCAGATGATTTCCCACACGTACTACGAAGTCGCCAAATGGCCTCACGGTCGTGGCGCTATAAAGTGGCCCCTGGCACATGTCTAAGGGACCTTACAAACAACAACAACAATAACAATGCCAGTGGGTGTCCCACTGTGGTCAGTGGGTGTACATAAAAACTGTGGCCGAATTTGGTTGGCAATAAGAATTTTGTTGATCGTATGCAAAATAACAGAAGCGGCGTGAATTTTAAACTTCACTAGTGCGATTGAAGCGGTTCGCTTAAAACCATTTTGATATGTGATGTCATTTATGCGTAAACAAATAAATTTTTTCTAATATTGCGGATTTTGTTGTTTGATGGAATTAGTTTTGAAAATTTGCAATAAAACACAGTATATTATTTATAAAATATTATTTATTTATTTATTATATATTTTCATGTTATTTATTTCACTTTATAAATGAATTAAATGATAAAAAAATCCATTACAAAAATGCAAAATGAATTAAATGATAGAATGTGATATTAGGTAGAAATTAAAACAACACCACAACTTAGTAAATATAAATTTTAATGTTAAACAAGGATTTGTAGATACTCAAAGTTTCTTTATAATATAAATGTGTGTTTGTGAATTGAAATGGTAATTTAAATAGCCATTAGCGTAGAAACTGCGGTCAGAAGTTTTAAAATAGGTTCCCTTAAATTTTCTTACATACACTTTACGTACGCCGGCACTGGACTATATTCTGGTAAACATTGAACTGTCAATATCACATTTGATTACATTTATTGAATGACGAACTTTTTACTTTTTAATCACTTTTTGGACCAAATAAATCATTAAAAGCCATTTAAACACATAACAAACTAAATTTTTGTTAATTGCCTTAGTAAAAATAAAGATGTCAACTTACCGAAAAAAAGAAATTTCCGACTTCCTTATTCCGTTAAATGACCAGCAACCCTTTATAAAACACTTTGTTTTCTGAAATTAAAACTTCCTATTAAATGTAATCAACATTATAACTATTTATATAAATATTTATTTTTTCGTAAATACTTCAAAAAATATAAAAACTACAATTTTATTTGCACTATCCGATAAGTGCCAAAATAATCACTTTAAAAACAACAAAAGTATGCAAGCATTTCGGTATGCTACCACTTTCATGTAGAATGGCGTGTTTTAAAACTTTCCGAAAGTTTACAAAATTGAGGCGCTTGATATTTAATTGATATTTACAAAATAAATAATAAACCTAAAAATACAATTCCATTTCATATCGAAAGATTGTACAAAAAATAAAAATTGCCTGTCGTTGTGTTTAAATTGTATTATTGTGTGCAATAAGTAAATTAAAATGAATATAAATTATGCTTTTGGAATTCAATAAATTTCTATTACGAAAACTAGATGTCAGTGAGTGTCATGTCTACATAAAAAAATCTAAACAAAAGTATGCAAGCAGTACGATTTCTCGCCGCTTTTGCAATAAGAAAATCTGACGTACACATACGGGCCTATCCAAGTGTTCTTTTATCTAAAGCTCAGATCGTAGTTTTCGTCATATATTGTAGCATAATTAAGATTTAATTGAATGAAAAAAATTTAATAATTTATATATTAATAGGAGGGTCTCTTTTTAAATTTTTACTACAAATATTATTATACTATAAATAATGTAATGGATAAAAAAAACTATTAAGCAAAATTTAACAGATAAAAAATCGAATCAGAATATTCAATTATCAACCGTTTTGGTATTGAAAATTCAATAAAAAGGCGAGAATAGTTGTCGCTGTTACTGTTACTACTGGCATGTAATGTAAACAAAATGACTTATCCGCCAAGTGGGGGGGTGGTAGATGGCTACAAGTATATCCTTGGCAATACTTTTCTAACTATTAAAGGAAGTGGAATGAAAAGAAATTGTCTGTACATGAAGGAGGTATGATTGTTTTGTAGTTGAGCAAAAATATATCCTAGTTGGTTTTTGAATAATGTGCTCCCCGTTGGCTTATAAGAGCTGCTAGCATAAATGTTTTTATGCTACAAAAACGAATACTTTGGCTATAAATCAAAATTAAAGTTTGCTAGTCTATATTACATAAAAAGAAGAAGAAGAAAAAAAATATATACCAGCTTGGCAAGACGACCTAATTTATAGAAAGACGCCGTTTTGCTGTGTGAACATTTGTTAGTATATTTGCGGTGGCTATGTATGGTGCATGTGTATAGTATGTGAGTGTTTATTTGTACGCTAAGGGTCGAGTGGAATCCAGAAATATCTTTTTTTGCTAGAGTGGCCGGCCATATCTTTATCTAGTCACATATTTTGGGTCGGTCTACCACCCTTGATACCGGCTGTCTAGAAGCGGTAAACTAAGGTCGGTTCGATTCGATTGTCATGTTATCCTCAGCTAAAAATAGAACTTGTAAAAAGATAAGCACAAATAGTCCATGGAGAGGGTGGTGGCGTTGAGTGAAATCGACAAAAAAAACATGCCAAAAATAAATCGATAAAACATGAACGGAAATTCAGGAGAAAAATAGCAAAAAAACAAAAGCATTAGCGGAGCTTTAGTGGAGACTAACCTTTTTCCTTATGTTTGTATTTGTATAAAATTTCAAATAGTTCGCCTACAGAAATTATGCTCACTTTATTGTGTAGTTTAGGATTATTTGCTTTTCTTCCTTTCCAGATATTATCCTTGTTCCTTCGATGCGTACATTTTATCTTTTCTCTCTTCTAACCTGATTATTTGATTATGCATGCGTATATACACATGTTTTAGGTATATCTCTACTCTAAACATATACATGCATACATATATAAATATTAAGTTGAAGAAGAGAATAATAAAAAATATTTTTTTACAATTTTATCTTTTATTACAAATTTAAATACCAATAGTCAGTTGCATTTTTATGGACAGTGATAACGAATATGATAGGCGAAAGTAGATTTTTCCTTAACATAAACTTAACTTTAAGTCTGAATATATACGTTAAAAATAACTGAGAATAATTGTTGAATAAAAATATACATGATTAGATATTTTTCTAAACATTATATTTATTCTATTAAAAGAAAAAAAATTATAATCTAAGTTAACTACAAGTAATAGTCTAGCTTCGCTTTGCATAAAATAATGAATAAATCCTTAAATAGGCGATTGATGTATATTTTTGCCTAGTTTTTGAGCTGATGTTCAGTGACCTACGACCTACTGTACATATGTAGAGACATATGCACATAATAGCACTCACCCACTAATATAGAACGAGTTCAAGTAAGTGTGTAAAGTTTCTGTGAGGACTATTTGATTGCTACGGTAGGTACGTGGCAATTTCCATTATTAATAATTAGCATTAATCACGTGATTGAGAAAATAAAAATCCTTCACAATGCAAATACGACTAGAGCACGATATAGTACGGAAGCTATTATTGATCGAACTAATGAATATAGCCACAAAATACGAAAACTATAGGATGAAAATATTTACATTCGACTCAGAAGGGAATCGCTGGTAAATTTGTATAGTTTTACAGAAAATCTAGCCGAATCTACACGTACAAAATACCAGACTCTTAATACTTGTAAATGTTGTATTGGTTTTCGAAAATTCTATACGAAACTATTGAGACTAACAACGTTCAAAATACTCGTTGTATGGTGCCCCATCATGATTCTCATGAATAATTAATTTCCTAGTGATTAGAATTATTCTAAAAATGAAACAAAACGTGAATATTATTAGCTATCGTGATATTGCTGGAGGTGCATGTGCAGTGTACATTTAGTTAAAGCAAAATAATCTATAATATCCTTTTCCTTATGAATAAACGTACACTATACGATATGACGTAATACTCATCATACCTACTGGCAATTATGCTGCAACCAATATAAATACAGAAAAGTAGTAAATTTCTATTTGTAGGCAATCTATTAATAATCCTTATTTACAATTCATATTTATGTACGTACTCGTATTTTGGACATTGATAAAGAATAAAGAAAAATATTAATTATTTTAATTTCAAACGAACAATAATCGAAATCTGATTCATATTCAGTATAATTTTAGAAGCAAACTATTTTTATTATACTGAAATTAAGAAATCAGAAACGTGTAATTTTATCGGAAGTTAATTATTTAATATTTTATATTATAGGAAATTTGTATGGAAATATTGTATGTATCGAATATATTATTACCATATAATAAAGATTACTTTCCGGATTTTATTTTATTTTTAAACATTAATTTTATTATCCTCATCAAAGTAGTTTCCTTGAGCAGCTAAAATTACCTCCAGCTCTTCGGTTATACTCTTTTGGATGTTATCGACAGTACCAACAAGATAACGTTCTTTCAAGTGTTTTTTTTTTAATCTACGGAATAGGTAAGTTGGTAAACAACAGAAATCTCTTCTTTTTTTTTTTGATAAAAACTTGTTAGTCTACAATATCCGATCTGATGCGAAGAACTCTTTTCCAACGCCTTTTGAGGACTTCTTTTTATAAGAAAATTGGCAAACAGTTTATCCTGGACGGTCTAACCTAACAAGAGCCTGTATTCACTGCGCATTTTAGTCATTTTTCGAATGTCGTACTGCTCTTGATAAGCAATATTCCTGATATAACGAATATAGCAGTTTTTCGTAAATCAAACTTGCGGATTATCCAAGTTTAATACAAAATTTTATTGCAAAACTGCTCATTTCCCCAAATTTCAATTTATTCGTCTTGTCCGCATTCGAGAGAAGGATCCTTCGATGAAGGTTTGGAATGGGTGATTCCGTCTCGGTTGTGGATAAAATAAAGCTTAATGAGTTACGATGGGCTGCACACTTATGGTCCCCGAAGACGATGTAGGCCCAGCCTTAACCAGAACACCAAAAATATGCTGAGAGTGTCGAACTGGAAGGCCGCGGCGTGAAGCCAGGATGTCTCGAATTCTTTGATTCAGCAGGTCAAGACCGGATTTTCAGAAAATTACGTATTTCTTTAGGTTTCGCAACGTTACACCCTCCCACCCCATTTTTGTGTTAGTTGCTAGTCTCATATAATACGATTTTGCAGAATACGGTATTTGGTAGGAACCGATCTACATTATTAAGACGGGTTATTTTTATTTAATATAAAATAAATATACCTTTTAATATTAATAAGTTATTTTCTAGATTATTAAAATTAAAGTTTTCATCAAAAATTTATTTAAAGAAAAAATTTCTTAATTAATTTTTAAATATTGGGTTGTCCAGAAAGTAATTTCCCAACAGAGGACTTGATTGTATTTTTTCACAACCAACTTCACACTTAAGCCGCGTAATCATATGTATTTTGACAGCTGACATAGCAAAGCTTGCTGTCGATTGATTCTGCATAGTAGTTTTTGGTTGATACCCTTTTAAATATGAAAAGTGAAAAAATAAAAATGCTGTTCAAGCAAGAAAAAAATTATCCGATGTGTATGGAGAAGATGTGTTAAGTGAGCGTTAGTGCTTTATTACTATAGAAAAGATAAAAATGCTGTTCAAGCAAGAAAAAAATTATCCGATGTGTATGGAGAAGATGTGTTAAGTGAGCGTTAGTGCCAAAACTGGTTTGCAAAATTTCGATCCGGCAATTTTGATCTCGAAGATGCACCACGTTCTGGAAGCCCAGTTGAAGCTGAAGAAGACACAATAAAGGCATTAATTGATGTAAACCGGCGAATAACAACTCCTGATATCGGTGAGAGATTAAATTTATTGAAGTCGACCGATCATGATCATTTGAAACGGCTAAGTTTACTTTCAAAGCTCGACATATGGGTGCCTCATCTTCTTACGAAAAAAAAATTGTGCCGTCACATTGGCGTTTGTGATTTGCTTCTGAAACGCCAAGAAAATAATCCATTTTAAAAGCCTATCATCACTGGGGACAGGAAATGGGTTGTATACAACAATGTTAAGCACAAAAAAAACTTGGCGAAGGGATCAAAGTACTTCGGAAGCCAATATTCATCAAAAAAAGGTTATGCTATCTGTTTGGTGGGATTTCAAGGAAATCGTTTATTTTGAGCTTCTACCGAGCAACACAACGATCAATTCTGAAGTGTACTGTCATCAGTTGGACAAATTGAATCATTCACTTAAATAAAAAAGGCCAATAATAAAACTATTGTTGTGTTCGAAAAGTAATTTCGTAATGAAACGAAATTACTTTCCGGACAACCCAATAATTTTGGTATGAAAAAGACACAAAATGACGGAAAGCGTATAGAATATATACATACACGTATGTTCAAGTTGAAAGTTCGACATTTGAGGAAGTCTGTTTAATGTAGGTTTATTTGAAAGTGCAAATGATACAGCATTTGATGAGTATACTATAGAGAAACTGGTAAGTTAGTTGAAAAAGTATTATATAAGCTCTAAAATTCATCTAAAAATGTTTTATACTCATACGTTAACCTGAAAAGTCTTTCAATGTTTCAAGGATATTTTCGTTATATTTACTTATGCATATACTCGTATATACAATATATATAGGGAGAAAAGGCCCTGTTGAGTTTGACTGTGGTTTTGCTAGATGACGAGACCTTAAGAGAGTCATAGTTATTTTTTTTAAAATTAAATTATAAAAGGAATAATTTTTTGTTTGTGTAGTGATTGACTTTTTTTAGGCTTTTAGTTTTCATTATTATTAAATTGTCAAGTATATTGACGAAAATATGTCAAGTAGCATAGTTATTTTAATTAAATTTACAATTCTTTATACATTCGAAAATTCAGTAAACAAATTTAAAATATTTTTTTTCACGATTAAATAAAAGCAGAATATTTTCTAACAAAAAAAACTAATAAATACAATATGAAAATTTGGCTAATTTTTCACTTTAGAAGTTTAGAAATTCCTTTTCTATACGAATAGTATTAGTAAAAGTTATCTTCAAGAAAGAGTCAATTGTTTTTCACTAATAATAAAAAAAAATCTTAAATAGTTCAACATCTTTAAAGTTTTACTTTTGTTCAGCTGCAAATGCTGTTCACATCATAAAAGGATATCGTAATAGCTTCTCTGACGATGTTAAAAACTTCTAATGACTGTGTTATTACTCGTTGAAAATGTAATAAAACTGAAATGATTCGAAAAAAAATCCTCAACTTTTCAAATGAAATTCATATCGAAAATGTTCAAATAAAGATTTGTGCTTAGAAAACCATTTGCCAAAAATGGGGCGAACTTCAAAATCAATATTAACGATGTTGCTTTATTTTATTAAATTTTTTTCCTCAAAAATATGACAATTTCTTCCTTTCAGAATAAAATACTTAAGTGGAATAATAGACATTATTGAACATGGAAGAAATATACTGTCTAAAGATGACATGAATATTGTTTCCTTTATATATTCGATTGCCAAAATATATCATCTTCTTTTCGCGATGAAAGAAAAAATATATAGTGAAGAGCGAACTGGTATTTTAGTTGAAATTGCAATCCTTTAAAAAATGAAGAATATTTTGCTTAGAAGGGAACTGGTAACAATCTCTAAAACATTCACGATTGAAAAGAGCCCCACCGCTGATTATCGACATTTCTACAATATCGATTTCTATTTTCGCACGTCTGACCTATGCCCGAAATGCGTTTTGGTTAGATTCTTATAATTTTAAAACAAATTATAAATGCTAAATACTTTTAATGGTTTCTTAATAATAAGAATACTAATGAATGTTTATTCATATCTCAGTTTGTATTTTTTTTTTCGAAGACTTTTTGTCTTTTTCAAGAGATCCTTTCATAGCTAGAATGTGGTATTAAAAACAATAAAAAATTTCTCACAATATTATAAAAAAAATTCTCTATTCACAATCAATGAATATTAAAATTACCATGTGATGAAAAGAGGACTAAATTTGAAAAATGGTCTTTGATACTATGAAACAGCAGAAATTAACTAAATCCAGGTGATGGCTTGCTCTTGGTTTTGTTATAATTATTAAAAAATAAAGGTATGAGGCCTTCCTTGCGCATTTGTGTACCGTGTCTGTCAAAATACGTGTTCACAATTTCTGTCTCATGTACGAGACGTAATGAAACTGTCTTTACTAAGAGCGATCTGGCAACAGTGCAGACTTGTTCTCCACACATAGTTTGTACGTTTGTTACTCCTAAACGATCTACAGGGTGCGTTTTATGTTTCAGGTTCAAGTTTTTTTTTTAAATAAATTTTAAATTATATACAATTATATAATTTATATTTTATTGATTGTTTATATGGTCCTTAGCATAATGTATGGAATATGATATCGGTGAAATGCCTTTTAAGCACATTTTTCATAACATTTTCGCAGACTTCTGGTATTATTTCACCGGTTTTGTTTCGAATATTGTCCTTAAGCATCGAGTTGCTTGTGTACACCTTTTCATTAAACTAACCCCATTCGAACAAATCGGGAGTGTTCAAATCAGGCAATCGTGGGGCCAGTCGATATCAACACTTTTTGACATTATTCGGCCGGGAAATGTATCTCTCAAAATTTGCATCTTAGCACGAGTTACAACAGCGGAGTTTGTAGCTTTCAAATTTTTTTGTGAAGCTTGCTGAATCTGCGAGTTTGACTTACAAAATGTCGAAATGAGTCTATAGGGATCATTCCTTATCATGAGTAGAAGTTTTGAATAATGGATTTCTCGATAAAAGGAGGTCTGATCGTCAATTAACCTTTAAGGTAATGAGTAAGTCCTTGAAAAGGCTCAGAAAACGATGATGAGTGAGTCCTTGAAAGGTTCAGATCCTTTCGAATATTGTAGGCATTTGGATGCTCCACCATAACAACGGACCACGACCATCAGGTTTTATGGGAATAAGAGGTTTCTGTTGTTCCTCAGTCTGCCTACCATATGCACCTTATATCTGTCGGGAGACTTTTTTTTCCCCTGCGCTCAAAAAATACTAAAAGGACGTATTTTAGGTCAGCTTTCGAGGTAAAGGCGAGTCTAATTAAATCCTTTCAGTGTAAATATAAAAATAAAGGTTTTTTTTTATTTAAAAAAAAATTACTGTAGTCTCATTACTTTTCTGTCTCATGTCGTAACTAAGTATTTTTCCATTCTTAGTCCTCATACAATTTTCATTTACTGGTTTTTGTCTTTATTTACTTTGAGAGAACAATCTCACCTTTTAATAGCCTTTCTATTATTGTAATCATTAAAAGCTTCCATATTTAGATGAAAAAATCTCACACTTTTAAAACGATTTTAAAAAAAATATAAGTTCATTAAGGAACCAGGACTTTTTTTTAAATTCAATATATTAATAAATATTCTTATATTGTGACATTCAGTATGCTTTTAAGCGCTGTTGTTGTTGCGACGATTCGATTTCCCTTCCGATTTTCAATTTTTTTCGCATGTATTGAAATGAAGGAAGTTTTCGCTAGAAAGAAGGGAATTATATTACCTTTCCAGGTAGCATAAACCAGATTACCATTAACATAAAAGAATACTACGCATACGTATGCGTTTTGTGACTGTCTATATAAAATAAGGAAATCATTTGTTTACTGGTTCTTTTATTATAGCATTGATTATGCGAACAGACTTTTCGGGCATAGAGCTTAGATCCAGCACTTCACTGCTATTCGAAATAGTCGTTTTCATCCCCATTACTGAGTAGTGGAGGCATGTTTGGTGTACGTGTATGTGTACAATCGCTTGCAATTCGAATATGTATGGCCATTTATACGCACCCGAAAAAATATATTTATACAAACAAATATTGATAATCTGCGTTAACAGCTCTTCTTCTTCGGTTATATTTTCTCCACGATTTTTTTTTTATCCAATCGCCCATCACGAAGGCTTTTAGTTCCATTTAAAAACACACACCGAGGCAGCTATCAAACGATTCGCTATCAAAAGTGTAAGGTTGTCTGGTGTTCAATTGCTAGTACGGATAAATGAGTTTTGTTCATGATACCAAAATTGGTTGGTATATTTTTGTGATGATTGTAATGATGGTAACGTTGATTTTGGGTCGACTTTACTAATGGCCGGTGGTCACGGGTGGTAAATTAACATCGATGAGAAGCGTTTTCCGCCTTCAGCATAGCTAACGATTGTGCTTGTATTTTTTCGCTTAACATCACATCAAATATTCTTCATCTCAATTTCAATATTTCTTCCTCCACTGAGTTGGTTGTTGGCTATCGCGTCTCTATTATGGGTATTTCTGCGTCCTCATCACAATCAGCATGATTATCAACGCTGGCGTTATAAGAGATTGTTGGAAGCGATTTATGCGAATAAATCTGTTCAAGTATGGGTGAAGATACTCTTGGATGACTCGGTTTGAACAGTTTCAGTTACACTGATGGCAATAAGGACAATGAAAATACAAAAATTAATAACGGCAACTGTTGTTAATGACTACAACAACACCACCGTATCACTAGCCATCACGTTTAGGGATTTGCAAATTTTCCGTCCTTATACAAATGAACAAATGAATCTTAGGATGAGAAATGAAAAGAGAAAATCTATCTAAAATGATTTGGAGCCATCGAACTACATAGCTTGGAAGAAAAATTTATTTTTCCTTAAAGTTTTCCTTCCATTTTTATTGATGCTGCTGGCTAGCATTGAAGGTTGAGCGTTGCGCATGACACTTGAAGCGGAGTTCGCCACTAAACGCCAGACGACAAACCGAGAGGAAAAGTTTAGAAGGCTCTAGTTTTAGATTACATCAAATAGGTCCTGAAGAGTTATTGTTATGTCAATGACTGTAGATAAATTAAACTATCTATTTTTAGAGTTCCTCACTTAAGAGAGAAAGAGAGAGCAGAGAATAAAAATATAAACTAGCACACTAACCGCACTTGAACTCATGTTTTCGGTAAATTTTTCTTTTCGTTTACAGAAAGGGACTTTCGAGTACGTTCTCCTTATATTCCATGCTTATATGTTTCTTGTGGTTAAGATTCAAATATAACATATACGATTACAGATATAGTACTTGTAATACGGTCGAGAAGAATAATTTTATTCCTTTAATTTTTTTATTATCTAGAGATTTAACATTTGGAATATTCTTTCATTTGCCATTCTCTGTTGACGATTAAACGTTTTACCATCTGTTCGGTTATGGCTAATGAACCATTTCAGCTAAAACTTTCTCGTTCTCTTTGCTTTTTCTGTTCCAATATGGATGGAAAGTAAATGATGTAGACATACAATTTCCGAATAACGATGAGAATTCATACCAAAGGAATGGGAAAGGAGAAAGGTCTAAAATTTTGAAACTATACTCGTCTGGCTGGGGGCTGAGTATTGCTAATAAAATGGGCTTTTCAAATTCAACAAAATGTTAAATGAATAAACGTAAAGGATAATAGCTGCTTCATTGGCTATAATGTTTTAAGTGAATATACGAAACTAGAGTAAAATAATCGTGCTTTTCTTGTGTATGTACTCGTGCATACATATAAAAAATGCTAAAATTTATTCCATATATATAACAATAGCTATGGTTAGTTAATTTGTAATATACGAAATACGATAGAAACGATATTTATACTATACCATATACTCTTCCATTTTGAATGAAACTAATATAAACGATAAAGGAAATTTACCAGAAAAATGTGTAAATTTTATTGTTATATAAAAACGTTTAATTTTATCCAATTTATTGAAGACAATTCTCAGCAGATGTTTGAATATATTTTTATTTGTGAACCAAATGCATTCTATAAATCCTATAAATGAAAATTGTGTTAATATTTTATTTGTTTGTTTTTTTACATAAGAACAATTATTATAAGTGTGTTTTAGTGTTTTGTATAAATTCTGAATAAAGTAATTCATATAAGAGCACTTTCAGCTAACTTTTTTTTTGATGACGGAAATTCACAGCATGAATGCACTTAATTATATTTGTAGATCAAGTGTTAATAATTGTGATAGTAGTGGCCATCAGGCAGTTACTAACATTTTTGAACAAACAATCTTAAAAACAGGGGTGTTTTTAACCTCAAGAATAATTTCCTTTTTACTTCAATTAATCTATTTTAGACCACACAGCAGGTGAATCAATAAATGTTTATTACACAGAAAACAATCTTTTCCATATCGAACAGGCATCGGCATACCTTCTATTAATTAAGTCTCGGCATCGAAAATAGTTCGTAAAATTTCTAATATATTGTGGTAAATTTTTTTCCTTCTAAATTTACTTTAGAAATATTTTCTTTTTAAATATTAATTTGTGAATATAATTTCTCTATATAAACAAAGAATATTTTTGATACAAACGAAATTAAGTTATGCGAGGTTGATTGAATTTATTTATTTTCGTCTACGTAACGTGAGTAGATTATAGAAAATTATTATAAAATATTTAAAAAGCTAAACTTTTATCGATGTTTTTCCTGTTTATGTGAGGTATTTTGTAATAGGGAAGTTAAGGATATCTCTTGAGCAATAGGATCACTATGAGTGAAAAGGTGTGAATAAAACTGTTTATAACGAGATCACATTACGAACATACACATGGTCTTATTAATCAGATCACGATTAATAAGACTATAACGATAATAAAAAGGACTATCGATAATTTGAAGAAGTAAATATTTTTAATTAAATAAATTAGATTCAACGGGACATGGAAGGTTTAGTAAGTCCATATTGGTTTTAGTGAGGGATTATGTATAAGAAGTCGAAATAGTCTGTTTAATTATAATCTGCTAAGTTTTGTTTGTGGTATGGCACTGCCTCTCAGATATATAATAGGGCATTGGTTATGACGGACAGTAAAAGTTACATGGACACATTTGCGTTTGTTCACTTTAATTTTTTACGTTGTTAACCAGCTTTGTAGAATATGAATTTGGGTTTGGAAAATTTTGGAAATATGTTAAGGCATTTTTTCGATAATTTTATGAAGTATTTTTAATTACATATATTAGATTCAACGGGACGTGGAAGGCTTAGTAAGTCCATATTGGTTTTAGTTGGGGATTGTGTATAAGTACTTAGATGTCCGTTGTAAGTTTTGAACGTTTGTCTAGAAGTCAAAATAGTCTGTTTAATTCTAGTCTGGCAAGTTTTGATTGTGGTATGGCACCGCCTTTCAGATATATACGCGGTGTGTCCCAAAAACAACCGGAATTTATATTTAAATCATACAACCTGCAACGCCATCTATTGATTTATTGAAATGGCTGTAACTCTCACATCTGTCATCCGATTACATGAATTTAGGTGCGTTTGAAAAATGATGAATGTATCTTTTTAATACTGCAAATTTTCAATAGATGGCGCAGCATGTTGTATGATTTAAATATAAATTCCTGTTGTTTTTGGGACAAACTGTGTAGGAGGGCATTGGTTATGACGGAGAGTAAAAGTTACGTTGGCACATTTTTGTTCGTTCACTTTTATTTTTCACGTTGTTAACTAGCTTTGTAAAATATGATTTTGGATTTGGAAAAATAGAAAAATGCCCTAGGAATATTCACAGTAAATTTGTTGTAGAAGACGGGACCAAGTAAACTTCCTTGTGGAACACCAACGATTATCAGCCAACGAAAGATATAAATAATTTTACTATAAGGTAAAATGTAAAAGAAAGTATCCTTTTGAGTTTGTAGAGTAAACTCTGATGCCGCCAATTACGGTAAATACCAACTTGTAATAAAATCAAAAACTGAAAATTCAATAGAAAATTTCCAAAAATTTCAACAAAATCAAATTGAATAGTTAGCGAGAAAATTTTGTTTAAATTGTTAATTTTTTATGCCAAATTTAATCACATTTCGCTCTAGCATATAGATGGCGCTACAGTCTTATTGAAGTTTTTGATTTCTCACAATTTTACTTTAGGTAACGTACTAAAACGGCCATTCGTATTTGTTTGAATATTTATTCTCAAAAGATTTTTTTTTTTTACATAAAGAAATTATTTCCAAAAAACTCACAAATTTCTTTGATAAATAAAAAAAAATATAAACTTTTTTAAAAAAAATTGTGAAAGTAAATTAATGCAAATTACTTCAAAATAAAAAGAAAATTTTATTTGATATTTTTTTATGGATTCAGCAATGTTTACTGTTAAGGAAAAAATACTTTATTTTAGTAGAGATTCTCCTATATTTAGATACTATTTCGTAAATATTGATTAGGGTTTTTTTTTTAAATAAATATAAAAATTGTTAACATTATTTTACCAGTTTGTTAGCTCTTGTAAGCGATTAGGCAATTTTTTAAATTAAATCATTTTTCAAAATAAGTTCAAAAAATACAATAATGATATACGTGTAAGATTTCTCTTCTTTTTTTTTTAAAGAATAAGGCGCTTTATTTAAACAATGAATTAAAGTCAATAGAATATATTCTATTTCATTATTGTAATTTGTTTGATTTTTCTTAATTTTTTGCTCTTTATTTACATATAAAAGAATCTTTATACAAGAAATTATCATTCAAAAAGAAATCTAATACTGACAATTGAATAAAAATTCTGAGAAATTCGTATAATTTTTATAGCGAAGAACTTAATTTTATTTTCTTATACTTGTACGATACAATTTTGAATACATTTTGTCAGTGTAAGAAATTCCAATTAACCGACCTTTTCAATGTTCATCCATAAAGCTACATGTATTCATAGAAATTGTAAAAATATCTCTTAATATACGTGTATTTGCCGGATATTGAAATTGTTTTTTGGGGAAATAAGGTTCAGATTTTTTTCCAATTTTATGTATATTTGGTTTTTTTTCTTCTTCAGGACATTAATAGATCAATTGACCTTTACACAGATATTATTCATAAAAATAAATACAAATTGATTTTAAACAAATTAAAAAAAAAACGATATAGTCGTATTATTTTTTAAGAAAATTTATCCGTTTTTGATTTTTTTTTGCTCAAATTTTTTTTACTTTTTCTGTAGAACCTATTATTTATAATGTGCATTTTTTGGGTGAACTTTTTTTATAAATTACCAAGTTTTATTTAAAAAAAATTATTATATACGCAGTTTGGCAAGTTTGAACCTCGTCCGGTACCTATGAGTTTACTAAAGATCGTGATAGGTGAAGTTGTGCTTTTGAAGTGCGTTACAAAAAATAGAATAGAAAAATTTCGAACTAGGATGTGTCATCAAATTTTATGTTCTGCTTTATAAATCCACAAATTTCACTTACTAAAAATTACAACGAGCCTATGGAATAATTCCTAATCAAGAGCACAAGCTTTTCCGGTGGCATTAGAGGTGTTTTGAACGGTTAAGGAGACTTTAAACATCGAAAACTGACATGAAAGCTCCTTAAAAAACTCAGAAAAAGAAAAAACGGTCCATCATGTTAGATTGAACATTGCAGACACTCTTGTCACACGGCCATCCTCATTGTGTTTTGGTCGATAAAAAGCATTTCTGTAGTTTCGTAGCCCATTTAATCCCTCTGATATTAGTCCGTGTGACTATTTTTTTGGCCAATATAAAAAAAACTTTTGAAATTTCGTTATCATCTTGGTACTGTCGATTAAAAATGTAAAGATTAAAGATTCAACAGAAAATATAAATTTTACTCAAAAATGAACATTGAAATTTTATTTTTTTTAAACAAAAACTACCACCGCAAATAGTAGATAAAAATACCATATAAAAAAATATTATCTAAAAAAATGAAAACTTAATTTGTAAAATTTCTAAAAAAAAAATTGAAATAAATTTGCAGAAAATATTAAAAAGTTTAGATGTCTAAAGATAACAAGTTTTAATTGAAAATCCTTTAATTTGTACAGAATCCAGAGAAAAATCTATGACTGAAAACTAGAAACATTCTGAATTGTAGAGAAGCCAAAAAAATAACAAAAATTGAAAGTTTTTTGTTAAAAAAATTTACAGAAACTTTTATTGACTCTGAAAAGTTTTGTAAAATTTGTCTTCGAAACAAGATGCTACATAGACGATATGATGGAGTAAAGAATTTAAGGTAGGATCATGGATTAAGTGCAGGCAAAACTCAATTTAGAAAAGAAACAACATCATCATCGTCTACAGAACTGAATGCGAATAGGTTATTCTTGTTAGCCAACAAAATGTACAGAAAAAGAGGAGACTAAATTATCAAACCAGACCAATCGACCCTAACCAACCTCAACTAGCCCTTAGTCAGTTTATACAAGAATAGACTTTTCCTTTGAACAGCAGTAAAAACTTTCTTCCAGTTCGTCTACTGACTGATCATCTTTGGAGGCGTACTGCCCAACTTGCGGTAATAGTTCTTACGAGTAGTGCACATAAATGAATGGATGAACAGAAAATAAATGAAATCAATTCAGCTCCTCTTCTTATTGCAGGCTAAAGTTTCAAGAACTTCTCCCACTTACCTAAGCTTTCAAATGAACTTTTCTCCCCTTGTTCTTGTCCTGCTTTTCATGCTTTTCGGGTAACCATAGTATTATTAATAATAGATTTTTATTCTTTAAATAGTAGTTCTGTCTGCTACATATGATCGTGTCATGAAAAATAATGCTCAGATTAGGAGTCTTATCATCAGAAAAAAAACGTCTTACAACTGAAAGAAGGATAATTAAAATTTGTACGTATAAGCAGCAAGTACAATATTTGAAAGGTGCAATATATTTAAGGACAAAAAATACCAACTAAAAAGTAATATAAAAATAATTAATTGTCCTTATGCGAAACATTAAGCCAAAAATAATTTTAAGCTTTAAAGAATTTAATTTTTTTAAAAACAAGTACTGATTTTATTTTTCAGTAATGTTAATGTATTTTTTTTTTTGGACAACAATGTTATCCCCTTTAAAATAGTTTTCTTGAGCACCTGTATATCAGCGGAGGTATTTGTATGTATCCCTAACCTAGGAAAGCCATTTCCTGTATATACAGGATTTTGACCTGTATATCAGCGGAGGTATTTGGATGTAGCCCTAAAGGCTAGGGAATGGTAAAAATCCATTTTTACGCCAAAAACTTATTGTTGAATATGGTCGTGTGGCAGAGGGAGTACCGACCATGTGCTCTTATAATACCGACCACGTGCTTTTATAATAAAAATGGGCTACTACGGTGATCAGATGCCGGAAGAATTGTTTGATTACTTCATGTATTGACGGAATATACATTTGTTTGATTAGTTCATGTATGGAGTAGAAGGGCAGTTTTTAAATAAAACAGTGCTGAAAGTTGAGCGAGCTGGATGCAACCGTCTGGATCTGGGGACCTACTGAGCTTGCGAAATCCATTACATATATAGGTCTCGTAGGCGACCCGTGATATTATATCTAATGCTAGATATGCCACGTTGAATAACAGATTTATTATAATCCTTTTGCTAAGCCTTTCAAGAACATCCTTAACTCCAACGTTAATCGATGATTTCGCAACACAAGAGCTCTTAACTCACTCGTTCCTCATTTTCATCAGCTTTCCATATTCATGTCCTCCCTAAGTGGAGCTCGTCTTCCACTGTTTCTTGGTCTTCTAAAAATATTCTATACAACCGAAAAACTTGTTGCAGCTTTTCATAAGACAGACGTAAGCTTAACAGAAAATTTGATCGAACAACGGCGCTTCAAATTTCACTATTCCATTTTCCGTAAGGCACTATAAAATTACAAAGAAATTATCTCATTACTTTGTGACAGATCTCAGATTATAAATTATCATAGAAATCACTATAAAAATACAGATACTTATATTTTCTAATAATTTATACATAATTTACTGATGAGATAACTTTATTAACATTAGATTTATGAAAAGATTTTTCGAAATTATAAAATAAATCCATTTTAAATAATATATGCACATACATACAAACGAAGATGTCCTTTATATCTTTACATGTGCAAGTAACGTTAATATTTTCATATATTTCTCTTATATTACGAAAACAATAAAAAAGCACTAGTCTCCTTTATTTTCTAATTGAAGGAAATATATTTTAAAGTTTATATAAATAGCAAGAAATCTTTTTTAATATAGTAACAAATGCATATATAAAAAAAGATATGCTATGATATTCAGGAAAAATAACTTTCCTTTAGAAATAACAACTACGAGTAGAACAAAGTTATGTATTTTTTTTTATAATGTACAAAAAAAAAAATAGGTATGAAAAATATTGAAATTTATAATGTCATATTTTCAATTTAAGGATATGTTAGAAGGAAATATATATATATATGTGTATAAATATAAAATTTAATTCATGCATAAGAAAACAATAAAGAAGAATTTTTGTTTTCTTTTCGTATTTAATAATATATGCTAGGATGGAATCGACTGGAAATGATGTTACTTGAAATCAAATTCTATGAAAATAATCCGAATGGAAGCAATGCTTACTGAACGAAAATAATAAACTTCCTTCCCCATAAGTACAGATAAAATTCACATTATTATTGTTATTTAATATTCCATCAATGTTTTACGGTAATAATATTTTGAGAGGATGTTGAAATCGAAATGAAAAGGAATAAAGATAGATGCACTCCTTATTTGGATATTCGTCTACAAAAAAAAAATAAAAAAAATAAAACAAATAAAAAAAGGGAGAAGAAGAAGAAAAAAAACGGTAACATATTCATAAATAAACTCGAACAATTTCACTACATACTTATGCGTGTCCTCGTATGTATCCAATCAGTTGAATGACTAATGCCGAAACAAATTAAGCGAAAAAATAGACTTGGGATCCCAACAAATTCAAAAGAATCCTCTGTTGAAGTTGCTTGTTTCCAAACAGATTTTCATGTCCGGAACAAAAGCTATAAAAACCTTATAGATAAACAAGGATAAAAAAAATAAGTAAAAAAGCTAACGTTTTTCTTTGGAACTTTCTTCTTTCTATCTACCTACCACCTTCAAATTTGAACTCCGTTCATGATTTTCGTAAAAATTTCTTCAGGAATTTTTTCACCTCTCCCATTACATATACTCGTATATACCAACAATACTTACATAAACTGACTATTAAAATTGCTCTCGCTTTTAGTAGGAATTCTTGAAAGCTTTGCAATACTTAAGTTTTTTTTTTTTTGTTTTAAACAGACGCATTTGGTGTGCGAGTATTTAATGTCAGATATATTGTATTTATTTTTGGTCTCATCGAAAAGTGAGCTCATTTTTCCAGGACTCAAATTTATATTGTCTATTTGCTTTATATGGATGGGTATTAAAATAATATTTATGAAAAAAAATATGCTTTAAATACCTAGCAAAAAAGATATTTTTTCTTTACTTTTATTTTTACCTTTAACGTTACCTTTTTAAAAGGGGATAATTTTTGGTTAAAATGAAACAATGCAAAGAGAAAATTTTGAAATGAAACGCAAAAAAAAATAAAAAAAATAATCTACTCTTAGAGGATGACAGGTTGTTTTTTGTTTTAAAACGAAAAGGATTTAAAAGGATTCGGGTTTTAATACTGATGAAAAAATAAAGAAAATGTTTATGGCAGTCACAGAAGAGATTATAAAGAATTGCAGGTATGACATTAGAGAAATGGAATTTTTTTTTCTTCTTTCTGCTTACCAATACTATCTTAGAATTAATACTATCGCGGCTGAAAATTGATGAGAATGAAGATAATTCGCTGATAAATCAACTCAGAAATTTTTGTATTTTGTTTAGTCAAGTTCGAAAAATATCTAATTTTTATTATTTCCTCAATCTAATATGTCTTAAAAAAAACTAAACTCAAATTATCTAGAATTATTTTTTATATGAAAATATAATTTTTTTTTTACTAACAGAGAATTTTTTTACATCTTTTACTCGACTATTTTACAAGTCTAAAGCGCATGTTAGTGCATTTTTCTTTTTACGACTACAAATTCCTGTCAAAAATGCAATTGCAGTTATTTACGATCAAGGGAAAATTGTTCTAAAAAAAAAATGTCTAATCACACAAGATCTATATTATTTTTCTGAAAAAAAATCTATTCAAGATAATAATTAAACAAAATAAGATTAATGTCATTCGTACAAAAGAAGCTATTGCCCAACCAGTCTATGTGTGTGTACGAAGGCTACTAAAACAAGTAGCCATCGTACACTCACACATAATATCCTTTTTAGAAATCACCCTTGCTCCATTTGCCCATACTGGGAGGGTGATCGCTCATTTTCTAACAGAATGTCACCTTACGCAAAATTTCTTTTCTGATGAGATTTTAACCGAATATTTTACTTAATATTATTACCGAAAATTTTTACTCAAAATTTTTACTGAAAACTTTTACTGAAAATTTTTACTGAACATTTTTACTGAAAATTTTGACAGAAAATTTTGCCTAAAAAGTTTTACTGAAATTTTTTAATGAAAATTTTTACTGAAAATTTTTACTAAAATTTTTTACTGAAAATTTTTACTAAAATTTTTTACTGAAAATTTTTACTGAAAATTTTTACTGAAAATTTTTACTGAAAACTTTTACTGAAAATTTTTACTGAAAACTTTTACTGAAAATTTTTACTGAAAATTTTTACTGAAAATTTTTACTGAAAATTTTTACTGAAAATTTTTACTGAAAATTTTTACTGAAAATTTTTACTGAAAATTTTTACTGAAAATTTTTACTGAAAATTTTTACTGAAAATTTTTACTGAAAATTTTTACTGAAAATTTTTACTGAAAATTTTTACTGAAAATTTTTACTGAAAATTTTTACTGAAAATTTTTACTGAAAATTTTTACTGAAAATTTTTACTGAAAATTTTTACTGAACATTTTTACTGAACATTTTTACTGAACATTTTGCCTAAAAAGTTTTACTGAATATTTTTTACAGAACATTTTTACTCAAAATTTCTACTGAAAATTTTAACTGAAAATTTTTACTGAAAATTTTTACTCAAAATTTCTACTGAAAATTTTTACTGAAAACTTTTACTGAAAATTTTTACTGAACATTTTTACTGAACATTTTTACTGAAAATTTTGACAGAAAATTTTGCCTAAAAAGTTTTACTGAAAATTTTCACTGAAATTTTTTAATGAAAATTTTTACTGAAAATTTTTACTAAAATTTTTTACTGAAAATTTTTACTGAAAATTTATTACTGAAAATTTTTACTGAAAATTTTTACTGAAAATTTTTACTGAAAATTTTTACTGAACATTTTTACTGAACATTTTTACTGAACATTTTTACTGAACATTTTTACTGAACATTTTTACTGAACATTTTTACTGAACATTTTTACTGAACATTTTTACTGAACATTTTTACTGAACATTTTCACTGAAAATTTTGACAGAAAATTTTGCCTAAAAATTTTTACTGAAAATTTTTTTTACTAAACATTTTTACTGAAAATTTTTACTCAAAATTTTTACTCAAAATGTTTGCTCAAAATTTTTACTCAAAATTTTTATTAAAAATTTATATTCAACATTTTTACTCAAAATTATTACTGAAAATTTTGCCTAAAAATTTTTACTTCATATTTTCAAGCAAAAATATGTAGCTTTTACCCTTTCCGAGTCCTTTATTTGATATTTGAAAACAAACCCTTTTTTTTGCTCTATAAATTCTAATTACCTGTAACCGATTCATCCAACTTACTTACCAAGTGGCCTCATTGTCGTGGCGGTGTATCGTGACTTCTTAGCACATATCCTATATAAGAAGGTAGAAATTTTCTTTTAAGTTTTTTTATATTGTAATTGAGAAGCAAAAAAAATCTGTAAATACGATGAAAAGCACGTAAAAAACTTAACTTAATGTCAATTCGTGTAAATTGCGTGAGAATCCTCAGAAAACATACTTACATACTTGTACTTGTACTTGCATATATATATATATGTACAAGTGCAAATGGTATTTAACTTTTGATGAAAAGTATTTTATGATATTTAAGCTGATAAAATGTTGGGACATAAAATGGAATAAAACAAAGAGCAAATCGTCTTAGCCAACACGATTACATCATAATACACTTAAAATAATTTCCTCATAAATAAGTAATGCGAGCGTGCTGGTTTTCCAAGTTGGGAATTTCATTTCGATTCATCCTTCCTGGTTTTGTCCTCTGTTTCCTTTAGCTTTTCGCTATTTGATTTATTCGCCTCTTTGTATTTTGGTTCTATGCCATTTGGAAGCTAATCGAGCATCGAGTTGGTTAGTTACTTTAGTATACTCATAGTTAGTCCTGGTGATCCTTTCGTCTAGGCATCGCTGACAGATACAAATAGAAGGAATGTCGTCCTGGTTGTGAGGAAATTTTTTTTGTTAAAGATAGCAATCCTTGATATGCGAAGTAGTAAACTAAGGTGATTTTAAGGTGACAGATTGGCGATGTTTAAGGGGAAATTTCGGAAACGTCGGTATACGTAGGTATGTGTATCAGCATTTGTGTTTTTGACAAGGGATGGTTTGATTAGTAATATGGCTTTATTTATGCGAGTCATCAACTTGCCACTTTCATTTTGGCCATGGTTCGTTTATCAATTATTTCTGTTATATTTGTAGTTGTAGTTTTTTCTCGATAAACTCTAGACGAATCCACAATCCAAAATTTCATATATGTTATTACGAGTATATCCAACAATAAGATGAATCGTTTTAGTTGTTGGCCAAAAGGAAAATTAGCTCTCTTCAAGGTTTTTATTGAATTAGTGTAAAAGCAACGATTACTAAAAGTAAACAAATCGTCCAGTTTATATGCTGGTATACACGTCGATAAAATTCTCCTGCTATTATTTTAGTTGGCTCGATTTTGTTTTGATACACACTATGATGATAAATAAGTAGAGTTGGCTTATATTGAAAGTTTATTTTATGTAAGTTTACCCTGCCCACCTCAACTATCCCTTTTTATAAGTTTCTTTTGCTTTTATGATAATGCTTTATAGTATAATATAGAATAGACTAAATAAAGTATAAGTTTTTCTTAATATTATCGTTTATTTGTCATTTATGTATGCTTTCAATTATTTTGGGAGTGCTTAGTTGAAAATTAGTGATAGGCACATGTATTCAAATAATTCAGCTTTACTTAATATTAATAAAGTTATCTCATCAGTAAATTATGCATAAATTATACGGAAATATACGTGTAAGTATCTGAATTTTTATAGTTATTTCTATGATTATTGATAGTACGAGATGTGTTGCAGAGTAATGAAAATTTCTGTCCAAATGAGATTGGAAGCCATCTGGGAACAGACCCGATTTGTCGTCTACGCAGATTGTACGGTAGTTTCTCTTGGTGTATAGGACAAGTTTCAACATCGTCCTGTATTATCTTTGCAGCCTTATAGAGCGTGATAAGTGTAGGTGCGTTACAAAAAATGTTACCCCGAACTTCGGATGAAATGTTGTGTTAAGATTTTTTAAATCGCCAAATTTGACTTACGAAGTGTTGCAAAACGAGGCTTTGGAAAGTATTCTTCATCAAGAGCACAAGAAGCGGTTGAGACGAATCTCGCTCAAGGAAACGATCCTTTTTTTTATCTGCAACTACAATTGTATTATTACAAGCAGATTTAAAAAACATTTTAATTAGCAAACTTATACATCATGAAGTGGGAGTAAACACCCATCGGCATTTCTCCAACTAATGGAAGTTAGATTCCTCTAGAAAATCGCTAGGCTATTGTCTCTTAAGTGTCCAATGAGTGTTTCCCTAGAAAGCAGTAAAGGATAATTCTCTCGCAAGTGGATTATGGATGATAGGATAAACGGGAGTGATCTTTTTGATAGCGGGAAATGCACAGGTCCTGAACAATTACGTTGTTATGAACATAAAAGAGTGCATTATCGAGTTTACGAAGGATCTTGAATTGTAAGGCCTGGACGCGATAGGACTTGGAACGTTTCGTTGAACCCTAAAGTTCAATTCCATATATCCAAATAGGTTTTACAAATTTATTCCATATTAAAAGTTTACTTATTATTGTTAGTTTCGAGCGTTCGTCCAGTAGTCTAAGAAGTTGTAGGTAACGTCTAGTGGCTTTAAGTTTTTTTAGTCTAGTATGTGGGTTTCATGTTAATGTCTTGTCCAAGTAAAGTTCCAAATATCTAGTATGGCCGTATCGTCCCATAAGCAGCAATGATAGTATTAGGATTAGATGGGATGTCATGAGTATAAATATTATATAAAATGGGACCAGGGATACTACCTTGTGGAACTCCGGCTAGAATAGGATATATTTCCAAGGATTCTGAGTTAATTACAACTTGGAAATGACAAATTGGTGATCAGGATTTTTTTTTAAATTTACTAGGAATGGGTAGGTTTATAGGAGGATGGAGAATTAATGGGTCTATTTGGCTTAGGAATCATTTTAATGACAAAAAATTTCCAGAATAAGGGAAAATAGGTTGTGCGCAGGATACCATTGAAAATGTACATATGTAATTAAAACTAAAGCTTTGCGGAAAATTTGCTTCAGAAAAGGAGCTGTTATTAGATCATAAACAAGAGATTTTTTATTGGGAAGGAGCAGAATAATAGATTGAATTTCTGAGGGCTTAAAATTTTTAGGAGGGAAAATCTTAGGAACAGGGAAGATTAGTTCTTCGATAATTTTGTTAGTATGCGATTTCTCTTGTATATGATCATGGGGAGCAAAAGAATTTACCAAATATTTACCAAATACTTCGGCTTTTTTTTGTCTGTTTTTACCCAGTTACAGTCATTTTGTTTCAGTGGGTGTGATGATGTTCTTTTGTATGAGAGTTCATTCGTCTAGTGGCTTCCCATAAAAAAATATTGTCACCAAGCCATCTTGTATAAATTACATGTTGTTCTTTATAGTGTTTTCTAATTTCCATATTCAGTTTACGTTTTGAAAACGATCCTTGAAGATCGAAAGCTGATTAAAGAATTTTTTTATAGGCTCAATAAAACGGTTGCTCGCGTCAGATTCGATATTACAGATACTTGGATGCTCCACTATGACAACGTTCCTATCACATCGATGAGTTTTTATCAGTTTCCTTGTTTTACCAGTGATTTTTATTTGATTCCTCAATATCAAAAACCATTTGAAAGGACATCATCTTAGTACTATCGATAACATCCATTGAGGTAAAGCCGAGGTGCTGAAGGCGATTCGAGTTGAAGCCTTTAATCAATGTTATAAGTAGTGGAAACAATGCCGCCCAGGCGCATTACTATTCTGCCATATCTCTTTGTAACAAAAGTTAAGATTTTTTTTGAATATTATATGTTCTAATGAAAATCAATTGGGAAAATTAATAATTTCATAGTTGAAATTTGCCAATATTAAAAAAAAAAAATAGAACAAAAAAAACTCATACAAATATTTCTACGAGAGCATATATTTTTTGAGCATAACTGAAATTCATTACTTTTTTAATACGAGTATCATAAAAGAATTTTTCCATTTGCAGAATAATACTTTTAAAAAATTGCATATTTTTTATCTATTAATATTGAATATTTTGTCTGAGTACTATTCTTAAGAAATACCGAAAAAAGGGTTACACTTTTTTCCGCATATGTAATTTACAAAAAGAAACGTTTCAATGTGAATAGTAGCAAAAAAATGCATTACAATATTAAATATTCAGTTTTGAAATAAATAAAAAAATACAAGCATACATACACATATGTACATATGAAGTCGTGCGTTATTAAAAAGTAAATAAAATAATATAAAATAAAAATGAAATCTTTAAAAAATCCTTCTGCTTCTGTTCGACAGAATATTAAATTTCAGAGTCTATGAAATTGTTATGGGCTTTATTTGATAGTATATCTACGCACATTCAAACACACATACACATACATCCATATGAGCCCCAATCTACATAATAATAAATTTATTTGTTGGTTTGTAGATTTGTATATTTGGTTATGCCTGCATGTAAGTTGACTATATCTACAATATATACAGAGGATGGTAGAGGAAATTTTTTGTTACGTTCAATAAAGAGTCTTTGATCATTCTCCATCATCAAGCGTTTTTGCCCATGTAAACATAATTTTCAGCCGACCTTTTTTTTCTTGGGGATGGGTGAGAGGAGGGGTGCACGATATCCGCTAAAATTTAGTATTTAATATATGAAAATGCAGGCACATTTGCCCTTAATATTTCAATTTCCTGTACTATAAAATAATGATGAACATGCTGATAAGAAGATATGCTTGCTTAAGTGTGGGAAAAGTTGTTCTGATGGTCCTGTCGGTGGTAACGTTGGATACATACTCGAACGAGATATGCCCAAAGACCAGAGATGGGAAACCCCAGTGGTTAGGTACACACAATCCAGTACGTATCTATGAGTTTGAGAGATAATATCTAATAGGGTGATAGAGGCGCAACTTGGGTGAAGACAATGTTAAGCTAGGACGACAAAGTCCAATATTTGTGTAGGTACACGAATAACATAAGCTGCTTATGAGCTTTATGAAAGCTTCGTCAAACCATACATGAGAGTGTTTTCGTACACATGTATGTGTACACTTGTATGTGTATAATAATAAATGCGTACTATTGATGGGTGGTGCTTCTCTCAGTTCACAGCTCAGTTTCACTCTTTGCCTCATCTATATTTATCATAAAACTATTATTTTGTATAAATATTTATTTCTTTCCTTCGGTTTCGTCCCTTTTTCTATACGTCGAATTCAGTTAGTCTAAAATAAATCCTCCTGTTTTTTATTTTATTGTATCCATTTTCACTGTGTGAGTAATATTTGTCAATTTCATTTGTCGCAATTGATTGATGCGATGATTTGCAGTCTCACAAAAGCTTTACCGACATTATTAACTACTTATACCGAGTTGATTTTATTCATTTTGTATTTGGTTGTATTTGATTTCTTATTAATTTACTGACTATTTTCGAATTTCTAAATGGCAAGAACAACAAAAACTCAAGAGTAAAAGTTTGTTTGAATTTATAAATTGACCAAAATTTACCAGGAATATTTTGTTTTATAAGATTTTTGATAAGAAAAGGATTAACATTCTCTAATTTACTTCTAATTATCTATTCAACAATATATTGTTGTATAAAATAGATGAAAACAAGAAAATTTATCTGAAATTAGATTTATTTTCTTGTTCGAAATTAAAGTGTTTCTTCTAATGAGATCATTTTCAATATTCAATTAATGTATAAAGTTAAATTTTCACAAAAACTCTTGTTTAGTTTTATAATAACTATTTCAAACAAACCACAGATTTATGTCAAATTAAGGAATTGTTAGTATTTGTCTAGCTTTTTGATTAGATTGTGTTTTTTTAATTTCTATAACAAGATTTTTTTTGTTTGTTTGTGATAGAAAATGAATTTGATAATATATTTTTATAACGATTTTACTAAGAGTTATTGAAAAGCGTTCTTTTTCGAGTATTATTACTTTATTGATTGTATTTACAATAATTTTTCAAAACTACGTGTATGTGAAAATAAACGGTAAAATATTAAAAAGATCTGAGAGAAATCTGGCAACACCGCAGACTTCTCCTCTTCATAGCTTATACGTTAGTCTCTCTAGCAACGATGTCGCAGCAAATTTTGTGTAAAACTTGGTGAATCTGCAAATTGCAATGAGCCTTTTGCATATATTCTCTATAAAGAGCACATGTTTTTGGTTGGGATAAAACAATTTTGAAGGGCCGAGAAGCACTCTGAGGAATAAAATTGATGTTAAATGACTCTCGGCCTATTAAATGATCCTATTCTCAACGAGATCCGACATGACCTGCAATAGAAAAGTCAATGTTTGTCCCAAATCTGTCTCATCTCGTAACAAAATAACAAATGACTTCCTCAAGCATACGTAAAAATTAGGAATAAAGCAAGTATGAGAGCTTTTCAGCGCCTCACTGACCAACTACGAACAATCCAGTCTACTCAACATCCTTACAGAAATTTGGGGCACAAAGACTGCTCAGAATTCATATAGCTTTCATTTTGGAAACCACACATGTCCAAATGGACAATCCTCCTTATCGTATTGAACGAATATCAGCAAAGAAGCAATATATTTGCGAGTAGGCTTCCTCATTACGAAATTTTTTTCAGAACAACCCAATAGTTTATTTATTGGCCTTTTTTCTTTAAGTGATCGTTGTGTTGCTCGGTAGAAGCTCAAAATAAACGATTCCTTTGAAATCCCACCAAACAGGTAGCATAACCTTTTTTTGATGAATATTTCATTCGAAGTGCTCTGAGCCGGTTCATCTTTTCTACTTGAGGATCTTTTGCGCTTAACATTATTGTAAACAACCCTTTTCTCATCCCCAGTGATAATACGCTTCAAAAATGGATAATTTTCTTAGCGTTTGAGAACCAAATCACAAACGTAAATGCGACGGCGTAAATTTTTTTTCGTAAGAAAATGAGGAACCCATATGTTGAGCTTTGAAATTAAACCTAGCCTTTGAGGTCGAATTCAATAAATTTAATCTCTCAGCGATCTCACGAGTTGTTATGCGCCTTTATTGTGTCTTCATCAGCTTCAACTAACCTTTCAGAACGTGGTGCATCTTCGAGATCAAAATTGCCCAATCGAAACACATCTTCTCCATACACATCGGATAATTTTTTTATTGCGTGAACCGAATTTTTATCTTTTCTGTAGTAAAAAAGTAAAAAATGCCGAAAAAGCTGTTTTTCACTTTCCATATTTAAAAGGGTATCAACCAAAAACTACTGTAGAGAATCAATCGAGCAAGCCCTGCTATGTCAGCTGTCAAAATACATATGATTATGCGGCTTAAGTGTGAAGTTGGTTGTGAAAAACTACAATTAAGTCCTCTGTTAGTAAACAACGAAATTATTTTCCGAATAGATCCAACAATTTCATACCCAAATCAAATATACTAATTTGCTTTACAAAAGAGGATAACTTTGCTTAAGTCTCATGTTGGGGGTTCTGTGAAGTCGCTCCTAGCGCCAGTCTAAAAGACCCTAAATGCAAACGGATTTTTTTTTCAAATAATTTAATTTAATTTAAAAGAAAGAATATTTTTTTAGTAAGTTTTCTTTTGGAGAAAAAAAAATATTGATTTTGTAATAATCCGAAACAGCCTAAAATGGCACTAAAAGAACGCTTTAAGACAAAACACTTATTTTCACATATTATACAATATTTAAAAATGGAATTGTTCCCATAAAAAAATGCAAAAAGTTGATTTTATAGAATTGATATGCCTTTAAAAAAAATTACATATATTCATGTTCAATAAAAATTACTTCAGCTTTCATAAAACCAATTTCATTCATCAGGAAAAAGGCTATTCCTCACCTAACATGACAATACCTTTCGGATACATATATATATGCTGTGTATGGGAGCGCAGGTATATTCATCGAAAATAGAGAATAGAATTTTTCGAACAAAGAAAAATAACATAGAAAAATCATTTTCACAAATGGATTTTGCGTGTGCAATATTAATAATTTAGATGGCAAAGTGTACATCGTACCATGTGGTAGGCAACACGGGCGGTCTGTTGGTCAGTTCAGTGTCCATTCTGAATCCGTAATGTGGCTGGGTTACGATTCGTTAACACGTCATCATATGGAATACGATAAATTCTGTTTGAAAAATGCCATCAATAATTCGTTATCGAACAATGAGCAATTTTGCAATGTTGGCGATATAAATCGAGTGCAAAATAAATCACGTACGATTGCAATGTGCCACCGCAATGCATCAGGTAAACATATTTCGAAATCAGTTACAACGAAATATTCGTAAAAACCAGAACTAAAAAGCTTTAAATGAATTGTTAACATGCTGATATACGGTGCAAATGATAACCACACATTGTATAAATATTAAATGGTTTTTTCCCACTTGTGTTTAGTATTGCTGAAAATACAGAAACGGGGGAGGTAGACTACCTAAAAAGGGGATATATTTTGGAAGATTTGCACCTATACATAATAATAAATTAAAATGATGGCACTGGGTTCGCTATACTTACTACGAAAGCTTCAAATTATCATAAGGCAGACTCTATCATCGTCAATAATATTAGCTGAATTCTTTGAGGTACTAATTGATAATAATATAAAATGAGCCTTTGGGGTCGGTTGAAAAAATCAAAAGCGTCCACATGGTAACTAATAAAGTTGATGTTCTGAGCTTTATGCTAAAAATAATCATGTTGATACTCTTAAAGTGCCATTCGTTGCACCATTATACCAGAGTATCGGTCGGTTACCATCTGTAAAATATGTGAATGCTATTTGGGTCTGTTTTCTGGTGGTAGTTGATGACAAAATACTCATCTGACTATCGTTATATGATGTTTCTAAGCTGACTAAAAATTCAGGTCTTGTTCAGAATAAGTCAGACGACATCCTGATTTAGTAATTGGCTTTTGTAAGAATCGAGTGCATTCGAAATAATGTCCTTCTACGAGCTGTTTACGTGCTTTCACCATCGAATTGCGTGTGTTTAGGATATTTTTCTTACATGCGAACTAATATGGACTGTAGATTTGCTTCTGCTTTGATACTATTCTATTAGTATCACAACCATATAAGTACTTATACACCCCCCTTTTTTTACTTTATCATATTCCCTTGCTGGAACTAAGTAACTATAAGTGAAATGTATGTCACATAAAATGGCTGAATGGGGCAATAGGGGCAATATCTACGTGTAGTATTGAATATGATAAGACGACCAAGTTTGGTTTGAAATATCTCTAAACATTAGGCTGAATATGAAATTATTTCTATTAACTAACAAGTTTTCTCTGAGCTTGGTTACTTTACAATTTGGCAAATTGGCAATTACGACACCGTTTATAATAATAATGCTTCGATTATTAGGAGAGAAAAAAATTCAACAAGCCAAAATATTATATTCTATATCAAATAATATCATGGGGAGGTGAAAACTGAAAAATGGCTGATAGTTGTTAACTTTTTATTTTTATTTTTAATTCATAAGATATTTTTGACTAGTACAAGTGACAAGCATTTATATACCATTCCATAGAAGGGAAGAGCTAACTAACCACCCTGAGGAAGGTCACTACGAATCATTCTGGTACTAGGGAATTGGAATTCTACGGTAAACGAGCATGGAACTTTTTATAACGAGGAACAGTTAATTCACGTGGGAAGGAAAATTTGAGATTACGAAGGATTTTTTGACTTAATAGATTGGATGCAACTAGAGTTTGAATCCGTAGGTCCAAATAGGTATACGTACTGTATTTAAAATAAATAATTTGACTCACTACGAAAAGCAAAATTTATGTGAACGCGTCTTTGTTCGTTTACTACTTTCGACGATATAGTTTTGTAAAATATTGTATGTAAAAAGAAGATTTTCGTGCCTTGTCGATAGGACATGTAATATATACTATAGAGCATTAGGCCGAATATACTACCCTGAGGGACACCGGCGGTTTCAGAGGATATTGGGAAGTGTTCACGTTCTCCAGTGACTTGTGCAAAGTATGAATATAACAGAATGCGTTTTATGTTACGTCGTATATCATATTATCATATTCCATACATAATGTTAAAGATAAATTAAAAGTTTAATAATATGATGTCGGTTAACAAAGCCAGCCAAGTCGAAGTGTGCCAAAAATGGTGGTCGTCTATGCCGAGCTGTAAAACTCGAGCACTCCAGTCTCGCCGGCGTTCACGGTCATTTGTCTGCTGCTGTTGTGTCAATTGAATTTTTAACGAGTAAAAAACCATATCTTTTTGAGAATTTTTAACAAATATGATGGAGATATTCCCATTTCTTGTGCACGGCGTCGATGGCAGGAACCAGTACATTCAGCAACACTCTGCCTCACTGCATCAATTTTTTCAGGTGTAGGTTGGCTTAATAGTCGCCCAGTATTCGCTTTATCTCCCAGTGTAAACATATTTTCAAAATTATTGAATACACGCTGAATGGTAGACTTGCTCGGCATATGATTAACACCAAAAAAGTGACGTTATTTTCTCCGCGTATGCACAATTGAACAATTATTTAAATAAAATATTATAATAATTTCAACACGTTGTTACGGCGTTAGCCACTCCATAATAAATTGTTATCAACCACTCTCTACGACTGTCAAATGTCAACAGACAAATGTCATCCAATCCAAAATGGCGGCCAAACATCAAAAACAATCTGTAGTTTGGTTGTCACGTAACCCTATAGCGTGTGATCAATATGAATTGTGTTCGTTCATTTGAAAAATGGAACATTGAAGTTTGTAGCTGTCAAATTTTGTGTGAAGCCTGCTGAATCCGCGAGTTTGACTTACAAAATGTCGAAACGAGTCTATCGGGATCATTCCTTATCAAGAATACAAGTTTTTATATGGCATAAAGGATTTCTCGAGACCATGAATTAATGACAAATAAATCTCGCTCAGAGTAACCTTCAACATCGAAAACTGAGAGCTCTCGTAAAGTCTGACCGTCAATTAACCTTTAAGGTAATGAGTAAGTCCTTGAAAGGTTTAGAAAACGATGATGAGTGAGTTCTTAAAAAGTTCAGATCCTTCCGAACATTGCAGACATTTGGATGCTCCACCGTGACAACGGCGGTTGTCACCACGACCATCAGGTTTTGTCGGATAAGGGAAGGAATTATTTCGATTTCCTGTATTATATAAAAGTAATTTGAGGGAAGGAATTATTTCAATTTCCAGAGTAAGCATAATTTCAGACACGGTCAAATGCATGCGATATTTCTAGAAACACACCTGGACAGAGTACTCCTCCCTCTCAGAGGAGGATGTTACGAGTATATTACCTACGACACGATGGGTTTGTCTAATAGTAGAATATTTTGCTCTTAAGCAGAACTGATGGTCTGGAATTATATTGGTGATTGAAAATTCCCAGAGTGAGTGAAATTATTTATCAACTAAAACAAAACAAAAAAAAATTATAGAAAAATATATGTACACGTTGACAATATTATAATTTCAAATGGAATAAAAATATTCATACAGAAAATGAAAATTGCCCTTTTTGTACGAAAAATAAATTTTTGTATTATTAAGAATTTTTTTTATATAAAAAAATATTTCCTAAAATCTTAAGGCACTACTTTTCTGTTTAGGCAAGTTTTAAATAAAGTGGTTCCAGAGCTTAATCAGACCTTAAGAGCTTCACTTTGTTTTAATCAGTAAATAAATGAAATGTTTGTTTAGTAATTTAATCCTTTCAAAAAATTTAGTTATAAAAATATTAATTAAACAATATAGCACAAAGAAATTACACTAAAATGTACAGTAATGATTACAATTAGACGACAACCAAGAAGGTAATAAACTTTTATGTATCTTAACTTTTGCTGTTTTAATTATTCGATCAAATTAAATGGCTTTGTTATTTAAATATAGATAAAAGCATAAAGGAATAATAAATAGTAACTTTGTAAAATGTATAGAACTTTTTTAAATATAAAAAAAAAATTAAAATCATACAAGAGAAATTTTTTTAGATAACTTTTTTTTAATGTTATTATTTGCAGGGTTCTCCACCATCGCCAAAATCTGCATCATTTAAACACGTAAGTTATTTAATAGTTATTAATTTTTATTTAATAATTTATATATACTATTTAATATATTTGCATTTAAAAATTTACTATATTTAGTATAAAGTTTTAATAGAATACAAATGGAAAATATATAAAAGATGATAGTGGAGGAGTGAATATGTAATTTGTTATTGGAAGATGGATTTTAAATTGAAAAAATGATTTTTCTGAAAATTTTTAATATATTTATTTACAGATAAGTTGCAATATCTTGTTTATCATAGTGATTGTAAAATAATAATTAATAAAAAATATCTTATCAGCTTGGATAACTATGAGTTAACGGAATTAGAACAATTTTGAGAATTCTTTATCAATAATTGATTTTAGTAACAGCGAATTATTTAATGTAAATTGAATTTCTTTGTAAAAGTTGGATTTGAATGTATAAATTTATAAATAAAAATATGCTAATAATGGAATACCTTCCATTGGAAAAGTTCACTTTCTCTTAGTCAGTCACAATCTGCATTTTTTGTGCATTAATTCCACTCGCAAGTACCTCAAGTACTTAGCTTAAAAGAGCTTTTATTACGATCGTAATTCGTATAATAATAAAAGCTCTTTTTGGCTTTATGTCATTTTTTCTGCCAAAATTCCAGTTTTCACGTTAGTATCAATATCAATATTTGACTTTCATATCATAAAAAGGTATGTGTGAACTTACATTAAGAAATCTTGAAAAATTACAAATCTTCGAAGATACAAGGTGCTGCAGAAAACTAACGAACATCTTTTTTTAATTATATTTTTATACATCAATCAATGTTATCCTTTTAGCAAGGCTATATATATAAATTCAATTTTTTGATAAAAACTCCTCGATGACGATAGTCGTCCAAATATCTGCAATGTCCGATATGCAGCGATAAATCCTTTTCTGAGCCTTTTAAGAACTTTTCTTATCAACTTCAATTTCAGTCGACAAGAGCTCTCAACATTTTCATTAGTTTTCGATGTTGCAGACCTCCCTTAGCGAGGTTTTAACTTCTACTACGTCATGACCTTCCGAAAATGTTCTATGCCACAGAAAAAATTGTACTCTTGGTAAGGAATAATACCATAACCCATAAAAATACAATTTTCCACTTACCGTGTATAGTTATTTAAATATTTGTTTTTATTAAAACGGTAAAATTATGTTTTATAATATTTTTATTTGAATATTATATATTTTCTTCTATTATTTTCGTTTTTGTTTTCATGCGTCTTTTAATTATAGTTTTATAATAAAAAGATTCTTTCAACGTACAACTTGTGTGCAGGGAAATTCGACATTGTTGCCAGATCGCTCTTAGCGATGCCGGCCATATTACTTTTTTGCCACACCTCGTAACTTTGTTAAATTTTTTTTATTTTTTATAAATCAATTATGAAATATTTTCACTTCAAAATCAATATTTTTTTGTTGTGCAAATAATTATTAAATCAGTGTAGAAGATCTTTTCATTATAGAGAAGTACAACTTGGAATGAGAATACTACTAACAATTGCCCAACAAATAATAAGCTGTCATTTTTAATTGCATTGCGGTTTTTATTTATAACAAACAAGAAATAATTATAATATCGTTTCATCTTCTTTTGAAATATCAAAGAGAACGATGCGCTGCTCGTCTAGGAAATATCAACGTACAAACTGTGTGCAAGGGAATTCAACAGCGTTGCCAGATCGCTCTCAGTGTTGTCGGCCATTTTACTTTTCTGCCACACCTCGTAATTTTGTTAAATTTTTAGTTTATTCGTAAATCAATTATGAAATATTTTCATTTCAAAATCAATATTTTGTTGTTGTGCAAATAATCATTTAATCAGTGTAGAAGGTCCTTTCATTATAATAAGCAGCCATTTTTAATTGCATTGCGGTTTTTCTTTATAACTAAACAGAAATAATAGTAATGATTCCGTTTAGTCTTATTTTCAAATATCGAAGAGAAAATAAGATAAGAATTTTCACATTCGTAAGGAACTATTCTTATAGATGGTAAATAATTTTTTTTTAATATATCTTCAATTCAATAGTAATAATAACAATGGTTTCCTTTTTACTATATCTTATCCATAATCAATCAATAAATTGAAAAATATATTATTTAAGTGTGATCAATTTAAGGTCAAGTGTAGGATTTAGAATCTTTTTTTTTTTTGCATCCGATTTTCGATTCTGGTCCTATCAACCATCTGCTACATTCTGATATGGATAGCGTTTTATATTAGGTCCTCTCTTACGATTGACAGCAATTCCTCATCCCAGTTGGCTTGCGAAAAAAATTTATACCAAAAGGAAATTCGATAAATTTTCGGTATCCAATAAATTTGAAGTATTTTCCCTTTATTTGAATTCCACATATTTTTTGTTGTTGTTGTTGCTTGTTTCGCCTTTTCATCAATTTTTCATTTAGCCTTTTATCATTCACATTATTTATTTCTAAAGAGAAATTTCTAATTTTATCCTTAAATTCAGGATAATTCTTTATAAAAGTCGTAATTTTAAACAGTTTTTTTAATCACATTTCAAACAGTAAATAATTTTAAATAGTGAATAATTTATGTAAATAAATATTCTTTTTTAAAGGGAAAACTTATTAAACTTATTACCAAATACAAAAAAAAAAATTAAATTTCTTTTTAGGTAATTACAAAATGGCAATTGTAAATTGTTTTTAATATGAACGTTTTCATTCGAATTACGAGTAATTAAGACAAATCTGTTCGGTCTATAAATTTTATGATATTTCCAATATGAAAAGATGCAATTATCGATAGTAAAAAAGTTTAGATAAATTTTATGAAATCAATTAAACTTGACAATATTTGGGAACATTTTGTGGTAATTATATTATTTTCAATGTAAAAGTTTCACTTTTCTTGTTTTATTGCAGTTTTATTTTTGTAAGATATTAAATTTTTTAAAAAATAAGGCTTAATTAAGTTGAATATAATGTTAGCACTCATTTTTTTTTATAGAAGCAATGTGGACTAGTAAAAATGTTTATTATTAATGTTTAGGATGTAAACGAAATTGTTATGAAAATCCACTTTTTCTTGGAACTAGAGTGTAACATCTGAAGTGGAAGCCGATTTATCCGATTCAATATATTTTTATACTTGTTTAACTATACAAGCTGAAAATAGTATATTTCATGGAATAGTACTGACGGAATCATAAAAATATTAAGTGGCAATTAAATGAGTTTTTTTCGGTGCTTTATTATAGGAAAAGTAGTGGTTCTTTTGCGAAGCAAATCTTATAGATTCTTTGTGATTGGAATAAAGTTTTATTGATTCGATATAATAAGTACCTAATTAAAAGCGTTAACATTTCGATTTTGCGTTTATTGATTTTGCAGCATCAGTTATGGGATTTATGAAAAATATTTATTCGACTGTAAAACAAGAGCAATCTAAAAAAGTATCGAATCAAAAGTTAATTATTGTAGAAATTATTACAATACTCAAATTATATTCAAATTGACAGATAAAATAATATTTTACCATATAAAAATATTTTGCAATTTAAAAAAAACTAACTTTTCAACATTTTTTCAAACTTGGCAACATTATGTTACTAAGGAGTTTTTCAATAGGGTTAATATGTTTTAAATAGACCGCCATATTTAAAATGTCAAAATTGTTTGTTACTATTAGTTGTATTCAATAAGGTTTGTAATTTTTTCATACAAAGATACACGCTTCAACAGTGCTTGGAAATTATCCAAATTTTTTAATCAAAATAATCATTTTTTTATTGCAACTTATCGCGCACTTCTTCCAGTTCATAGTCGTCATAATCGGCCTAGTTTGCTCGCTGTTCGTTGAACTGTGGAAAGTTTTGAGCACAATCTTTCTTTAAACAATGTTTGCGTGTCAGTAAGACAACAATCTGGTCAACGTGCCGAGAATATTGCTGCCGTTCAAGCAAGTATTGATGAATAGCCAAATTTATCGAATTCAAGGCGTTTTCTTAAAAACGAAAGGCGATTGTCTGTCACAACAATATGACTGATTTTACACTGGAATAACTTTAATATGATGCTAATATTTCGAATAAAATCATCTCAGATAAGGCGCATTTTCATCTATCTGGATCGGTGATAAACAAAGTTGTCTCTATTGGGCTGAAGCTAATCTACAAATTATCGACGAGTAAACTTTACATTCCGAAAAAGTGGTGGCATCACAGGTCTTTATTTATTTTCAAAATGAGTAAGAATTTGCCTTTACTGTCATTGGTGAGCGGTACAGTTCGATAATAACGTTAATATTGATTTAACAAATATGTAGTTTCGACAAGACGGCGCTGCATGCCACACAGCCCACGTCGATAATTTCATGAAATCGAGATGTGAAATAGCCTCCTAGATGTAGTGATTTACCACTTTTGCACTTCTTCTTGTGGGTTTATTTAAAGTCATTGGTCTATGCCAATAAACCAGCTACCATTGATGCATTAAAATTGAATATTGAATGCCAAATATTCAAAATAAAATAATAAATTTTACTATGCCACATTTATTTTTTGATTTATTTGAATCAAAAAATCTTTCCTATTGAAAAACCCTGTATAAATTGGCAAGACTAATTAGACGGATGTTATTAAATTTGATACAACAAATTAGATTGTTTTGCCGTGCCGGGAGCACATTTGTTAGCGTAATGGACTACTATCCAATAGATTGTGGTTCAAAAACACTTTACTTTCCATTCTGCTTGAACTTTCGTTTCCTTAGCAAAAAAAAGAAAAGGTGCGAAAATACACCTCGAAAAGCCATCAGTCATTATGAACACGGAAATATCAAAACCAATCATGGATAAACATTCCGTATTGTTCAAAGACAACAACCCGAAATGGATATAATGGCCGTTGCTCCTACTGGACGAAGCATGGCACCGCACCTAACTGCACGATATCTCCAGCCGATCATCTGCTAAGCGAAGACAAAAACCTGATTGTAAAACTGATAAAAAGTAATCAGAACATTTGTAAAAGGTCCCCATGTTCCGAAAGGAATGTTAAAAATGGAAATAGGAAAAATTTGTGTATTTTAGAAAATTAGAAGGAGGGCTAAGAAAAAAAATAGCTGGATTTGGAGCGCCATAATGTAAGGAGTCGTGCTCAAAGAACGTGGCATTCGTTTATGATATGATACATGTCATTACAGTACCACGACAGAACTGTCCCAGTTGGTGGAATGGTTGTTGAGTAGACTGACTTTACGTCACCATTTCATCAGTAGATAGGGCATATTTGGTATTACATTGGACGATAGAGTGCCTCCTTTATGTTTAATAACCAATACCAAATGCTAACTACTGAAAATATTAATACCAATTTATGTGATCACCTTTTGGTCACCTAACCTTTTATTGAAATAGTTGATAACATCATTTGCTATTCGGTCAACCCCTTCCCCCTACATAGCAATATAATTGCTTCCAATTTAAACTTACACATATTATTCGGAGGGAAGAAATTCTCTCGATGCTATCGAATTTCGAAGTCAATTAAAATTAATTAACTCGTTTTGTTGATTAGTAAAGGTCTTTCATCGAATATGGCAATACTAAGACTTTCATATCGGAATCAATGTTCACATTGTGATTTTGTTTTCACAAATTCCATGATAATCCTTTTGATAAAATCAAAATTGAAATTTCATTTGAAACTATGTAACTAATTAGTTTTATAAATAAAAACTGATAAAAAAAAGTCACTTATCAAAATCAATATTTTCTACGTTAATAATAAATTTGGAAAAGATTGTTTTCATATTTGGCTTTTTCATAATGGCAAGAAAATGTTATGCCAGCTTTTTGTAAAAACTTTTAATATTTAGTTGTTACTCGAATTGTGCAAAAAAATTTAATTATAAACTTTTAAAGTTTCGAACATTTTCATGCTATGAGTTGGCAAGACTCTTGGCTGCCAAACCCTTAATCAGAAGTGCAGCAACCTTTTCCGACAATGGGGATAGCTTCTTTTTATAAGGAAGAAAAATTTTCATTGAAGTCCAAGAAAATGAACTATTAATTCCAGATTTTCATAATTCTTTTGGCATGAATATTCATAGAATTAGGAAAATAACTACGAGTACCACACCTTGAAGGATATATGTTTTTATAAATACATTGATTACTAGCCATTAGCCCAAATAAAAGAACGCATAAATAGTAAATTTTTGTTCAAGAGTTTAATTGCCATCGTCGTTTGTGCTCGTTTTGGTTGGCAGTGCAGTGCAGAATTATGCAATTCTTTATATTTTTTAGTGTATATACAAAATTACCTTTCCATTTTCCTTTTATTTTTCTATTCGAAATAGGTTTTTTGATTTAATTACCAATCGTTAAACTTTATATTCTCTACGTCCATACTCTACTGGTAGTTGGTATTATTATTTATTATTTTCTTAACGAACGAATATTATTTTCTTTGTTTAAATACGAAATCGATCTTTTTAATTTTGATCAGTATTTTTTTGCGTATTTTATTTTATGGCATTTTTTTTTAGAATTTTCGGATTAATTTCATTTCAACTTCGAAAATATTTGTTGTTGAATTACTGCATTGTTTGCCTCAGTCTTTCGCTCCAAGTCGTCTTCAATAAACATTTTCAGTACAAATTTTCAATAACAATGTTCGGTAAAAAAATAGTAATCATTGCCGGTAAAAATTTTCAGTAAAAATTTTCAGTAAAAATTTTCGGTAAAAATTTTTAGTACAAATTTTCGTAAAAATTTTCAGTACAAATTTTTTAAGTTGATCTGTATTTTTTAGATTATAAAATTTTTAAGTTGAACACATCCCTCCAGAGGATCTGTTTCTACTGCTTCAATGATCAATGTTGGTGATCTAACCTTGTTTCTTATTTTGTAGACAAGGTAATGGTTTTCTTTATACTTCTCGCTCCATCAGACCGGCCTCTCTTTGTATACATCATGTAATTGGTGATTTATGTTACAATATTTGTGAGCAGTCCACTAAAAACAAATTATTTCAATGGCAAGTTAACTTGTATGCAATCCTAGGTAAAAAAAATTTTTCTTCAGAAATGATGAATAGTTTTCTCTTTTAAATGATTCCATTGTATAAAGGATGCTTTCCCTCTACTTTCTATTCAGTTTTGGCCTGGCCAGAGTACAGTCAGTCCTTGTATTTTTTCAAAATGTCGGTCGATAAAGTGCATTTACGTCATTGTTTACTTTATGAATTCCGTAAAGACAATACCGCGAGTGTGGCAACCAAAAACATTTGCGAAGTGTATGGAGCAGATGTCATCAAAGTTCGACAGGTACGAAGATGGTTTACAAAATTGAGATCTGGGTATTTTTCACTAATTGATAAATCACGTACCGGGCTGCCACTGAAGTCTGATGACGACAAGTTAAAAGTCATAATTGACACCAATCCACGTCTAACCTTCAGGGAGATCGCGTCGATGATCGGAGTCAACCAAACAATCGTATTAAGACATTTGAACCGTATGGGGATGGTTTCGCGGGACGACGTTTGGATACCTCATCAATTGTCGACTGCTAATTTATTGGATCGTGTTTCAACGTGCGTTGCTTTGTGTGCGAGACAAAAACATGAACCTTTTTTGCATCGTTTGGTAACGGGAGATGAGAAACGGGTCGTATACAACAACGTGGCAAGAAAAAGACATTGGGATATATCTGGACAAGCCCCATTAACAATACTTCGAAAGCCGAAATCCATCAAAAAAAAGTTATGCTTTGTGTTTGTTGGGATTGTAAGGGTATTGTGTAATTTGAACTCTTGGAACACAATCAGACAGTTACAGCAGAACGATATTGTCAGCAATTATTCAAATTGAACATCGCCCTTCAAAAGGATAGACCAGAATTGGTAAACAGAAAAGGGGTAGTGTTTCATCACGACAAAGCGCGACCACATGTGGCTATGATGACTCAACACAAGCTAAATGAGTTGAATTGGGATGTTATCAAGCATCCACTGTATTCTCCAGATCTTGCTCCTTCCGATTTTCATTTATTCCGATCACTGCAAAATTTTTTTAAATGATAAAAAATTTAATCCTTCACTACATTTTTCGCATCAAAATCCACGGAATTTTACACTAATGGTATTAATAAGTTGATAGAAAGATGGGAGAAGGTTATAAGAACGGATGGAAATTATATAATTGATTAAATAAATAATACAAATCTAAAAAAAAATGTTTAATTGTATAGGTAAAAAACGGTCATAACTTTTGCATACGCCCAATAGAATTTATTAAAAAAAATCCTTGTCCAATACTGGCATTATAATGTACATATCCAATTATAAAAATTACCGTTTTCAAATTTATTAAGATTTGAGATTAAACAAATTGCCAATCATGCCACCTACTTAATCAAATAACACCAATTTTTAATTGTGGAATTATTCAAATGAAGTCCCAAATGTTCGTAGTTTAAATAATATTAGATTGACGAATTTTTTAAACTGATTTAAATAGGAAATTATATCGAGAATAAAACAAAAGAAAGTACTCGAATGTGTAATTGTCCACAAAAATAATTTTTTTATTAAATTTGCCCGAAACTTTAAGGTTTAAACAAGTGAGCGTAATTTAATTGTAAGAAAATTCTTAAACACGTTCTTTGTTTTGCATTCAAGTAAATATGTATAGTGAAAGTGCTTTTGAAAATAATTCTAATTTTTGAAGTATTATCTTAGTTGACAATATAATTGGAAAAAAACTAAATTAACAATATTACTAGCTTTTTATATTCTTTGTAACACAAGCACTTATTTGTCTGTCATTTGAAAATAAATTAAAAAGAATGCTTGACTTTTAACGTGGCAGACAACTTGAATTTCTGAAGCTTTAAATGTTGAAAATGCAAACTATTTTGTATAAGTTCCCAATGTCACGTCCATCATAATGAAAACAATAACCACCGTGGCGACAGTTAAATGCATTTTTACTTATAAATTATTGCAAGCGATTTGCCAGGGACGTGTTAGAGAAGATAGTTTGGTCACTGGATAGTTGCAGAATATTGTCAAAATGTGCACTACTGCAGTTGCTAACGAACTCGAATATTTTTCATTTTTATTGTTGCACTTTATATTTATTTTATAACAAATACTTATCATGATAATAAAAGAATCCTTGTTCATTTAAAATTACTGTTATATTGTTCAAAAATTGTTTTTGCAAAACTATAAAAATTTCGATTATATACAAATTATTATAAATGACAAAATAATTTAAAATTTATTAGAAAAATTTTTTATCTAAAAACATTAATGCATTTTAAGAAAAATGTTTTATTTACTTTCTAAGTAAATTAGCTCCATGGAATTTTTAGAAATTCCTTGAGCATCTACGCTCGAAATTGTTTAGCAAAACTTGTAAACGAACGCAGTACCATTAACGTTTCAGAACCCAAAAATAAAAAATAGCACTTTTCTGTATAGCATTTAAATACACTCCAATGATTAGAAAATGTAAAATAATATGAGAATGGAGCAATGGAGCATACATGATTTTTGCATTTTCTTTATGGACTGCATTCATAGAAATGACTTGTATTTTATATTTTAAGGAGGTGGAAAATCTTTTAGCTTAGCTTTCTCTATTATTTGATATTGTACAATAGAAAAACTGACATTGTTCATCTTAAAATTTGTGCAGCAAAGTTTTCCATTTACAAGGTTATTTCAGTAAAAGTATTTTTACTAAATATCATGCACTCTACATTTTTCAAGTATTTTTTTCTGTAAAAAAAAGTCAGTAAAAATATTCGGTAAAAATTTTTGGTAAGAATGCTCAGTAACAATTTTCGGTAAATATTTACAGTAAACATTTTCTGTTAAAATTTGCTGTAAAAATTTTCTGTAAAATTTTTCAATACAAATTTTTAGTACAAATTTTTAGTAAAAATTTTTAGTAAAAATTTTCGGTACAAAATTTTAATAAAAATTTTCAGTACAAATTTTTAGTACAAATTTTCAGTACAAATTTTCAGTACAAATTTTCAGTACAAATTTTCAGTACAAATTTTCAGTACAAATTTTCAGTACAAATTTTCAGTACAAATTTTCAGTACAAATTTTCAGTACAAATTTTCAGTACAAATTTTCAGTACAAATTTTCAGTACAAATTTTCAGTACAAATATATTCAGTACAAATTTTCAGTACAAATTTTCAGTACAAATTTTCAGTACAAATTTTCAGTACAAATCTTCATTACAAATTTTCGGTAAAAATGTTCAGAAAAATTTTCTGTAAAAATTTTCAGTAAGAATTTTTTAAAGGTCAAAATTTCAAGTCGATAGTTGTCAATGCAGGAAAAAATTGTCAATGCAGGAAAAAATACAGTCAAGAACAATTGAAGAAATTATTCTGATAAATAAATTCGTAATTGTAAGTTAATCTTCATTGATCCACTTGTATGCCCATACTTGTCATTCAACAAGTACTTAGCCTCACCGCCCGATGGAACTGCTGTCACAAAAGAAATTTACCCTCGTGCAGTACATTTTTTTAAGTAGCCTACTGTCAGTTGATTCCTTCATTAGTTTTGTTTTGAGAGCCTTTGAAAACGAGCGTGTCAGTCGGTTGCACAAAAATGGAAAAAGAACAATATTGTTCGATGATTAGATTCTTGTTTTTGGAAGGGAAAACGCGCAGCGAAATCAAAGATCGCTTGGATGCTGTGTATGGTGACTCTTCTCCTTCGATGGCGACCGTCAAGAATTAGTTCAACGAGTTTGCTCGTGGCCGCACGTCGGTTTTTGATGAGCCACGCCCAGGTGCCCCGAAAACGGCTGCTACGGAGGAAAACGTTAAAAAAGTGTTGGCAGACCGTCAATTGAAGGTTCACGAGATAGCTGAGACTGTGGGCATCGCAGTAGGAATGGTGCATCATATTCTACACGAAGAACTGGGCATGAGAAAGCTGTCGGCGCGATGGGAACCGCGTTTGCTCACACCGGAAAACAAGCGCAACCGTGAGACCACATCGGCGACGTGTTTGGCGCTGTTTCAGCGCAATCCAGCGGAGTTCTTGCGTCGTTTTTGTGACCGTCGACGAAACATGGATTCACTGGTACACACCAGAGACCAAGGAACAGTCGAAACAGTGGACTTCACCCGGCGAACGTGCTCCGAAAAAGGCGAAGACTGTTCGATCGGCCGCAAAGGTGATGGCCACCGTTTTCTGTGATTCACAAGGTGTGATCCACATCGATTACCTCGAGAAGGGTAAAACAATCACGGGGCGCTACTATGCTGACTTATTGGACCGATTTGACGTCGAATTGAAGAAAAAGCGGCCCCACCTTGCGAAGAAAAAAGTGCTGTTCCACCACGACAACGCGCCGGCTCACACCTCCGCCGTCGCCATGGCCAAATTGGTCGAATTGCGCTACGAATTGCTGCCCCATCCACCGTACTCTCTAGATTTGGCCCCCTGTGACTACTTTTTGTTTTCGAACCTGAAAAAATCACTCGCCGGGAATAGATTTGGGTCGAATGAGGAGGTCATCGTCGCCACGGAGGCCTATTTTGCTTCCCTCGAGAAAATGTATGTTTTGGACGGGTTAAAAAAATTAGAGCATCGCTGGGCCAAGTGTATCGAGCTTGAAGGAGTTTATGTGGAAAAATAAATTGCCACCTTTCCAAAATTTTCGTTTTTCTTTTGTAGGCTAAGTACTTGTTGAATGACCCTCGTATCTGTACTCGTATCTCATCAAAAAAATTACATCTAATGTATGGGACACTCTTCTAATACTAAATAAAATGGCTTACTAATATATGTTAACTAAATTTTAAATTGCCGACATTTTAAGAAAATGCATTCGAAAATTATTGACTTTTTTTTAAAAAGCATATTGTTTTTACTTTCATCAGGAACATCGACGAATGAAAAGTCCTGCAACATTGATAAAAAGAAACGTTTGCTGAAAATTAATTATAATAAATGCTGTATTGTGGAAAAATGTTATTTTCCTAGTTTTTTTTATGATTTTACTAAGCTTTATTGAAATTGTTGAAAATATAGTACAAGTAAGACTTTTAACCTGTTATCGATTATCTTTTAGGCAATGTTCAACTTTTGATAAACGCAAATCATCATATTTTGTTGTAAATAAACACTTTTTCTTCTACAACATTTTCTTGAGAACAGTAAACACGAAACAATTTTAATTTAGTGCGAATAGAGAGAAAATTGGTAGCGTGAAAAATGGCAATTTCCAAGGCGAGTTTTCCTCTTTTGGGATTTTGGGATTTTTATATTTTTCCATTTACCATTCGTTTTAAGAAGGTAATAGTTATTTTTGGAAACCGTCAATATTTTAATAAATGAATGTCAAAATACAAAATGTATAGTACATAGTATATTCGGTAAAGAGTGTTCCTTCCTCCCTCATTGATTTGCATAATGTTTTGCTAGTATAGTGGTCGTCCTTTTTTTCGGTTTGGCTTTTGTGATTTTCATTTTTATAATTTCCCTCTTTTTACATAATTTAACGAAAATAGAATAGCCTCTCTGTCACTTGACATTTGGAGGCGATTCATTATCATTTTGGTTTGATTGAATTTCCTTCATCAACACCATATCGACATGAGACCATCGCATCGTGAAAATAATATCACGTTAGACGGAAATTGTAAGAAACACAAAATCTGAATAAATAGGGGTTGAGAAATTATTTTTTAATAAACAAAATGAAGTATTTGCAAAAGAAAATGTTTAAACTTTTACATTTTTCTTCTTTTTTTTTTGTATAATAATTTTCTGTACTAAGAAATAACAACAGAATAATTTCAGAAGAAATTCTGCAACATTTCGATCACAAATTTCAACCCATAAAGAACTACAGTGTCTCCCTTCAATCTAAATTTATTTATTTTAGACTTTATAAACTGAATAATATTAACGAATTAAGCATAGGACAAATTTAAACGAATTTTTCAAAATCCTCCAAATAAATAATCTCTAAACAAATATAATATTCGAAGAGATTTTTTGAGAAATTCGTTTAGAAATTTCTTTTCTCTTCAATACTATTTATTTTATTTTTCAAAGAATAAATTTATTGTAGATAAAAAAACAGAATTTAGATAAAAGAAATACTTACTTTTTACTAATAGTTTCTTGCAATATGATTTCGTATTTTATTTTTGGAGTACAAATTAATTTAGATTTTTTGAAGAAGAAAAAACAAGGAAAATATCTAATTTTTGAAGAATTTATTATTAAAAATTTTAAGACTTATTTTGAGAGTTAAAAATAGTCAAAGAAAAAAAGAAACTCAAACATTTCTTCTGTAACAATTTCTTAATTTTTATTTGTTCATTTCCAACAAAAGCTGAATAAGTACAATAAAATGAATAAAAATATATAAAAATTTAAAATTTTATATCAATTATTATTTATATCTTTGCGATAAATAAATGAAAAAAAAATTATATTCTAAAGTAAAAGATTTGCTTAATTATTGTTCTGTATGCAAAAACGCGATTAACGCTGCAAAAAAAAAACACACAAAATTTTTGTTAAACATAAATCATATAATTAAAAATCGTTTTAATGGAATTGTTTTAAACTCTGTTAATAAATTGAAGGAAAAAAAATACCATAAACTCTTTATTAAAGCTATAAACTCTCTGGCAGAGAACTATTAACGCATAACTTGCCCGAGCAATTGAGCACGCAATAAACGCGTCCCCTGAATTTAATCGAAGAATTTATATCATTAAGAAATTGATAATATAAATCTTCCAATTAAAATGAAACTTTCAATTAATTGTTGTGGCTTTTAATACTAAATTATTTACAAAGCATTTTAGTTAAAAAGAATTTCTTATAGATGTGCTCTTAGCACAGCTACGAGAGAGAAGTCACAGCTTGGAGCTAAGTATTTTTGCCAACGTCTTGTTCCATTAAAATTATTATTGATATTTATTGCTTTGCGTTTATATCGATTTTTTTTTTCAAATAAAATTTTCATAGCTGTAGTAGATTTTAGGATTTTTCACATCTTCTAATTATTATTTTGTCTCCCTCTTCTCCCACCCCCCCTCCAAAAAAAAACAACTAAAATTATTTATATCCAAATACCGATAGAAACTGTATGATGCTTGCCAGAAAATTAATGAGACTGTGAGTGATCTGGTAATAATACGGAGTACTACAATATAATCTCTTATGGACATGCAGTATAAGTTTTAGCTCCGTCCAGTAACCACTTCATAGTACGTTACGAAAAAAAGACCTACGAAATTTTGAGCAAAAATGTGCCATCAAATGTTGTGTTAAACTTGATGAATCCGCAAATTTGACCAACGAAAATTTGTGTGTGGTGACCATTCTTAATTAAGAGCATAAGTTTTCTAAATTCAAAAAGCATTTTTCAAAGGCCGAGCAGCAGCAGAAAATGAACCTCATTTTGTAGGGCTCGCAAGACGTGTGACCCTCGACTAACATTGAAGCTGATGAGTAGTGCTTGAAAGGTTCAGGAGCAGATTACGGACTCTTGGATGCTCCATGATGGCAATGGCCTCTGTTCTACGGATAAATGAGGTTTTTTTAAATGGAAAAGGGAATTTCCGCATTTCGATACCCCCCTCCCCCTACTCCTCTTTATCCTATCAAAGTTGATGTACTTTTTATTTTTTTCCCCGCCGTCAAAAAACACTAGAAAAGACATCATCTTTATATTGTCAATAGTATCCAGAGGAGTGTAACCGAGCAGCTTAAGGCGATTCCAGTTCAAGACTTCCACCACTGTTAGGAAGAATGGAGCAATGCCTCCGCTGATATTGGTTGCTCAAGGAAACTTTTTTAAAAAAAAAAGTTCTTAAAACTGTTTTGTTGGTAGTTACAGGTTAGCCGGCATCGTCAACTTCTAGTTTGAAGTGTCTTAGGTGGTTGAGACTACGCTCAAATGGGTGTGCTACTAACAACAATACCTCTCCACTTGTTATCTAATGCTTTGCACTCATCTTTGCCACTGCGACTTTCTGCCACTTCTAAAGCTATATTTTCGTGAATATCCAAAAAAGATTTTATTACAAAATTTTAATACTTTCCTCTTTTTTCATCCCTTCCTCTTCTTAGGAGAATAAAATAAATCTCATCCGGCATGATATGTTTATTTATTACGCTTTAGTGCCAAAATTCGATAGTGGCAATTTAGAGCAAATCTTCAAACAAGCTTGCCGCCATTTTAGATCGCCCGGTTAATTTTGATTTTTCCAAACCCATAAAAATTCTTTCTAATAAATATGTTAATTTCATTATTTCTTTCGGTAAAAATTGTACATTCAATATTTTTATTTATCTTGTATAGTTAAAATTGTATCTAATAGAATATATGGCAGGACATTTTTTTATTGTGATATTTATTGTAAATATTTTTTTTTTCAAATTTTATTCGAATTAATGTTGAAAAAAAATATTCCTTTCAGTAGTAATTTTAAGTTGTCATCGAATAACTTCTTTCATATTTGCTAATATATAAGATTTATGTATAACTTGTATTTTTTAAGCAAATTAGAATTAAAGAGCAGCACACACCCGATAAATCAAAAGAAAAGTATATATACAATATTTCAAAATTCATTGCATAACTTTATCTACAAAATAAAAACTTACTTTTCACTTAGCCAAAAAGTATACCCTTTTTATTTATGGTCAAATAAAAAATTGGTCTTCAAATATTTTCTAACTGAATTGACGAAAGAACAGAATACTTTTCCTAAAACTGAATTGAAATTATTGTTGCTTAAATATTTGCTACTTAGTTAGCCTAGATTTGTTGACTGTGTTAAATAATTTGTTAATAGCCGCATATTAAAATGGTTAATTATTTACAAAAAAAAAATTCTATTATGTATTAAGTTACCCTTATTTATGCTATATTAACGCAGGTGTCCAAAACGCCCCAAAAAGCAAAAAATATATAAAATAAGAATTATTATTAAAACAAACTTTTGGATGGAGCAAAAGATAAAAAAAAATTATTAAGAAAATTTATATTTTCTCGGAAAAACTTTTTTGTGTGGTAAAAAAGAAAGTAAGTTAGCAAAAGCTAAAAGCAATTCCTTCTGAACAATATTTTTAGTTCATTTGGAAATTCTCTTGATAATATTTGTATTTGAAAAAAAAAACAATATTTCTCTCTTCTGGGTTGTTTCTATATATCTATTTTTTTTGCACCTCTTATTTATGATTTACTTTTTAACATAAACAAAAGTTGATAAAATAATATTTATAATAAACCAGGAAAAATGAATTAAGGGAATTCTATAAATAAAAACATTCGAGTCCTGGGATCGTCCTTCAAAAATATCCCTTCGTATTGTAGTTGGTGTTTTTTTTTTTTTTTTAAATTTATATTTCCCATAAAGAGATAAATATGCTTTTATTTAATTCTCTTATTTTATGTTCTCTCATCTTGATTTGAAGTTAAACATAATCTTGAATGTGTACGTGTGTATTTTTCTCAAATAACTTCTTTTATGGTCCATTTTATTAAAATAATCAATTTTGGGCAGAATTTTGGAGCTACTATTAGTAAAGAAGCATTTTTTCTTTTTATGTAATTATAAAAGTGAATCTTAAACAACAAAAAAAAATTACCAAATTTGTTGTTAGTTTTTCAAGAATTTGAATAGTTTTTTTTTAAAATTATTTTCGTAAAAAATTTCATTTTTTTAAACTCAACATTTAAGTGGGAAAAATATTTTTTTGTAAATTTTTATAATTTATTAATGTTTATGTAAAAAAAAAACTTTTAAAATTATTAGTCTAATTAATAATTTATAATTTAATTAATTATGACATATTTACAATATTTTATATGAAAATGAATTAAATTTTTTTTTTGATAATTTAAAACTGTTTTTGCTCAAAGAACTGAAACTTTTTGAAAGCTATCCCCGTCTGTATCTCGTTGTTCTGTATTAATCCTTGGGTTTTGCTTAAAGCCATTTCGACCATAAAACATTGATCAAATAAATCGATATAAATTTGATAACATTCATCTTGTCAGAACAAAAAATCCTAGACAAAAAAGAAATTCTGTCTAGAAATGTTCAAAGATTTGTAATTTACAATAAAAAAAAAATTAATCGTATCTATAGATGAACATAATACAATTCTATTCGTATGTGTGTAGTCATAGAAAAACTTTAATAATATCTAATATTTGCAACATAACAGATACAAGTACGTTTTGTAGCAAAAAAAAGAAAGAAAAAAAATAATAACCATCTCTGAAACGATGATTTATTATATTAAAAATTGGCTTGAATTGAAGTTGAAAAGCCAAAACGAACTAAAATGGTAAAACAGAATTGAATTTCCAGAGTGAATATGGGAAAGCGATTTCTCGTTACGTAGGTGGATAGGGGCGGATATGGGTGGCCAGTTTTGAATCAAAATCAAAATCCGAGTCATCATAAAAGAACGTTCAGTTACAAAAGGAAATAAACGAAAACGATGGAAACATTGCGATTGGTTCAATTCCGTGTATTTTATTATACTTCTTAAATATCACATCTATCTTCAGTCTATTTGAGGGATTTTCGGATACACTTTTATTATTTCTTAACCAGATAAAGGCATTAGTATTCTGTTAATGGTACTCTCTCGTTCCCCTCCACTTTCTGGCATTATTAAAGCATCCTGGTTTTTACCGAATTCTATTTCTCCTCTTGTTCCTTTTTGGTTACTACAATTATAATTGATATTCAGCATCTCAAAAGTAAATTTGAATTTTCCTTAACACCCAAAACGATGTTAACTTCTGATAAGAGTATTCCCACAAGCATGTTAGACATTTCATGTGGTTTATTATAAAATGAACGTAGAATTTTAACCTTTATTCTCTAACATTAGTAGGCATATAAATATGGTATATTCACGTTTTGTTTGGATATTATCCTATATTGATATAATAGTGCAGGTAAATTTAATTGTTCAATTGTTTGTGTTGAATAATAAATGGTTCAACAATTATTATTTTAGCATTAATATACTGTATACAGGGTATTCTACTTTTAAGCCAGTTAAAAATTTTATGCTCCTAATACAACTCTAACGAGCAATTAACTAGTATAACTAAAATAGTTGAAGAATTTTGTCGGTACAGAAAATTTATCACAATGGCGGCAAGTAAAGAAACGTCATCGGATTAGCTGATTAGATGATTAGCTGAATAATAGTCTTCGAGCACATCAAAGTGTTCGCTGCGCGTTCTCATTTCTTCAACATGTACTCATTAACCTTATTTCAATTTCAACTGTGAACAAACAATGCTGCCACATAAACGGAAACTGAACTGTATGTGTCAGTACTACGAATAGGACGAAAAATTACAAAAAAAATCGAAAATTATATTGTGATGGTTTTCGCAATTTTGACTGCGATAAAATCGTCGTTCGTCGGAGGTTTTTTTCGGGGCATTGATGTGACAGCCACTTTAGTTAGCTGTCATTCTGTCAGTTGATATTTGACAATCATAGAGAGTAGACATGGCGAAATGGAGCTTTGTAAACAATGTGCTTCTCAGAAAATTAAGTGAAATAATTAAAATCGAGCTCGAAAATATCGTTTGGAGCATAATTTTAAAAAAGATCGTACCGAGAATATTGCTGCTCATATAACAGTGTAAAATATTTTGTATAAAGATTTGCGTTTATAGTCCTACAAAATGCCTCTAATGCATGCATTTCAGCCCAGATATTATATGCATATCAATTAATGAAGTGAAAATGTTTTAGAGCTCCATTCACAAGAATCTGCCTTTTACACGAAATTGACACCTGCGTTTATCAGCAAAATATCCACTTCTAGGAACGATAGGCAATTCACGAACTGCCTTTACTCCCTCGTAAAGCATTTCTGTGGTGCTTGTTTTGTGCTGGAGCTGTCAAATGTATAGTTCGGATAGCAATGTGAAGTGTATGATGTTCTGTTCTAATAGAATATCATAGACTTCACGCATTACAGTGGAAATTCGGCAACTTATGTTTCGTGAACGAATTATTTTAAAAAGTGACAATATGGCTTGGCCCAGGTTTTTGCCGCTGCAGATTGTTAGGATATTTAAAATGAAAAGTTTACGCTTAAAGTTTACATTTTCAATGGTATCTCATGCGCACAACCTATTTTCCCTTACTCTGGAAATTTTTTGTCATTAAAAGGATTTCTAAACCAAATAAACCCGTTAATTCTCCTTCTTTCTACGAGGGTCATTCAACAAGTACTTAGCCTACAAAAGAAAAACGAAAATTTTGTAAAGGTGGCAATTTATTTTTCCACATAATCTCCTTCAAGCTCGATACACTTGGCCCAGTGATGCTCTAACTTTTTTAACCCGTCCAAAAAATACATTTTCTCGAGGGAAGCAAAATAGGCCTCCGTGGCGACGATGACCTCCTCATTCGACCCAAATCTATTCCCGGCGAGTGGTTTTTTCAAGTTCGGAAACAAAAAGTAGTCACAGGGGGCCAAATCTGGAGAGTACGGTGGATGGGGCAGCAATTCGTAGCGCAATTCGACCAATTTGAACATGGCGACGGCGGAGGTGTGAGCCGGCGCGTTGTCGTGGTGGAACAGCACTTTTTTCTTCGCAAGGCGGGGCCGCTTTTTCTTCAATTCGACGTCAAATCGGTCCAATAAGTCAGCATAGTAGCGCCCCGTGATTGTTTTACCCTTCTCGAGGTAATCGATGTGGATCACACCTTGTGAATCCCAGAAAACGGTGGCCATCACCTTTACGGCCGATCGAACAGTCTTCGCCTTTTTCGGAGCACGTTCGCCGGGTGAAGTCCACTGTTTCGACTGTTCCTTGGTCTCTGGTGTGTACCAGTGAATCCATGTTTCGTCGACGGTCACAAAAACGACGCAAGAACTCCGCTGGATTGCGCTGAAACAGCGCCAAACACGTCGCCGATGTGGTCTCACGGTTGCGCTTGTTTTCCGGTGTGAGCAAACGCGGCACCCATCGCGCCGACAGCTTTCTCATGCCCAGTTCTTCGTGAAGAATATAATGCACCGTTCCTACTGCGATGCCCACAGTCTTAGCTATCTCGTGAACCTTCAATTGACGGTCTGCCAACACTTTTTTAACGTTTTCCTCCGTAGCAGCCTATTTCGGGGCACCTGGGCGTGGCTCATCAAAAACCGACGTGCGGCCACGAACAAACTCGTTGCACCAATTCTTGACGGTCGCCATCGAAGGAGAAGAGTCACCATACACAGCATCCAAGCGATCTTTGATTTCGCTGCGCGTTTTCCCTTCCAAAAACAAGAATCTAATCATCGAACGATATTGTTCTTTTTCCATTTTTGTGCAACCGACTGACACGCTCGTTTTCAAAGGCTCTCAAAACAAAACTAATGAAGGAATCAACTGACAGTAGGCTACTAAAAAAATATACTGCACGATGGTAAATTTTTTTTGTGACAGTAGTTCCATCGGGTGGTGAGGCTAAGTACTTGTTGAATGACCCTCGTATAGAGCTATCAGCCTCCTACCAATCCTTGGTAAGATTTTTGAAAAACTCCTATTAAAACAAACTCTGCCCAATCCTAGTTAATGAAACAATTTGGCTTCCGATCTGAACACTCCACAATCAAGCAATACCTTCGCGTTATTAATCACATTGCATCCTCTCAAGAGTATTGCCCAGGATTATTTTTAGATATCCTGGACTCCTCTGAAAATTCAAGAGCAGCTTTCTTCCTTCAATATACTACCTTATCATAAATTTATCTCTCTCCCAACGTCATTTCCCAGTTTCAATTAACTCAGAATCCTATTCTAGCCGGAGTCCCACAAGGCACTATCCTTGATCCCATTTTATATAATATTTATACCCATGACGATCCATCTGATTCTAATACTATCATTGCTACTTATGCATATGACACGGCTACACTTGCTACCCATACAAATCCTCACATAGCTTCCAACAATTTACAATTTCATATCCACAACCTTCAATCCTAGTTGAAGAGATGGAGATTGAGAGTAAATGAACAGAAGAGTAATCACATTACTGTTATTTTTTGCCAAGGAAAACCTACCGCTTTATACCTTAATAGCAACATGATTCCACAATATGATAAAGTAAGTTATTTGGGACTTTACCTAAACAAGAGATTAACATTGAACCCACATAATAGACTAAAAAGAGTTGAGGCTAACAGACATTACCTACAACTTCTTAAACTACTGGACAAATGCTCGAAACTAACAATAAAAAGTAAACTTTTAATATACAATATAATCATAAAACCTATTTTGACATGACATATGGAATTAAACTTTGGGGTTTAACGAAACATTCCAATTCCTATCGCGTCCAGGCCTTACAATCCAAAATCCTCCGTAAAATTGTTGATGCTCCTTTTATGTTCGTAGCATCTTAATATATCGTGATTTAAATATTCCCTTTATTCAGGACCTGTGCATTTCCCGCTATCAAAAATTTTACTCCTGTTTATCCTATCATCCATAATCCACTTATGAGAGAAATGTCCTGTACGGCCCTCCTCGGAAATAATCATCGGAGACTTAAGAGGCAATGGCCTAGAAATTTTCTAGAGGAATCTAACTTCCATCAGTTGGAGAAACGCCGATGGGTGTATATTCCCACTTCCATGATGCAAAAGATTATTAATTAAAATATTATGTAAATCTGCTTGTTACAATAAAATTGTAGTTGCAGATAAAGAAAAAAAGCAAATATTCGCAACAAAATTGAGGTGGCCATTTAAGTTTATGTTAAAGAATTTTGTCAAAATTATAAACTTCTCTTTAGAACACCCTGTACACCTATATTTAATTAGATAAAATAACTATTCGATTTTGAAAATTGCTATATTCACGTATGTACATAAATTTAATGTTACTTTTGCCAGTATGAAATTTAATGTAGAATGCATGTTTTTCGTTGGAAACATTTCAGAAATGATATCTCTTTGACTTATCTTTATATCGATTATAAAATCAAAAGTTTTGAAAAGATATTCATTACTTATCAGACGCTTTCTTATCAATCGTAATTTTTTGTTAAGAGTTAACCATAATATTGAATAATACAAAGAAAATTTTTTTATCGAATATCTTCGAAGAAAATAAGAAACAATAATGATTAAATGTTCTCAAAATTAGCTGGCCAAATAATTTGAAGCAAATCAATTTCGAAAAGTTCAATTAATTATAAGAAAATAACTTGAAACAATATATTTTTGAATACTCATAAAACAAAAATACTTACTTGAATCCTTCAGAAATTATCACACCATTAAATTAAGTTAATTATAATTTACATAAACAATAAAGTAGAAAATAAATTTACACATCATCAATTTTCTTCGCACATGAATCACAAACAAAATAATTGGCGACCAATTTTAAAAAGCCATCTTTTACTGGAAGTTTGCCTTCAATTATTTTTATTCTATTAAATTAAAGAAAGAAAAAAACAAATAACATTTTTTTGTCCCAGTTATTTTTTCTATATTTAGTTTATTCCAATGAATCCCCATACTTCCTGATAATTATATATAAGTCACTTCAAAAAATAACTATTATATTCGCCTCAAAAATTCAAAGTAAAATCATCAAAAAGCATCATTATTATTGCAAAAGATTTCATTTCGAATTGTGATGTACACGTATCTTAGTCACATGTACTGTGAATTTATTATTTTTAGAAAAATATCTCAGGAATTTTCTTGGAAAATGATTGTTTTCGACTATTCCTATTAAATGTCGCCAATTATATTCTTGATTATTATTTGTGCATATTTTCTTGGCATTTGCACTTGGGTTTGTTAAGACATTCCAAAAACAAAAAACCAAGAAAAAAACAACCTATAAACAATATTTTCGTTGTATGTTTGTCCTTTCTTATATTGATATATTAATAATAGAGATGAAAATGATTTTACGTTAAAAATAATTAAATTTATATTTATACAAAGACAGAGTAATAAAATGTTCTTTAACTGCTAAAATTTATTACCCCTAAAAATAAACAAAAAAAGAGATATTTTTACGAGCACATTAATAAATTAACAAATAAATATTCATAAATTATTAAAAAATGATCCATTAACTTAAAATGATATTAATCTTATTGTTAAAATATGTGCGAGCATGTTTATTTAATTATTGTCTAGAATAATTTTAAAATAAATACATGCACTTATACTTTTCAGGATTACATGTTAAAGCATATCTTCATAATCAAATGAATTTTTGATTAAAATTTCTATTAATGGACTTTTAATTTGACGATAGCAATTTGCAGAATTAATGTTTTTTTTTTTGCTAACAATAAATTCTATTACAATAAAAAGGAGTATTTTTTTTCAAATATTGCAATATTCAACTCTCAAAAGTATAAATTAATTACTATAAAATGCAAATGTAATTAATTATAAAAAATCGATTATAAATTGTAAATATTTGATGTAAAATCGGAAAACTTTTTTCTCTGTAAATCCCTTGAAACTATTAAATTACTAACCAAAGCACATTTGAATACTTTTACTTTTGGTCATTTTCTTGATTAAAATACGAAATTAATGATATTAGTTGTTTTTTGTTGTTGAATTTTGCTTTAATATATTTTTTAATACGATTGCTTTTTATTATTAAATAACAGCCTTGCAGGTTCTTGGCAATCTTTCAAGTAATTTTTATCAGAGTTTGTGGAATAATTCCAAGAAAACTTTATTCAAACGTACTGTTAACTTTTTAAATTTTTAGCTTCTGCCTTTCGGTTTAACTGCTTCCATAAATATTCGATGGGAGAAATCGCATCTTGTAACAGTCGTGGTGTATATTTTGAACTCCTGCTTCTGAACACAGGCTAGGATCGAACAAAAATCCTTTATAAGTTTTTCCGGTTTTTTTTTTTTAACAAGGTCGCCTTTTAAAAGACCTTCGAAACATCTCCAAACTAAATGATTCTTTTCACCATATCTTACAGTGTCTGTCAGATTACGCAGCTCTTCAGCATCCTTTCGGCATTTAAAAATATCAAATTTGGACACATCCTGCGACCTATGTTGGTGATCTTTTTTCCATTTCAAACTTTTTGTTCTTATTTTGTGGACGAGGTAAAATTTGCAAAAATTTTATTTTAATTTATACATCAATAATTGTGCCTTCAAAAAATACTGGGATCACCCTCAGCTCTTCGGTTACAGCAGCCAAGTGGTTTTTTTTTGTCAAAAAAAACCACACAAACTGTGAATGATTTGATAAAAAATTATTGATGGAGATGACCGAGTGGTACTATCCAACGTGAAGGATCCGTTTTTTGAGCCCTTCAAACACTGATAATCATACTCATCAGCTTCTGTAATAACCTCATAAAATCCTTCACTCGTTCAATATTTTATCAGCTTCCGATGCTAATGGCCTTTCTGTGCCGTTATTCCATCAAAAAACTCCCCATCAAGTTTAACATAAATTCAACTTTATGTAGGCCAACTTGTAAATTCATCAAGTTTAACATAAAATTTGATAGCACATCGATCAAATTATTTATTGATTCAGATAAGATCTCAATCAACACCACAATTAATAGTTAAAATGTTACCTATGAGCTTTTTCTCAATCAACACCACAATTAATAGTTAAAATGATTTCTGTCAACAAATTTATTTTATCAATTAAAATAAAAGCAAATAGAAAGATATCCTTCGTATTTAAATGTTACAATGTATCCTATATATTCTTACAGGATACACTTCTATACATTGTGTACATTTCTAGTGGAACATTTTATTTAAAATTTTACTACAAAATCAGAAAGAAAAGTGTATAATTAAAAGTCGTTTAGATTGATTCTATATATAATGATCTATATCAGTATAAAAACTATATCTTTTATTAAAAGCTTTCATTATTGACTCTGAATAGAGGTTAGTAAAATAGTATTAAACGATTTGCAATGACTCAGAAACTCCAATCACTACTCTTTGGTATGCTTCGATTCAGATATTGTTGACTAATATCATATTTAAAAGCTGAATATGAAAAATCATATTTCAAAATATCCTTTGTAAAGAATTGAAATTATAGAGTGTCGCTATTTGTGCGGTAAAGTGTTGCCAACGAAAAAAATGGCAGCGTGACAGCTGAATTATAGAATTTTGCGCTATTTGTGCGGTAAAGTGCTGCCAACGAAAAAAAATGGCAGCATGACAGCTGATAGTTCAGGGTTATTTAAAATGGAGAGCTACATGAAAGAATAACGCATTTTTATTATTAGGCAAAATTTTAAAAATAATAAAGTTTTGGCAGCTACAATTCGAACAAAATCATTTTCAGCCATGAGGCTCATTATTATCTTGATGGTTTGGTTATTCGACAAAATTGTTGCATTTTCTGTTCAGAAAATCCACGAGTGACTCTTTGGTGCGGATTTTGGGCTAAAGGTATAAGCGGACCATTCTTCTTTGAAAATTCAGCTGGTCGGGCAAAAACAGCTAATAATGCGCGCCAAAATTTTGTGTGCCTCAATTACAAGACATGGATGTGCACTATATGAGGTCTGTTCAAAAAGTATCGCAAATTTTGAGTTTCCGCGGGTTACGTATTTTAGATTTTTTTGATTTTTTGTGGCGTTATCTTGGTACTCATGTCTCTCACTTATGCCGACAAGTTCGGCCATTTTGGACGTTTAGTTCATTTTTGACAGACAGCTTGCACGTGTTTTGGCTCGTCTTCGATTTTTGCCCATTCCAAAAAAATGGATCAAAGAATCTGTCAAATTTTGTGTGAAAAACAAAATTAATTGCGCAGACGTATTCCGAATGTTGACTGTGGTATATGGTGAAGCTGCCTTGGACCGAAGCAACGTTTATCGGTGGTACAAAATGTTCTCAGAGGGCCGAGAAGATGTGAACGAAGAAAAGTCAAGTTCGGTCGAAGGTGAGGGTTTTGCTTACAGTTTTCTTCGATTGCATGGGCGTGGTGCATCATGAGTTCTTGCCACAGGGTAGAACTGTTAACAAGGAATATTACCTGCAAGTTATGCGCAAGTTGCGCGAAGCAATCCGCAATTTTTAAGTGCTTCGAGGATTGGAAAAAACGTTGGCACAAGTGTATAATATCTGATTTGGATTACTTTGAAGAGGAGAAAATAGATATTCGTGAATAAATAAATAATTTCGATACTTTTTGAACAGACCTCGTATGTGGTTTCAACAAGACGTTTTCATATAAGTCATTTCATTATTTTCCTGGTTCTTGCTATACCCTATATTTATATCTATTTCAGATGAGGGGTCATAAAAATTAACGAAATTTTATGAAATTTATTGAGTGGAATATGTAAATTAATACGTTAGATACTATAGAATATTTAAAAAAACGAATTTTTATTGATCTGTTATTTTATTTCATAATTAAAAAGGTATATTTTGTTATATCAGTTAAACAACTAACTACACATTTTATATAATAATAATAAGAAATTTCATCTTCAGTATTAAATTAAATTATACTTTGACAAATTTGGTACTACTTTCTCAATGTTTACGTAAGGAATCCTGATAAATACTCGCACCAAATAAAGTAAATGAAATTTTCAAACGCTTTGTCGGTATTTTCTTAGGATACTGTTAAGTTGTTAACTGAATTCATGTCGAACTCTACCGTAATTTTATATATTATAAATAATTATATTTTTGAGGCATGAAGATGAATAATCATAATGAATGAAGATTGAAATTATCCAACCTGAAATTGTTTTTGCCAACTTTGGCTTTTTTTGGTATGACATTCTTGGAAATTTCAGTTTGATACGAACAATATATCTTAGAAAGTTATTATTATCGAGTCTGTTTTAAAACTTTTTGCATTTCATCTTCTAAAGTTCTTAGGAAAATTCCCGTGAACTCTTAATCTATGTTAAAAGTAAGTTTATAGTTTTTCTATTTCAAAGAGATATATTCTTCAGCAAAGATCATCAATTTGTATAAAGGAATTTTATGATCAAATTAAATTTAATACGAAATACCGAAGACTGACTGATTTTGAACTTTTGATTTTCTTACTGAACATTTTGTATTTTTTATTTTTTTATTAATCAATTTCATTTGAAATATCAAAAAATTATGATTGAAAATTGTACTCTGATCAAAATTAGCAAAAATTACAGGATGCTAAAAATTTAAAATAAAACTTTTAAAAAGTTTTATTTTTTTAATTCTATTTGGTCGCCCTAAAAGGTTTTTTGTTACTCAGTGAAGGTTGGATTTCAAACAGTTTTCAAATAACTTTTCATATCAAATTGAACAGGAACACAATAAAATATTAAGAGTAGAAGATAAGAATATGATATCTGAGAAGAAATTTTGTAAAAGCCTTGGATGAGTTTGAATAAATGTATCTTTGATGGATGAATACTAAAAATTTCTATCTTTTAAAGTTATCACAATGTCATCTTTTCTAAAATTACGACTATGACTATAAAAACGACTGATTTTAATTACTTTTTATATTTCATAAATTTGCAGCCATTCATTTAGTTAGTTTTACCTAGTTTATGCAGCTATGAATAGATTGTAACCAACCTTAATTACTAAACTTTCATAATAAAATTTTTAAACTAGAAAAACTTTTCTCCTGAAAATTAATTCCACAAGCACAGGTCACAGTGTCATAAGGTGATGATGGTGCCTTTGGGAATTCCATTGCTTACCACTTATTATAGAGTTTTTTTTATTGTTGTATATTTTGTTAACATAAAAAAATTGCTTTAAAATAATTTTATTATATGTAACATTTGTGGTCTTGAAAATAGCCATCTCAAAACCATAATTAATTTCGATGACAGACAGCAATGTTTTATCTCATCCAATATGCATTTTTAGACCAGAAATTGGTATTGTCTTTTAAGACAAAGACAATGACGACTTAATTCAATGTGCCACAGAAACATTTTTAAAATTTATTTTAAAAATTTTAGTGAAAATTATTTTTGATTGTCATTTTTTTGGCAACAATTTTTTTTTATTTTTATACTTCAATTCTGTCTCCTTCAAAGTAGTTTCTTTAGGCAGCATAAGCGCGACATAAGCGGACACCATTATCAATAGTTAAAAGGATTTCTTTTGTAACAGTGCTAGAAGTCTTCAGCTAGAATCGCCTTTAGCTCCTCGTCGATTACAATCTTTTGGATGCTATCGATAGTAAAATATTCTTATTTAATGTGACTTTCTTAACCTCTGCTATCATAAGCTGTAACAGCGCCCGAGATAATTACCAGTATCTCGCACCAGCGATCCGGAGATCGCAGCCGCGATGTGGGTACTAACCACAGCCACCACGTTGTTGCCTATTTTGGCTCACTATTATCGGGCACAGTGTGTTTTAACACCATGTGGAACCCCGATTCCCGCGGTTTTAAGAGTACTTCAGTTTGTACTCAGCTCATTGAGCTACGGTAAGGAACCTTGTAAATCTCTAGGAACCGCTAAGCTTTGTTAATCTCTAGGCACCCTATTGTACTTTCGGGTCTTCACCCGGTTGCAGTCTCATTCACACACTCATTCGACCGTGGTCTGTCACCCGGTTGCAGTCTCATTCACACACTCATTCATACACCATCGTCGCTCTCCTTTCAAAAAGCGACACGGCAAATCTATTAAGGCATTCATATCGTTCTGTCATACCTAACTCATCACTCACATGCACACTATCACCATCCCTACAATTCCACATGCACTTAACTCACGCAAATCCCCGTACAGGCCACACTCGATGAGAAAGTGCTTGACACTCCCCTCCACCATCCTACAAGGGCATCTATTCTCCGCACTCAGTACACACCCACACAGGAACCCATTTATACTGCCATGTTCCGTGAGTAAATACCCAAGGAACGGGCCAAATTCAAATCCACACCCAGTCACAAGGCACACATCCGAAATGAACATGTGCGTCCATCTGCCATTCACACTTTCATCCCATCGGCGTTGCCATATTTCATACATTCTATTCAGGACCAGTACACGCTGCTGGCATGGGCTAAAAGATTCTGAACTGCTTCATTCGTAACCGGACAACCAGCAAGCGGGATGTCCCGCCGTAATCGGAAGTGAATGTTTCCACGCAGCAGTTGCAGGTCCCATTAGATTTCTAGACGCTGTATACAGAGCCAAACACTGTACAGAGTTTATACCTATCCTAGCATACTGGTTACTCATAATGTCACCCCATACACACGACGCATACATTGCACACGGAGCAAACATACCCTTATACAGGACTTTCAACGCTCTGGATCGTAGACCCCTCAAGGAACACTCGCACCAGCATGCCAACCAAACAGGCCACGCTTCTTCTTAGATGTTGCAAGTGAGGCCGTATCGGACCCCGCGTGTATCGGACCCAGACCGTCTCTAAACGAATATTGGGCGGCCTATTGGGCGCCAAAAATCCCCTCAACAACATACACACAGTCTTTTTTCTGAAACAATCACTCCTATTCTATTACCCCATTAACACACAATTTGCATGTAGCAACTGCCCCCTACCTCTACCACATATCTACTTTCCCCCGCAATCAGAAGTAGAAGATCATCCGTATATACGATCACACCGCAACGGGTCTCCTCCAACTGCACCAAGAGACCGTTTATCATCATATTACAAATGGTGGAGCCAAACACAGATCCGTGGGGCAGCCATGCACAATTCGGCGAACAACCCTCCCATTGTTCCCACACACGGCTGCATATCATGAAACCTCTTTAGGCCGCTCAATGATGCGACCCCATACTGCTATCGACAGTACCAAGATCGGAAGAATCCATTTTGGCAACAAAAACTCGTTTGGGATGAAGTCCGTTTTCTTGATGACTGCAATACTCGAACTGACACAAATAACCTTTTTTCTGAGCCTTACAAGGACTCGCTCATCAGCTTCATTATAAATCGCCTGTCTGACCTCATAAAAGCTCTCACTTGTTGAACATTTTCATGAGTGTTAGATGTCGCAGACCTTCTTGAGCTAGGGTTGCCTTCCATCAGCTTTTCAGCACTCCAAAAATGTTTAATATCAGAGAAAAACGTGTGCTTTCGATAAGGAATATTCCTCATAGGCTCAATACAGACTTTTCATAAGACAAAATAAGTACTAGAATATGGAAAATAATTAATTTATAGAAATGATATTGTTGCGTAGAATTATTTTACTCTACTTTAACGACTGGAATTAGAAAGGATTAATTAAAAGGCGATAATTTAAATATTTGATGAATAAAAGTTTTATTTGATTTCAATGTAAATTATTAATAAATATGTCCCAGTTAAACTAGGCTATTGTCATCAATTAGACCGGTGCTCAACCAAGCCTAATGGATGATCGAATCTAATAGTATCGTTTTGTTTGTTTGAGAGGAATTGTATCGCTGTCCGAATTCCGATATGTTAATTTATTTAGCTGGACGTATAGTCCGATCTCTATACAACATTCCTTAATACAAGGAAAAGAAAAACTGACGAACCTACTGAACGCCTACTGCCATCTATTGACAAGTAGGGTCAACATATTTGACAGAGGTTACAAAAACGTAAAAAACAGTACATACACGTATTTTATTTAAATATATCTGAAATTGACTAAAAATGAAATATTTTAAAGAATAATTGGAAAAAGTCAACAATTTAAGCAATAGAGTAGTTAACAGACCAAAAGGGAAATCCGGTCTGAGTTGAGTTAGGTTATTGCTTACCAGTCACGATCCAAAACTCGGACGTTCTAACATTATTACACGCCAAGTCACGTTATTGCCATCGATTTTGGAATAGCGGCTATCCGAAAAATATATGGTATTCCAAATACCATAATTTCTAGAAGGAAATTATATATTTATTATTTCGTAAAATTCTGTCATAGTATAGCACACATTGAACCCATTGGTCTTGTATACATTCCGATAGACATTATCGAATAGCAAGCACATCGTTTCGATATAATTTGAAGTTATGAGGTTATTTTGAAATTGATACCATACCAAAAATAAAATATTATAATTTAAGAATTTCTGTTTCTCAAAAGTTTTTTAATTCTTAGTCTTTCACTATTTTTATTCAATCTTTGGATAACACATGTATTAGTACTCGTATGTTTAACTTTTTCTATAGGCTTGCCACTAAATGTTTAGCAACATAAAAATTATTCATTTAATTTTATTCATAGAAAATTGTTTAAAATAAGTTTTTTATTCGAAAGAAAAAAATACTGAAATAATCTTAAAAAATTGTTAATATCATCATAAGCAGGTGGAAAAATTGCGAAATATATAATTTGAAAAATATTTAAAAAAAATGAAGAAAATATCCAAAAAAAAATTTAAGGATACTTTGGAGAAATTGTTTTTGAAGTCAATATAAATACGAGTAGTATATTATTAAAAAGGCAGCAAAAAAAATTTTTTTTAATGTCACGAAAGGAATTCAATTAGTTTGTAACACTAATTGGTTAGAATAAAGGACTTTTCCGTTTTTAATAGGATTTCAGTCAAATTAGATAAACATTTTTTATTGCGAATAATATTTTTAAATAACTTTTTTCTTTGAATTAAAACTTCTATTGAATGTAGACAATTTTTTTAAAACAGAGTAAATTCAATTTAATCCTTTTTTTTAAAGGATTTTCATTAAGCTAGAGAGTTAAATTGTAGTCATTATATTTTAATTTTTATACTTCAAAAATTAGTAGTCTCGTTATAAGGATTAAAGATTCTTACTGGTTGAGTAGCTGAGATATACCTTATCTTGATGAGTCAAAAATGATTTTATCTTGAATAAAACTAGATATTATATAACAACTACTACTTATCCAAAAGATGGATTGACTTTATACACTTTTCATTTAGTCCTTACAGTCTCTTATCATTTTCGACTTATAATAGAAAAAATTTCCTCGTTAATCTTGGACTCATCTTTAAAATGGAAAATTTTCTGTCGCAATATAATAATTTCATATTTATTAACAGAATTTCAGTTGGCTAATTTTATTAACTTGTGCGCGTTCATTAGATAATATTTTTATGAGATTTTCCAGTTTAATTTCGAATTAATTTATTTCAAAGGATGAATAGTTTTTATGTACATTTTGTCCAACAAAAAAAGTTTCTTAATTGAAATTTTATTCGAGCAAATTTTGTTTTATTTGAATTAGAATTAAATTAATACAATAATTTTCTTGGACTTTTATTAATAAATTACGCTTTTTAAAACCTACTACAATACATATTCTTAACATAAACAATATATTCATGTTAGTACTTAAGAGATTGTTTGGTAGTATTTTAGTTAAAGAAAATTGATCATAACCAATTGAACGATCTGGTTTTTCTTAATTTTAATAAGATATTATTTTAGATTATGAATTTTTTTTGTACATGCAGTTTTTGTTTCCAATTTTGCTTTTTGATCTAACTCATCCCATAAATATTCGATGGGAGAAACATCTGGCGACTGTGATGACTCTATAATCGTCTTCAAAGATTCTTTGAAGCTCTTGCTCCAAGAATAATAAATAACGGCGAGAAATGTGCTTAGCGTCTGTATCTCGCTGACAAATGAAACCGTTTTTCAAAATTCTTCTTTTCCGAAGTAAAAGTAAGTTTTCTGGTCATTCTAATAAGGTCGCCTTTTCACAGTGTTTTATAACCGTTAGATTATTTTCATCCTTTCGGCTACATGTCTACGAATAAACGTGCTTGCGTTAGACCTAACAATATCAAATTTAAACTTATAAGCCGAAAGGGATCTGTTTCCACTGTTCAAGCCATCTTCGGGAGCCACACGGTGGTTGGTCACACCGTGTCCAACCCAGGTGAAGTGCTTTTGGCTTAAATGTGGTAGCTGTAGTCTTAGGCCTGGAGGTACGGGATACTAGTTATCACTGGTGCTAGCACTGCAGATGATAGTTGAGGTCTAAGTAGGCCCTACTACCAAAAGTTAGACGAACTAGCTTGTAACTGGTTACTGACTATTAGTAAGGGTTGTACCTGTAATGGATGTAGCTGGTTTAGTGGCAGGTCCAGATGGTGGCACAAGAGGTAGCGAATCGATGGTAAGGAGAGCGGTCTCTGGTAGTATAGATAAGCTGAGGTCACTTTCCATGAGAAGGAACCAGACTGGGGACTTGTGATATAGCAAAAGACGTGCAGGGTAACCAATTGGTTGAGAGTTGATGGTGCGGAAAAGGGCTATGATAGAGTTGAGAGAAGGACTTATTATAGCGCGGAAAAAAGTTAGAGGTCGACTGCATGACGCAATTTACGCAACAAATCAAAGAGGAAGTGGAGTGGAGATTGAAAATGAGCATGTTGAGCGGAGCCCTCATTGGGCATACTCGTACACGATAGATTCCTATGATCTATGGTATTACGTCTAATGATACCTTTGTCACATTGAGGAACAGTATAGTATTGGTCTAGCCATCTCTTAGCACATCAATTGAACTCAAACAGGCCATAGCACAGGATTTGACGAAAACGCGTACCTTCGATAATTGGCGTTGGTTGCGAGGTGGACTTGAAGTTGACCAGCTTGAGTCACAGCCTCTGCTAACGGCATTGAGATAAACGGCACTGTACCGATCGGTTTTCACTCGATCATCATACATGTTTGGTCATCATGTGAAATTGCAATATCGTAAGAAGTCCAACTCTCTTACTTCAGGACACTATAAAGATAGACGTAATATAGAATATGTTCCAGCCCAACGTTTCTTCTTATTTTGTGGGTATTTCCCTATGTTTCCCTACTTTAAGGTAAGGGTATTTTGTAGTCCTTTGTCAACTACACATATACTTACACTTACTGAATCCACCAATAGTCTGATTTCAAAATTTTTAAGTTCTATAAATTAGGATTCTGTTAAAAAAATCTTCGCTAATAAAATAAGTTTAAAAATTAAAACAAAGTTTTAGAAAAAACCCGCACCAATAAAAAATTGTTTGAATACCTAACATATAACCGGGTAGTCAATGGAATTTTCACAAATATTCGATGCCAATGAATGTCATAGCGTCTTTTATCTAATTGAGATTTCTAGACTTACTTTTGTGCAACGGACTAATAATCATCTGGAAAAAATTACTTAACAACGCGAATAGATCATTTTTTTTTGTTGCATATTTAATTAATTCACATTCCAATATGATGTGAATAATTGGTTGAGATTAGCATGCGAACGATTTAATTTTTTATAATGTGTATAATTGAGTAATTAGTATAATTGGCGGTAACTTCAAACAAATTTATTTAAAAAAAAAACCAACATCAATAATCACGTAAATATACCGCGAATTGTTTAGGTCTAATTCGATTGTGTTTAGATAAAATTCTTATTGATATTTAGGAAAATTTTTTTAAAAATATTTTCTAGTATAATAATTAGTAATACATATTATATATAATATTGTAAAAAAAAAACATTTTCCATCTATTTCGCTAGCCTTGAAGGGAAGTCAAATTGTCAATCCTCTACTACAGATTTTGCCTTCGAGCAAATGCATATATTCTTATTTACATGTGCAGTCCATTTGCTGTTATGAGAACACTACTTAAATAAACAAAATAAATTGACGCAACTTAGAATTCTAAGTAGTCGATATGTTTACCTTTCAATCAAAATTCTAAAAACAACATTTAGACTTTTGATGTTAAAAATAGATTTAAAATATAGAACGGGAATTATTTCATTTGTTTAGACTCTATTTAATCATAGAAAAATCCTTCGTTGCATGTTTGTTTATGAATTTCGTTAATCAAATATTTTAAGTTGATTTCTTAAATTGAAATAGACCATTGAGTATCGAAAGTTTTGTATTGTAAAGAAATTTACATAAAAAGTCAGATTGTTCAGTTTTTTTTCTCAATTAGACAACTAAACTTTGTTGTATTTAGTAAAAAAAGGATTATTTTTCGTATACGCAAATTTATTATACTCTTAATTATGAAAATAAGATAACATTTTTTTTACTTCACATAATGTTTATTTTAATTATTTAAAATCGGTCAAGTTTAATTTGTTGAGGAAAAATTGTAAAAATATATACACAGTGTTCTAAATAGAAATGAAAATAAAAATTTGTAATTTAATTGACAAAAATTTTTTATAATAGACTTGGGAAGTGAGTGTACGAAATAATATCAGCAAATTGGACGCCCGCACAGTTGGACTATTAACCAAGGTGTCGTGCGTTCATTTCCAAAAATTACTTTACTTCCAATTCTACTTTAATTTCTTCATTCCGTTATCCTTTTTTTAACAAAAAACTGTATAGAAAAAAACACCTGAAAAAGCCATCAGCCATCAGAAAAACAGATATATCAGTACTCGATTTCGGAAGGGAAAACCATCCTCATGTTCTGAAAAGAATGTTAAAAGGGAAATTTAAAGGGGCTTATAATAAGCCTTCTGTGCTTTTGGTGACATTTCTCAACGCGCTTTCACGCATTCTGGGCCGTGAAATATCAGACGCAGAATTACAATTGTAGCACGTGCAGTGTGTGACGTGGCGCTGCCCAATCGGTCCATAGACATATTGTGTATCTTCTATCAATTGCAGTCCTTAGTCTCCGCAACAGCATTACCATTAGCATCTTTAAAAAATACTAACAAACGATAACTGCAGCTCATATAGTCACTTGACGATTATACTGGGTATGTCCCAGGTCGATTTTGTTTGGCCGCCATTTTGGTTTGGATGACATTTGTCTGTTGGCATTTGACAGCCTTAGAGAGTGGTCGATAATAATTTATTATGGAGTGGCTAATGCCACAACAATGTGTTGAAATTATTCAAAAATTTATTTTAAATAATTGTTCAATTCTGAATACGCGGAGAAAATTACATTACTTTTTTGGTGTTAATCATATGCCGAGCAAGTCAACCATTCAGCGTGAAATGAATAATTTTGAAAATATGCTTATACTGACAGATAAAGTGAAGCGTGGGCGACAATTAAGCCAACGTACACCTGAAAAAATTGATGCAGTAAGGCAGAGTGTTGCTGATTGTCCTCATCGACGCCGTGCACAAGAATTGGGAATATATTCATTATGCTTGTTAGAAATTTTTAAAATAGATTTGCTTTTATACCTGCATAAAATTCAATATTCCAACTGAAAATTTACACGGAAAATTTCTACTGAAAAATCCTACTAAAAATTTCTACTGAAAATTTCTACTGAAAATTTCTACTGAAAATTTCTACTGAAAATTTCTACTGAAAATTTACACTGAAAATTTCTACTGTAAAATCCTACTAAAAATTTCTACTGAAAATTTCTACTGAAAATTCCTATTAAAAATTTCTACTGACAATTTCTACTGAAAATTCCTACCGAAAATTTCTACTGAAAATTCCTACCGCAAAATCCTACTAAAAATTTCTTTTGAAAATTTCAACGAAAAATTCCTATTAAAAATTTCTAAGGAAAATTCCTACCAAAAAATCGTAATGAAAATGTCTACTGAAAATTCCTACCAAAAAATCCTACTAAAAATTTCTAAGGAAAATTTCTACTGAAAATTCCTACTGAAAATTCGCACTGAATATTTTCGAGTTTTCCAGCTCGGTAAAGACCATCCCCATTTTTGGCCCACTTCGGCTGGCTTTGTTTATAAACAAAATAGCCGTTATTGGGGCACTGAAAATCCTCAACTGATACACCGCATTGCTGATACGGAGGTATCAATGGGTCATATTTCTTTGAGGATGCTGGAGGCAATGCTCTAACTGTTAGTGGTGACCGCTATCGGGATATGTTGCAAAACTTTCTTCTCCCCGAATTGGATCAATTAAGCCTATAGAACATGTGGTTCTAACAAATCGGTGCCACTTAACACACAGCTCATGCTACGATGGAAATTCGAAGAGAAATTTTTCCCGGCCGAATAATGTCAAAAAATGCTGATATCGACTGGCGTCCACGATCCTCTGACTTGAAACCCTCCCGATTTCCTCGATAATACTAAAGACCATATAATTAATCAATAAAATATAAATTATATTCATATCTAAAATTCGAATTTTTTTTCGAATTTTCACTAATCTGGATTTTTATGTGCCCAGAAACGACTTATAATCGAAGCCGCTTAAGTTAAATTGTGCTGTGGCACTTATTACAAATTAAAATCCTTTCTAAAAAATTCTAATGACTGTCAAATGTCAACTGACAAAATGCCAGATCACTAAAGTGGCATCAAAATATGAATGTTAACGTATCTTTAGGACACCTTGTATGTACAACGAAGCTTAAGAAAGGATCCTATTCGATTATCATCCAAAAGGGTGCCAAATGGAATTATATTTGAATATCATAGACCATATATTTACTTACTCTGCTACTAAAACTATACATTTTATACGTAAAAGTGAATTGCCTTCAAATATTACCATAAGACAACAGTTCAATAGAACATTTGTATGAAAACTGAAAATTTTGTCGTAATATTATTACGAAATTTTTTCCTCATAGAAATGAATAAGTTTTCATTAACTAAAATATGTATATTATTTTAACCTTTTCGGAAAGTTTCCATTAAAAGTTTCTGCAAATAAAATGTACTATTTTCTGAACTTATAAAATTTTGAGTAATTTTAGTATTCATACGATGGGATGTGAACGAAATTCAGTTGTTATTGCGGAAGAGCACACCACTTTACATAGATTTAAATTGGAATTTACAATTCAACATTGTTGAGGCAGAAGAACAAATCCACCGGAATTATCATTTTAATAATATTACATGTTGATGCCTTTCAGCATTTATTTATTTGCTTTTTGATAGTCGAAAGTAAATTCCTTTTGCGTACCGTTCCAGTCTATCGTGTTAAGTTGTATTTGTAAAACTGAAAAGGGAAAGTTTACGTCAATTTTATTAGTTAGCATTTTTGGAAGGATACCTTCTTGTAACCATGTGAATATTGTTGTTGTTGTTGTTTATTTAATTTTTTTTTCTTCTTCCTAAATAATAAAGTTGAAACTAACAAAAATTGAATAACATAAAAAGTGACGATAAATTAAATCGACATTATCTTATCATTATTCAAGTAATAAAACATATGAGAAAATTACATTTGAATATTTAGCATTGTTTTGTGGGATTTTCAGAAAGCCTTATGATATCATGATATGTTCAACTGTTTGAAAATTGAGACAATGTCGCACATTTATTTCGAATCCGTTGCATAAATTTACACAAGTATATGATTTTCGAGCATATTTTTTTTAAGGATCCATCAAATATGCTTTCATTTTGTATGCAATTTTTTCTTCTAAATTGCTATAATTATTGAATGTGTTTTGTTTTTTCATATCCTACTCAGTGTTATCATGTTATTGTTGCATTCGTCATTAACACTTTACCTCATCGAAATTATAATCAGACGCAAAATTACATTTCGTCTTACGTAAATAGTTGCCTTGATTTGATATAATTTTATCCACCATCAAATACCCTATGGACTGAACCCCATAGTCTTGATTCCATCCAAAAATGTCCGTTGCCACTTATTTCGAAAATTCAACAAAGCTTAAAATAGGTACACACCCCCTCACTGTCCATACAAGTCTATTTTTATATTTATTCTTGACTCATAAGAAATTCGATAAAAATTATATTTTTGTTTTTTTTTTCTATTACCGTTTGAGCTTTTTTATTTTTTAATAGTAAATTCTTAAATTCCCCCCCAATCGTAAATCGTTCACCTATCAAATGAGTGGAATTTGGAACAAGTTTCTCACTCCCACGTATGCACATTATCTGACCGCTCATGCGTATTTGCGCACATAAGAAATTTAGTTTCTTCGATATTTCTCGAAGAAAATAAGATTACGTGGGCTACTATATATATTTCTGGCCTAATAATGAAAATGCGAATATTTATCAACGAAAAAGGTTTTATTGTTTTTCAAAATATTCTCCATCAAGATTTATACACTTTTGCATGCGCTCAAACCAATTTTCGAAGCACTTTTTCCACTCCGATTGAGACACCTCCAAAACATGGTTTTTGAATGCTTCAACAGCATCTTCTGGCGACGAAAATCCCAAAGAAGTCATTGGGTGCCAAGTCAGGGCTGTACGGAGGATGACCCATCAATTCGACGTTTTGTCCGGTCAAAAAGGCGCTGGTTTGAGCCGATGTGTGAGAGCTCGCATTGTCATGGTGCACAATGATTCGACTTCTCTTGTTCGTTTTTCGAATTTCTCCGAAGACTTCAGGCAAACAAATGGTGGTGTACCACTCAGAATTGACCGTCCTACGTTGCACAAGCGGAACAGTCGCCACATGACCAGTTTTGCCAAAGAAACAAGCGACCATTTGCTTCGAAGTGCTTCTTCCACGAACAACTTTCGTTGGATTTGACTCGTCTTGGAAGACCCACACGGTCGATTGCTGTTTTGTTTCGGGCTCATACGCATAGATCCATGATTCGTCACCTGTGACGATCTTATAAACGTCTTTTGAAGCACCGCGATCGTATTTTTTCAGCATTTCTTTACACCAATCCACACGAGCCTTTTTTTGAGCGATTGTCAAATTGTGCGGGATCCAACGAGAACAAACCTTTTTTACGGCCAGGTGTTCATGCAATATCGAATGTATGCTGGTGGGAGAAATGCCTAGGCATGCCTCTATCTCACGGTATGTCACATGACGGTCTTGCATTATCAGTTCACGTACGGCATCGATGTTTTCTGGAACAACGGCTGTTTTTGGACGACCTTCACGGAATTCGTCTTTGAGCGAGCGTCGGCCACGATTGAATTCGTTGTACCAGTTTTTCACAGTGCTATAGGATGGTGCTTCATAGCCATACAAAGATTTAAGTTCATCGATGCACTCTTGTCGTGATAATCCACGTCGAAAGTTGTGAAAAATGATCGCACGAAAATGTTCACGAGTTAATTCCATTTTTTTGCCAAATTGATTTTTTCAAGTCACTGTAAACAACACAAATGATAGTCGTACGTCAAAACGTTCTGAGTACGTTTATGCTAAAAAATGTCAAACTTTCCAATGGAAATGTCAGATCGCACCTGGCAACACTTAGTGTTGCCTAGGCCAGAAATATATATAGTAGCCTACGTAAGAACTTTTTAGTATTACTTTTTACAATTCAAGCTATTATATTTAATTTGTTTTCAAGATAACATACGCTTGTTTTTCATATTTACAGTATAAAATTTAGATATTCTCGTCAGTGAAAGTTTCCAAAGTTTCTGATCCATTTATCTGGGGAATATTTGGATTATTACATGTGATATTCCGAAAGGCATTTGATAAAGTTTGGCGTCAAGCTATTTTATCGCAAGTGCATGCAAATGGTATCAGCAATTATCTCCTTAAATAGATTAGAAAGTATCTTTCAGACTGTTCAATCTGAAGGTAGTTTTTGAAGGATGAAAATCTATAGTCGGCCAAATAAATGCTGGTGTTCCCCAAGGGTCTGTTTTATCTCCTGCTCTTTTTTTTATGTACACAAATGAGCTTTTGTCTGCTACTTCTAACCCAATTCACTGTTTCGCTTTTATTAGTACTCCCAGTTTTTTAAGCTTTATTTTTCGATTCATGTTCAGGCTTTTCGGATCGTTAAATTCCGACATATATGGTATGTTACCATGAAGCTCAAAGAACTGAGAATAATTTAATACTTTGGAAACACAGAGTTGTGTACTGTCTCTAAAGTGATAGAACATACCCCTGAGGTTTTTTGTAGTGAGTAACCCTAACTCAAAAGGGTGAGTAAACCAAACTTTTGGCAAACCTCAATATCATATTAACTGGTAGCCGAGACATCTCGTAGAAATTAGTGAATCCCGAACCACGATGCCGAAGTAGGTGCTCCGACGTTTCATCATCTTCGGAGCAAAAACAATAGATGGCCGTGTCAGATTTTTCCATTTTATTAAGATGATACCTTAAGAGACATTGCTCAATAAGTAGTTTTAGGTCTGGCTTGTTGAGTTTAAGGCTGTCTAACGCCTTGTTTTAGGAAAGGCGTAGCATATTTTAGGGCCCGGGGAATAATCCCAATGCGAGATTTTGACCTCGCATTTTCGAAAACTCGATAATGGAGCTCAGATGGCCCTTTTGGATGGCACCAAAAGGTTCTGGTCCAATGAACGGAATGTTTGCTCCCTTTTTGCCAAGTTTATTGGCTAGCTCATTACTCTTAATACTGTCATGTCTTGGCACCCACATCAAAGTTACATAGTTGTATCAAGCCAGGAGATTTAGGACAATGAGGATGTCCCAAACTAGCGTCGCTTGAACATCAGACGAGACGAGAGTTTTCAATGCAGCTTGGCTGTTTGATATAATGTAAATCTTGTCGTTACGTAGGTTCCGTCGGATAACCTCTCCAGCACAAAGTTCTATGGCATGTCACAAAATTGGTAAAAATAAGTTGAAGCAAAAAATGAGAGCGGCCAAAAGTAAATTGGAAAAAAAGTCGAAAAAAAATGTTTTTTCAATTTTTTATTTTTATAATTTTAATTGGCTTTTTTAAATAAAAAATACAAGACCCGGAAAAACCACCTTCGGCACTTCGTTGGCATATTTTGATGTTGGAAGTGCCCCTATTGTAACTGACGACTTACCTTGGTAGGTTCAGCCCATGGTTGTAGAGACGACCTGTAAAGACTCAGGAAGAGGGGTGAAAGTAAATATCTACTGGTGAAGTAAAAATAAAATACCGCCGTTTTTCAATAGATGGCACTATCGTAAGCTTATGCATCTGTCAACAACTGTTCTTCATTACATTTGTGACCTTATCGCGTTATATATTTTTTTGTGTGTGAAAATGTTATAAGGGTCATTTGCGGGAAGTTTTGCTGTTTGCCTTCAATTCGAAAAAATCTGCGACTGAGGCTCGTCGAATGATTGTAGAAACTTATGGTCTGCCTGAAATATGGATGGGTATTTACCAAGGGCCCTAGAGAGACGGTTGTGGGGTCAAAATACTTCCGTTTCAACACCCGCAAACATTTTAGATCCGTCTGTGTAAAAGCCGAAGGCCCTCCCTCCTTCCTCTAGTTATCATTAATACTTTAAGCTATGCCAGAAGTTTCTCATTCCTGCTGACCTAACCAAAATATTAAAGGCGTATATTGGATCCAAGCTGGGACATAATTCCCATGTATGGCTAGGCGCTTCTTAAACGTCATTACCCTTACTATACGAGAAACAAAATCAAACAAAAATATTACGGAGTTCATAGACCAATTCGACTATTGCCCTAATATCTTCTATCTTTCCTTATTTGATCGTATTTTCTTTAAATAGTACTCATTTCTTATCTCTCCAACGAATTCTTATTTCAGAAGTACTGTGAATCCTTCTTTCGGGCGTCCTTATAGAGAGAATATTTTCAACCGCTCAATCGAAATGTGGAATGTCCTGTCGCAGTCGGTTTTAAAAAAAAAATCAAAACAATGCAAATACTCTTTAAAAAAAAATTCCACTTTACCTGTTCCAAAACGCTTTCTTAAGTTTTCCTTAAATTCCTGTCAAGTTCATCCCAAAGAAGCTGAAAACGATTCAGGTCAGAAGACTGCAGTAACCAATTTATTACTTCCATTTTTTTTGCGGCTGCATTTTTACTTAAATATTGCCTGAATTTTTGCTGAAAAATGCACGATGCTGTTGGCAACATTTCACTACCAAGAATATCAGTGTAGTCTCATATTTTCTTCGATTTTGTCAATATCGCCAATCTTATTTCTACAAAAAAAAACCCTATTACGGTGATGACACCTCTACCATATCGCACAGAATTCACCTATTGCAGGTTTGATATACAATCCCCTACGGATCTGCCAACGAACATTCGGCTCCTTATGCCAAAAACCTCAAAGTTTGATTCATCATTCCAGGGGGTAGATTTTCAATATTGAAAAGTCCCATTTTCGTATTTATTTTTTGCCTATCTATACGCTTCGTTTTATTGACAGGACCAGGAAGCTCTGCCTCTTGAAGTCTTTGTTCAGATGCTTTATTATAAAATTGGATATTATTTCCGTTACAATAGGATGCTGTCGTTATTTAAAAAAAAATTCATGGTCCTAGGGCGGACGTGCTTTATTTTTGACATTTTCCTCGTCCTTGAATTCTTTGACATTATAAATGGGTAAATTTTAATCGAAAGTTCCGTAATTTTTGATATCTTAAAACAAATTTTAAACAAAATCAATCACAAAAGAGATGAAATTTAAACAACGTTTTCTCAACAGGAACTTTTACAATTTCCTTACCTGTGGCTTCACTTAAGGCAATATGTTATTAACTGGTATCAATTCCTTTATAGTTTTTTTTTTCGGGAAAAAAAAACCGAAGAAAAACTATAAAGGATTTTGATTTGAAATAAAAAAAGGAGGGAATTTACCATAGCAATTATTTTCAAAAAATATTTTTAATTTGATTATGACAATATGCAATCGTTTTGATTTGTCTAGACAGCCGGCGAACATAAACTGCAACGTTTTGAAAAATATTCTAAGTAATAAATTTTTTCTTCAAATAAATAATAGCATAAAAAATTCACTTCTTAAAAAAGAAACGAACAAAATTCATGGCGAAAATATAAAAATCATCTGTGACACAAATAAGTGTCATATTTTCAACAATCCGAATTGGAATGCTTAAATCATCACAACTATTTTGTCTCTTCTACTCGTCGTTTATTTCTGGCATAAATCCAAATATTTTTGAACTCTTGGATTTCCTGCAATTATCTTCTGGACTATCTATTGCAATTGCAATTACTTAGCATTATTATTATAAGTAATTACTATGGATGTTCGGACAATATAAGCTTTTCTGTTATTAAACTATTGTAGCTCTACAAGAACGTTGAGTCGTATTCTTGTTTTGTAAACAATATTAAAGTCATGAGTCTTTTGCATTTTAATGAAGATGTTATTATAAATAGTAATCTAAATAATTGAGTGCGTAAATATTTAAAAATAAACTTTTATTATCAAAAATAATATCAAAATAAACATAAAGAAAAATTATGGACTATTTTTGGTAGCTGAAAACAAATTCGGGGATGAGAAATTCTTAAAAACAAATCTGATTTTTTAATACTGAAAATTCTATATATATTTTTACACCTAATAAAAGCATTTTACGATGATGAGAACTATGTTATACGTGTACGTTTAGAGTAATAAATACTTTCATCTGAAACGTAGAAAAATTTCAGGCATTCTTTTAAATTTGGTGACGAATCAAACTATTATCAGCATTCGACAGCAGAGGAAACGTGCAATATTTTTCCACCTTTAAGTGAGAATGAAAACTATAATAAGAGATGTGAATTTTTTATTATTTTATGGTTGTTTTCTTTGGTAGCTATACATATACATTCTTTGGTAGCTATCTTCGTAACAGTCCTGGAAGGCTTCAATTGGAATTGCCTTAATCTCCTCGTTTACAATCCTTTGGATATTATCGACCCTATCAATAAAACGTCTTTTAAAGTGTTTTTTTTATCTTGTGGAATAAAAAGAAGTCACACAGAAAGAAAGAGCTCTTTATAATGCTGGAGCATCTAAATATATCCAATGTTTCATTGGACACGAAGAACCCTGTTTCTAAGCCTTCGAGGACTCTCCCAACAGCTTTAATATTAAGAATCTGATATCAATCATTCCACATTTTTATGAATTTTCAACGAAGGCCTTCAGCTCCCAAAGTGATGTTAGTCTTCCTCTGGCTTCTCGCTCCTTCAAAAAGGACTTATGCCACAAAAAACTTGTGTTTCTAATCAAAGGCTCATTGCAATATTTCCTAAGTCAAACTCGTAGACTCACCAAGCTTTACATAAAATTTGGTGGTACATCGTTGCTCTACGAAAACACAAATTAACTTTGGAGTCCTTTAGCTATCGGATGAGCGTTAAACTTGTACTACACCACGTCTAGAAGGGACTAATGTGCAGTGGTGTGAAAGGGAAGTTGAAAAGGAATGCTTTTTGTGACCATAAACTCTACAGGAAACCTTATTTATAGCAACAATAATTAGAGCAGGATTAAAATTTATTGTGAGGAGAAAAAAAAACTAAATTTATTTCCAATATAAAAATTAATTTAATTTATAAATTAAAAATTAATTTTAATTTAAAATTTAATTTAACGTGTGAATGTCCCCAGATAAAAATGATGTAGGCTACGAAATAGGAACGGCCAAAAGTAAATTGGTAAAAATAAGTTGAAGCAAAAAATGAGAGCGACCAAAAGTAAATTGGAAAAAGAAGGCATAAAAAATACTACTTCTTTTTATTTTTTATTTTTCTAATTTTAATAGGGTTTTTAATAAAAAAAAAAACAAGGCACGGAAAAACCATCCTCGGCACTTCGTTGGCCTATTTTGCTGTTGGAAGTGCCCCTATTGTAATTGACGACTTACCGTGGTAGGCTCAACTCATGGGTGACGAGACGTTCTGTAAAGACTCAGGAAGCGGGTGAAAGTAAAAAAAGCCTACTTAGAATTCATAATACAAATGGGAAACCGCCGTTTTCCAATAGATGGTGCCACCAGTAGATGCTGGTCCAAAATATCGGATCAGAAATGTCAAATCGTAAGCTTAGGCATCTGTCAACAACTCCTCATCATTACATTTGTGACTTGTTATCGGGGTTATATATTTTTTTGTGCATGATTTGAGCCAAATAAGCGTCATTTGCGGAAAGTCTTACTTTTTGTCTTCAATTACGGTTGAGGCGCGTTGAATGATTGTATAAACTTATGGTCTGTAGCATTTTTTTGTGCTTGATTTGAGCAAAATAGGCGTCATTTGCGGGAACTTTTGCTTTTTGTCTTCTTTTATGGTTGAGGCGCGTCGAATGATTGCAGAAACTTATGGTTAGGCTTGTATTAGTGAGAGGAAATATCGCAAATGGCTCTAACGCTACAAAAGTAGTGAAATTGACGTGGAATACAAGTAGCGTCCCCCGGACCGGTAAAAAAGTTTAAAAACGCAGAATTGGAGGCATTGCTGGATGAAGATCCATGTCAAACGCAACTTGCAAATTCATTGGGCGTGACTCAACAAGCCATTTCTCATCGTTTGAAAGCCTTGGGAATGATCCAAAAGCAAGTAAATTGGATGCTATACGAGTTGAAGCCGAGAGACGGCTTTTCTGCATTGTATTGTGACTGGCGATGAATAGTCAATCCATCACGATAATCCAAAGCGAAGAAAATCGTGGGGCGCGCCTCGGCCGTGCATCAACATCGACAGCCAAGCCAAACATCCATGACTCGAAGCTTAAGCTATGTATATGGAGGGACCAGCTCGACGTGGTATATTATGATCTATTGTAACCGGATCAAACCATCGCAGGAGCTTGCTACCGAACACAACTAATGCGTTTGAGCCGAGTGTTGAAGGAAAAACGGCCACAATACGAGCAAAGACATGACTTAGTGATTTTGCAGCACGACAACGCTCGGCCACATGCTGCTAAGGTGGTTAAAACCTTCCTGAAAAACACTTAAATAGGACGTATTGTCCAACCTGCTACTACCTCTTCCATCGATCGCGTAGCCTTGCCGTTCAGCACTGTCGATCTTACATTTGTAGATTACCTTAAACGACGAGAAGTTTTTTCGATATGGAATCCGTATGCTGCCAGAAAGATGGGAAAAAGTTGTGGCTAGCGATGGACAATACTTAGAAGAATAAATCCAAAATAAAGCCTCAAATTTTGCAAAAAAAAAACGGTGGTTTCTATTTCTTTATGTACATGTGTTTAAATCGTAATTACAATTATCTTACAAAAAAAATTGTTCAAGATTCAACAACAAAAAAATTGTTCAAAATTCATTTCGTTATATTTTGTATTTTTTTTTAAATATTTGTTTTTTAAAAAAAGTTTTCTTATGGATACGATTTAAATTGTTAATTTTTTTTCTATTTTGTTTTAATTAAAAATAATATAAGTTATGTAATTAAATTTATTTGAGAAAAAAAAACCAGTTTTCTTTTGTTAATCTTATTAACTTCTGGATCTTTTCCCATTTTTAAAAATAAAATAAATTATACTATATTAATTACAGAAAAACGTATTTTTATGTAATATTTTTTTTATGACTCACTCAAATTAATTTTGGTTTCATAAACTTAATTTTGGTCCATCATGGAGATAATTAAAAATTGATTTCATTTAATAAAATACAATATTTGAATAGGCTTTCTTCCCATTATTTATATTCAACTTATTTGAAAAATAATTCGAATTCTTATTTATTTATAGATAAGATTTTCATTTCAAAGTTTGTTAAATTAATTATTCATATTTTTTTATTATTATTATTATTTTCTTATATTGTAGTTGATCATAAACATATTTTTACTACAATATCTTGAAATTTTTGTTTAATTACTTTTCGATTGTTGTTTAATTGTTTTTGAATGATTTTCTTCTTATTGTTAGTGTTGAATTTTTACTAGAAAAAATACTTTGTTAAAATTTATTTTTTAAAGTCGTGGGAAATTTTTTATTTTCTTTTTCTTTTTATTTATTTACTTTTCAATGAATTTACCACATTTATTCATAGTTATTTATTAATTTGTATGTTTAATTAAATAAGAATATTTATTATTCTTTGTTTTCTTAATAATTTTTTTTCCTTCTAAATATTTATTTGATTTTCTAACTTGCACGTAGTATGATTGTTTTGCTGCTTGGTTTTTCATGTTTTTATATTTGACAGATAAAAAGTGCTCAGTTAATATTGCCATTTTATCGCGATTTGTCCTTGCGTCACCGGTCTAGACGCTATGGCAGAAATATTTTCCTATGTACACACGCTACGCACACGTGTTGGTGGTTTGATGTCCAATAGTGTATAATTGCTGCGAAATGTTTGTGTTTCACAAACCTCGACCATTTTATGGTCGTTATAATCGATCTACCGAGCAAGCAATTCAAGCCACAGTGACAAAATTTCGCAGCAATTGGTGAAGATCGCGATTTGTCCTTGCGTCGCTGGTCACAGCCATAGGGAAGATTTTACACAAGAACCTTGGTCTAAAAGCGTATAAAATACAGCTCATGCAAGCATTGAACCCAAACGACCTGCCAAAGCGTCAAATTTTCGGTAACGTAACTTAAGGAAAATGCGTTTTTTTTTAAATAAATTTGCGCTCAGCGACGAAGCTTATTTCTGGTTGAATTGGTGTAAGCAAAATTGTCGCATTTGGTCTGATGAACAACTACAGGCAAAAACAATAACTGCTATTGCATCCAGAAATATGCATTGTTTTGTGCGGTTTATGGGACGTTGGAATCATCTTTACGAGGGTCATTCAACAAGTACTTAGCCTACAAAAGAAAAACGAAAATTTTGGAAAGGTGGCAATTTATTTTTCCACATAATCTCCTTCAAGCTCAATAGACTTGGCCCAGTGATGCTCTAACTTTATTAACCCGTCCAAAAAATACATTTTCTCGAGGGAAGCAAAATAGGCCTCCGTGGCGACGATGACCTCCTCATTCGACCCAAATCTATTCCCGGCGAGTAATTTTTTCAGGTTTGGAAACAAAAAGTAGTCACAGGAGGCCAAATCTGGAGAGTACGGTGGATGGGGCAGCAATTCGTAGCGCAATTAGACCAATTTGGCCATGGCGACGGCGGAGGTGTGAGCCGGCGGGTTGTCGTAGTGGAACAGCACTTTTTTCTTCGCAAAGCGGGGCCGCTTTTTCTTCAATTCGACGTCAAATCGGCCCAATAAGTCAGCATAGTAGCGCCCCGTGATTGTTTTACCCCTCTCGAGGTAATCGATGTGGATCACACCTTGTGAATCACAGAAAACGGTGGCCATCACCTTTCCGGCCGATCGAACAGTCTTCGCCTTCTTCGGAGCACGTTCGCCGGGTGAAGTCCACTGTTTCGACTGTTCCTTGGTCTCTGGTGTGTACTAGTGAATCCATGTTTCGTCGACGGTCACGAAACGACGCAAGAACTCCGCTGGATTACGCTGAAACAGCGCCAAACACGTCGCCGATGTGGTCTCACGGTTGCGCTTGTTTTCCGGTGTGAGCAAACGCGGCACCCATCGCGCCGACAGCTTTCTCATGCCCAGTTCTTCGTGTAGAATATGATGCATCGTTCCTACTGCGATGTCCACAGTCTCAGCTATCTCGTGAACCTTAAATCGACGGTCTGCCAACACGAGATGGTGAACTTTTTTAACGTTTTCCTCCGTAGCAGCCGTTTTTGGGGCACCTGGGCGTGGCTCATCAAAAACCGACGTGCGGCCACGAACAAACTCGTTGAACCAATTCTTGATGGTCGCCATCGAAGGAGAAGAGTCACCATACACAGCATCCAAGCGATCTTTGATTTCGCTGCGCGTTTCCCTTCCAAAAACAAGAATCTAATCACCGAACGATATTGATCTTTTTCCATTTTTGTGCAACCGACCGACACGCTCGCTTTCAAAGGCTCTCAGAACAAAACTAATAAAGGGAATCGACTGAAGCTTTGACAGTAGGCTACTAATAGAATGTACAGCACGATGGTAAATTTCTTTTGTGACAGTAGTTCCATCGGGCGGTGAGGCTAATTACTTGTTGAATGACCCTCGTAAAGATGACGCTGGACGCAACGTTACCGTCAATGGCGCCCGCTAGAGTTGACGGTAACGTTGCGTCCAGGGTCATTTGGTTGGCATGTGGTTTCAACAAGAAACATGCCACACAGCACGTGAAACAATGGACATATTTGAGAGATGAGCTCGGTGAACAATTTATCTCACGTTTTGGACCGGTGACTTGGCCGCCCAGATCCTCTAGGCTATGTGAAGTCACTCGTCTATGGAAATAAACCAGCATCACTTGCAGCCTTGGAGGAAGACGACATTATACGTGTTATTATAGAGATACCAGCCGAGATCTTCGAAAAAGTGGTTCAAAATTGGACCTCTGGCATGCATCACTTAAGGAAAAGGAAAGTTTTCTTTCTCTTTGTCGTTTATTTGCGGTCCCGTACTAATTAATTTAGTTGTTCTTATAGTTTTCATTTGCCATTTGGCATATTAATTATTATTTTTATACGATAATTTTTGTTTTTTTTTATGTCTTGATTTTGTATCTAAAAATTAAATTCTATTGTTTTCTGTATTTATTATTACATTTAAATCAGTATTTCTAGAATTAATATTACGTTGATAATAATTGTCATGAGTTGAATTTGTTGTTGTGGTTGCTTGTAAGATCCCTTACCAGGGGCCACTTCATAGCACCATGACCGTGAGGCCATTTGGTGACTTCATAGTACGTGTGGTTGCTTATCTGAAAGAGACTGGTCTGTGGTTAGTAGTGTAGAATATTGAGAATTTTTTTTATACTCGTATTTTATGGAGCAGATTAGTATGTTGTAGAAGTTTAAATAGGGGACTAGGGAATGGAGTTGTTGGGCCCAGGAGCTCCACAATGGGAGAAATCTTGCTCGCGAAGTAATTCTTGGTTATGTCATGTATGTTACAATTTGAATGATAGTAAAATGGATGCCACAGAATTGGCATAAGGGATGATTGGTGTTGCCAAAAAAGGAAGTTATGAGTAAGAATCCGGATTCTGAGGAGCTTCTGCGCCAAGAATTTTGGTATGGATGTTGAATAGAATGGTTTATTGGTGGTGTTGGGTAGAATTTTTAATATACAAGTATAACCACACTTTTGAAATTATGATTTTTTTTTTGTAATTTTTATTGTATTTGCAACATACTTTTAGTTGGATTTATTCCTTTTCAAAAATGCAATATTTTTCTTATAATTTTCTCAATTATTTGGTTTTTTTCCAAGTTCAATTTTATATTGAATTTATTTAAATTCTTTTTTTTCCCTTCCAATATGTGATGTTGCTTATAGCTCTGCTGATTATACGTGTACCACATTTAGTGCAAAATGTTGTTGGTCTCTTTGCCCAAAAGAACACCGTCTCTAGTCTCACAAAATAAAAATGTTCACTAACGACTGAACGACTTACTCCCGACACTCTCTTCTCATCAGTCACTCCTGCCACCAAACTAGTCTTTACGGCACCTCCTGCTCTCGAATATTTGGCGTGCATGCAATTTTCTTTTGGTACGAGTAGCTAGCCACTCTCACGCTTACTCGGCGAAACAAATTCAAGTTCCAACAGTTAACCCACCAGTGCTTCTCAACAAATGTTTGTAAATTTTTAATTAAAATATCTCCAAAATATTTATCATTTAAAATGGAACGCATATAAAGAATTAATAGCCACTAATTCTGTTATTTTAACTAAATTTGCTGTTCATACAAATTGAACCAATTGTACTCAATTTGCACGTTTTTCATTTGATTAAAAAACCAAAAAATTTTTTACTATCCAATATTTACCTGTACTTGAAATTTATTAATATTTTTATTATTATTATTAGTGTCATTTTGAATTTTGAATAAATACGCAACAGCCAAATAGTTAAAGAAAATTAAAAAAAAAACAAAAACAAGCGCTGGACAATTCAGATAATATATTTTCAACATAAATATTATTACCTTGATTTTTAATGGCTAATCGACAATCCGATTTCGATATCAATTATTCCTGCCACATAGGAAAATATAGCCTCATTGACCTGGTTTTTATGAGCATTTACCTAATTTTGTTACCTTCAAGTTTTGTTTTCATTTTAGTATTGTGTAATATTTTCTTAAACAAATCAGAGTCAATTAAGAATTTTAAAATTAATCATCCTATTTCCTCGAGTTCTCCTCTCCTAATGCAATTATATTATTCTCAAGTATAATAAAGGACGTAATAGGACTATGAATTCCATTCCAATATTTAAATATTGATTTACCATATTTTATAGTACAAACGGCACGTAATCGTTCGCTTAAATTTATTTCGTCTTCGAACGTTCCAAGAATATTAAAAATCAAATTCAATATTTCGCGTTCATCTAACCTTCAGCATAAATTTTGTTTAAAAAAAAAAAAGAATATATTTTTCCTTATTTATATTATTCCCCTGGAATATTCAAGAGTGAAGATATTTATGAAAATTAGCAGGCATAAATAGAATTTATAATTTTTTTTTTCAATGTTTCTATTGGGAATTTAGAAATATTTTCTATACTCAAAACGTTAAGTTTAGTCAATTAATTGGTAAATATTTTCATTACAATTGATATTATCTTATATTATAACAATTTTAAATTATCGATTAAAATTTCCATTTAGATATTTTTTCATTTATTGTATTTATTAAGTTTTTAAATGATTACAACTAGTAAATATAAATATTTAGATTATAAAATTTTCGGTTGAATATTTTTTTTTTTTTTTGAAGCTTTAGCTTGGTTTTAGAATAATTTATTAATAAAATAATCGTTCAAGTAAAAAAAAAAAAACATTTATCGTATTTAAAAAAGAAAAAACAAAATATTTTTTGAGAATATTAAATAATGTCTGACCTTAAGAAAAACCTTAAAAATAAATTCACGTAAAATGTCTAGCAAACTCGTATATTTTAGATTTTTGTTTCTTTTATTTTATAAAAAAAATTGAAATTTTTAAATATGTTGTTTTAAAAAATTGGGCGAATATAATTGTCAAAATTAGCTTAAATCGAAAATATTAGTTTGATATATTGTATTTTATCCGCACTAAAGACAATTATTTTTTTTTATTAAAAATAAAAATGTTAAAGACATGATCTTGTTTAAAGAAAATTATTTTCATGATTATTATTGTTATTATTATAGCTTTGTGATTTATCTTTCTGTCATATGAAAAACTACTATAATATTATTTAAATAGCATAGAACATTTCTAGAACTTATCTAAAAATGTTCTATGCTAAAGGGAATTATCTAAAAATAGTTTTTATATTGAAAAATTTATAGAATTTATAATTTAGCAACAAAAATAATTTATTTTTATTTATGGAAGTAGTAAATTATATATATTTTTTTATCTAAATTGCTAAGAAGACGAAGCGCTTTATAATGTTTGGTATGTGATATTAGTTTCAGAGAAGTCTTCTACAAAAGAAAAGTTATTTTGAGAATGTTTCTGCTGGTACAGTCATCTATGATAAATCTAAAACAAAAAATAATAGGAAAATATTTAAAATAATACTCTAAGCCAAATGGCAAAAATACATTTATTATGCCAACAAAGAAATCATACACGTATATATTAAAATTTATAACTACGAATTTCAACGAAAAAAAAAACATAAAAAATAAGAAGTTATTTTTAATTTAGATTGTTTTTAATTCCACTCAACTGAAAATAATTTAATTGATAACATAAAAGAAGATTTTTTTGATTATTTGTGTCATTGTCAGACAAGATTTTTGTAAACAATTTTTTCTATTTTATAATTTCAGTATTTATAGTTTTAGTGTTAATGGAATTTCTATAAATAATCGTTCAAATTGAATAAGAATATTCTTTATATAATCGGTAAAATGTTGTATCTAAGATATTTTTAAGAAGATTTTAACAACAACAAATATTTATTATTATTAATTAATTGAATAAAATTTTCATAAATTAGTTGGAAATTTAATAAGTTGAAAAAATAAGATATTTATATCTTTTGCTTGTGAGGAAAAATAAATAGAAACCAGAATTAGGCGAAAAAAAAAATATTTTAAAAAATTCTCAAAGATTAATTTTTTTTAAATTTAAAATAATAATTGTAAATTTTTTTTTTACAATGGAAGAACAGCTTACGTTAAATCTTATTTGCAAATCATGTGACATACTCCGCATTATTCTATAAAGGTAGATCTTTTACTAAAATGTGGTGCATACACGGTTTTGCCGTGATGATCCGCTTCCAACGACATTGAAAGCAGACACATTCATTAGAGAAACATTATACTCTTAGTGTGGTCGGATTTTAAAGATGTAGTTTTTTGTAAGCTTCTACCAAGAAACCAAATAATCAATTCAGAAATGCACTGTCGGCTATTAAAGAGTTTGAGGAGTCGTAAAAAAATATTGGACCTTGTATGAGAAAAAGAGTTCCTAAGTGTCTGCAATGTTCTCTTCAAAACTCCTCAATTTCGGACAAGGCTGCATGGTATGCCGCGAAATTCAGACAAGGCTGCAAATCAGCACCTTGTTCAGTTTTTCGTCGATAAAGATAGGTCCTGCTTCAAACGAGGTGTTATGAAGCTCGCTGAAAGATGCCAAAAGGCTACCGAGCTGAGAGATCCCAAAAGTTTTTAAAACATTAAAAAAAACCTTATTTTTCGATAATATTTTCAAAAATTGCAACTATAAAATTTTTGGGGCTTTATTATATATTGTTGGAGGATAAGCATCCAGCTTATGTGCTATTTTTGTATATGCTTTTTGTAAATATATTTTTAATCTGTTTTTTTTTTTACTTGTTGTTAAAATAAAAAAACGATTTTTCAATAAATTCCAAAGTACAAAGAAAGTAGGTTTAGCACATATGCTCTCTATGTCAAATTTCTCGACAACTTGAAATGAACATATCTAAAAGTTCACATACATTGACAGACGAGCTGAATTAGGTTCTATTATGAATAATAAAAAAATTAGGAATTTTTCACGGTAGAAAATTTTATTGCACGTCTGAGTAGAAGGATTGGAAGTTCAAAGCCTCCAGAAATTACGCGAGCTTTCTATAGAACGCAATTAATTCCATAGGGTGAGTACCATAAAGTGCCGGTTAAGAGATGCAGATTTTAAGGGCTCTTTACTTTCTCCACAAAATAAGAAAAAATGTTGGAATAGCCAAAGTAGGTGCTTCGGTATGATGAGTGCCAATATAAATTTTTCCGGTAGGAGATGATGGAAGGAATTTTATGGTTTGGGGAAGGCTGTTAAAAATATAACTTGTAAGAATGACAGGAAATTCCTGAAGGAGCAAACATTTTTGAAAATGATTCAGTTGAAGTATGAGATTCATTAAAGAGGATGATCTGGCCATCACAGCCACCAAATCTTTTTCCCAGCAAATATTTATGGGATCAGTTAAACCGAAAGGCTAAGGAAAAAAAATCAAAATTATCTAACAGGTCCTCTGGATAAGCCTCCTTGAAAATTACAATAAAATAACAGCACAATTTTTTTTTTAAATTGCTTAAAACAATGCCAAGGATTTGCACAACAATTATTTGATAAATGTTAAAAAATATACTAAAAAAAAAATTAAAAAAATATTTAAAAACTTATTTGTAAAAAATAAAATACTACTATAAGTAAATTCGTGTTTAAATCAGCGACAATGACAAAAAATAAATTGCAAAACAATAAAAAAAAGAAACTTTTCGAATTAAGAAAATTAATTAAGATACAAACTAAGTTTGTAATAGTTAAGTTGTGATATTTTCAACTCATATCACTCTCTCTGTCTCTCTTATATCCTACCTTTTAATCTATGATAAAGTTGTAAATCTATATTAATATTGTTAATATTATGTAGCTTGACTTTCTCATCTGAAATTCATATATTTTAAATGAATATTAACCTTTTACAACATTTAAGATTGACATCATTAAACTGTCACCAACATCCCTTAGATGATTTTCCTTTTTGACATAATCGACGACCTGTCGAATAAAGCAATTTATTAAATATTAAAATTTAAAAGGAAATTATTTATGTTTTCATCTCTTACAGAAAAGAGTTATTTTAATTTTGCGCTTATGAATTATCATAATAGCCTTTAGAAGAAAATCATTGATATATTTTCGTAAATTTATGGATGTCATTTTATAAAATCAGAGATAAAACTAAAAAAAAAAACTAATAAAGATTTATTATTGAAATTTTCTATACAATCTTTTCTTATATGAAAATCAAATAAATATAACTCATTAGATATAGATTAGTGACTAATTTATTAATCTCAAAACTAATACGGAGCTGCAAGATGATTAGTTTCTATACGTACGTACCCCCACATATGAGGTGTTGGCACTAATACAACTGATTAGGGGCTTTCGAGGTACTTCCCCACAATGATTTTCTGAAATTTTACTCAGTTTCCACGGGTATTAGGTAACTGTAGTTTTAAAGGTCATTACAGAAAGAGCCCATTCAGTTGCCAAGGCTCATTATTAATAATAAAAATGGTGCGTTTGAAAAATCCTTATGGATTAATGATTATTGGATTCAGTATTGTCAAGTTAGAAATAGTCGCAAAAATAATTATACCATCGACTATAGAAAAGTAACAAAACTGATTTTTTTACTGACATGATTTTATTTTTATATATTTTTTCATAATGGAACTATTTTATTACTCGGGACACTTATTTAGCTACCGAACTTCAGCATGCCTGCGGTGTTATCTCTTCTGGGCCAGTTATTCGAGGATTATTTTCACTACTTCCTTCGTCATCAACTTCCATCTTTATCACCCATATTCTGTCAGAAATGGGCCCATATAGTTCACGGCCTCTTCCGTTCAACGTGCCTGTGTTAGGGACATAGTCGATAATTCGCAATGTCACTGCCATCTCATTTTTTTCCTCCTAGCTGATGGTGCGTCACACGAGATAGTATATATATTGTATTAGATAACAGTTCGGCTGAAAAGTTTATAAGGTTTACGTCTAGATGGCGCCTCTTGCAAAAATCTACTTAATTATCACAAATAAATGATTCCGGTCAAAATTTGACAGCAATCGGTCGATTGGTTCGTGAGATATAGCATTTTCAGTAGAGCAACTTTTGTTATTGAAAAAAAATGGATAAAGACGAATTTCGTGTATTGATAAAGCATTGATTTTTTATGAATAAAAATACAGTGGAAACCAAAGCATGGTTTGACAAACGTTATCCGGACTCTGCTCCAGCTATTTCGACTGTGGAATATTGGTTTCGTCAATTTCGAACTGGTCGTACGAGCACAGTTGATGCAGAACGCAGTGGACGCCCAAAAGAGGTGGTTACGGCAGAAAACATCAAAAAAATCTACAGTATAATTTTAAATGACCGTAAAGTGAAGTTGAGCGAGATAGCTGAGACTCTGAAGATATCGAAAGAGCGTGTTGGACATATCGTGCATGAATATTTGGGCATGCGAAAGCTGTGTGCAAAGTGGGTGCCGCGTGAGCTCATTGTGGAGCAGAAGCAACAACGTGTTGATGATTCTGAGCAGTGTTTGGAGCTGTTCAAGCACAATAAACCCGAATTTTTGCGTCGATATGTGACAATGGATGAAACATGGCTCCGTCACTACACTCCAGACTCCAATCGGCAGTCGGCAGAGTGCAGAGCGAGCAACGAACCGACTCCAAAGCGTGGAAAGACGCAACAGTCGACTGGCAAGGTGATGGCGTCTGTATTTTGGGATGCGCATGGTATAATATTCATTGACTATCTCCAGAAGGGACAGACGATCAACTGCGACTTTTATATAGTGTTATTGGATCGTTTGAAGAAAGAAATCGCTAAGAAATGGCCTCATTTGAAGAAGAAAAAAGTGTTGTTTCACCAAGACAATACACCGTGTCACAAGTCGATGAAAACGATGGTCAAACTCAATGAATTGGGCTGCGAATTGCTTCCCCATCCACCGTATTCTCCAGATCTGGCCCCCAGCGACTTTTTCCTGTTTGCAGACCTCAAGAGAATGCTCGCTGGCAAGAAATTTAAGACCGATGATGAAGTGATTGCCGAAACTGAGGCCTATTTTGAGGCAAAACCGAAAGAGTACTATAAAAATGGTATCGAAAAGTTGGAAGATCGCTATAACCGCTGTATCGCCTTCGAAGGCAACTATGTTGAATAATAAAAAAGAATTTTGCAAAAAAAATATTTCTACTGTGTTACGTTATAAACTTTTCAGCCGAACTGTTATACCGCCATCACCTGATGCTTGTACGTATTCATTACCATAACTTCTGTCCAAATAGGAGATGTGTGGCCTTCGTCGGCACTGCCTTGTATCTCTGTAGTTAGGCATGATCATTGCTAAGGAATTTACACCCGATTTTCCATTTCAGATATTCGCCATAGTTCAACATAGCGTCTATCTGAATTTGCAGGTATGTCTGCGAGATAATATCGCAGCCAGCGATGGTCAGAGTAATAGAGTCCTTTACTTTCCTGCTGGTTACTAGTGGGGTTTGAGTGATCTCATTTATGAATTTACCGACAAAAATCAACGTTATGTCATCCGAAAAATCAACCGAAGTTTTTCATTTTAACATTGGTAGTTTGAACAGCTCGTCATATTGGACCAAATACCGAGCCCTGCGGAACTCTTAAACTGATGATGGTAGAATATCTAACTATCTGCAATGCCCAATCTGACGCGAGAAACTCTTTTTCTGACCCTTTTATGAAACGTCAATTATTAATCGACAAAATCCGCAATTTGTTCCACATTTGTATTATTTGTCGATGTTGACGACTTCCTCAAGCGAGGTCCGTCTTCCACAGCTTCTCGTCTATTCAAAAATGCCTTATATTATAGAATATTTTATCTTTTTAATTTTTCATAAGTCAAATTTACCAATTTCACCGAAGCTTAATATCAAGAGTAGTAAGACCATACAAGTAATTTGGAGAAAAAGTCTGCATTGTTGCCAGATCACTGGCTGCGAAAGCTGTTCCATGATGTTTCTGCCACAAGTTGCAACTACTTATTTTTAATCGGGAGAAAAAAATCATTGTAGAAATATAAATATCGCTTTAGAAAAATATAAATATTTAATTGCTAAAAATATTGATCATTATTGGAAATTACAAGGAAAAATGTTCTCGAACTCGTTAGTCTTTTCAGCGAATGAATAATTGAGAAAATATGTTTGATTTTTAAGAAAATTTTACACGAATAATGTTTTTTTTTAATGAAATTCTATACTTATTTCTCATAATAAATACCTACAAAATACATACAGTCAATAACATATATAAAAATTAATTTTAAAATGCAACTTATTTTCTATAGAAGAAAATAGGTATTGAAGCTTTATCATTGTTCTGATGAGGAATAATTTACTTTTAATAAAGCAATTTATGAATGAATATTGATAGAAATCGAAATAATATTAATACTACAAACAAAGAAAAATATATACAATAAAATCCAATCAATTATTGAATAATCAAAACAAAAAAAATATATTGTATTATAGAAATTGATATTTAAGTGCCCCAATTAAAATGTGAACAATTATCACAAAAAATCATTTAGTTATCGCACAATTATAGTAATAATAGCATAAGTAGCCAATGATGTTAAATATACTTAATTAATTAATTATTTATTGTTCGATTGTGAATACTTGAAAAAGTAAACAAACAAAAAATCATGATTTCACAAATTTTTTTATGCAAATTTATACGTAATTCCCCGCAATATAAGAATACATTCTAATCTAATAATGCTATTAAATTTATATTTTAAAAATATTTTTGTTCTTATAATATTGTTATATTTAACTAAAAAAAAAACTGAACTATTAACGATGAAAAAATCTAAATGGAAATTATTATCTTATCAAAAATATTGTTAATAATATAAAAGCATATTCAGTAAGTTCACATAAAAGTCAGGATTTATTAATTGCATAGAATATCATTATTTTTTAATGGTTGTTTTTTTTATGTTAGTAATGAAAGTGAACATTTTATTTATTTTTGAAAATATATGTTTGAAAATAAAACCAATAAAAATTATTTTAAATAGAAGTTAAAAAAACTTTTTAATGTTTATTTGTAAAAAGATATCGCAATGTATTGATACAGTCCTGCCATTTCAAAGCTTTAAAACAATTTTATCATATAAGGTAATATCTGTTTATAATAATTTTTGCCATTTTATATTATAGATTGATTATATATAATGAATACGTTAGTAAGCAAAATTGCTAAATATAAAGCTTTTACAATTGATAAGTAAGAGTGGGGAAGCCATTGTATACGTAAAAAAAATCCTGGTGTGCATTTTGGTCTGAAAATATTTTTGGTCCCCATTTCTATAAAATTCCCAAGGAGAGATCATTGTCGTAAATTCTGAGTACTACGAAGGTCATTCAACAAGTACTTAGCCTCACCGCCCGATGGAACTACTGTCACAAAAGAAATTTACTATCGTGCAGTACATTCTTTTAGTAGCCTACTGTCAAAGTTTTAGTCGATTCCCTTCATTAGTTTTGTTTTGACAGCCTTTGAAAGCGAGCGTATCCGTCGGTTGCACAAAAATGGAAAAAGTACAATATCGTTCGGTGATTAGATTCTTGTTTTTGGAAGGGAAAACGCGCAGCAAAATCAAAGATGGCTTGGATGCTGTGTATGGTGACTCTTCTCCTTCGATGGCGACCGTCAAGAATTGGTTCAACGAGTTTGTTCGTGGCCGCACGTCGGTTTTTGATGAGCCACGCCCAGGTGCCCCGAAAACGGCTGCTACGGAGGAAAACGTTAAAAAAGTCCACGATCTCGTGTAGGCAGATCGTCGATTCAAGGTTCACGAGATAGCTGAGACTGTGGGCATCGCAGTAGGAACGATGCATCATATTCTACACGAAGAACTGGGAATCGCAGTATACACGAAGAACTGGGAATCGCAGATGACTGTGGGCATCGCAGTAGGAACGATGCATCATATTCTACATGAGAAAGCTGTCGGCGCGATGGGTGCCGCGTTTGCTCACACCGGAAAACAAGCGCAACCGTGAGACCACATCGGCGATGTATTTGGCGCTGTTTCAGCGCAATCTAGCGGAGTTCTTGCGTCGTTTCGTGATCGTCGACGAAACATGGATTCACTGGTACACACCACAGACCAAGAAACAGTCGAAACAGTGGACTTCACCCGGCGAACGTGCTCCGAAGAAGGCGAAGACTGTTCGATCGGCCGGAAAGGTGATGGCCACCGTGGTAAAACAATCACGGGGCGCTACTATGCTGACTTATTGGGCCGATTTGACGTCGATTTGAAGAAAAAGCGGCCCGCTTTGCGAAGAAAAAAGTGCTGTTCCACCACGACAACGCGCCAGCTCACACCTCCGCCGTCGCCATGGCCAAATTGGTCGAATTGCGCTACGAATTGCTGCCCCATCCACCGTACTCTCCAGATTTTGCCTCCTGTGACTACTTTTTGTTTCCAAACCTGAAAAAATCACTCGCCGGGAATAGATTTGGGTCGAATGAGGAGGTCATCGTCGCCACGGAGGCCTCTTTTGCTTCCCTGGAGAAAATGTATTTTTTGGACGGGTTAAAAAAGTTAGAGCATCACTGGGCCAAGTCTATCGAGCTTGAAGAAGATTATGTGGAAAAATAAATTGCCACCTTTCCAAAATTTTCGTTTTTCTTTTGTAGGCTAAGTACTTATTGAATGACCCTCGTATGCCCATCTTTGTACTGCTTACTTAAATATTTGAATCGGGACTATATATAATTTTGAAGAAAAAAACACTGTGCCACAAGTCATACAACGCAATAAATTTTGGCTATATTGCGCAAAAATTTTTTCAGGACGCCTAATTGCGAGGTTAGACACAGTTAGAATTTTTCTTAAATGACTACGTAAGAAATCGTGTTAATGCAGACAATTTTTAAATTTTATAGTACATAAAAACCAATATCCATAAAATAATGGTCGAATAATAACGCGAAATATTTAAAAAACAACCTGGTCAAATGTTACCTCAAAAGGAGAAAGTCCTTCAAACTGTTTCACGGCGGCCATTTATAAAATATTTAATTTACAATGGCAAGGTTCAAGTAATATAATCCAATTATTTTATTAAAATCTCAATTTTAAATTTGTCTTATTGAACTGTACTTTTCCCACTTGCTGGTTGTTCGGTTAAGAATAAAGATGTTCAGGATCTTAGTCCATGACAGTGCCGTGTACTGGTCCTGTATAGAATGTGCGAAATTTGGCAACGTCGATGGGATGAGAGTGCGAATGGCAGATGGACGCACATGTTCATTTCGGATGTGTGCTTTGTGTCGGCGTGTAGATTTGAATTTGGTCTATTACTTGGGTATATTTACTCACGGTACATGCTAGTATGAATGGGTTCCTGTACGGGGCGGCGGAGGAGAGTGTGGCCTGTACGGGGATTTGCTAAACTTAGGTGCATGTGGAATTGTAGCGAATGGTGATAGTGTGGATGTGAGTGGTGTGTTAGGTATTAGAGAACGCTATAATTGTTTTAATAGATTTGCCGTGGCAATTTTTGAGAGAAAAGCGAGAACGGTGTATGAATGAGTGTGTAAACAGCACGAAAAGGTAACTTTCCGGGTGAAAGACCAGGAACGATTTTGGTTATGGTTTGAGGTTTTTACGAATGAGCCGGTGCTTAGGGATTTACAGGGCTCCTTACCATAGCTCAATGAGCAGAGTACAAGCCGAAGTACTCTTAAAACAAAATTTTTTACCACGGGAATCGAGGTGCCCCATGGTGTTAAAACACACTGTGCCCGATAATGGTAAGGCGCGTTAGTCAGCAACGTGGTTGCAGAGGTGCCACAAACAGTAATCAGCTTGTAACTGGCTACTGACTGTAAACTGCCAGTAATGGTGGTGCGTTGATTGAGTCTAACTAAATCCCTATTTTCATGTTTAACAACAGATAAGTCACCTTAAATAACATAATACTACTGTACTTTTCGAAGGAAAAATTCAATAACCCTTTATAAAATGTGTAAAGTGAAAAATTTGTTTAAAAGAAAAAAACAAATATAAAAAATATTTAAAATTGTGGGAAAAACGCAAAAGTTTTATAATTTTAATCTAGTTATCCAATAAATGGATTTTCCTTAAGAATAATATTTTACAAATGTTTTTAAAAAAAAAAAACAACCCAAAAAAAAAACTTTGGAAATTTCCCTTCGAGCAACAATTTTTCAAAATTATAATTTCTATACCTGCTCTTATATATTTTTTTGAAGAAAATATCTTTATTTTATCGTTTATATAATAAAGGTGATAATCGAAGAACATTTATATTAAATAGTTTTTAATATAAAAGTCACGTAAAGAAAAAAAATATAGAAAAATTTTCACTAAGACATGATCAAAAATAGAAAATCTCCTCATAATGGTGATTATGAACTATAAGAGGGATTTATGAAATCCATCCACATGGTATTAGAAGTAATTGGATGTATACTTTTATGATATATTATATTTTGGATAATATTGTACATATATCCAGTGTACTTTATTGACTTGGAAAATTCACGTATTCGACTAAGTGCATCCCCCATTCGTGCTCGTAAATATTATGATTTACTCGAAATATAGCAATTTATTCGCATCTTATCCTGTATAATAATTACCGAGAGTAATTTCAGTGACTCGAAGAAGATATTTACTGTCATGATACATGATTTTCGACATTTGAAGATCGTTTATTTTTCGTTCAATATTAATACATCTTGCAGATTTCTGTTATTTACGAGTATGCTCATACGATGTTCATATGGCGTGGAATTAATAGTCCGGTTTCGAGGACATACCATATACTGTTTTTACATTTAGTATCTATTCGTGAATTGAAAGTCAACTGTACGTTCTTCCGTTGCAAATGCAACATCCAAATCTATGATATCCTATACAGTCTAGTTGACTTAAGGAAAATTTCCTTTTCTTCCTTAAATTGTTTAAAAACAGAGAATGCTACCAACTTTAGCTGATGTCATAAGGTTCACCGAATGTGAAGGTATTGCTTAAAAGCTTCTTAGGGTTACAACCATAAACCGTGTACAGAATCTATATGACATCGTCTTTGCATTTTACAAAACTATAACTTATACCAGGACTGCATCCACAATAAGAAACTCGACAGCAGTTGCACATTTACTATTTAAACAGAGCTTTACGGTTGCAGTATGCGAAGTTATTTGATAGTTTTTCCCACCTTTTTGAAATACCAAAAAACTAACTCCTTTATTTTTCCATAAGTCATGAATGGTATAAGCTATCCTCCATTTTTGAAAGCTTATGATCGCATAGAGAATCGCATCTTCAAAATGATACGAAACCATACCGAACATAAGTTTTTTGAAGTTAAACAATATCGTAAGGAGCTTTGCATCTCTAGTCTTATGATTTTGTGATATAGAAATCATAAAACTAGAGAAGCCAATGCCCTTATTACGAGTATATACAATCTGCCATTATTGCAGTGTTTGTTTTTCCTTTAGCATCATATTTGTGTATGATGTATTATTCATGGGATGCACTTTGGACATAAAATCCATAAAATAATATATTTATATGGAATTTTATTCATACGCGATGTAAACTAAATACCCTTGAGTGAAGAAAGATGAAAATATAACACAGAAATGAAGAAATAAATAGGGAGCATCCGATTTACAGAATACATATTGTACTGAAAATTCTATTGAATCAGAAAAGCTCCCAAATTCAAATTGACAATTCGAAAATAATCAATTTCAAAGTCACTAGAGATTTCGAATTGAAATATAATATTTCACGAGTATCTGAGCAAAAATATGCTGAATTTACGTAGAAAAGTTAAATTTTTTTTTTTAAATTTTGGAATTAAAAAAACTTTATTTCAGTTTGTTTTATTTATAAATGGAACATAAGAAAAACAAATATAATTTTCGTTAGTCAAACTTTTTTTAAGCATTTTAGAAATTAAAATAAAAATACTATATTAATAATTTAACAGATTTAATTTTGAAATTCTCAAAGTTTTTTATTTTAATATTTATGAATTATTCTACAATATTAGGAAAATATTTAACAAAAAAAAATATTTTTTTTAAAAATGGAAAAAAATCCTATTAAAAATATACAATAAATTATTACATAAAATGTACTGTCAGATAAGTATTCAAAATTCTTCATTTAAAAAAGCTCACGTAAAAGAGATTGAGAAAATATTTTGCTATTAAGTTGGTATTAATACAATTAATTGTCATGTAGAGTTTGGTGCGACCTGTCAACTTGCTTGTGTACAGCGATTGGTTTTGTGAATTGATGTCGATTGTACTCTGTAATTTTGAATATAGGAAAAAAATATCGAAGGAAGAATTTGCCTGAAATTTTATATTACCAATTGTATTTTTTGTGGTTTATCATAGGTAATTTTAAAGAAGGCTTATGGTGATATCGAAAATGTCAGCATATAAGTAGTACGAAGCGTTTGAATGTTGTCGGTTAAAGACGCACCTTGTTTTTGTAGGATTTGAACATCCTTATTGCCGTACGATTTGAATGGCCATTATTTTTCTTTACCAAAAAGAATTTTCTTTAAAAAAGTGCATCAACGATAATTTGCCTAAAATACGCTTTAACGATAAATGCATGATGAAACGTGGGTTTATGAATTTAAGATGCTGGTTTCTAACTAGTCTAAGACAAGATTAACCATGTCAAGTTACTCATAAATTAAAGTGAAGTTTGATTATCATAGAAATTTTTTCCGAAGTGTCAAACCGTCAGCAAATAATATTATCTGAGCGCTTTGAAAATTTTGAGCGAGCTTTGTGGTAGAACAATCCTTCAATTTGGTATAACGATAATACATCGTCCTACACAGTAACCATTTCACAAGAATTTTTGGCCGAAAACAATAATAAAGCACCGTATTCTTACTATTCCCAAGACTAAAATCACCACTTCGTAAAAGCCATTTTGAGTCGACGAAGCCATAAAGAAACACTTGCAGAAGAACCTAAAGACGATACCAACCAATGCTTGTAAAAATTGTTTTGAACAGTCGATTAATCGTTAGCATTCAATGGAGATAAAACGATTTCCATTAAGATTGTTTGAATTAGAGCCTATTTGAAAGGCGACATAATAAATCCCAATAATTAATTAATAATTTATGTTTTATTTAACAATTCCCAGATACTTATTTGTCAGAAAATCATTAAAAAAATTTATTCATTATAAAAATGTTCAATCTCGCCTCTCCTGCCATTATAATTCGCTGCGAAGAAAAATTTTCACCTATACCACCATCCTAACAAACCAACCACACACTTAGAGGCTCAAAGAGAAAATGGCCCAGGGATCTTTCAAGAATATAAAATTAATCCCGTCAGATAAAGAAACGCCAAAGGGTGTTTACTTGAAATTTTCTATTTTCTTTGGTTATTTTTTTTTTAATTTTTATTATTTAAAATCTGCTTGTTACTTAATTGTAGATAGAAAGAAGAAAAAAAAGAATATACAATTTTAAATAAAGTTGACAATGCTTCTTCTGTTGTTCCATTTATTATACTTTTTCCATTTTATTCAAATAAAGATTGAAAAGCAATGATATAATAAATACCCTTTGATTTTTGTCACTGCAATAATGAAATTTTATCGTTTTTTTTCAAGAATTCTTTTTGTTTTTGTTGTTGTATGTAGCGACACGAACTTTATGTTACGTCTAGGTTTCAATGGTTTTTTTAAAATATAAAATTTAAAAGATTATGGTAAATAATAGCTGTCTTCCATTGGAAAAATTTTGCTACTCACAAGTACTTCTAACTACTCGCAGCTCCTCTTGCTCATACAAATGAGTACTTCGCATGAGTAGTTACGCATACAATTTATGGTAGGGGGATTTTAGTTCCCAAAATGAAAATAGATGGCTTAGCGGGTTCGTTGATGCTGTTGAAGTGTCATAATTTTGTTTTTATTGTTTATGTGTGAGTAAACTCAGTTTTTATTGTTTATGTGTGAGTAAACTCAGTTTTTATTGTTCATGTGTGAATAAACTCAGTATTGTTGTTGACTATTTTGCGGTTATATTTTACTTCTGTCAGTAAATTCTGTATTCCATTGGGCATCTACTCGCAAGTACTTGTGAGTAGCAAAATTGTCCCAATGGAAGACAGCAAATATAATATTGGATTGTTTGGAAAGTAATTTCGATTTTTCCCAACAGGCGACTTAATTGTATTTTTTCACAACCAACTTCACACTTAAGCCGCATAATCATATGTATTTTGACAGCTGACATAGCAAGGTTTGCTCGATTGATTCTGCACAGTAGTTTTTGGTTGATACCCTTTTAAATATGGAAAATGAAAAACAGCTTTTTTGGCATTTTTAACTTTTTTACTATAGAAAAGATAAAAATGCTGTTCAAGCAATAAAAAAATTATCCGATGTGTATGGAGAAGATGTGTTACGTAAGTGCCAGTGCCAAAACTGGTTTACAAAATTTCGATTCGGTACTTTTGATCTCGAAGATGCACCACGTTCTGGAAGGCCAGTTGAAGCTGATGAAGATACAATAAAGGATCGCTGAGAAATTAAATTTATCGAATACGACCGTTCATGATCATTTGAAACGGCTAGGTTTAATCTCGAAGCTCGACATATTAGTTCCTCATCTTCTTACGGAAAAATATTTGTGCCGTCGTATTGACATTTGTGATTTGCTTCTCAAACGCCAAGAAAATGATCCATTTCTGAAGTGTATCATCACTGGGGACGAGAAATGGGATGTCTACAACAATGTTTAGCGCAAAAGATCCTGGAGTAGAATAGATGAACCTTCATCAAAAATAGGTTATGCTGTCTGTTTGGTGGGATTTCAAAGGAATCGTTTATTTTGAGGTTCTACTGAGCAACACATCGATCAATTCTGAAGTGTACTGTCATCAGTTGAACAAATTGAATGATTCACTTAAAAACAAAAGGCTAGAATTGGTCAATAGGAAAGGTATAGTGTTCCAACAGGATGAGCATCATCCTCGGCAACAGCTTTTAGAGCTTGGATGGGATATACTGTCACACCCACCATACTCTCCAGAGCTAGCACCTTCCGATTATGATTTGTTTCGATCTGTTCAAAATTTTTTAGATGGTAAAAGGTTAAATTCGAATGATGAGGTCAAAAATCACTTGGATCCGTTTTTTGCCGGCAAAGAATAAAAATTTTATGAGCGTGGAATCATGCTACTAACAGAAGTACTGGATCAGACTGGACAATATTTAATTGAATAAAAAAAAACGAAATTGCTTTCCGGGCAACCCAATAATTACAAAGAAAAGAAATATTTTGGAATAATAAACAAAGTGACCTGATATGGCAGCACTAAAATATCTTTAAAAAGTTGCCTCTTCTCTAGTTGCCGACAGATGACCTAATTAATAAATTACATTTTCAATACTAAAAATGGATATTAAAAAATAAATAAAATAAAAGCAAATTGTATGAATTGTGAACATTTAATAATTTGAACGAAATCCGGACTACGTCTCTAACTCAACGGTCATATGATTAATTTTTAGCAATATCAGTTTTTTCTCTGCAATAAATTTGAACTTGCTTTTAAGAGGCCATAAAACGAAATTTGTACATCATAAAAACGTTTCCAATTTCCTACTTTATGGCCGTTGCAGGTATTTTCCAAACCATCAATGGGAAAATTCATAACTAAGTTGATATCAACTCTATAAATCTGATAACTCACTTATCTTAATATTGAAAAATATTCAAGATTAAAAAAAGACATTTTTATTTTGGTAAATTTTTTTTTTCTGTTTTTTTTTTTCGGAAAGGAATATAAACGTTTATTTTGAGTACATAAGCGATATGAAATCTTAAATATGACAAATGTGACGAAATAATCCAGAGAAGAAAACACAACTCGTCGATATAGAGAGGTGAAAATGATCTTTTCGTTCACAATGGAATCAGTATACTGACTGGATGGATTTATATAGGGTAATTTTGTGGCACGTACACTTTACCAATAAGCAATTGCGTTCCAGTTTCGACGATTTACTTCAATTGAAGTAATGTAAACGCGACGTGATATTACTGAGCGTATTGAACATTCCAGTTACAATAACGAAACGTAAGTACAGATACTCTTAGATACCGACCTCATTTCGAATGCACTTATCACACGAATAACAGGTTTTACGAGAGTACTTTTGAATATTTTTTTATATATGGGGAGGATTTGTTTATTTCGTTAAATGGAGAGAATTGTAGCAGATTTACTAGGCCCCCAATTCGAATGGCGCTTTTAAACAATAAACAAAACAATTTGCAAAATTATTAAATACTAACAGAAACGTCGTATATGGGTGGTGGTGTATTATTGTTAGGGACTTTCTAAATGGATCTTAATACATCGCCATCGGTGGCCGCACCTAAACGATGCTTGGCTGCTCCACTATTCCCCCATTCCATTCGACACGTCAAACTAATTGGATTCAATGCACCTATTGTTGAAAAGTTGAAACAATGCTGAATTTGAAATTTTCTTAAGCTTTTCAGTTTTCATCTGTTTTTTGTTCAGCATCCTCCCAGCTGGACAGAATTCATGCTGTTTTTATAATTAAATATTAACAAACAGCACATGATGATGGTCTCTTCCGTGCTTGTGCATTGTTGTCTAACATGAAATGATATTGATCGAAATAGTTGAGTACCGAAATAAGAATTGTTTTAATAAATCTTTTACGCTGCTGCTCTCTCCTATAAATGAATAAATCCTAATCAATTGAAGCATAAACAACACACCAGAGCCATATCGCTTCTAGCCATTGTGGTATTATAATGAAAGCGGTCTTAAATTATCCAATAAGCGGGGACCAGTTGATTAGAGCAACAGAAAATGTTTATTTTATGAGTTCAAGTACACTTTGCGCATTAGTTCGATGAGAATGTGGAGGAAAACAAGATCATTAAAGTTTTAGTGGTTAAGTGTTTGGTATGGAAAAATGCGAATGCGGTAAACTAATTGTAACTGACCATAATAGGAACTGACCAATAAGGACCATAACCAATGCACAAATGTATGTAGAAGCTGAAGGGTGAACTGGCATTCGGAAATAGGCAACAACATTTGTGCTTTTAAATGAAGTGTGGGTTTGTAGTCTAAACGAAAAACTGGTCTTATATTTGCAGCTTTATTTTGGCAATTACTCCAATTACGAAAGTCTTGAGTAGTGTTTAGATAGATTATTTTTTTTGCGAGTAGAATCTTTTCATTTTGCGCACTTACGGAGATTAATAAACTACCGCGTACTTCAATCAATTGCATTTATATTGACGGAATCGATTTCCATGCTGAAAACATTTCAATCCTTGAAAAAATAATGTCAATAGTTTGTAGAATATTTATGTATTAACACATGCAATGCGTCCTCTATTCATTCAGGTAGGAGCGCGAGTTATGAGTTTAACACACCAAAATATTTACCTCTCCCCAACAGACCCTTAGCAGAAGTCATTATAACATGTGTATTGACTTTTGTTTGTTTGAAAATTCACTGCGAAACCAGGAAAATGCAGAAACAATTACACGATAGGTAGAATATGAAACGATGATGATGAATATTAACTGCTGACAGCAATTACATTTCACTGCCAGCTTATGAGAGATATACCTATCAAGCAATAAAACTGAAAATATGTTCGTTGGTAAGCACAAATAATATTTTACTGGATTTTATTATGACATTCTACGAAAAATGTCATACAAGAGATATTCTACCAAAAATACTGTACACACAAATAATTTATGAGAATTTCATTTTATCTACAAAATCCTTTATATAAAGTTATGATTTTACCATAATAAATAGGATTTTAAAAAAAAAACAACTAGTAGATCCAATTTTTGACAATCACCATTAAATATATGGACTGCAATTTGATTTTATTTTGATTGGAATTCAAATAAAAAATCCATCATTGAATGTGTTTATTATTTTATTTTTCTATAAAATATTAAATTAAAAATTTATTTCTATAAACTACGAGGGTCGTCCAATAAGTCCTTAGAAAAAGATGGAAAAAAACTGTTTTTAAAAAAAAAAATTTTAGCTCTATATACTTTTCCAACCGTTTTTCCAAAATTTTTATTCCGTCCAAAAAATAGGATTTCGGAAGTTCTGCAAAATACTCATCCGTTTGAGCAATGACGTCCTCGTTGGAAGTGAACCGTCGTCCGCCAAGCCATTTCTTCAGATTGGGGAAAAGAAAATAGTCACTCGGGGCCAAATCTGGTGAATAAGCGGGATGCTGCAACAATTCCATTCTCAATTCCACAATTTTGACCATGGAAACAGCGCAGGTGTGCACACGCGCATTGTCCTGATGCAAGAGGATTTTGTTCTTCTTCAGATGGGGGCGTTTCTCTTTGATTTCCTCGCTCAACGGTTGCAATAACGACGCGTAATACGCTCCTATTATTGTGTTTCCTTTTTCCAAGTAGTCGATAAAAATGATGCCCTGCGAATCCCAAAAGACCGTGGCCATCACCTTGCCGGCCGATGGCACAGTTTTTGCCTTCTTCGGAGCCCAGTCACCCTTGAAAATCCACTGTGATGACTGTCTCTTCGTTTCTGGAGTGTAGTAGTGTATCCAGGTTTCGTCCACAGTGACATATCGACGAAGGAATTCGGCAGGATTGCGATGAAAGAGTGCCGACGTAGCCTCAGAGTCCACTACACGATTGCGCTTATTCTCCTCTGAGAGCAAACGCGGCACCAATCTTGCCGAAATTTTTTTCACAGACAATTTTTTATGCAAAATTGAAGCGACTGTACCTTGTGATATGCCCGTGGCCTCAATTAATTCGCGCACTTTAATTCGCCGATCGTTCAAAATCAGATCGTGGATTTTGTCGACGATTTCAGGAGTAGACACCACAACTGGGCGTCCTGAACGATGTTCATCTTTTGTGGATAAACGGCCACGTTTAAATTCATTCACCCAATTGTAAACCGTCGCAAACACAGGTGCAGATGTGCCATGAACTGCATCCAACTCGGCTTTGATTTCTTTCGGGCTTAAGCCTTTCAAATGGAGATGTTTGATGACAGCCCTAAACTCGCTTTTTTTCATTGTTATGCAAAAATAAATGTCGTTAACTTTAATCGACGATAGAAATTGACCTACGCTATGGATCGAGCTTTCCTGTCAATAATGCTACTTACAAAAAAAAATATTTACCGACACTACGAGCGCAATTGGATTTTTAAGGACTTATTGAACGACCATCGTAAATAAAACGATTTAAATTTGTATGATTGATTATAAAATAGTTAAAGTTTTTCTTTGTTGTTGGTGGGATATTGAAGGGTTTTTAATTGAAGTTGGAATATTTTTAGAGTAAAAAAAATTCCATCAAATTTTTGGGTTAGGTTCGTTGAATCCGGGAGTTTTGCTTACGAATAGTTGCATCGAGCCTATGGGGAACATTCCTCATCAAGAGCACAATTTTGTTGGTGGCATTAAGCATCATTTTGGGAGAGCTGAGAACTACCCTTCACCTTAGATTATAGAAGAACTGGACAAAAGTTCTGTCCAAATTTTGTCGACAATACATTTGTAAGAACGCACACCCCATGCAAAATTGCAGAAACGGCGTAAATCAATGGGGGCCAATTTTAAAGTTCAGTATGCAATTGACGAGGTAATTTTAAAACCATTTTCATTTGTGATATTATTATGCGTAAGCAAATATATCTATTATTATTGTGAATTTTGTGGTTTGATGGTATAATTTTGAGTAAGACGCTATATACTCTTTAGAAATGATAATTTTTTATTTATTATAAAACTAAGTAACTAGGTGGAATGGTTACTAATAAATTTTTTAAAGTTCTTATAAGCGAAAGTTCTACAGTATTTTAAGAATCGCCATGGTAAATATTTTTATTTACTTGTGGTGTCTAAGTAATTTGAATTGGCTTATAGTTTGCATTATTCGAAATTTAATGTAGCCAACATGTTGTTCCTTATGCAGTAGTGAAATTGCTCTTAAATCATTGGGATCTTTTTCTGAAGTACTTTTCACAGTCTATTATGAATTCCAAATATTTTCAAGATTTTCATTCGAACAGATATTACGTAATAAATCTATGCTCATTCTAAGAATCTGTTACATATTTGCCAATATATAGTTATTGTATGTTGCAGCCAAACGTAAAAGTTGATAATACTCCTTCGCTTGAAAGTAATAATTACCTTGTCATTTATATCGAAAATGATAAATTTATATGCTTTCCTGGTTGTAAGAACTTTCTTTTCTATTGGTAACATATTATTGACATGTTTCAGTGTAATAGTTTCTCCTTAATTTAAATAGTTATTTTGGCAGAATTTATACGATTTGTTTTCTCAACTTCACGAATTATATCTTTTCCCAGGTTAATTTTCAAAACTTATGTTTTGGCAATATTATTTATTTCAGTTTATTTATATCTCTTCACTTTAAGATTCTTCGTAGTTTGCTTGTTAATATTAGATGATTCGATAGTATTTTTTTAGATGGTAAATTTTCAGCAAATTCATTTCTATTATTCGTACATTCTACTAAATCTTTTTCTTCAGATTTTATTCCAGTTGTCCATTCCTATAAAGCCATATAATTTGAACTGATCGATATCAACTTCTTACAAAGATTATACTGTACATATGATAATTAAAAACACTCACAACTAAGGCATAATTTATTTTCCTCCATTCATTAGCCATTCATATATACTTTGGCATAATACACACACTTTACGCACGCCGGCACTGAACTATTTTCCAATAAACATTGAACGGTCAAAATTGCATTTGTTTACATCTATTGAACCAAGAACTTTTCACTTTTTTACAACTTTTTTAACTGCACAAATCATTAAAAACCATCTAAACACATCACAAACTAGATTTTTATTAATGTCTCTTATAAAAATAAAGATGTCAACTTACCGACAGAAAGAAATTTTCCGTTGAATGACCAAAACATATTCGAAAATAAAAACTTTCTATTAAATGTCATCAACAATAAAATTATTTAGTAAATTCTTTAAAAAACACGTTTTCACTTGCATTTTCCGATGAGTGTCAAAATTATAACTTGAACAACAACAAAAATATGCAAGCATTTTGGTTTGCTACCACTTTCATGGAGAATGGCGTATCTTAAAGCTCTCCGAAAGTCCACTAAATTGAGGCAGTTGATATTTGATTGATATTTACAAAATAAATAATAAATTTAAAATACAATTGAATTTTAATTATGCTTTTGGAATTCAATAAATTTCTATTACGAAAATTAGATGTCAGTCGTATCTGCATTAAAAAATTTACACAAATGTATGCAAGTATTACGATTTCTTGCCGCTTTTGCAATTATGTAAACAGAAAAATGCGTATATATATACGAAAATCTGACGTATTCTTTAATCTAAAACCTTTACTTACAATAGATTAAAGAAGACCTGAATAGCCACCCTGCTGGAAAAAGAAAGTACTTAGACTTGATCTAAGTCAACACACTCTGCTGGGAAAAAGATGTATTTGGACTTTATTTCATTCGCCTAGATCAAAAACCACCCGAGAAAACGTCATCTTGATACGGTCCATAATATTCAAAGGTTGAAGCCTACCAGAACCGATTTATAAAAATAAAAGAAAATCTTGCAAAAAAATCAGTTTCATACATTTTTTCGCATATTTAAAAAATGTTTAATAAGAAATTCATAAGAGACCGCCAAAACTAAATTGATCTATTTAAATTTTATAATTTTCAATGGTCAAAAATTCAATAAAAAAAAATTTAGTAAATGTAAGAAATTTTCACAGCGTGCATAATCAAAACAAAAATAGAAAAAAATATCATGCAAAGTTACATTTTAATTAATATATACTTTCAAATTAATTCAAACATATTTATTTTTATTTTTGTTAATTATTAATTTATATTTGAAGTTAATTATTAATTTTTTGGTCGATCATAATTTACACTTCTATAATTCAAATATGTTAAAATAAACAAATTTTGTTAGAAATATATTTCGATTTACTAAGATATTTCTGCTTATCGAATTCTGCTAATTCTATTTTATTTTTATCGAATTAATAATCATCGTTTGCAATTTAACTATAACTATAATGAAGTGGTAATTACATTTATCACTTCATTATAGTTAACCGATGGCAGTGAATACAAAATTTTTTTGTAAATATATTTAGTCAATAGTAAATTTGCTAAAAATAGAAGCTTGAAAATAAATCGCTAACTATAAAATTAAAGTTATGATGCAAAAATCCGAAAAAAAATTATTAATAAAAATTCAAAAATATTTGTAAAGGGTGAGCCATTTTTTGGTGTTTTTTTTTAAAAAAAATTTGAAATAAAACAATATTATTCATATGATAAAAATTTTTGATGATTTTTCCTTCAATTTCTTTTTAAATATTTTTTTTTAGGGCTTCAATTGTTCTTGGTTTGAAGCATAAATTTCTTGTCAAATAGCTTCAAAGAAAATGTCCAGCGGTGTCACATTGCAAGATCTTGGCGGTCAATTCATATCAGCGTTCTGTGAGTTAATTCGATCGCCGAATTTAGTGTGCAAAAATCGATGTTTTGATCCGTTTTGGGGTTTGTATCCATTTACATTCAATTTCTGTTACGAAAACGCGGCTAAACTGGCACGATATCGTTTAGAATTCTCTGTAATGGCCTCTTCACGATCATTTTCGAAAAAGATCAGCTCAAATAAACCGCATCAAATAGTGATTTTTTTTAATGATTCATAGGTTCTTCGAAAAGCCCATGTGCTTTGTCGCCAAAAAATTATATTGCGAAATGTCATTTTTATAGGTGGCCCGTTTTTTACAGTAAAATTGTACTATTTTATATTTGACAGCTTGTGAAAAAAAAAATTATGAAATGTGCTTTTTGACAGTTATTTTGAAAGTTGCAAAACAAACCAACAGATGGCCTATCCTGTATAAGTAATTCTAAATAATATAAATCAAAATACTTAAAATTGGTTGCTTGCACAGTAATTATTAAGAAATCTATGGAAAATCTGTGGACAAGTTTTCTATGGGAGGGGATATTAGAAAAAAATGTGAAAAGAGAAAAGCAATTATAAAAAGAAATTAAAAGAAAAAACAGAAAAAAAATCTCCAAAAAATCCAAAAAAGAAAAAAAAATATTTTTTTAAGAAAAACAAAGTAAAAATAAAAATAAAACTAAAAAAAGAGTCCCAAAGGAAATCTAAAAAGAAAAAGCAGAAGAAAAAGAAGAAGAAAATGGGTGAAACTCGACTGACAACCTGTTTGGGAGAGCATTTTTTTCCATCCAAATTTTAATACCTTCCTCATCCCTATCCAACACCTAAAAAAATACACCTTTATTTTTATTTTTTACCAATCCTTAACAAACATTGACCCTTAACCATTTGTTAAAATATTTTTGGAACCTAATTTATCTGAGAGAATGTATTGTATATAATCGTAAATGTACATGTTTTCTTAATGAAATGGTCTCAAACATAAACTAAAATTTATAAAATTAAAAATAAATGAAAACCTGAATAAAAACGATAGGAAAATATAAAACTTAGTAGTTTTGAAATAGGAAAGAAGTAATACACTCTAAAATAAATAAATGTGAGCAATCGTATTTTTGAAACCAATAAAAAGGTAATCAACCTATTTACCTGTTAGAAAATTTGGCACACCTTTGCTGAAAAGTCGTATCTTTACGTCCGTTCAGCCATCATTATCCAAACAACCACCAGTCAATAAAATGAACGAAAATTGATATGTTTGGAATTTTTTTAGAAAATGAAAATGTTCACCTGTAACCCTGGCAAACGAAATAAACAGATCTCGAACTCTCCTGTTGGATGGATGGATTAATTTATTGATTTTCAAGAGTAACAAACCCCAAAAATAATTTGTGCCAATTTAAAAAAAAAATTGTATGTATTTTTTATTTTCGTATACTTACTTGTGTTTCCTATAATCAATCAGTGGAAATAACTTTCTTTTATCGATAAATTATTTTTAAAATTAGCGAAATATTTTATACATAACCTTTTGCTGTCATAGAATAGACCTACTTTTAGGTATAGTGCAAACTAATTTTTATGATGGGTCAGATAAATTTTGTATTTTGAATTCTTTTAACTAATTTCTACTTATTTTGTATGTTGTTACTATTTAGAGCGGCTAAATGGAGGGAGATCTTACCTTAGAAAGATTCTTAAAAAATTAGGAAAATTACTATATCACACGTAATAATTTACTATTTAACAAACAAACAACCATCATGTCAGTTGGATAAATTTGTTTTTAGGGCCGTGTTTTTTTTTAATTATTTAATTTCATCTATTTTTCGTACTATTAACGATACAAAAATGACTATTTTGAATTGGGAGTGTGGTCCCATCCTGTAAAAGTGAGTTCACGACTGGATAGTAAATGTTTCCAAGACGTGATCAAATGTAATCTATCGTAAAATACAGTATCTAATGAGTATATACAATAGTATTTAAGAAATGGTTTATTTAAAAAAAATAAGCGCTAATAAAACTTCGATCGTTACAAAAAATGACGAAATATTAATTGTAAAAATATATTCAAAATTCATATTATCCTCAGAGTTGGTTAAATATAAATAAAATCATACTTACTTAATAGATCGATGGTTTATCTAAAATTTAAAAAATAATTTACTGTGCCAATTTTACTATACTATAATATAAAAATATTTATAAAAATCAAAAAAAAGTCATCAGCTACTAACATGAAAATCATATACGTGAACTCAGATAGTCATTCTTGATTTTAATCAAGGTATAGATATAAATATTTATAAAAATTATTGTTCTTTTTTGTTCTATCTTCATTTTTAGATAGAGTTTAAATAAGAAACAACAAATTACAATAAAATCAAATCCGATTTCGAAAAGAAAATATTGCTTTGGAATTATTTTTCTTTATAAATATGCGAGTTTATGTAACTTATAATAAATTTCATTATTAAGAAAATTGATTAATTATCATTATTAACCTATAGAAATTTCCAAAATCTTGTATCTACTTTGGTAACAATAGGAAGATATAATAGGAAATTGTTGGAAATTTTTTATTCTATTCAAAAATGAAAATTATTTTAGTGGAATTTCGAAATAATTATAAGAAACGTTTTTGTTATAAAAAGGAGCAATTATGTCAATTATATTGAACATTGTTACAAAGCTAAAATTTTCTGAATTTATATCTATGTACGTGTAGGTCTTTTGGTAAAATTATTAAATGAAATCATTTCAAATTCTTGTTTTTGCAAATTAATTACACAAAATTTATTAAGTATAACATAAGAGAAATTGTGACATAATATTTACACAATAAGATATTCGACAAAGAATTTCATGGGAGTTTTTGCAAATTCTAAAAGTTGCGCTGACATCCTTCAGAATTTCAATAAATTCATGTAAACGTTTTCCAGGAAGCTCTTTTGTTGACGACGATACTTAATGATTTCATTGAAAGATTTAAGAAGTTAACTTTGTCAAATTCTGTTAGTCGATTGGCAAATTCCCTTCAATCGTTCACCATGAATACTTTATTTTAATATTCAGCAGTTGGAGGTCATTGAAATAGGACCATCTTATATGGTTAGGTAAAAATGTTCAATGTAGAAATATAATTTTATTTTGAATTTAAATCAAACGTATTAAATAGCTTAGATTTTTGAACAGATTCATTGTTGATTTTATAAGGTTGTCCGGAAAGTAATTTCGTTGTTTCCCAACAGAGGACTTGATTGTGTTTTTTCACAACTAACTTCACACTTAAGCCGTATAATCATATGTATTTTGACAGCTGACATAGCAAGATTTGCTCGATTGATTCTGCACAGTAGTTTTTGGTTGATACCCTTTTAAATATGGAAAGTGAAAAACAACATTTTCGGTATATTTTAGTTTTTTATTTATAGTAAAGATAAAAATGCTGTTCAAGCAATTAAAAAATTATCCAATGTGTATGGAGAAGATGTGTTAAGGTGAGCGCCAGTGCCAAAACTGGTTTGCAAAATTTCGATGCACCACGTTCTGGAAGGCGAGATAAAGACACAATAAAGGTATTAATTGATGCAAACCGGCGAATAACAACTCGTGAGATCGTTGAGAGATTAAATTTATCGAATACGGCCGTTCGTGTTGATTTAAAACGGCTAGGTTTAATCTCAAAGCTCGACATATGGGTTCCTCAGGTTCTTACGGAAAAAAATTTGTGCCGTCGCATTGACGTTTGTGATTTGCTTCTCAAAAGCCAAGAAAATGATCCATTTTTGACGCCTATCATCACTGGGGACGAGAAATGGGTTGTCTACAACAATGTTAAGCGCAAAAGATCCTAGAGTAGAAAAGATGAACCGGCTCAAAGAACGTCGAAAGCCTAGCACCTTCCGATTATCATTTGTTCCAGTATCTACAAAATTTTTTAGACGGTAAAATGTTTAATTCAAATAAAGAGGTAAAAAATCACTTTGATCAGTTTTTTGCCAACAAAGAACTAAAATTGTATGGGCGTGGAATCATGCTACTACCAGAAAGATGGCAAATGGTATTGGATCAGACTGGACAATATTTAATTGAATAAAATATTAATTCTTTATAAGAAAATCGTCTTTCATTTATATTTAAAAAAAAAACAAATTTCTTTTCGAACAACCCAATAATTACAAAGAAAAGAAATATTTTGGAATAAAAAACGAAGTTACACGATATGGTAGCACTAAAATATCTTTAGAAAGCTGCCTTTTCTCTAGTTGCTGACAGATTACCTAAATAATAAATAACATTTTCAATACTAAAAAAAACGAAAAAAGACATCCTTTTAGGCATTTTTGGATCTTGGGCAACAAAAAAACACACTGATTATGGTCCGATAAAAGCACGTTGTTAGAGATGGCTGTGTGATAGAGGTCTTCTTCATCAACTCCTATATTAATCGGCAATCTGATCTCACAGGGATCCTTACTCGTTGAGCATTTTCATCAGTTTTTGATGTTGGAGGCCTTTTCACGCGACGTATGTCCTCTACTGGCTTTTTGGCCCTTCAAAAATATTTTGTGCCAGAGAAAATTTGTCCTTTTGATCAAGAATGTTTCTTATAGGCTCATCGTTGGTCCAAATTTTGGTGTCGCATTTTTTGTAGCGCACTACAAATACACATCTTCACTTATATCGCACTTTAGGATCACACAGTTAATGGACAACGTTGGAATTCGTCTGGGTGGGCTTTTTCACACCTCATATTAACAATATATTGTTTATTTTAATTCGTTTTATTTTTAATAAATATATTATTGCCTGATCCTTGTTTTTTATGGTTGGTGTTTCCCATAATTCGGTTTTCTTTTATATATTCTGCTTACTAACAGCATTTTTTAAATTCTTCTACAAATTATCTATGATAAAATCGATAATTTATTTTCTGAGAAAAAGAATTTTTCCCTTCCAGGATGTGTGTGCTTTGGTTTATTATCCTGTTACAATGTCCATCTCGGGGGCATATTTTGCTCAACGTATATCAAAATTATACTTTGTAAAATATCTATATACTCGTGCTGGGCTATGTTTTCTTTAATCCAGTAAATGGAATCAAGTCCATACCAAGAAAATTATGCCCATAACTTCTTTTATTAGCAACACCAACCCCCTATCTCGCTCTCCCCTACCCAGTTTTGCCAGTCGACAATAATTTTTTTTTTTTAAAGCTAGCGAATCTGTTACAACTGATATGATATAATCAAAATTGAAATTTAGTGCAATTCGAATGGTTTTTCCCTTGGTAAGCAACGTTGTCCTTTTATACAAAAATGTCCTTAAAGTCTTCTGTAAAAAGTTTGTGCGCTAACAATTATATTTTACGCTGAGAATTTGCTTTGTTTTTTTTTTATAAATAAAATATTTGCTCTGTTCTGCAGGATAATGTTCAATCAGTCCTATTTTCAGTGAAAGTTTGTGTATCTATAACGTTGTAATTTAGAAATTTATCCGAAAATTTTAAGAATTTGGTATTATTTTAATAACCATCACTGTATATACTCGGTGTGTCCCAAAAATAACCGAACTTTATGGTTCTGCAGACAATGTGCAGCTCCATCTATTGAAAATTTGGAAAAGATACATTCATCCTTTTTCAAACGCACCTAAATTCATGTAAATCGGATGACAGATGTCAAAGTTACAGCCATTTCAAAAAAAAGAAAAAATGTGCTAATGTTACAATAGATGGTGCTGCATGTTGTATGATTTAAATATAAAGTTCGGTTATTTTTGGGGCGCACTGTGTATGAAGATATTTTTTCCTTCTACTACAATAAAGCTATTCTCTAAAAATTATTTACACATTTTTATTTTCGGTTTGCAAAAATTTATTGCCCAATATATTTTAATTTTAATACGCATTTTTTTAAAAAGCAAAATGCTGCTTCCTTCAAGTTATAAGACGTTATTGTCCGCCTGTCATATAGTTTCCGGATAAAAAAAATATTAAAAACATAATAAAAATAACTTTTATTTATATCAACAAATCGAATTTTATTATTTATAAATCAATATTATTTACGTATTTATATGAAATCAAATAAAAAAAAAACACAGTTTCTAAAAGATGTTTAACCATTTATACAATAATTTATTGAGAAAGCAATATAAAATTTTTTGCTAACCGGATTTTAGAAAAAGGAAATGAAATCATTACAAAAATAAGTGGTAAAAAGAAAAATACAAATTTAGTAGCGACATAATTGTCATGATTTTTTAAGTAGTTAATTGAAAATTTTAAATTTTTTATTTATCTAATAAAATTTTGTTTATTTTTTTATTAGCAAAGCGGCGAAAATATGTGTTAAAACCAAATATACTCGTATTGATAGTGTTTTAATTTACTTTAAGTTCATATTTAAATCTATAATTTTATTCAATATTTTATAAAGAATTTTATTAAAGTAAAAAAAAAATTCTCGGGTATATATATTGAATTATGGATAATTAAATAAAATATATAAAAGATTTTTATTATGAAACTTTTATTTGAATCGTGTGCTAATATTTTTTACAATAACTATAACTTTTTTTACTTTAAATAAATGTTATAATTATCATATTATTAAAATTTTTTTTTATACAATAGTTTTATTAAGCATAAAAACAAATGGTAAATTTAATTAATATGGGAAATATGTTCAACTGAATTTTTTATTTATATAAAAGCTGATTGGAAGATGTCATGAAATTTAAATGGTAAAATATCTTATGAACTTTCGAAACATTGACTAAGTCCTTCAGCCCGAATACGACTACCGGAATAAAGTCATATGAATTGAATACAAATCATCTATTTAAGCCATATGGGAGTACACTTATACATTTTTAAATTTGATTTATTTCCCAACATTTTATAATGCTCATGATGGAACAACAGACCAATGGAATAAAAATACTTTCAGGTTAAGATTAATTTATTTTTAATAAAAATATCTGTATTCCGATTCTTATTTATTTATATAAATTGAAATTTATTTTATATATTGTACAATAATATAAATTATAAATAAAAATATGATTGTTAATTAATTATTATAATTGACACAAAAAAAAACCTTCGACCTCAAAATATTTTTTGCTGATTTTCTTTATAGTGCACGCGTGTTATAATTTTTAAAAGAATTTTACCAAATTTTATTTTCAATGCAAAAAAAAAATTCAATATTTTATTAAATTCCAAAGTGCCTAGATTAACCTTAACCTCCTACTCTAAATAATTTTTGTATGAATTACATTTCTTCAATTATTTAGAAAACCGAATGATAGGATTCATATTTGTCATAATACATTTTTTTCTTTACAATTCATATAATGTCGAAATAGTCAGAGAAAATCTAGAAAGATGAGTGGGAAAAATATTTGATAATAAGCTACTTAATATTTTTTATATGTGCGCTATACTGAATTTTATTTAAATCTAAAATTATTTATATGATTAACAGCTAACTGCCGGTTGTTCATTCAAATATGCAGATAGAAATAGATTCAGATAATTTTTTTTTTTTTTTTTTACATTTAAAAATCATTTTTACAATATTTTATATGGAATTTTATAAGAATTTTTTCTAAAGGATGAGCAAAAATCATATTCGAATATAATATTTTTATTATAAATATATTTTATGAGGCGTAATATAATTATAACATCATTTAATCATAAATAATCAAATGGATTATTATAAATATATTTATTTGTAAAATGGAAAGAGAGCAAAAAAACACAACTGTGTTCTATTTATATTCTTATCCGTTTCAAAATTGTTAGCTTTAGTTGGAATATGTTAACGAAAAATGAATATTGAGGAAACAAAATTTTAGTTAATATATTGTTAAATATTGGAAGATTTTCTAAAAAGAAATAGATACATATATCCTATTATAAAGGTATTTCAATTATATCCGGTTATCAAGATAAAATATTCTTGAAGATAAAATATCCTGGAAAGTATATATAGCAGGAAACATACGAATACGGCTTTTACACATACACGTATACAAATAGAGAGACGTATATCTAAACGTACTCTTGTACAATATATTTTTATTATTTCCGTTAACATCAAATATCATCTAAATCGAGAATCAGTACACATTCAAAATGGACTTGTACTCATACTGATAAGTTGTAGTAGTGATACAATTGTTGGTTGCCATGTCATCCCAAAGGAGCTTGCTTTCTTCTCCTACATTCGGTTCCATAATTCCTCAATCAATAAACGATGAAGATTAAAGAAAGCTTACCAGCATTAGTACTTAGTACGTCTCGAACTCGCCGCCATCCGTTGTTCTCAGTTCGAAAGAATCCTGCTGTTGCCATTCGAGACTCTGATTGGCTGCAGCGCATTTAGAAACCGAACAAATACCCGAACAAACGACCATCGTGTAATATCTATAATCCTAAGCTTTTAAAAGTTCATCCATTCTCTCACCGTTCGTATGCTTTTCAGTCGTGGTACTTACGCAGTATTGCATAAGGATAATAATACGAGTAAGTACTATACTCGTATATATAAGGATTTAGATTTATCTACAAGCACATATATATATACTCGAGTCAATATTCACGCTTGATGAGTCCATATTTAATAAATATTAGTACAAAGTGATGATAGAATCGAAGTAAACGCAGAACTGGATGGTAAAAATACATTTTTTTTTTGCATATAAAATGGTATGAGTGAATGAACCTTGCCATTCTCTCTGGTAATGTCAATAATTTCAGAGGAAGGTGATTTTATCTAAAGCAAGGTGAAAAAGAAAATAGTATAAAAAAGGTCAAGAATTATTATTTTTTCTATCCGGAGGGATTTTCATTTGTCCGCTAATCAAACGGCTCATATTTTTTTTAAATTTTTTTTCTAATCAGGATATACGCGTACACTAAAGCCTACAATATATTTCTTTGGGGCTCATATTAAAACAGCTAATCGTGATATTGCTCTGCTTCAATTAAATGTGTATTTTCTTGAGCAGACAAAAAAAAAAGTGAAATTTTTTTTTTAATTTTTTTTTTTTTTAGTACTTTTTGAATGAAAGCTTCACACTTAATGATGAATAATTAAATTAAAAAAGGAAAAAATATGATTAGTGGGATTTTATATTTAGATAGTAATTTTAAGGAAATGCATGAGGTGTGGGAGTAAATTAATGAGACTAGGATTACTGAGGGCATCGAGAAGCGGTTGAATAGGAACCTAACTTAGAGAGGATCTTGTGAGGTTATCTTCATTAACGATGGGACAACCAGGAGTTCGGTCTAGGCCTGTCAAATCAAACAATTCCAAACATCCAGGTTGGCGCCGTGATCTTTCAGTTCAATACTGCTACCATACTTAAAGCATTCTGCATAACGCTGTAAGCAGAGCCTACCTAGTATTCTAGGAGCATAAATGCAGCCACCGTAAACTTTTCGGGCAGAATCTTCCTCATTCATATCGATTAAGTGCAGTCTACTAAGACTAATTTGATCTATAACCGGGTAGTTACGGTCACATTCCAGAAACTCGTCGTTAAATAGACTACGGCTAAACAATTTTCGAAAGACCCTCCTCTCGAACGCGGACAAGAGTTTGCAATGGTTTTTGCTGAGAACCTAAATTTTCGAATAATACATGAGCAACCATGCGGATATTTCTACATCCATGCTATTATCGGAGAAGAGTATTCCTGTGGTTCTGCAGTCCCATATTAATCCGATCAAAATCCGTGGAACTTTTTTTGTTTCCCAAGTTAAAAAAACGGTTGAAGAAAAACATTATTTTGGTTCTGTAAGAGTGTAACCATTGGAATTAAGTTTATTAACTATTCATATTTATTATTATTTTATTTATTAATTATTTTTAAAAAGATCCACCAGTCGTTACTAAACTCATCTTCTTATTTAAGGTTCTAAATTTGAGTTTATTTAGATCCCAATTGAACCGATATCTTCCATCTGCAGCTATCTTTCTTTTTAGTCTTTCTATAAAATACTAAAGATTCTTAAAATAATAGATTTTTTTTCAAAGCAGACTTACTCCACACTCATCTTATTGGTATATTAAAAGTAGTTTAATTAAATAAAAATAAAAATTATTTTTAAGTGCAAACTAAAAAAAAAATAACAATATTTTAGAAATATATTTAATATTATTCGTTTTATTATTAATTTTCAGGCAGGAGACATAGCAACTATGGAGACAACAGATAGCTCAATTTATATACGCTTAATCCGTAAGTATCTTGTATAAATGTATACAATTTTTTTTTTTAAATAATAAATACTCTGTTTAAATATTGTAATAAAATTGAATAATTTCTTTATAATAATGAATATAGAAATTATTTCCAGATAATTTTCGTAACAATATAAGTAAAATCTGTTCAATAACGATTAGTAAACTTCAAATGTGCTTAGACGGATTTTTCTTCTTAATTATTTTTATAGTGTTACTTAACGTATAAATTTCAAGATTATTATATACTAAATCTAATATTATCTCAAATATAATTTTATATTGTATATTGACATTTTTGACTTTCTAATATACTATCGTTTATTTTAGTAGGTTAAGAGATTTTTTAGTATAATTTTCGTAAAGTATGTTACAATCAAATGATTTGAATTTATTTTTTATATTGCTTGGACCTTATTTTTATGCACAAAATTTAATATTATTCAAAAAGGTGTTACGATACTTCTTGTAGGACTCGATCCTCTTGTGATAATCTTTTGATGACTTTTTTACACGTTTCGTGCTTTAGCTCGGTAATGACTTGATCGATGTTAGTTTTTAAGTTTGAAGATTATCCGCGTAAATTTGATATTTTGCGTAGTCCGACAAGAAAAAAAATGGAATTTGTTTGCCAATTAATATAATTAAACCTAGAAATTGGGCGTTCTGTGTAGCTTGTTATAATGTCTTCTTGAAACCACATATACGATAGTTCAAATTAAAATTTTCGATTTTGGACCCAGAATCTCTTCATCTTCATTTTCAAAGAAATACGGACCACTGACGACAGTTTCAGACTAAAACAATGCCTTCTCCACAATCATTTGTGGATTTTCACTGCCCCGTGAACGGAAATTGTGCTTATTTATGTATCCACAAAGCAGAAAATGATCCTAATCGCTGACGAAAATTTGCTCGAAAAATTATTGTAGCATCCGGATCCTGTTATTCCAGCATCTAATCGGCGTATGTTTTGCACAGGGTGCGTTTTATGTTGTTTTTTTTAATAACTTTCAAATGAAATGCAAATTTATAATTTATATTTTATTGTTTGATTATATGGCATTTAACATTATGTATGGCATATAATATCGGTATAATGCCCGCCTCTAGCAGAGGCGCAAAGGTGCGCTCTGTTAAATCATAAAATTTTCGCAGATTTCTGGTGTTATTTTAGCAATTTCGTTTCGAATATTATCCTTAAGCATCGCACTTGTGGTTGGTTTGTTAAGGCACACCTCTTCTTTCAAGTTCCCCCATACGAAGAAATTGGTGGTGTTTAAATAAGGGGATCATGGGGGTCAGTTGATATCACGACTTTTTGACATTATTTGGCCGGGAAAATTTTTTGTCAAAATTTGCATCTTAGCACGAGCTGTGTGTAATGTGACACCGTCTTGTTGGAACCACATGTTCTGTAGGCCCAATTGATCCACTGCGGCCAGAAAAAAGATTTCCAACATGTCTCGATAGCGATCACCAGTAACTGTTACAGCATTATATCCATCATCCTCAAATAAAAATAGCCGCATGATGCCGCAGTACCAAATGACGCACTAAACAGTTACTCTACGACGGTGTAGTAGTCAGTTGAGGGTTTTCAGTTCCCCAATAGCGGCTATTCTGCTTATTAACAAAGCTAGTCAAGTCGAACTGTACCAAAAATGGTGGTTGTCTATACCGAGCTGTAAAACTCGAGCACTCCATTTCCGCCGCCCTTCTTAGTCATTTGCATGCAGCTGTTCTGTCAATAATTGAATATTTTACGGGTAAAAAAGCAAATCTTTTTTGAGAATTTTAAACAAACATGATGGAGATATTCCCAATTCTGCTTCACTGCATCAATTTTTTCAGGAGTACGTTGGCTTAATTGTGGCTCAGTCTTCACTTTTTTTTCAAAATTATTCTTAACACTGTGAATGGTTGACTTGCTCGGCATATGATTAACACCAAAAGAGTCACGTAATTTTCACCATCTATTCACAAGTGAACAATTATTTAAATAAAATATATTAATAATTTCAACACGTTATTACAACGTTAGATACTTCATAATAATTTGTTATCGACTATTCTCTACGACTGTCAAATGCCAACAGACAAATGTCGTCCAAACCAAAATGGCGGCCAAAAAAAATCTCCTTGGAACATAAAAAGCACCCAAAATAATCGTTAAGTGCCTATGTGATGTGGTGTTTGGGCTGCACCAAATAGTCACTTGACGATTATTCCCAATTCTGCTTCACTGCTTCAATTTTTTCAGATGTACGTTGGCTAAATTGTCGTCAAGTCTTCGCTTTATCTCCCAGTTTATGCATATTTTTAAAATTATTCATTACACGCTGAATGGTTGAATTGATCGGCATATGATTAATACCAAAATAGTCACGTAATTTTGCCCGAGTATTCATAATTGAACAATTATTTAAATAAAATGTTTTAATAATTTCAACACGTTGTTGCGGCGTTAGATGCTCCATAATAATTTGTTAACGGCCACTCTCTACGATTGTCAAATGCCAACAGGTAAATGTCATCCAAACCAAAATGGCGGCCAAACAAAATCGACTTTGAACATAAAAATTACTATGTACTTTTCCAAAATATTTTCTATTTTATAGTTATTATTATTTAAATAAAAAACGTACGTCAACTAAATCTAATTCATTTTGTATTGTTTTTGATTAATTAAACTAATCTTAAAATTAGTTTAAGAATTACTTGTAAATATAGATTAACTAAAATTTTATAAAAGTAATTGGGTTAATGATCTTATTGTATTATTCTACAACCGACTGGTGTCAAATTAATTACCTGTCGTCACCTTATAATAATTACATATAATATAACTACCACTATTGCTCGGAAAAGTGAAAACGAAATTTAAAATGGAAGTGAAAATATATTTCGAAGCACATCTGTTACTTATTATGTCAATTAAAATTAAAATTAAGCGAATTAGTCAAATGTGTAAATGATATGAAAACAAGCGACTAATTATTTGTTAATTTTTTGCTCTTGTTATTATTTTTGGCTTTTGTTTTTTATACGTTTTTCTTTCGTTAATTTTTTTTCTTTTTTTCTTACCTTTACATGGGAAATACCAAATAAACAAGCATTCATTATTTAACTAATATACATATTAATGCATAAAGTATACTTTTACTAATATTACTACTTGACACTACCACCATCTCTTAGTTAGAGTCTCTCTTTGTTTATTGCTCTTTGCGAAAGTTAGCATATCTCTCCGAAAACTAAATTCGAGGAACATTTTTAATTGTAGATTTTTAATTATTATAATTTTCGTTCAAACTCACTGATTTCGTTAAAAAATTTCCCCCCCAACAATCTACAAAAGAGATAGTTTTCGTTCATTTGTTCATTATTTCTCACTCTGTGTGTTATTTTGTTTTCTTTCTATATAATATGAAATAAAAATCGAATCTTTTTAATTAAATTAAATATATTGATTTGTGAATACAATTTTCTTATTGATATTGTCTTTTGATTGCACAAGGTTAGTGCATGCTTGCAGTATAAAAATAAGAAAAACTTAAGAGAAAACACAGAAAGTGATAGTAGTGCATTACTAAATCCATCCGTACTAACGAGTATAGTATGTTCTGATTTGTGGAGGAGTTTCTACTGGTTCAATAATGCATAATGTGACATTATTATGTCAACAAACATATACAAATCTACATCTGCCAATGTGCATAGTAATGATAACCGGAATTAGTATCTGAATATGAATCTGAATAAATTATAGTAGAGTAGCCTGTTCGGTTTTGATTTTTCTGTTCGACCTTAAATACTTGTACACTAACTATCACCTCACACCTCACTTGGCAATAATACCTGACAACGTTTCGTATATGAAAATGTAATCAACACAGGCAATTGTGTATAGAAAGGTAGGTAAGCTTTTAACGAAGATATTGTGTTGTTGTTTTTTTTTAAATTATGTATAGCGAATGTTGGGGAGAGACATTGAGTATACAAAAAAAATATTGAAACAAATAAATATATAAGAGAAAAAAGAAACGAAACTACTATTATTAACGAGAAGAAAACTAAACGAAAATTGACTTTCTTAGCCCCAAGTCTGCGTCTGCATACCTTAACTGCTGACATTAGTCGGGCAATAAGCCATTTACTGTACCCGACCATTAGTGCGATAGACGTCAACACGGCAACGTGTATGTTTGATACGTAGGCCAAATAACAAAAAGTTTGGCAGTTTGTGTCACTCAATTTTAATTATAATTATTTCAATTCAATTTAATTCCGTCCATTAAAAAAAAAAGTGTAAAATATTTTTGCATTTCATATTAAATTTATTCTATTGAATGGTATTCAGTAATTTAATAGATTTAAGTTTTAAAAAAAGCATTCTTTTTTGCTTTTTTTTGTAATCAAAAATTGAAAATTAAAATAAATGTAAATTAAGAAGAGCAAAAGAAAAAGTCCTATTCGTATATTATTGTAAGTGAAGTGCATTTACCTGTGTTTGGTGTTACGAAAGAAGAAAAAAAAGAAAATTTTGTGTAATTCGTTCCACATTGTTCATATCAGATATTATCTAAATAACAATCGTGCATTACTTGTAATTTCTATCAATTTAATGGTGTTTTCACAATACAATCTTGGTGAAGAGGTGAAAAAAAATAGTTTTCTTAAATAGCACCTAGTCAAACATGCTCGTATAATTGAGTTTTGGAGACTTCCTATACGTCTACCTGCTTATATTGCTCCACAAAAAAGAAAAAAAAACCTAAAATCTTATCAAAATTAAGTTGTCTATTGATATCGTGCATTTTTGATTTAAAAACAACAAAAAAAATACTATAGCCTAACAATATTCAATAAATTCTTCAAGTGATATGCAAAGATTTATAATTTATTAATAGTAATTTTCTTCTTTTGGAGCACTTGTATAAGTCGCCATTTTCAAGTGTTACTATTTGATTAGGATGTAATTTGTTTTCTATCGAAGAAAACTGAAGATAAGAAAAAACGTTTTTTTTTTAAAGAAAGTAGAAAATAGACATCCAAAATAGACACTTGTAATATGAGACAAGAAATCACAATAAATATGAGCTTGCATACTTCAATTGAATTGCTTGTGAATATCATTGATATTACTAATGCTCGTCCAATGCTAATTCGAGGTAATGTGGTATTTTTATATCTAATCTATTTTTATTTGTACAGTTTTTCTTAATTTTTTGCAAACAATTTTTTTTATAAAATCAAATTTAAAAAATTTTACTTGTACAAGGATAAGTGAGAAAACAAAAATTATTACCGATCATTTATCATACGAACTAAGATGTTTTAAGAAAAGTATCTTTTCAATTATTTCCGAACGTTTTATGAAGGATATTCTCAAATAAATTGAAAAATTACATATACTATATTCTCGTTAAATTTTTGTCAACAATAATCTTTTTAAGATTTATTTTCAAAACTTTTGATAATTTTTTATAAAAGATTTTCATTAAAAAAAAAATTTTTTTTTAATTAAATATTATTTTTGTCTATTTTGATAGTTAAATATAAGAAAAATTTATGCAAAATTTGGAATTAAAATTATTTTTTTTTCTAATTATATTTGCTAAAAAAACACAAAAAAAAACATAGATAAATTTAAAAAAAAAATACCTAAGTAGAATCTAATTAAAACTAAAATCTTTCGTGCAAATCATATTCTTGATATGACTTACCTAACAGTTTTGGCTGAAAAGTTTATAAGATAACACAGTAGAAATATTTTTTTTTGCAAAATTCATTTTTATTATTCAACATAGTTGCCTTCGAGGGCGATACAGCGATTATAGCGATCTTCCAACTTTTCGATACCATTTTTATAGTACTATTTCGGTTTTGCCTCAAAATAGGCCTAAGTTTCATCATCGGTCTTAAATTTCTTGCCAGCGAGCATTCTTTTGAGGTCTGCAAACAGGAAAAAGTCGCTGGGGGCCAGATCTGGAGAATACGGTGGATGGGGCAGCAATTCGTAGCCCAATTCATTGAGTTTGACCATCGTTTTCATCGACTTGTGACACGGTGCATTGTCTTGGTGAAACAACACTTTTTTCTTCTTCAAATGAGGCCGTTTCTTAGCGATTTCTTTCTTCAAACGATCCAATAACGCTATATAATAGTCGCTGTTGATCGTCTGTCCCTTCTGGAGATAGTCAATGAATATTATACCATGCGCATCCCAAAATACAGACGCCATCACCTTGCCAGCCGACTGTTGCGTCTTTCCACGCTTTGGATTCGGTTCGTCGCTCGCTCTCCTGTCTGCCGACTGCCGATTGCACTCTGGAGTGTAGTGACGGAGCCATGTTTCATCCATTGTCACATATCGACGCAAAAATTCGGGTTTATTGTGCTTGAACAGCTTCAAACACTGCTCAGAATCATCAACACGTTGTTGTTTTTGGTCCACAGTGAGCTCACGCGGCACCCAATTTGCACACAGCTTTCGCATGCCCAAATATTCATGCTCTTTCGATATCTTCAGAGTCTCAGCTATCTCACTCAACTTCACTTTACGGTCATTTAAAATTATTTTGTGGATTTTTTTGATGTTTTCTGCCGTCACCACCTCTTTTGGGCGTCCACTGCGTTCTGCATCAACTGTGCTCGTACGACCAGTTCGAAATTGACGAAACCTATATTCCACAGTTGAAATAGCTGGAGCAGAGTCCGGATAACGTTTGTCAAACCATGCTTTGGTTTCCACTGTATTTTTTTTTATCAAAAAGCAATGCTTTATCAATACACGAAATTCGTCTTTATCCATTTTTTTTTCAATAACAAAAGTTGCTCCACTCAAAATGCTATATCTCACGAACCAATCGACCGATTGCTGTCAAATCGGTCGATGACAGGAATCATTTGAAGCATGGGCTTTTTTGCAAGAGGCGCCATCTAAACGTCAACGTTCTAAACTTTTCAGCCAAACTGTTATTTATTACGTATATAGTAAATTTGTAAAAAAATAATAAAAACTACTTTATTCAAAGTTACTTTTTTTTGCAATTAAATCTTGACCATCTTTCTATAAAACGAAGCAAAATGATAAAATCTTTGAATATGCACAATATTTACTTTTATTTATGGTCAATCAAAAAATACTGACCTACCAAACAAAGGCAACAATAACATTTCAAAATAAATATAAGAAAACCGTATATAATTAACACTATGATCAAATATATTTTAACAATATTATTAAGAAATATTCAGAGTATTTATTACTTTGTAGAAAATCTTTTTCACACAATCTACTTTTTATATCAACAGTTTATTTTTGGGAGGGGGGGGGGGGGGGCACACCTTTTATATTGTCATAGTTTTCACTTTTAGGATTAGTCATAAAAAAAATCACAATCAGAAAGAAAATATTTACTATGACTTTGATCATTTTATAGCAATAGTAACAAATAATTGATAAATAGTCATAGTGTATATTATAGTAAAATTACGCATAAAAAATTACAATACATTCAATAAAATAATTGAATAATCGTTACATATGCAAATGTGTCACAATTTATATGTTGGTTTATTTTTTTAACGACAAGGGTGAGATGGGGGACGAGGGTGTCATTCTTGGATAATTGCCAAAGTAACATTTTGATGCTGTTTATTTTTATTTAGTTGAAATTTTTTAAGAGGTAATTTGCAAATTTTCAAGTTTATATGCTATTTGATACAATAGAAAATGTTTCTTTTTTGTTCGTAATATTCAATTCAATCTTTGATTAATTTTGTATCCTTTTCATTGAATTAGAATGGATCTGTTATGAAATTCTATCCAATTCGTGATGTACGATGAAGTGTACTATTATCTTAAAGTTATGTTTTTCAACGGCATTGAATATAATATGAAGGAAGCAGACTTATTTATTCTAGAAACTAAAGACCAGTACTAGTACTACTGGTTCGTTTTCTTTCCAATATAAAATTAAAGCTCTCTCAATTATCAAAATCAATATTTTTGTAGTATTCAATTTATTCAATAAATAATTATTTACTAATTTATGTCTAGCTTAGCTTTTGTATAGTTTTTATTGTTGTTGAAAATTTTAATCGTAATTGTAAAAAGCATAACGAAGCCAGTTTCTGCTGTACGACACTGCATATACATACTTATGGTACGAGTATGTTAGCCCACACATATATTCGTCAAGAGAATTTAAGGTCATATGGCATAAATATGTCATTAATGTTTTTTTTTTTTTTGTTCTTTCAACTACGAATATTTATTGTATATCATATTTAAACTTATAACTAAATTTGCGTTTGTTTTAGGTTTCTTTGAGAAAAAAAATATTATTATTAATCATACGCAATTGTGATAGAAATAAAAATTGCTTGTGACATTGAATTGTACTCACAACGTACGCTATAATAATAATAATAATAACAATATGAGTAATAAAAAATATTACTGCAACAATTATGATTTCGTAGTTGTTTTTCTTTCAAATAAGCATATATATATTTTATATATAATTTATTATAATTAAATTATTCAATAGAAGCCATGAAATATTTTATTGTAACTTACTTAATAGTTAATAAAATATATAATAAAGAATTATCCAATTTTTGTATTGGAAATTATATTTCAATAAAATATATTATAAATTAATAGTTTTGAAAAAGAAAATATTTATTTATATTTTTTAAACTATGCCATTTTGCATTAGTATAATAATATTTTAATAGTTACTACGAAACTTCTTGCCGAACTCGATTTTTTAAGTGTAATTTTTGATAAGTTTTTGCACATATTTCGAACCGTAGTTAGACCACTACTTGACCGATGTTGCTTCTTAAAAGCATAAACACGATTTTTTTTATAATAGATTTACAAGGAAACGTACAATGATATTCTATCGTTGAAGCCAATTGATACAAGGGTCGTTCAATAAATCCTTAAAAAAAAAAGAAAAAAAACTGTTTTTTTTTAAAAAAAAAATTTTTATTTTTCAACATAATCTCCTTTTAACTCTATACACCTTTCCAACCGTTTTTCCAAAATTTTTATCCCGTCCAAAAAAAAGGATTTCGGAAGTTCTGCAAAATACTCATCCGTTTGAGCAATGACGTCCTCGTTGGAAGTGAATCGTCGTCCGCCAAGCCATTTCTTCAGATTGGGGAAAAGAAAATAGTCACTCGGGGCCAAATCTGGTGAATAAGCGGGATGCTGCTACAATTCCATTCTCAATTCCACAATTTTGGCTATGGAAACAGCGTAGGTGTGCACACGCGCATTATCCTGATGCAAGAGGATTTTTTTCTTCTTCAGATGGGGGCGTTTCTCTTTGATTTCCTCGCTTAACCGTTGCAATAACGACGCGTAATACGCTCCTGTTATTGTTTTTCATTTTTCCAAGTAGTCGATAAAAATGATGCCCTTGCCGGCCGATGGCACAGTTTTTGCCTTCTTCGTAGTCCGTTCACCCTTGAAAATCCACTGTGATGACTGCCTCTTCGTTTCTGGAGTGTAGTAGTGTGTCCAGGTTTCGTCCACAGTGACATATCGAAGAAGGAATTCGGCAGGATTGCGATGAAAGAGTGCCAACATAGCCTCAGAGTCCACTACACGATTGCGCTTATTCTCCTCTGAGAGCAAACGCGGCACCCATCTTGCCGAAATTTTTTTCACAGACAATTTTTCATGCAAAATTGAAGCGACTGTACCTTGTGATATGCCCGTGGCCTCAACTAATTCGCGCACTTTAATTCGCCGATCGTTCAATATCAGATCGTGGATTTTGTCGATGACTTCAGGAGTAGACAACTCAACTGGGCGTCCTGAACGATGTTCATCTTTTGTGGATGAACGGCCACGTTTAAATTTATTCACCCAATTGTAAACCGTCGCAAACACAGGTGCAGATGTGCCATGAACTGCATCCAACTCGGCTTTGATTTCTCTCGGGGTTAAGCCTTTCAAATGGAGATGTTTGATGACAGCCCTAAACTCGCTTTTTTCCATTGTTATGCACAAATAAATGTCGTTAACTTTAATCGACGATAGAAATTTACTTACGCTATGGATCGAGCTGAAATTTTTTTTCTGTCGATAATACTACTTACAAAAAAAAAATCTTTACCGACACTACGAGCACAATTTCTCGGATTTTCTAAGGACTTATTGAACGACTCTCGTATGACCAAATTTTGAAATTAGGTGTCCTAAGAACTTTTGGCGCAATAAAAAGTTCCTAGGATGCCTTGTTTCGGCATTTGGATATCTCAATTGGGCAAAATTTGTCGTGTTGTGTGACTTGTGGCCCGATCTTATTCAAGTCACAAATATTCCAGATTAAAATTTTCAGGTATAACCAAAAAAAAAGGAAAAAACAATTGTTCTTCTTCATTTTCAAAGAACTATGGTCTAATACAGTTATAATGTTTTATTTAACGTGGCCTAATTGTCTTCAACATAAAACCACAAGTCGCCTACGACTATAGGGATTGAGTTACGCTCAATCAACGCACCACCATTACTGGCAGTTAACAGTTAGTAATCTGTTACAAGCTGATTACTCCAACTGTTAGTGCCGAGGCCTATCTAAACCTCTACTGCCATAAGCAGTGACAGCGACCGAGATAATTACCAGTATCTCCCACCAGCGATCCGTAGACCGCACCTGTGATAAGGGTATTAACCACAGCCACTACGTTGCAGCCAAATAGCGCCTCACCTAAATCGGGTACAGTGTGTTTTCACACCATGGGGCACCCCGATTCACGTTGTACCAATTTTTGTTTTAAGAGTACTTCGGTTTGTAATCCGCTTCTTGAGCTACGGTAAGGAATCTTGTAAATTCTTAGACACCGCTAAGCTAGCTCAGGTACGCGAGTTCGCCAAGACCCGAAAATACAACCGAAATCGACCTTGGTCTTTCACTCAGTTGTAGCCATCCTGCGTGTTATTCACATACGTGTACTCATTCACGCACCATTCTCGCTCTCCTCTCAAATACAATAGTGCCACGGCAACACCCAACACACTACTTACATCCACACCTTCATTATTCATCATGATTCCACATGCACCTAAGTCACGCCAATCCCCGTATAGGCCATTCTCAATGAGAAGGTGCTTGGCACTCTCCTCCGCCGCCCCCAAGGGCATCTAGCCTCCGCAGCTAGACCACGCCTCTGCAGGAACCCATTCATACTGGCGTGTCCCATGAGTAAATACCCAAGGTGCAAACCAAATTCAAATCCACACGCAGACACAAAGCACACATCCGAAATGAACATGTGCGTCCATCTGTCATTCGCACTCTCATCCCATCGACATTGCCAAATTTCATACATTCTGTTCAGAACCAGTACACGCCGTTGGAATAGACTAAGTTCCTGAACCTCTTCATTCGTAACCGGATAACCAGCAAGCGGGAATCCACGCATCAATTCCAGGTCCCATGGAATTTCTCCCATGAGAATCTGCATCGCCATGGTGCATACAAAGTCAGAGCTGGACTGAATTTATGCCCACCCTTGCATACTGGTGTATGGGTTAATACAATGGCTTCTCCACAGTCATTCGTAGGTAATTGCAATCCCATGTATGGACGTTTTTTATATTGATATATCCACTGAAGCACACGGAATCTCTCCTGTGGAATCCAAACTAATCGAAAGTGGTCAAAAATCTTTTTTTTCTGCCTTCCAAAACCTCACCTTAATCTAATTTATAAAAATCTTGGCCTTCCCAATTATCCGCTCCACAATTTAATCAAAAACTTTATCATCTCTTTCAGTTCCAAAACCAACTCATCGTCCTTATATTTACTCATATCTTACCTAAAAATTAATTCCTCCATCCTCACTCTCGATTTCCAAACTTTCCTCTCTAACCCAGATTAGAAAAGTGGTTCTCTTAACGGTTTTAAGAAGTCTGTTAATGATCCGTCCACATATAGTAAATTTTTCTGGATTATAAAAACATTTCTTGTTATTTACGGATGCTGCTGCCACCGCAAATACTACATCTTTTTCAATCGTTAATTTTTTTGGCTGTAGCATCCTTCTAGAACCGCTCCATATTACGAGTTGCTGTGAGCTATCAAAGCGGCGTTTAAAATTGCAACTAATATCCCCAGCCAACATCCTTGCTGCCCTCAAAGCAATTCGTAGGGAATTGAATGACCAAATACTTAACACAATTCGACATGGCCTACTAACCAATAAAAGGGTCAAAGTGCGGTAAATGCCAGAGCATGTAAGAATTTTTGAGTTAAACCATCCATATTGTAATGTTAAACTAAACAAATGCTTAAATGACAATTTTGGGTGACCCATGGAAGATTTGTGATTTTGGTCGAATCTACGATATTTTAGCTCCAAACGATACAGAAATAAATAAAATTCCCAAATTTCTGACATAAAATTGCGGAAATACGACTTCGTAAAAAATTGGACAAAATTGAAAAGCAGTTAAATGATGGCGACATTTTTTAACCGACAAAATAGGTAACCCACAATTTTGAGCTTTTATATTTGAAATTTGTGAAAGAATTAATAGTTACAGGCAAAAATATATATTATACGTGTATCTATATGAGCTATCTAAATTATTCGACATTTGCTGTTGTGGAAAAATAATTAGTTTATCAGATAATATTTTTGATCTTTGAATTTTCTTTAAATTATTTTCGCTCAAAAATTTCCCGCCAAAAAAAATTTACATATTCTATCAGACAGAAAATAAAATTCAATAAATAAACATAAGAAATTCGAATTTTAGTAAGTTTATTAATCAGCTTTCGTGAGACTTTATTTCTTACACCATATTTAGTTAATTAAAATCAATAATAATTTATCAATAACGTTTGGAAAAATTTTATTATAAACAAATGATAATTCAACATAATAAAAGAACATAAAAAAGCTTTTAACTGTTTAATAAATATTTAGACTTTTTGATTGTTTGAAAAATTTCATTTTTATAATATTTGAGAAAAAATAAACTTTGAATAAAAAGTATATGGAAAAGTATAAAGAAATAAAAGAATTAAAAAATCCTTTTCCAATGAAATTTGTGCTAAATTTTTGTCCTTTTTATTATTGTGTTAGGAAAAAAATCCCTTCTCAAAATTGATAGACAGAAAGAAACAGCTTAAAATAAACTAACAAAAAAAATAACAAACAAGGAAATTTTCGTACGTAGGCTACTATATATATTTCTGGCCTAGGCAACACTAAGTGTTGCCAGGTGCGATCTGACATTTCCATTGGAAAGTTTGACATTTTTTAGCATAAACGTACTCAGAACGTTTTGACGTACGACTATCATTTGTGTTGTTTACAGTGACTTGAAAAAATCAATTTGGCAAAAAAATGGAATTAACTCGTGAACATTTTCGTGCGATCATTTTTCACAACTTTCGACGTGGATTATCACGACAAGAGTGCATCGATGAACTTAAATCTTTGTATGGCTATGAAGCACCATCCTATAGCACTGTGAAAAACTGGTACAACGAATTCAATCGTGGCCGACGCTCGCTCAAAGACGAATTCCGTGAAGGTCGTCCAAAAACAGCCGTTGTTCCAGAAAACATCGATGCCGTACGTGAACTGATAATGCAAGACCGTCATGTGACATACCGTGAGATAGAGGCATGCCTAGGCATTTCTCCCACCAGCATACATTCGATATTGCATGAACACCTGGCCGTAAAAAAGGTTTGTTCTCGTTGGATCCCGCACAATTTGACAATCGCTCAAAAAAAGGCTCGTGTGGATTGGTGTAAAGAAATGCTGAAAAAATACGATCGCGGTGCTTCAAAAGACGTTTATAAGATCGTCACAGGTGACGAATCATGGATCTATGCGTATGAGCCCGAAACAAAACAGCAATCGACCGTGTGGGTCTTCCAAGACGAGTCAAATCCAACGAAAGTTGTTCGTGGAAGAAGCACTTCGAAGCAAATGGTCGCTTGTTTCTTTGGCAAAACTGGTCATGTGGCGACTGTTCCGCTTGTGCAACGTAGGACGGTCAATTCTGAGTGGTACACCACCATTTGTTTGCCTGAAGTCTTCGGAGAAATTCGAAAAACGAACAAGAGAAGTCGAATCATTGTGCACCATGACAATGCGAGCTCTCACACATCGGCTCAAACCAGCGCCTTTTTGACCGGACAAAACGTCGAATTGATGGGTCATCCTCCGTACAGCCCTGACTTGGCACCCAATGACTTTCAACGATTTTCGTCGCCAGAAGATGCTGTTGAAGCATTCAAAAACCATGTTTTGGAGGTGTCTCAATCGGAGTGGAAAAAGTGCTTCGAAAATTGGTTTGAGCGCATGCAAAAGTGTATAAATCTTGATGGAGAATATTTTGAAAAACAATAAAACCTTTTTCGTTGATAAATATTCGCATTTTCATTATTAGGCCAGAAATATATATAGTAGCCCACGTATAATAGGCTTAAAGCTGAAAGGGAATTTGACAATTTGAGTGAGAGCCGATATTAACAAGTAACAAGAAAGGAAATATTTCCAAATAGTAAAAAAAAAAATTAAAAAAAAAAAACTATTGCCTAATCTGTGACGTTTCAAAAAGAAAATAAGAGCGAGTTAGGAAGGAGAGGGGAAATGGGGTGGTTTGACGAAAAAAAACCTGCAAAATGCAGAAATTGGTATTTCATTTAAATTGCCGCTCTGTGACAAAACAGCAAACGGCATACGACCCGGAACTAATGCTCTCTACTGTTAAGAAAAATCGAAAAGAAAAACAAATTTTCCGGAATCCGTATTAGGAAATCAATGGAATTGAATTGCTACAAAAAATTTCCATTCTGATTTGATCTGGAAACGGAGGACAAAACAAACAAAAAATAAATATAAAAAAGAACAAGTTCAAGAAAAAACCAGCAAAAAATCTTCTTATTTCAAATGGGGAATAAGGACAAAACATATAGTCAAAAAAGGATACGAGTATAAACCGGAGCATAAAGTCTTCTGTTCATAAATCTCACGTTCTGAAAAATTTGAAAGTCCTTAATTACTTTGGAAAACGTTCTCGGCATGCTCAACTACGGAAAATCGAAAGGATTTTTTTCCTTTATTCCGCTTTTCTTGCATTCATTTTTAAATTTTTATACACTTGCTTACATTAAAGCGGTTGGTTTTTGTATAGAAAAAAGCTGGAAAAAAGGGGAGAAACGGATTTTATTTTTTTATAAACATATATACAAGAATAAACGCGACATTCTTTTATCAACCCCTGTCGATTTGAAACGTGTAAATGGTTTTTGGTACACTAAAGTTACTCAAGCCACACAATATGTTGATTGCGATAGAAAATGGAAAGTGAAATGTGAAAAATGGTAAAAAAGAAAAAAGAAAATTGTCGATGATGGTTTTTTGAGTCAGTGTTAAGGGTAAATGGGGGTGGCATGAAAACGTGGCGGAAGTATTCCGCGATGGAATCGTATTGAAAATTTTTTGAAGCGAAGAAATTGAGTTTTTTCTGTTCCGCTTGATGCTTTTCGTCAACGCATTTATTTACGGGGTTGAAATTTTCAATTTTCAAAGTGTTCCGGTCGTGTTTTTTTCTTGTTTCTTTTCGTTTTTTCCCTATTTAATATTCTACAATTTTTAACAAATTTCATATCAATCAAAAAATATTCAATATTTATTTTTTAATAGTAAATAAACAATTTATTTATTATAATAAACAGAACATTTGTAATTATATCATTTCATAAATAACCATTTGTATTTATTTTAAATTTTCTAAATTATTTGTGTAGAAAATATAAAATTATCTAAGCAAAAAACTCGGAAAAGGATATTTTTGTTGATTAAAAATAGTACATATAAATTTGAAGAATTTGTTTTGTGCTCGTATCTATTCGTAGTTGTATGAATGTCACAGGCTCAAAATACAGTAATATCGAATTATCCATTTTGTAGATTGGAATGTAGAGCCCTGTAATTTGATAGGTATTCTGTATACTTTATGAATTTTGATAGTTTAAAATTCATAAAGTATACAGAATGGGCTAATATATGGAATAGCATAACGGGTAAATAGCCTGCACGGCTTTACTGTGGAAATTGTTCATGACCATTTTGCATAAATGTGGCTGAATTTCGTTGATACATCGCTCAATTTCTTCCTTCAACGCGTGGATGGTCGTGGGCTTGTTGGCATAAACTTTCAGTCCAAAGGCGTTAAATCATATGATCTGGGCGGCCAATTCTGAACACCAAAACGAGAAATTACAGGACCAGGAAAGGACTAATGCAGTAATTGAATTTTTGCTCAGGCTGTACGGCATGCGGCCCCGTCTTGTTGAAACCACTTGTCGTCCTCATCCATATTTTACAATTTAGGTACAAAAAAACTGGATTATCATTAACTATTATTGCCTGACCGGCTTCATTTTCGTAAAAGAATGGTCCGATTTGTTTCTCAACAATTACTTGTGGTTTTCTGAACCCCAAAATGCTAATTTTCATCTTGATGGTTTTGTCGATTCACCAAACCATCAAGATGAAAATTAGCCTCTTCGCTGAAGATGATTTTGTTCGAAAAATTAGCATCCACTTGTTGTTGTTCCATAATCCCCTGAACGAACTCCATTCGCTGTACGTGGTCAGTAGGGCTTGAGTTCTTGATTCAATTGAACTTTGTAAGCATGAAGATGCAAATCTTTCGTGAGAACACGCTCTAAATGTCTTGTGTGATTTCTGGGACACCCTACGTTATCGATTGTTTCATTTACATTAAATTGCTTGAAAAACAGTTTTAAGATGCTGATGTTTTGAACAACTTTTCTTGAGCGATGAGGCTCATTTCTCGTGCGCCCTCAAAACCCACAAAAAGTGACTCTGTGGTTTGCATTTGGGTCTAAAATTGTCATTGGTCCTTTTTTTTGGAAAATAAAAGGCAGATCGTTACCGTTATTTCTAAGCGTTATGGCCGTATGATAATCGACTTTTTTAAGGCCTGTGAGCTTTAAGATTTTAATCTGGACTATATGTGGTTTCAACAAGATTTCGCCACAAGCCACACAACATGGCAAATTTTAGCTTTATTCTTGTGGAATCGAAATATCGTGTTTATGCAGACATCAAACTTTAATGAATTTACCAACCACCATTCGTCAATAAATTGCAGAATTTTAGCGCAGAATGTATGAAAAAGGCATTAAAAATTTTCTCATAAAGACCCTGTCCTATGTTATAAGATGTCTCATGGCAGCTGTTTGAATGATGTTATATAACACGCAAAATGACAAGATCCATGCAAAAAGCATGTTTTATTTAACATTTGCTTCCGAAAATTTTTTTTATCTATTGTTATGAAAACTCCAAGCACGACTTGTACTTATAAAAGTAGTATTTTTACTACTAAAACTAATCAATTTTTTTTTCTTAAACATTTTTTTTCTAATAAAAAAAAATTAAAAAGATATTTTTTGTTCTGTGCAATAATTATTTATAAAAAAAAAATTTCGCCAATTTAATTCTTTATGCGTATTTGAGAAAGCAAAAAAAACAGAAAATAATTTTAATGACTTCTATACAGCGCGTCTTTTCTACAATAAATCTAATTATCCTTTATGGGATATTCAATATGCCATTCACGCATCTATTTATACGCTTCAACTTATATACATGTAAAACATGTGCTTTATTTTGTATACACAAATATTTATACCTTGGCATACGATTTATACTTTAAAGATGAGACACAGGGTTTGTGTAAAATACGAAGATTCTCTTCTACACAATACTGTCAGTCATTTTCGGAACGATTTCAAAAGATCTAGCTGCCAATCCCTGCTTTATTTTCCAGCACAATCATCCACAGCATCTGAAAGGATTTTATCAAATTTCAGGATTTTTTTTTCAAGGATTTATTTTCTATCAAAATTCAAATTACTTGTGTACTCTTTTGAACCTTTTCTATTGAATCTGACATTATATGAAAATACGAAAATATTCTATTTAAACTTTTTAATTTTTCTTGTTTTTTTTTGGTTTTCTTTTATATATTTAACTTTTGTTTTATTACAGCCTAATTGTAATTTGTTAATTTTAAAAATATATTTAATTTTAATAAAGGCTTTTTAGAAATTCAGACAATTAAAAAAATATACAACAATTTTATTATATATATTTTTTTTTAAATTTTATTTGAAGCTCTTTAACTTTACAAACTTTTACAAAGAAAAATTCAAACAAAGAATGTGTATATTCTTTAAAAAGGAAATTTGTAAATAAATAGCCAATAAAAATCTTCGAATATTGGTGAATCGATTGAACATGTTACCAAATATTTCGAAAAAGCATAATTCTCAACGATAGTATTTATAAGCTATTATATTCGGTGGTCGGAAGTGTGTTAGCACTTCGCCCCAAACAGAAACAAGTACCTAATCGGATTTGTTTGAAAATGGGTTGTGCATGTGGCAAATATTCATACGGTCGTAGAATGGAAATTATAACAAAACCGCATACTTCATATCACGTGGTCTTAAGGGTTTCCAATATGTCTTCTGCTGCTCAAAATATTTATTATTCGTTATGAATACTATTATCTTAAATAAATAAAAAAAAAAGTGTGTATTCTATGATATAATAGGCGAACAGAATTTTGGCATTGCCTACTTAATTGTTAGCGTACATAAGGGATTGTTGTACTGTTACAACTCATGCCAAAGTGGGACAATCTTTTTTTGGTTTTGCATAAAAGACACCAAAAGGTGCAGATGCGAATTTTCTGATTAAAAACCACACTGGCTCATTAGAGGGACATTGACGTTGAAAATTTTGGCACGAAATTTAATTCTATTGGCAGTATACACGTACGACGAATAAATGCACAATTTTGTACTCAGTTGAACTAATTTTGTTAATCCGATACAGAAATTAATTTTTTTTTTTAAATTTTAATATTGATTTTTGCAATTGGTTTTGTTTATTTTCTTTAATATTAAAAATATCCATATCGGTTAATAAAATCAATAATCAGAAATCCAACAAACTACCTTGTTATTTTTTCAGTTAAACTTTTCTTACAATAAGACAAATTGTTTTGATAATATTTCTTTTTAAAATTGTTTTTTTTTTGTTTTCCATTATAAAACTGATTATGTACAAGTTGATAAATGAACACTATTACCATCATGAAAAGGTATCAACACAACCCCTTCAAATCGAATTAAGTGTTATTAATGATCAAATAATTTAGACGCATCTGTGACCCTAATTACATCCAAACAACCATAAACATAAATATACAGAAAGGTAATATAAATAAATATTAACGTGAGCCTATATATAGTAAGAGATACCTTTAACTTATTTAGATTTTCTGTTTTTTTTTTAAATTATTTGCTTCTACTTGTAAGTAAAAAGCTAATCTATTCGTAACTTAAACTATAGTGGGTTGAGTTACGTGAAACTAAGTTGAACTGTTTAATATGTGCACACCTCCAATTAACAGAAATAATATTAATAAAAGCTCATATATGGATATGAGTGTAGGTATGCATATTCGAATTGATTATATCTTCTTCCGATAAATTTTAGATAAGTGGAAATCAGCTTGTTAGTTTTATTCTGAAAATTCAAATCATTAGTTCATTTTTGCACAAATTTCATTTTATTTTCATACATCATTTTGGTTTTTGTAGCAGTACTGGATGGCTTCAATTGGAATTGTCTACAGCGCCTCGGTTAAACTCTTTTGGCCGTTATCGACAGTACCAAGATGACATCCTTTCAAGTATTTCCTAATCTCGGGGAATTAAAGAAAGTCACATGGTTTACTTTCCTATTATTAGGGTTGAATAGAGGGGAGGGGGAGGAACTGGGAAACCACAGAAACTCTTCTTTCCAATAAAAACTCTTTAATATTAATCTGTAATGGTAAATAAACAATTTATTTCTTATACTAAACCGGACATTTTTAATTATCTTATTTCATAAATAACCATTTGTATTTATTTTAAATTTTCTAAATTATTTGTGCAGAAAATATAAAATTATCCAAGCAAAAAACTCGGTAAAGGATATTTTTGTTAATTCAATATAGTACATTTAAATTTGAAGAATTTGTTTTGTGCTCGTATCTATTCGTAGTTGTATGAATGTCACAGGCTCAAAATAGAGTAATATCGAATTATCAATTTTGTAGATTGGAATATACAGCCCTGTTATTTGATAGTTGTCAAACGTATAGCATATCGGGTAAATGGCCTGCTCAGCTTTGCTGTGGACATTTTTCATGATCGTTTTGCATCAATATGGCTGAATTTCGTTGATACAGCACTCAATTTCCTCCTTCAAAGCGTGGGTGATCGTGCGCTTATTGGCATAAACTTTATCGTCGTGGGCTTGTTGGCATAAACGTTAAGTCGCATGATCTGGGCGGCAAATCTGAACACCAAACGAGAAATTACAGGACTAGGAAACGACTTATACAGTAATTGAATTGTTGCTCGAGCTTTATGGTTAAAGAAAAGTTACATGGTTTATTGTTAGGGTGAATAGGGAGGGGGGGGGGGCTGGGGAATCACAGAAACTCTTCTTTCCGATAAAAACTCATTACTGATAATGACCATTTGACAAGTGGGTCGTCATGGTGGACCATTGAAAGTGTCTGCAATGTCCGATTTGATGCTAGGAAATGGTTTTCTATACCTTTTAAGAACTTCTTCACAAAAAGAAGTAATTTTATAAATATGTCCTTGAAAGGTTCCACATTTTTCGTTTTCCTCTGTTTCTCGGCCCTCTAAAAATTCACAATTCGACGGATAAAAACTAGTTTTCTTGATAAGGAATATTTCTTATAAGCAAATTTTTATTAGTAAAACTCATAGATTCACCAAGCTTAACACAATAATTGAGAGCATGTAAAAAAAAATTCTATAGGGCGGAATAGTTACTCGAAGAGGTTTGAACTTGTGCTGCACGTTTACGAGGGACAAACTGCTATGTTGCCAGATCGTTCTCACTAAATCTAGTCTCTTTACTTTTCGGCCATGCCTCGTATATTTACGTTTTCTGACAATGTCGTCTACACTTTTCTTTTACATTTATGACATCCTTTAAAATTTTTAAATTATTATAATGTCGTTTTTCTAATATTATATTTTATTATTTGCGAAAAAGTCGTTTAAATGAAAATTAAATCAAGACAATCGGAAATGGAAGCCAAACAGGAAAGAATATTTAATTATAAAAGTAAATACGAATAAGAATTTCTTTAAAGAAGTAACCTTTAGGTTTTACCTTTTGGCAATTTTATTAAAAATATTTTTTTTATATGAAATGTTAAATTAACCAAAGCCATTGCAAATTATGCGGTAAGATATTTTACAGCTTACGTGTGTAAGAAGTTGTTAAAGAGGAGTTAGTATACCGAGCGGGTTGGGTGGGTTGTGGACTATACGATTTATAAATACAATATAACTTTTCTACGAAAACACTCCTTAAACATGATCAGCCAACTGTTGGCATAAGTTTGGCCACCGGAATACGTTATGGGTCTTCTGGTACTTTAGCAAACACTACCTACCCCGTTTTAGAAAATGAAAGTTCTGATATTGTTAAATGAATGCTTTATGGGCTCTTGAGGAAATTTTCAGCTTTTTACACTTGTAATGTGGATAAATAGAGTAGTATATAATATGAAAGAGATTTAAATAAAAACCATAAATGGTGACATTAGTGAAAAATGTGAAAATGTCTAAAAATAATAATCGGAAATGTTAGAAGAGAATGTGTTAGATATTGAAACATTGAAACATTTATGAAAGGAAATTGTAGAAAAGACAACAAGGCATACTTTACGTTTATGCAGGTTTAAATGAGGCAAGCGGACATGGAGTAGAAAAGCCAAGAAAATGGAATATTCTTATGAGAGCTTTAAAGATATTAAGTTTCTCATAATTTATTCATGTATCGAGTAAACGACAGAGCGTTTATTGAGTATACCACAACGACATTTGGTAAAAGTGAAGTGGTAGTGAACGATACTAACAGTGCAAAAGACACTATTCCGCCGTTGTCCTTGGAGCTCCCTCGGCATCAGAATACCCTCACGAATCTGCCTTTAGTCTCGGCTACTGCCCGAAGGCTTCACATTTGCACTTGTCAATAGAGACTTGTAGAAACTTTAGCAGAGCTTGTAAGTGTGAGCTTTTCGCTAGCAGGAGAGCAATAAGCATTTCTATGTCCTTATCTCGTGTGTGTTTACAACTACACAAGCGTATCTGTACTCTATTTGGAGAGTGTGTTGAAAGTGGATTCAGAATGGAATGGGGGGAGCATTCCAAAATGCTTGGTGACGTCAATGAAAACCTCGATATACTCGTATTTATGTTGAAGTCTAGTGAAACACTAGCAATCTCTGAGCTTCGTTGGATGGTGTGGCTTTTTTTGTTGTTGCCGGATTCGGTTCAAGGCAGTCTGAATGAAATACTTGCACATCTATTATTGTAATTGAAATGTTGACATATTTTTGGAATGAAAGTTTATATTAAATTGTACATGTTCATATGTTTATATATGGTACATATGTAGCCAATGTGAATTTCTACCACTTTAGATTAAGTAGGGTGTGTTTTTTTTTCATCAATTTTCATATACATACATTTTATTTTCCTATTGTATTATTTTATTTCCCCTCGAAAACGTTAAATTATTTTAGAGAAATAATAAAATGTTCATAATATTTTTCGTCAAAATTTATTGTACAATAAATTGGGAATTTTTTGTTCACCTTTCAACTGTTAAACTAAATCAAAATAGAAAAAAAAATTGTATATCCTATTATTAAAAAATTACTAAAAAAAATTCGTACAGGACAATTTTTGATCCCCTTTTCTGACAAATCAATTTAGCTAATTCGGCTATAATATATTTGATAAATTTATTATTTTTGAATATTTAATAAAAATATTTTCTCTTCTTATAATAATTTTGTTTGTTATAAAACGAATGTGCATAATCTTATCCTCTTTAATATAAAATTTTATAAGAAATTTTCATATTATTTTTGGAAATATTAATAATTTTACAGTTCTCTGATTTATAATCTGTATTTAACTGATAAACATTATGATTTAGATGAGATTATTAATACAGATGTGTAAAAATATTGTATATTAAACTAGAAATTGTGGCATAAAAAGAAAAAAAATAGACAAAATCGCCTTAACGAAGATACGATACGATTGTAATAAAATAATATTGCTATTTTTTTTCTATTATTTATCATTAAAAGCTCATTCGATTATAGTATTACTATAAAATTTGATTAATGTTCTGATCTTAATATAAATAACTATATAAATAATATTTACTATTGATAATATTGGTTTTTTTTTTAATTTGTTATTATGACTCATTTTCTGTTATTATAATAGACGAAATGTGGCAGACAATTGATGAGACAGTCTCCGATTACATTCCTTTGGATGTGCGGTTCTTTAGCGTGTTTATTCTCTAAGGGGATATAAAAGAACATTATACGGACCTTTTTCCGTTAAAAAAACTCGTTGATGGAGATGGCCTTCTGCCAAGAGGCGTTGTCATACTGAGCATCCAGCTAAGAAGAACCTTTTTCATGAGTCTTTCAAGAACTTCTTGCCACACAGAAAAACTTCTCTTCTTGATTAGGAATGTTCGTCATAGGCTCAGCTTGCCCCAATCTTTAAGATTACTGAACGAGGTTGAATAAACTGCGTACAAGCTTTGTAAAAAAAAAGTCCGTAATATTGCCAGATCGCTGTCAGTGATGCCAATCTTACAATGAATTTGTTCATTCATATTAGAAAATTTAATAATAATAGATCTTAGTAATTACAATATTATATTTGTACCATTTGGAAATCACATCGAATTTTAAGCTTTTACCAATTCACTTTAACCTATGCAAGTTAACTTATATTAAAAGATAAAAGAAAAAATTAATTTAAAAAGGAAAATAAATTGAAAGCTCATCTATCCAATAACTCAGATCAGTATAAATCATATGAAATATTTAGAAGGGAATTATTTTGACAAGGAGACAAATCTGATTTTTTCCTTATTAGATATCGAATTAAACTAACAAAAAGTTTGGTTGTTAACAAAAATTTAATTTATTTATTTAGTGGTTGGTTTGGCTTGTTTGCAGTTAGAGTTATTTTAAAGAATATCTCACGAAAAGTAAAGTCTAAAAATATATAAATACAATCTATTGACATTCAGTGTTGGTGTTTTTGGAGATTTTAAAATAATGACAACATGAAAAGTATTACATAAGCTTTTGTTCAAAAATCTAATGAACCCAAAAGAATAAGATAGTATTGAGGGTAAAAGATACAAGAAAAAAAAAACGCTGGTAAGAAAACATTGCTGAAAGTGCATTAGTCTTGTCATTATATTGAAGCATTTTGGTTTTGTTGAAGACAATCGGAACGTGCAAGCAATATTAATCAATTTTCGAAACTAACAAAAGTTTCCTAGTAGTATTAAAACAACTATGTATGTCGCCAATGGCTATCAATGAACTGCTAACTGAATACGGAATAGTGAAGTGAACTGTTTTTAGCTATAACTTGAGGGGAGCTCTGTAAAAAGTTGTACTATGAATATGGATAGTCGTACTACTATGCTAAAGGAAGTTAGTTGAAATTGACAAAAATGCTTCGAGCAAAAACTCCACAAATGGATGCCATTCTACTTACTCTATTGAGTCTATTCCGTTAGATGTTATATGGACACAGACTTTGATAACGATTTCAGATATTTTCGGTCTTTTAGCTTGGAAATCAGGTTCAAAAACTATACGATGCAATTTTCCACATAAATCATTTGGAATTGAATTTCATATACGAACACGATATTAACCATTTTCTATTATATTGTAGTCTATAGATCGATCGATAGTTGAGATTTTTAGATATTTTATACAATTTTATATTTTGTGCATCTTTTCTTATATTCTAATAAAATTATGCGAAGCGTTATTATTTATCCAGAATGTTAAAGAAGAGAAATGTTAAAATGGCATTGAAAATAAAAAATTTTCTCTGTTATTTTTTCAAAATCATTCAAATGAATTAACGAAAAATAGATATTAATTAGCAACAATTGAATATCATTAATTTTGAATATATATTTTTATTTACTATATCAAAATAGCATACAGAAAAAATAGTTTTGTTACTATACCATATATTCGTTTTGGGGTTGTACGCAAACTAAGAGCATATATATATGTGATGCTTGAAAGAAAAGATATTGTAGAAGAGCAAATGTTATTGATCAAACCCCACCAAGATATTCAATTTAAATTGTGTTCATTTGCGCAATAAACGAGTATGTACATACATTTAGTCGTTGTGCTTGGAGATATGTAAACAAATTTACTCTGGAATTTCAAATAAACTCATCAACAGTCATGAATTAATAAATAGTATTAATCCGTAGCTGTTGATGAGTTGTTTGGTTGTTTTTTTTGTTTGTTTTTTTTTGTTTGCTCTAAACTTTCAGTTAATAAGTTTATGTTTGCTATTAGAAAAAACTTACAATTTAATCGATACAACACTAAATTTTAGTGTTTAAATACAAACACAACAACTTTACTATAATATTAAGAAATTCCTAATGATGTTAACTAATTTGTTCTCACACTAAGAGCAGAGCGTTGAAAAAAACTACATAATTTCTTCAAATTAAGTACAAATTCCAATTATAAATTATTTATACAATTGAACATATAATAAAATTCTTCTGATGGAAATTGTTTGGCCACAGGTTTTTTTGCCAAAAATATTTACTATGCAAATATTTTTGTATCTATGCATATATTCTGAAAACGTGCAATATTTTTTTTTATTTATTGGGGTTGTTCGAAAACTAATTTCGTTTTTTCCCAACGGGGGACTTAATTGTATTTTTTCACAACCAACTTCATACTGAAGCCGCATAATCATATGTATTTTGACAGCTGACATAGCAAGGCTTGTCTCATTCTGCACAGTAGTTTTTGGTTGATACCCTTTTAAATATGGAAAGTGAGAAACAGCATTTTCGCCATATATTACTCTTTTACTAAAGAAAAGATAAAAATGATGATCAAGCAAGAAAAATATTATCCAATGTGTATGGAGAAGATGTGTTAAGTGAGCGCCAGTGCCATAAATGGTTTGCAAAATTTCGATCCGGCAATTTTGATTTCGAAGTTGCACCACGTTCTGGAAGGCTAGTTGAAGATTAATAAAGGCATTAATTGATACAACCGGCGAATAACAACTCGTTAGGTCGCTGAGAGATTAAATTTATCGAATTCGACAGTTCATGATCATTTGAAAAGGCTAGGTTTAATCTCAAAGCTTGACATATGGGTTCCTCAGGTTCTTACGGAAAAATTGATTTGCTTCTCAAACGCCAAGAAAATGATCCATTTTTGAAGCATATCATTACTGGGGACGAGAATTGGGTTGTCAACAATAATGTTAAGCGCAAAAGATCCTGGAGTAGAAACTAACCGGATCAAAGCACTTCGAAATCAATATTCATTAAAAAAAAGGTTATGCTATATGTTTGGTGGGATTTCAAAGGAATCGTTTATTTTGAGCTTCTACCGAGCAATACAACGATCAATTCTGAAGTGTACTGTCATCAGTTGGACAAATTGAATGATTCACTTAAAGAAAAAAGGCCAGAATTGATCAATAGGAAAAGTATAGTGTTCCAACAGGATGATGCTACCACTCGGCAAAAGATGGAATATACTGCCACAACCACCACACTCTCCCGCACCTTCCAATTATTATTAGTTCCGGTCTCTACAAAACTGTTTAGACGGTAAAACGTTTAATTCAAATGAGGAGGTCAAAAATCACTTGGATCAATTTTTTGCCAGCAAAGTACAAATATTTTATGAGTATTGAATCATGCTATTGCCAGAAAGATGGCGAAGAGTATTGGACAATATTTTATTGAATAAAATATTAATTCACTTTATGAAGACGGAAAAAAATCGTCTTTCATTTAAAAAAAAACCAAATTACTTTCCGAACAACCCAATAGTTTTTCATATGAAATTTTCAATAAAAGGATAATTGTTTTAGGTCAAAAAAAAATGCCCCCAAAACAAGCAGAATAGTTGTTTTTTAGATAATCTTTGCTTCTAGCGTTATTATATTGCAATATTATCACCAATTAATGTCAACAATTTATTTGTTTTTATGTAAAAATTCAAAATAAATTTTGTTTATATAGAAAAAATTTAGATTGATTGAAATTATATCTCTTTAGTTACCCAGTTTGTTAATTATTTCATATAGAAATGCAAATTCAAAGAAAAGACAAAAAATTACCATAAAAACAGATTTTTCTTAAAAATGTTACCAAACAATAGAAACTAGATTTTTTAGTTTCTTTAGTTAAATAACGATACTTAATCAATTTCCTTAACAATGAAATTTATTTTAAGTTATATGCACTCGTATTTTTATAAGGAAAAATAATCCCGGAGCATTTTAAAAAATTTTAAAAATTTGTTTTTATTGTAATTTGTTGTTTTTTGTATTTAAACTCTATCTAGAAATGGAGATAAAAAAAAAATTACTATAAGTTTCTGTGTTGAAAGAAAAAATTGGCCTATTAAATTGATATTTTTTTTAATTTTAGATAAACCATCGATATATTAAGTAAAATATTTGTATTTATATTTAACCAACTCTTAGGGTAATATGAATTTTGAATATATTTTTGCATTAATATTTCGTCATTTTTTTAGCGATCAAAGTCATCATAAAGAGAGTTTTATTGAACCATTTGTCAAATACTAAAGTATTCGATATTAGAATTGTTTTGACTTTGTAAGAAACTGTATTCTATGCGTTTATTTATTTTTATCACGTCTTGTAAACATTTACTATCTAATCGTGAAGTCACTTTTACAAGCACAACTCTTAGCGACGATGGGACCACATTTCCAATTCAAAATATTCATTATTGTATTGTTAATAGTACAAAAAATAGAAGAAATTCCATAATTTAAAAATCCACGGCCCTAAAAACAAATTTATCCAACTATGATGATGGTTGTTTTATTTATTAAATATTAAATTATTACGTGTAAGGTACTAATTTTCCTGCTACATTATTCAATTTGAATGATTCGAATCATTTCGATGATGTATTTGCAATTTAATTTACGATAAAAAATTATGAGAACTGATTTATTTTCTTACAATTTTATTTAAGTCTTCTTAAATATGAATATTATCTCCTTTAAAGTAGTTGGCTTAGATAGCTACACATATATGTGTACGTCCGATAGAGGTTTCCTTTCCCCAACATGAAATCACTCATTTGAATGTTATCGATAGTACCAATATGACGTCCTTGCAAATGGGTTTTAATCTTGAAGAATAAACAAAAAATCATGCAGTCATCGGTAAGGGGAATAGTTGGAAGACGTTGACGGTTAGGGGGACGCGGGGGGTTGGGTAAATGCAGGAACCCGTCAAAAAATCCTAGATAGAGATGGCCATATGAAAGGACGGAGCATTTAAACGTCTGCAAAGTTCAATTTGACGCAAAGAACCTTTTTTCTGAACCTCTAAAAGACCGCACGCATGCCCATCAGCTTTAATATTAATCGACCGTCCAACCTCACAAGAGTACTCACTCGTTCCATATTATCATCAGTTTTTTATGTTGACGATGAGCCTGAGTGTGAGGTTCGTTTTCCACTGATTCTCGATCTCCAAAAATGCTTATGCCACCGAAAATTTAATGACAATCCATTGTTCGATGTTATATTTTGCGTAACGAACTACAAAAACGCAACTTCACTTATCATACTCTTTAAGACCGCGTAGTTATCGAATGTGGTTGAAACTTGTACTGCACGTCTAAAAGGAATTCTACGAGTAGTATAAGTTATGTGGAGAGGAAGTCTGAAACTCGTATACTATTCGCCGATGTCTCTCAATCATTTCGTCTACTAAAGAGCCACATGATTTTACCAGACCAGAAACTAATCCTTCTTTCATAAGTCTTTTTTACAATACGGATTCACGTTCCATCAATTATGCAGTATAATTTCCTGTAGTTGAACCGTTTTTATTGCATCCTTTCCAGTCCATTTGTATTCTTCTCTTACAAAATGGCAATCAAATTTCATCTACAAAATTGTCGTTAAAAATGAAAAAGAAACCATTTTATCTGAAAATAACATGTACATGTCTATATAATTATGTTGACTGATTACTTTGATAAATTCTATTTAAATATATTCGTTTCTAAACACATACATATATACAATATGTACATATATTAGTTTAAATATATAAATTGAGTAACATAACGAAACAGAATAGTTTATAACATAGTGAAAAGCACAAAGAAAATGGGACACATTTAAAAATTTGCCTTTGGATAGGATCTAAATTTATTATATTTTTTTTCTTCTATTTTCGTATCTTTTGCATATTATTCTTATATATAAGTTAGTTGTTTTTTTTTTTATTTAGTTGTCGTATATAACATTTATGGATTTCTTGTGTCAAAAAGTGCCCGATTGAGAGAAGCTTTTGCCACTTTTACCATAGTTTAACCAAAATTTTATTCATAAGATAATATTCATAAATATCCTTTTTACACATATATGTATGTAAAGTACTTATCTACATAGTTGAATGTACGAATATATAAATGGGATCGAATCAAGGAATTTGAAAAAGATTCTTTCTAATGTAAATGATATTGTAGATAGGAAAAAAGTGAAAACAAAAATCCTGATCTGTTTTTTCCCATTTTCCTTTAAAGTTTGTTAACTTTATTGCCTTTTATTTTTATTTTATTCTATTCTATTCGAAAATTGAACCCATCGAAAAGTGACTTAGTTTTTATCCCTTTTAAAATTATGCAAAATATGCATTTATATATTGTATGTGTACATGTATACATATTTGTATTTAGTATTTTTAAGTGGCAAATCCTCAATTCGACAGTCCTCTTCCCGCCCGTTTAATCCATCCTCATCGCTTTAACTCATGTTTGTGTACAAGACACTTTCATATTTCTAATAATAAGGCTTAAAAAGCTCCTAATGAAAATATTGCCTTTTAATTTTATCCTCCAAGGATATATACGATAATATTTAAAATAAATTAAGTGTGATAAAAATGTGTTATTTAAAAATAAAATCCAAGCTTTTGGTTTTAATTAACAATATTAACTTAAGATTCAATAAATGATAAATTTTATAGAGATAATACGTTACAGCTTATTATTTTCGATTTCGAAGAAATAAATTTTCATTTATTCATATAATAATACCTTTTATCATAAAGAAAAAAATGAGTTTCTTTTTTCTTTCTTTAATTTTATAGTCAAATAGATTTTTCTAAGGAACGTTATTTAGGTGGGGCATAACCCACACAGATGTAAAATCATTCTTACTTATTGTTTGGTAAATGCAAGAAAAAGGAAGCTTCAATTTTTAGAATTGTGATAATATTTATTTTTCTCATAATAACGGTTAATTATATTTATAATACTACTTATATTCATTTAATTGGGGCGGGGGCGGGGGGTGGTTTGGGTTTAACCTGTTTTTGATTCTTGCAAAAATAATCCTAATCTACCACCCTCGCATACAACTTGAAAATAATAATAAAACCCTCTTTATTCGGTAATAATTTTTGGAAATATTTATTTATATTATCTTTATTATTGTTTACTTTTATAGAATGTGAGTGGAAAATTTACTTAGAAATTCAATTTTATACACACGGTTCTAAGCAATATTTCAACAAATTATATCCTTAGGCAAACATGGCAACTTTTATCAACTTTTTATAAATACGCATATATAATGAACTCTTAAAATATTTTTTTAAAAAATTACCAACAAAAATAAAATTTGAATGTTGATTGCTCAAACAAATTTTCTTCAGCGATTGAGGGTCATTTCTTGCTCGGTGGATATGTCAATAAGCTAAATTACCATACATTGTGCTCTGAAAATCCATAAATGACTGTGGAGAAGTCATTGTACCAGCTTAAAGTGACTGTCTGGTATGCATTCTAGCTCCATGATAACCGAATTGTTTTTGCTTGTCTCTGACGATTTTTATCTGTACCATATGTGAACTTAATAAGAGGTTTGGTAATATCAGTTGACCACAACTGACATTGTTAAGACTAATTTTCACACTTTATAAAATATTATATTGAAACAACATCCGCCGAGTAATAGCTGAATTACGTGTACAGTCAAACGGATTTCGGGTTCTGTTATACTGCTTGTATAATGGCAAAAATTAAGTAATGCAAAAAAATAAGTTTAAATCAAAATCTGATCAGCCTCTTACCAATCCTTGGTAAGATCTTTAAAAAACTTATATTGCAACGATTCTCCCCAGTCCTAGTCAATAAAAAAAAAATGATTTTTTGGCTTCCAATCTGAACATTCCAGCATCCAGCAATGCCATCGCATTGTTGATCACATTGCATTCTCTCTTGAGAGGAAAGAGTATTGCCCAGGAGTATTTTTGGATATATCCCTAGCTTTTGATCGTGTATGGGATTCTGAACTCCTCTGGAAACTGAAGAGCTTGCTTCCCTCAACATACTACCTTATCATAAATTCATATATCTTCCTTCGTCATTTCCAAGTTGCAATTAACTCAGAATTTTCGGAAATATATTCTATTCTAGCCGGAGTCCCACAAGGCAGTATCCTTGGTCCCATTTTATATAATATTTATACTCATGACATCCCATCTGATCCTAATACTATCATTGATACTTACGCAGACGATACGGCCATACTTGCCACGCATATAAATCCTGACATAGCTTCCAACAATTTACAATCCCATATACACAACCTTCAATCCTGGTTTAAAAGATGGAGAGTGAGGGTAAATGAACACATTACTTTCACAGTTTGTCAAGGAAAACCTACCCCTTTATACCTTAATAGCAACATGATTCCACAATATGACAAAGTACGTTATTTGGGACTTTACCTGGACTAGAGATTAATATGGAACCCACAACCTAGACTAAAAAGAGTTGAGGCTAACAGACATTACCTACAACTTCTTAGACTACTGCCGAAACGCTCGAAACTAACAATTAAAAGTAAGCTTCTAATCTACAATACAACTATAAAACCTATTTGAACATATGAAATTTAACTTTGGGGTTCAGCGAAACATTCCAATTCATATCGGGTTCAGGCCTTACAATCCAAGATCCTCCGTAAAATTTTTGATGCCTCCTTTTATGTTCGTAACACCGTAATACATCGTGATCTAAATGTTCCTTTTGTTCAGGACCTGTGCATTTTCCGCTATCAAAAATTTCACTCCCGTTTATCCTATCATCATAATCCACTTATAAGAGAGTTGTTGTGTACTGTCCTCCCCGGAATCACTCATCGGAGACTTAAGACACAATGACCTAGAGTTGGAGAAATGTCGATGGGTGTTTACTCCCACTTCATGATGCACAAGATTGTCAATTAAAATGTTATGTAAATCTGCTTGTTACAACACAATTGTAGTTGCAATTAATATATTTAAAAAAAAAAAATTTTTTTTGACATGCTCATAAAAATAATATCTGCAAAATATGAATTAAGATATTTTTCAATTTTACATGACATCTCAATATTGTAGATGCTAATTGAATAAAGTAAAATATTAAACCACAACTAACTTTTTACTCATGTATATTAAACTCTTTTGACCACAGAAACTATCTTGTTCAATTTGCAATTTCATTTCGAAAACATTCATAATACTCTACTGAAACTACGAGTATGGTAAAAACTTAAATAAAATTTAATAACAATTACAATATGCTCGTGTAAATAGAAACTATGTAATAAAAAATATATATTTGTTATTTGAAAATACGAACTACTATTGTACATTTTTTCGAAATGTATATTGTTTCAAATTTGTTTAATTTCTTTTTGTATTCCAAACTTTATACATTATAAATTTTATTAATGTACTTTTAAAATTAAACTTTTTGTTATATTATACAATACAAACGAAATAACAGATAAAATATTCAAACAAACTTTCAATAAATAAAATATATTCTATTATAAAAATTATTACTTAAATTTAAGTTACCTTGTATAAAATGGAATCCATTACAAATTTGTTTACATATACTCGTACAATATTTGAATGAAAATTCTTGTTTTAGCTAACTTAAAAAAAAAAAATCTATACACATCAACAATCTAACTTTTGACAGTCTGTCGTCTGAAGATAAAAGACAAAAGTTTAGCATACAAATTTTTTCATCCAAATGACATTTGAAGGTAAAGCTTTTGAAAATGTGTTCCATTGCCGATTCTATCAATAAAATGTCCAATAATAAAAATATAGATCAATATTGATACTTTTATATTTGCATGCTAAAAATTACGAAAATAACACATATGCTGGTTGAGTTAATGTTTCGGACCCTAAAAAATATAACCTTAAAAATTGAAAATTTGATAAATCCTTTGTAGATGATTAATGTTCATACAATTCATATTTATATTAGGTTTTTATTATAAAGAATTATTTAAACGGGCAATTATGTCTTGCAAAAAATTGTTTACAAATTTATAATAATATTCGACAAAAAAAAAATGTTTATATTGTACATAAAGTTAGCTTTTATTAAAGAGAAAATTGAAAAGGAACCACCCACCCACCACCAAGTATATGGAAGAGAAGAGAGAACATTCATTGATATTCTATTATGTACCTTTGGGAAATTAACTTTTTTTGCAAATTTCTATAAACCACTGTAAGAAAAATGTTATTTAACAATGTTAATTTTGTAATTTAATATTAAGAAGGTAAATTAAGATATAAAACGTATTTGAAGGGCAAAAAAAAATTCATCACTTCGTCATTTAATGGTTGTAGGTGTATAAGGATTCAATTAAAAAATGTCAATAGGATGTCGGTTTTCTTTTTGTTTAAAAAGGATAAAATTATATTAAATGAGTTTTTTTTTTTATTTAAGATGACAAAAAAAATTCCCGCTGATTGACGGGATTTTTTTTCTTTTTCCCTTTCTAATAAGGGAACATAAAGAAAATTGTGTTGATTGATATTTTTGCAATTGATGTTTTTACATGGTAAATAATTTTTTTTTAAACCAATTAATATGTAAAAATATTTTTGCAAAAGCGCATTAATTTGGAAAATAGTAAAAAGAAAGTGCATATTATTTATATTACTTAAGGAAAAATATACAAAAAAATCATTGATTCTATAGACAACAAAAATAATACTAGTTGATATGTAAGATTGACAACGATCTGGCAACGCTGCGGTTTTTTCTCCCATAGACGTGCAGTGCAAATTTCAAACTCGCTCGGTAACTAATTTTTACGAAAAATGGAATCACAAAATTTAGAGAATAACGAAAACCAACTAATTTGTAAAAATATTTAAGCTACATTAAAGTTTAATTGAAAAATTATCTAATTCTTTTTATGATGCAAAATCGCACACATTTGGAAAATAGTAAATAAAAAAAAAGTGCAATATTATTTATATTGTTTAAAGAAAAATATACAAAAAAATCATTGATTCTATAGACAACAATAATAGTACTAGTTGATATGTAAGACTGACAACGATCTGGCAACGCTGCGGTTTTTTCTCCCATAGACGTGCAGTGCAAATTTCAAACTCGCTCGGTAACTAATTTTTACGAAAAATGGAATCACAAAATTTAGAGAATAACGAAAACCAACTAATTTGTAAAAATATTTAAGCTACATTAAAGTTTAATTGAAAAATTATTTAATTCTTTTTATGATGCAAAATCGCACTAATTTGGAAAATAGTAAATAAAATAAAAAGTGCAATATTATTTATATTGTTTAAGGAAAAATATACAAAACAATCATTGATTCTATAGACAACAATAATAATATTAGTCGATATGTAAGACTGACAGCGATCTGGCAACGCTGCGGTCATTTCTCCCATAGACGTGCAGTGCAAATTTCAAACTCGTCCTCTAACTAATTTTTACGAAAAATGGAAGAACGAAAGTTAGTGCCACGATCTGGCATTAAATTTTGTGTTCAGTTTGGTGAATACGTGAGTTTGTCTTTAGAAAAGTTCCACCGAGCCTTTGAGTAGCATTACTTAACAAGAGCACAAGTTTTCCGAATTCATAAAGCATTTTTGGAGAGCGGAAAATGAACCTCGTCTAGGGAGATGTTCAAGATCGAAAACTATTGAGAATGTGGAACGAGTGAGTAATCTTGTTAGAAGTCCCTGAAAGGCTAAAAAAAGCGTTTCTCACATCAGATCGGACATTAAAACTCCGTCATGACAACGCCCCCACCTCCATGAACGAGTTTTTGACGAAAAAAGGGATTCCTCTCGCCTATTCATCTGATTCTAGTACGTGTGACTTTTTTTGTTCCCCAAGATCCAAAACCACGTAAAACCAAATTATTTTTGTACTTCCGATAACATCAAAAGTAGTGAAGATTTGCAGCACTGCTATGAAAAATATAAATAACGCCTCCACTGATGTATAGCTAACCCAAGGAACTATATACTTTATAAGGGGTACTTTGTTAAAAATAAAATAATTTTTTTGCAGAAAATTCATTTCTGTTCTGTCACTCCTCCTAGTCGATGGTGCAACTATTTCCAATTTAACAATGCTGAATGCAATAATCATTAATCAATAAGGATTTTTCCAATACGCCAATTTTTATACTAATAATAAGCTTTGGAAATTGAATGGCTTTTTCTTACAATGTACCATACTTTAAAATTGTAGTTACCTAGCATCAGCAAAAAACCTAGAAACTGAGTAAAATTTTTGTAGGGGTTGACCTCTTTTAGCATAGCATCCATCAACTAGATGTGCTATATTAGATTTGAGAAAAATCCGTGTGGGAGCAATACGAAAATGTGTACCTGTACTCCTGGTAGTATTCTATTGTATATGGTCATAATGGATCCTAACGCATTCAACGCCAGTGGAAATATTTTTCTGTTGTATTTCGGTATTGTTGGAATAATAATTTCGAATTATTTTTACTCGAAATAAATATGATCACAAGTGGATGCAATTCATGCTGTTAACCTTCAGCCTTAATTTACTGATGTAGTTCAGGATTTACTTTGGCGTTTTTATCAGTTTAAAAACTTTTTTTTGCTATTAAATTACCTCTATCTATCTATGTATGGGTGGACATCTATAACTACTATTCTGGAAGCTATCTGTACAATATTCATTTCAAAACCATTCCATTTGCCATAAAAGTATTCGATGGTGGTTGCGTCTCCTATTGAAGTGGATTATTAAAATAACTCATCTTGTTAATGGGACTAATTCGGTATACTCGCAGTTTTCTTTATGAAATTAATATTAATAGGATATAGCTTATATATAGAAGCAGTAAATTTCTAGAATTTTTCATAATTATCAAAGAGTTTGTTCTTTAGATTTTTTCTTTTCAGGCTGACTTTATAAAATATTCTAAAATGGTTGATAATTAAAATAAATTGAAGCAATTCGTATCAGTTAAATTTCAATTTATACACCTTTATTAAGCTATAATTTTATTTCGCCCCAGTGCGTAGTTTGGATATTTTAATTATCAATAATGAATGCACTTTATTACGAGTATTTATAATAAAGTCGGTACAAGAGTGTACAAGTATAAATTTATTTAATTCGCATTCTCTTTGAAGTTGTACTATTTATTTATTGTGTTTTTATAGATAAATTTGTATAAATTCTTTTTATGAATGATATTGGGTTGAGTAAATCGATGGCAAATTGTTCGTCTCCATCTTTATACAATAGTAATCCGCATAAAGTATATATTTTCTGTAATGTTGTGATTCCCGGAATATGAACAACTGATTTATGCCGAGATTCAGTGTTTAATTTTTGGCGTATTATTCAACATTACCGATTTTTAATAGTTTTTTACTTTCGAAAAGGCTGAAATACTCCCTCGAGGCTAAAATATATATATATTATACTATTGTTTTGTAAAATGTAGATTTTTGCCAGTTGATAGTGAAAAATTAACGATGTTATTGAAAATTATCCCATATGAGGTAGCAGTGATATAGTGAATATATATTCTAGTAAAAGATGGTTGTATGATATTACTACAGCTTGAGTGGAATTTTTCAGCCCATCCACCTTCGATGTCTATTTATTCTGATCATTACAGAAATCATTAAATTCATCATCAAAGAATTCTTAAATTGTCAGAAAAAAGGCTGATAAGTAATAACATAGGAAAATTGGTGAACATATTATTTAAGAAAATGGTTTCATGGTTCTAAGCTTTTGTCTTTTGGTATTATTTTCTTTGTCTAAATAATGATTATGACTAAAAAAAATCTTCGAAATATACACATAGGATGAAATAATATAAAATAATGACTATATTATCAATATTTTTATGCTTAGAAAGTTTTCATTTCGTTTTTTTATGAAAATTTTTTAAACCTTAAACATAACAAAATTTAATGAAGATTAATTGGTGGAAAGTTTGTCTTAATTAAATTTGTTAAACCTTGTATTATCATAATAAGTTTTATATAACAAGGGAAAAAAATTAAATTCTCGAACTTATTAGTTCCATATCAACATTTTAAATTTATATTTATTTTGCCATTTTTTAAAATAATTTTTAAATTAAAAAATTCACACTATCTTTTGACTAAATTTCCTTATTTTAATAAATATAAAAATTTTAAACAATTTAAAAAAATGGTAATTCTATAAACAACTAGATTTAAAAATTGTATGAATGCTTAAAAATAATCACAAGCTTTAAAAGTTAATAAATATAATTATTGATGTTGGAATATTTTTTTGATTTATGGCCTTTAAAATGTTGATAGATTTAATAAGAAATCTTATGATAACTGATTTATGAAAAATTTGTATATCACATTGTTAAAAAACATTAAAGTAAGCGTATTATTTTTTTTTTGTACAATATTAACTATTAGAAAATGTTATAAAACAGTTGCCATTATAATAGCTGTAATTAACATTAATATTTCAACAACTCATTACTTAAAACATATTTCATTTTATTGGTTAAATAACATAAAGTTTATGTTTATTTGCTTAGAATTTATTTACAGTAATAAATCTTCATATTTTTTGTATACTCGTATACTTTAAGTTCTTTCATTATAAGTTCATATAAAATAATATGAAACCAGAGAAAAAATACCTTCTCTGTTAATAGAAAATAGTAAATAAAACGTTTACTATTCAAATGCAGAAACGTTTTTAATACTCGTATACAAGCATTCACGTGCTCTCCCATGTTACGACGACGTCACTTAAATTTCGGAAAATATGAAAATGTGCATAATTTATTTTTATACGGCTATTTATTTTTAGTTTTACAAACAAATAAAATTAACTATAGGAAAATATCTATTTATATGTTTTCACATTTATCTTTTCATAACAATTTTTACCCCCTAAATGTTACTATTTTCGATTTTATCATAAGGGGTGCGTTCAGTTTAAATGTATTACCGAAAAATTCATTTAAGAATATTTATTATTAGATAAGGTCTGTCAATATCTTATATTTTTGCTATTGTTAGTTGTTGTTGTTTTTGTTGGAAAATTCATAAAATATGCGAAAATATATATTTTTATTTTCATTTACTAAATAATTAAATTTATTTTAGCTGCATATATTAAAAAAATAATAATTTGCATAGTTCCCTTAATGGGTAAAATTGTTATTATCTACACAATATAAAGCATACAAATTATTTAAGATGAAGAAAATGCATAATTTTGGAATAGAACAATTTTTTAAGTATCTCAAATAAAAATAATTCTTTAAAAGCTTATATTAATTACCTCATATGCAAATCATCTCAAATATGAATATTTTTATTTTAACTATAGAGACAGTTTCACAAATAGTATGTTGAGTGATATATAAAAAATTTTGAAAATTTTTTAAAAAGTAAAATTCTATAAAAATGCACACTTAAAAATTCAGATTTAGAATTTTATTTTATTTTTTTTATTGCTTAATATTTGTCATTATGCATTAAATTTTTTCTTTTAATATATTTAATTAATTTTTGATGAGTGTTTCTAACATTTCGGAGTAATTTTTGATGAGTGTTTCTAACATTTCGGCCTGTAATTCAGTCATTACTTAACGGATTTTGCTCTAAAAATACACGAAAGTATAAAAATTGTCTACGTTAAGAAGGTTTTTAACTTCTTTAAAACAAAAAAAAACTTGTTAGTCGAACGACATCAATTTGCATTATTTAATTGTGAAATTTTATGTCCTGAAGATTTTTTTTGAATTAAAGCCAATATTTGTAATGTTGTGGGACCTGTGGCACTGGTTTATTGAATAACAATTTGGTTCAAGTTAAAATTTTTAATAGTATTAATTACAGAATTAATAGTAACGATCTCTCCTTCTTTATTTTTAAAGAAATGCACTCCAATAACACAATCAAATTTATTGTAGATACAATGGCTGCTTCACAGTCATTTGTTAGTTTTCTGATATTTATACGCTCTCCTATAAAGATCCCGATTTTGCTGATATAAACTGGCCGACATTAAACTAAACAAATGCTTTAAACTTTTGGAGACAGCTATAATTACATTTTATAATGATAAAAATAATTATAAAAAGTAGCAGAAATAAAAAGGCGTAACTACAATAAAAAATAATAAACTTTTAAAAAAATTGTCTGCGCAAAAAAAAAAAAAAGAATTTATCATGATATCAGAAAGTTCCAACCCCTATCGTTATGAAAGAAGATATAAAAGAAATTAATGACGTCAATGAGCAGTTATAAAATCATTTTGAAAAGAACTCCATTTAAATCACGTGCACCATTTCGACCCACTAGAAATATGTGTATGCACATCAGGTAAATTTAATAATATAAAATGTGGCTGCATTTATCTCCAAACCCACCACCCACCTGAGATCTGTGAATAACTTCAATACTAGTATGCTCATTATAGACAATTGGATGAACTTATCTTTCATTCAAAATAATTGAAAATTTATTTATATTTATGAAAAATTTATTTTTAGCAAAAATATTTATACACACGATCGTATTTATATTGAGAATTGGGCGGAAATCTTTAATTGTGGTTTAAATCTATTTTTTATTATACAGCAAGTTGGGGGTTGGGATTGGGGGATAGGTCTTGTCAAACAATTCGATACTTTCCGAATATAAACTCTATATGCACCGGAATAAATGTGCGAATATTTTCTAATATTGTCCATTCGCTTATTTTATCAAAATAGTTTATAAATAATAATTTACAAAAATACCGCAGTGACGTCTTACTCGGGGTATGAATCAAGTCTCCTCTACTTACACGGGGTATGATGCACTCAAAAATGGAAAATTGTGCGGTTCCCACTTGAGATGATATTGTACTTTACTAGCAAGCGTACGTAAAACGTGATAAACACATAAAATATTGTGCAATTAATTTGATTGCCATTTCATATTTATTTTGTGTCTTAAGTTTTGTTAGTTTTTTTCCCGCTTTTCTCTTCTTAGTGAATAGCAAATGAATGCAATTTGAAACAACTATTTATTTGAATTGAAAATTACAATACAACAAGTGGTAAAAAAGCTTATTTTATATTCCCTTTAACGCTTAGTAGTTTTATTTTACATCCAGCAATGAATTGTGTTCATTTTTCAGATAAATGAGAATTGTACAATATATAATTTATGCATAGAATAATTGTTCTGTTTGTTTGATGATGACAAATAATCTGGAGATATTTGCATTGAGAGTAATTAGATTGATATTGACACAACAACAGCACACTGCACACACTGTTTGTAATGCATTCATTTCGATGTTCTTTGATAACAACGCGTTGCATCAACTACTTATTTTCAATTAATTTCTTTCTCTTCTTCTAACAACTGTTATGATATGTTTTTCTGTATTTGTATTCTTGTGGGTGGGAAATTGATAATTGATAGACGAGTTACAACAGAATAAATTCTGTTTTATCCAGAAGACGAGGGTATGATTAGCATGCATGCTTACAGAATAGCTCCATGGTCCGAATGGGGTGGCCTTTACTCGTATATGCCCCGAACACAAGAGTTTCATCTCGGAAAAGTTCAAAAAATTCATCGATTCAGAAAATTAAACGCAATTGCATCGAGTAAAAAAACGTCATCTGATCAATTATAACGCATGATTTTTTAAGTGTTTGATTTAAAAACTGACAAACAAACAGTAATATTGCAAAAATATATGTCATTATTATTTGAATCGATAAATCAATGCATGTCATTTATTTGTTAAAGATTTTTTCATGTAAATATTGGCGATGACTGCGTTTTAAGTGATGGATGCGAGAGGTCCAATTTTGAAGCACTTTTTCGAGCATCTGCTAGTATATCGCTAATAACACGTGTGGTGTTGTCTTTCAAGGCTGCAAGTGATGCTGGGTTATCGACATAGACGAGTGACTTCCATAGCCTAGATGAGTCAAATCAAACGATCTTGCGTCAAGACTCTAGAAAAATAGTTTAGAGGCGTCAAATCGCACGATCTAGCCGGTCAACTCACCGGTCCGTGAAATAAATTGCTCACCGAGATCACCTCTCAATATGTCCATTGTTTCACGTGCTGTGTGGAATGTATCGCCGTCTTGTTGAATCCTTTTGCATTTTGGGAAAAAATAAGTTCGAACTCATCGAACGATAGCGGGCGCCATTTACGGTAACGTTGCGATCAGCGTATTCTTTAAAGACGATAAACCGCACCAAACAGTGCATTTTTCTGGGTGCAATGGCAGTTCTTGTTTTGCCTGTGGTTGTTCATCACACCAAATGCGAAAATTTTGCTAATTCACATATTCATTCAACCTGAAATTAGCTTCGTCGCTGAACGCATTTTTTTTGGAAAAAAACTAATTCTCCACTCACCGAAAATACGTCCCTTTGGCAGGTCGTTCGAGCTGTATTTTATACGCTTTCAGACCAAAATCGCTGTGAACGGCGACGGATAGACAAATCGCGGTCTTCACTAACACTGGATGCTACGGCAGCAATATTTTCCTTTGTACACAGTCTACGCACACGAGTTGGTGGTTTGATGTCCAATATCGTAAAATTGATGCGAAATTTTTTCACTATGTCTTGAATTACTTGCTCAGTAGGTCGATTATGATGACCATAAAATGGACGAAGTGCGCGAAATACATTTTTCACAGAGCGCGAATTCAGTAATTCGTAAGCGTTGTTCGGGTGTAAGTAAGTCTTTCCATGAGCAAAAAAATCACGCGATACTAGCATTAACCCGTCAAAAGTGACGGCGCCCAAAGCTGCAGAGTATCTTGACGTTTGTGAATTACCCACCTTTGGCGAACAGCAACTTGCGCTCTTCATCCATTCTTTGTAAAGTAGAATAAAGTTCTTTTCAATTCAATTTAATTACAATTCTATTACAATTTACAATTTAATTTCAATTATTTCAACTACTAATCAATAGTAAACTTACTCTTGCACAGAAAACGCACTGTTAACTATTGAACTTACATAGTTACATAGAAACAAACAAATTTAAATAATCTCAAAAATGTACATTTAATTTGTCGTGTCTTCACCACAATTCAGATGACGGCAATTATATTTTATGAACCGAAACTCACCGTTTGATAATTTTTTTTTAAACAAATTACAGTTCAAACTACGGTTCTGTACTGATGATGCGTCTCGGTTTTTCGTAAATATATCGCGACGCATGTGTGTTTTGACAGATATATTGAAAGTTGAAACAAAAGCCAACAGATGGCACATTCTTATGGGCTTTTAATTTTAATTTCAGATCTCTACATTAGCTGTCTTCCATTGGGACAATTTTGCTACTCACAAGTACTTGCTAGTAGATGCCCAATGGAACGCAGAATTTACTGACAAAAGTAAAATATAACCTCAAAATAGTCAACAACAATACTGAGTTTATTCACACATAAACAATAAAAACTGAGTTTACTCACGCATAAACAATAAAAACAAAAATATGACACTTTAACATCACCAACGAGCCCGCTAAGCCATCTATTTTCATTTTGGGAACTAAAATCCCCCTACCATAAATTGTATGCGTAACTACTCATGCAAAATACTCATTTATATAAGCAAGAGTATGCAACAAAAAAATTATGAAGTTTTTTAAAAATTATGGCACGGCATTTTCTCGCAATTAGACAAGAAATAACTTAATCTCGCCGCTAGAATGAAATCGTAATGCAAAAATTTTGAATCAAAAATTTTAAACGAGAGCCAAGTCGATAGTAATATAATGGCAATTTTTAAGATTGTATGGGTAATTTATCTAAAATAGTGTTTTTTTTTTTCTTAAACAATAATTTCGTTTCTTCGCAGTGATACTATTGTATATATTAAAAATATTTGGTCTTTTCTAAACAGCAATGTGATTTTAGCCAATGAAAATCTCAGTTTTGTTCGCGGAACAGCTGGTGGTGCCACAATATCTGGGATTTTCGACATCTTATATGTTACGATATATTCTTGACTGTGTTAGAACCAAAATTTATGTTAACTTATTGATAAAATTACAATATATAAATATTCAAATAAATTATTAAAATAAAATTTCTGATAATATTGAATGGTGGAACAAATCAAATGTAAATATTGAAATATTATTGTAAATTGAAAATTATGATTATGTTCAATTTGTAGAGCTGTATAAATAATCATATTTACTTATGAACTCATTAGTATAATTGATTTTTATATTTAATTTCAAATAATACTTGAATTTGTTTATTTATTATATAGCTTTTATATAAATAAATAAACAATTTTTAAACACATTTCAATAATTTTTACAATTTGTTGGCATTGATTTTTATCGATAACTACTATAGATATTGTGTTTATCTGATGTTAATTATGAACATTTTTATAAACTTATTAACTGTGAGTAATGGTTTCTATAATTAAATATATAAATGTTTTCATTACAAAAAAAAAAAAAAAATATAGTTTTCTTAGAAAATTTGCCGCGAAATAGTCTGAAGGATCAGATGATTTTTTCCAAATTCGAACTAATATTTTATGTGAACGCGCATTTTGAAAAGCAATATAATCATAAATAGAAACTATCAGCAAGGATACTTCGTAAAAATTTTGAAAATAAATATCTAGTTATAATATTTTGATCAAATTAAGTATGATTTCATTACGTGACTCTGCCAAATGTAAATGCATTTCGAATATTTTTTAAACATTATCAGATTATATGGAAATTCATCTTCAAACTCGATAAATTATTCCACAATCATTTTTTTTTCCTAAGTAGTAATTTTGAATTCTTCTTAAATATAAATCTTTCCTGATTTTTTACATTTTCTATTCCTTCCGGCATAACTCTTATATACCCAAAGAAATGTAATGAATAGTTCTTAGTTTATTATGTAATCAATGCTCTGGATTATACTGAACACCTTTTTGTAATAAGAAAAATCATATTTCTATTTCTAGTAAAAAATAACTCAATTTCCTCAATACTGAATTCATATTTTATTTAAAACGGATATTTCACCATTAAAGCTTGATTTACGAATATATTTCTTAAAAGTTTAAGATTAAAATTTATACGTGTTGTAGACTGATCATATTACACCTTAATTTGCTTCTTATTCATTGAATAAAATATGATTATTTTTATAAGCGCAAAAAAAAAATTTATATAAACTTTTCGAAATTTTTCCTTCATTTTTTTTTTTTTTTTAATTGTACAATATGAAAAGTCTCTTGTGAGATAATATTATATTTTGTTACTAATTTCTGGTTATGAATTATTAATGAGCGTAAAACTATATTTAACAAAGAAGATCAGAGGCTAATCAACATTATTTTATCAAAACTTATGTTATAAGGATATAATTTAATACTATCAAATTTTAATTGTATCTGATTTATGCTTTATAGATATATTAATTAATTATGGATCAAATTAATTTCAATATAAATACCATATTATATAAAAGTTTTCAAAATGTTAGGCATTATTAATATTATAATAAAATTAATATAGTGATTAAAAAATAAGATTAAAAAAAATGTTTCTAAATTTATATTTATGAATTACAAAATTGTGAATGAATCTACTGAAAAGATCCATTAGAATCGTAAATAATTATGTGAAATTATGTGGCAATTAAATAAAATAATATTTAATATAATTTATATCTATACTTTATAGAGAAATACGTGTATTTGAATAAAGAGTACTTTACTCCTTCGTTATGATATATTCTGTTTTTGAACAAACACTATGATATTAAGGACCTGTTCAGAGACCAAGTATAAATACTTCATATCTGACGTCTTATATTTATATGGTCTATTGAAAACTTGTCCTGATTAGAATTCATTAGTAGTCATTGTATAAGTTATATTATGTATTAAATTTGGGACTTTCGAATTCCATTCTACAATCAACTATGTCATCGTCATTAAAACAGTTCTTGAACAAACTCACTTCAGAATATCTGATGCAATAACCAATATATCACTTACTACTCGTATTTCTCATACTATCCTTTTATATCAACTATTCTATTGATTACTGACATATTCCATTACCTATGAGCGTTTATGTCCTACATACTTATGCATGGATTTAAATGTATTTATTTGCAAATGTTGAAAATACGATTAAGGAGAAATTTTACTAGAATTGATATTTTGAAATTTTCTATATGAATATAAGCCATACAAACTGGTGAACTATATTATGAATTAGATTAAATTTGGTCGCAAGATAAAACTAGTTTCATGTAAATTATATACAGCTATTTAGATTTAATAGTCATATTTGCTCTAAAATGTAACAGCTCGTATAGTTATAAATAAATATGAAAATTAAGAATTCCATTGGCATAACTCGATCTGCCTGGCTGTTGTTTTTATAACTGAACCCTTCAAACAAATAGAAGATAATTTATCCTATATTCTATAATAATTGTCCTCTATCTCTTACTCATAGATATTATGTACAAACATATACAGTTGAATAACAGTGCGAGACTATTAATTTCTAAGCAATAGAAATTAATATCATTAATTCAATTTAATATATTGTAATAGATTTTAATTTATACTGTATGTGAAAATGTTTTTGTTGGCTTTTCAACGATTTTGTGGCTGCTAATTTAATTTTTTAATGTCTAGTAAAAATTTAGTTTATTTGTATATGTTTTTTTAAATACCACAATTGACAATGACACTCTGTTGTAAATCAAAAATAATATAAATTATATAGGGTAGGCCATCCTTTTGAAATTTTGAAAGTTGAAAAGGTAACCAACAGATGGCCTACCTTATCGTTTTCAGTATACAAAAAACTATGGGGTAGGTCATCTGTTGGTTAAGTTTTTAACTTTCAAAATATCTGTTAAAATATATATGTCGAAATTTTTTGACAGCTGTCAAGTTGAAAGCGATACAGTTTTTGTCATGTAAAGCACATTTTCATATCGATGGCGGCGGGATGTTAAGTATATACGCGGTACGGTTTCGATGATATTGTAAATTGCAATTCATATGATTCCCCAATAAGGGGTGGTCGTGGTACAGAATAAAGTCCAAGCGGTGACTAAGAATTTACAAGGTTCCTGACCGTAGCTCTGAGAGCGAAGTTCAAACCTAAGAATTCTTAAAACTTAAATTGGTACCACGGGAATCGATGGGTCCCATAGAAATAGCATAAATTCTATGCTCGGTTATGGTAAGGTGCTGCGGTATTTACGTGGTGGCTATGGTTGATACCCACACCGCGGGTACGATCTTCGGATCGCTGGTGGGAGATATCAGCAATTATTTCGGGCGCTGTCACCGCTTATGGTAGCAGAGGTTTAAATGGGCATCATCGCTAGCAGTTGAAGTAATAAGCTGGTAACGAATTACTGACTGCTAACAATTGAAGTTGTCTAACGGCGGGTATGCCACGTAAAACAAACCGAATAATTCTGTTTGGTGTGATTTATAGGCTAGTGGAATTATAGAGCTATTCTACTTTGAAAATTATCGTGAAGAGGCCATAACATTATTATTGGGAAAATTTATTGCCAATTTTTGACGTACGAATGTAGATTATAGGAGTATAGACAATTACAAACAGCGACTAAAACGAATTATTGTTCAGTCGACAATATAGACATAATCTCTAATTTTGAGACCTAAAATTGAAATCAAAAGGTCAAAAGAATGTTCCATCTGTTGGCTTTTATTTCAACTTTCAACATATCTGTCCAAATACACAGGCGACGTGATATTATTAACGATTTTTGTCTTCGGAAACCCTCATGTGATTTACGAAAACTCTATGCATCCTAAAAAAGTCACTGCTTGGTGAAGTTTTTGGGTTGTGAATTCTGACCGTTATCGTGACATCTTAACGAAATTTTTGTAGCTAAAATTTAATGTTTTGATTTAAAAAAATAGTGGCTTGTAGTTCACCAAATTTGGTGATTGAATAATGTAACAAAACGTCGATGCGAATTGGTCGCTACGATCCTGTGATTTGTCACAGTTGGACTTTTTTCTTAGGGACTATTGGAAAGGAAAAGTGTATGGCAATCAGTCAAGAACAATTTTACATCTAAAGAACAATATTTGACAAGAAATTGAGGCCGTTTATCCATTTTTAGTGGGGAAAGTCCTGCAAACTCAGTCGTGGTAGTCATATGACTGTTTTTAATAATTTTCAAAGTTATTTAATTCCTGTTTAAATGAGTATACGTTTTTATATTGTACACATAAAATATATTTTTTGTTCGGATGTTGTTACTTTAAAAGCAGGATGATTTTAACTATATTTAATTGAAAAAGTATTTTATTTATGTTCTGAGTTCTAGATTATCGTTACCTAATAAAAATTCAAATATAAAATTTATAAACAAAAAATAAATATCAGAAATATTATTATCATAATAACTATTATTAAGTCAGTCAGAAGTTACCAATTCCCATATTTTAACTAGAAGACCATCACCTTTTCAGTATATCGTGAGATTAAATAAAAACTAATTTCAAATTATGTATTAATAAATTATTCATAAATTAACAGTAATTTAATTACGTATCTTTTAAATTTCAAAATACTTTTAAAAAAATAGCATTATTACCTGTTGAAAATTGGTACATTTTTTAAATCAATTAAAATATATATTCCGTTCGGTCAATTAAAATTATTAACAAACTCATAAATTTTATTAAAATAATTAAACAATTAATTAATTAAATATGGAAATTTTAATGATTAAAATTCTCATAACAAATATAATTAAATAATTAAGCAAAATTATCGATAAATAAAATGGTAAATAATAAATAATAAATAAAAATAGATAGAATTATATGTTATTAAAAATTTTATACTTTTTTAAATTAAAAATTAAGATAGAAAGAAAGTACATGAAATAAGCTAAAATGCATTGCATACCAAATGCTGAAATGCATAATTTTCGCCTTTCTATATACATAAATTTAGTTAAAATAAATTAGTTATTGCTTTTTTTTGAAAAATTCAATTTTATATAAATTCTCTGGACTGTTAACATAGACTATGTATTTTTATGAACTGAATCCATGCTGTTTTTGGATTTTATTATTTCAATCATTGAAAGTACAAATTTTTCGGAAGTTACTTATGTTTGCTCTAATTAGCATAATATATTTATACTTAAATTAGGATTAATAATTTTTGTTTGTTTTTTCTTCATTTTTTTCAAATAGCATCTGCAAATAATAATCAACAAGACTCACAACATCAATCGCATTCGGAAGAGGATACGTACAGTAACCATCATCAGCATCACAATCATCAAAATCAGGCACGACGAATGTCTGACATTGAGCAGGATAGGCCATTATTAGACGCCCTACTCAATGACGACAAAACCGAGAGCACAAAACGTCGACATGTTTGTAATGGACGATTTCTAACAATGCACAAAAGACGTCGCAAGAAGTTAACAACACGAGCCCTCTTACAGGACTCAGCCATATTAGATGACGTTCTCCATGGCCAAGTACAGTGCATTCTAAATCAAGTTGGTAATTGGAGATTTAATGCTTTTACGTTGGAAACAGTAACTGGAGGTAAATTTTCAAAAAGTCATTATCTCAACATGCATAAATATCGTAATTTGATTTAATATCCATTTTAATTACTTATTTTGTGGAATTGAATATTTGAAATCTGATCGGTTATTTAAAGATTAGTCTTTGATCCGTGACATCTTCTTGTTCTGATACAAATAATAATACTTTTTAATCAAATATGTCAACGTATAAATGATCGATTAGAATGGAAAAAAATTTAAGAGAAACTTTAAATTTAAATGGCCTTTAAAAACCAAATACACAGTCGAGAAAGGTATTAGGCAGACGCAATATTTTAACAATGAACATAATAATATTGTTACTTTGTGCCTTCTAGTACGCAGTGGTCTTGAGTTCAAATTCAGCTTGTCGCATACGTGTACTCTAGGTGCCCCCAAGTTATCGCCAAATTATTTCAGTACAAAGAAATGATCCTTACAATCTTGTTAAGTTGTCAATTAGTAATTTAACTTATACAGGGTGCATTTTATGTTCCAGATCGAAGTTTATTTTTAATAACTTTTAAATGAAATACAAATTTATAATTTATTGATTGATTATATGGTCTTTAGCATTACGTATGAGATATGATATCGGTCAAATGCGCGCCAATGGCTGCGGCTCAAAGCCGAGCTCATTTAAGCACATTTTTCATATTATTTCCGCAGAGCAATTTCGTTTCGGATGTTGTCCTTAAGCATCGTGGTTGTGGTTGGTCTGTTAGTGTACAACTTTTCCTTCAAGTACCCCCATACGTAGAAATCGGTAAAGTTTCTAATAAGAGGATCGTGGGGGCAAGTCGATATCACCACTTTTTTGAGGGTCTCACATGTTCTGTAGGCCTAATTGATCCAATTCGGATAGAAGAAAGTCTTCTAACATGCTCCGATAGTATCCTCAAAGAAATATGACTCAATGATGTCGCCGGCCCAAATGCCGTGCCATACAGTTACTCTACAAGGGTATAGTGGTCTTTGGTGTATCAGTTGAGGGTTTTTAGTGCCCCAATAGCGGGTATTCTGTTTATGAATAAAGCCAGCTCATAATAGTTTTTTTGCAAAAATGGTGGTGGTCTATACGGAGCTGTAAAATTCGAGTACTCCAGTCTTGATGTGGCATCGTTTTGTTGGAACCACATGTTCTGTAGGCCCAATTGATCAAATTCGGGCAGAAGAAAGTCTTCCAACATGTCCCGATAGCAGTCACCAGTAATTGTTACAGCATTGCCTCCAGCATCTTCAAAGAAATATGGCCCAATAATGCCGCACCATACAGTTACTCTACGAGGGTGTACTGGTCTTTGGTGTATCAGTTGAGGATTTACAGTGCCCCAATAGCGTCTATTCTGTTTATTAACAAAATGCCAGCTAAATCGAACTGTGCTCATAAAGATTTTTTACCAAAAATGGTGAACAATTTTAAAATAAAATGTTTTAATAATTTTAACACATTGTTGCGGCTCTACGACTGTCAAATGCCAACACACAAATGTCACCCAAACCAAAATGGCGGCCAAACAAAATCGACCTGGAACATAAAAATATTATAAGCCTTTATAGTCGAATCAAATTATTTTTTTGTTATTCGAGTCTTATCAAAAAAATTCCTTACCCAAAGAGGATAATTTAATATTCAAAATTGAATGCTTACTAATCAGAGTAATTTAAAACAATTCAAATATTTTGGGAAAGCTAATTATTATAATTTTTACACATAAGATTCGTATGAGTCCCTAAATCTTTCTGATCAAGTGAATATGATGCTGGCGAAATTTCTTCCACAAATATGCTCACAAACCCAGGCGTCACTTTAATCGAAGACACCAATAATTGTACATAAACCATTTTATTTCTACACAATTTTTTTTCCAAACTTTTTTTTTTTAACCATTCGAATCTAATTGAAATAAATACACTAATTACAAAGAAAATACATTCGAAATAATATAATTAAAAAATTATCAATTGGAACAGTTTCCATGTGAGCAAGCAATTTAAGCAATTAATTTAATTAGATGTGATTTAATAATTGTTTTAAACTCATTCATTCAGAATTAATTAACTGCCTCCATGTGCATTTTAATAAACACTCAAATTTTATCCTAAATATACAATATTTCTTTTCTTATATGTAAAATTTAAATAGCACATGTTTGTTATACTATTAAAAATTTATTTTCAATTGATTTCATTGAAGTAAACTCTTTTTAAAAAAATATATACAAATCCACAAAACAAACGAAAACATTTACCTCAAAATTTTCTCTACTAGTAGCTTAAACCAGATATTCAAATGGAACCCTTCGTTGAGAAAAAATCATTTGTACATTCCTGTCATAGACGACATATTCATACAATATGTGTATGTGTATGAAATTTTAATTAAAATATTTTCCAATTTATGTTAATCATTATAAAAAATAGAAAAATCTTCTGAAAGAACGTATCTGTACCAGTACAGAATGAGCTCATCCTCTATCGTAGAATAGTGAAGAATAGAAGATGTCGTCTCATATTTTACGTCCATTTCTGACATGGAATATACACATTCAAGAGCAGTTTACCATTCCTTTATAAAACGGATATTTAATTAAAGTTTCAAATCTGTAGACTAGGTAAAATTTCGTATGCTATATTATATTACAGTACTAAGTCCATTTTTGAAATGGTGTAAATTTTTATTGTATACTCGTACATAATTAAATCTCGTTTTCAACTTGTTTTCAAATAGAATACAAGTGCTTAAAATGAAACAAAATTCCAAATTGCATGTCATGTAAATGGAATATATTAGGATAAAGAAAATCCATTTCATATCCTTACCGCGACGTTTGTATATGCAAAATAAGAATATAAGAGTAGGATATTTTTCCAGCATGAAATTCTATACCTTAAGACTCTTTCTTATCGATGTGTACATGCACGTTAAAAGATCATTTGTACAGTAAATACATCCTGATATATTATGAGTAGTATTGCAAAAAAAAAAAATAGAATATTGCTATTTGTAAAAATCAGAATCCTTTCCGAAAAATCTTTTCTATTTAAACACATGTAAACATGCAATTATATAAGAATTAGTATTTTTGCATAGAAAACACTCTCTTTTAATTATATACTCGTAAATTCATAAATATATATTGCGTCAAGTTAAATAAAACATACTTTGTCAAACTTTTTATACTAAATATATCTCTTAAAAAAAAAAGTAATTCATCTTATTTTTGAGCATTATCTTAGCTCTACATCCCTCGATCCTGGGAACTCATTATATTTGAGAAAACTTTTTCTATGTTATTTTCTTCAAAATACACACGAATACATATTGCTAATGAGACTTAAATAATAAAACCACAAATAAGTAATTATAAAGTTAGCTAATTTCCAATTTCTAAGACTAGGCAAATTTGTTGAATAATTTCTAAAATTTCAACCGCAATTAGTGCCAATAAAAACTAGTATATTCTAGAGAAATTATCGATAAGTTTCACAAGTATTCTATATAAGTATTTGATAATTATGAATAAAACCACTAATAAAATTTGTGTATATTGTATGAGAAAAAAAAGGAATCAAAGTAAATTAATTGAAAAGGAAGAAATTTCACTTACGTAAAACCAACTTGAACTTATCACTACTGTTACTGGTCGTAATCCATTTACTTTGGGAACTATTTTAAGATAAATATCAAAAACAACAAATTATGAAACCACAAAATTTTCGAAGGATTTTCTACTGTTAAATTTATTATTGTACGAAACCACAAATTAGAAAAATTGGTTATTCAGTAAAAAAATTAAAAGTATCGAATCAAAATATCTAAAATAGTATTTAATCAACTGTAAAATTAATAATTTGAGAAAAAAAGGATCGAAAATAAAATTTTGTTAACCATAAACTTTATTTATGAGAGGTTAAAAAAAACGCTTATTTATTAGTAATAAAGACACACACATATCAAAAAAGATTTTTTTTTTATTAATTTCGAGAAAAAAAACCACTTTTGATTATATTGGGTGTATAACTTAAAAATGCGGGATTGACAACAGATGGCATAACTTGTACACATGGTTTGTGTTAATAATAACTCATACGGCATTTTGGAGGTTAAACATCTGTCATTCATTCTCGATTAGTCATTGAACGAAATAGTGTAAACAACAAAGTTTTTTTTTGCCTCAAAAATGTCGAATTTCGTACCAAAAAAGTCCCATTTGCGGGAAGTGTTGATTTACTGAAAAAAAGTGCAGCTGAAGCACATCGATTGCTCACCGAAGCTTATCCTGAATATGTTCCATCGATTTCAACGTGCGAGAGATGGTTTGTGCGGTTCAGAAGTGGTGATATTGACACAGAAGACAAAGAACGAGCAGGTCAGCCAAAAAAGTTTGAAGATGAAGATTTGGAGGCATTACTCGACGAAGACTGTTGTCGAACTCAAGAAGAAATTGTAAAATCATTGGGAGTCACTCAAGCAGCCATTTCAAAACGTTTGAAAGCAGTAGGATTCATCCAAAAGCAAGGAAATTGGGTCCCATATGAATTGAAGCCAAGAGACGTTGAAAGGCGATTTTGCATGTCCGAAATGCTGCTTGAACGGCAGAAAAAGAAGTCGTTTTTGAATCGAATCATTACTGGCGACGAAAAATGGATTCATTACGACAACCCAAAGCGCAAAAAATCGTATGTGAAGGCCGGCCAACCAGCCAAATCAACGCCAAAGCCAAATATCCATGGCGCCAAGGTAATGCTCTGTATTTGGTGGGATCAGAAGGATGTGATCTATTATGAGCTATTGAAATGGGGCCAGACGATCACAGGCGACCTCTATCGAACACAATTAATCCGTTTGAAGCGAGCATTGGCCGAAAATGCCCGGAATATGCGACCAGACACGAAGCCATAATTTTCCATCATGACAACGCTCGGCTTCATGTTGCAAGACCGGTTAAAAATTATTTAGAAAATAGTGGCTGGGAAGTTTTGCCTCACCCGCCTTATAGCCCAGACCTTGCCCCGTCCGACTACCATTTGTTTAGATCCATGCAAAACACCCTCACCGGAATACGCTTTACTTCAGAACAGGGCATCAAAAATTGGCTCGATTTATTCTTGGCCTCAAAACCGGAGCAGTTTTTTTGGGGCGGAATCCATATGTTGCCAGAAAAATGGGAAAAAGTAGTGGCTTCCGATGGACAATCCGATGGAATAAAATATATTGTAACAATTTTTCAAAATAAACACTCAAAGTTTGCCAAAAATCCCGCCTTTTTAAGTTATACAATATTTAAATTTTTATTAAGTGAAAAATATTTTGAAAAATTTCAGGACGTTCGCTGCCAGTTCTATGTGTTCATTTGTTTCACTGGTACGGCCTTTTGGACCATTTTAATTTAGATGTAGTTAGATTATGGAAATTATTTACCCTAATCGAAGAGGGATACCATAGCACCAATCCGTATCATAATTCGATACATGCGACTGACGTAACACAAGCAATGCACTGTTTTCTACAAGAGCGTAAAATATTTGAAAATTTGAAACCAGTTGAAATAATGGCTTCACTAATTGGTGCTGTAACACACGATTTGGATCATCCGGGCGTTAATCAACCATTTTTGATAGCAACATCAAATCATTTGGCTGCTCTATATGAGAATACATCAGTTCTTGAGAATCATCATTGGCGATCAGCTGTTGGATGTCTCTTGGAAAGTGGTGTTGCCGAACAAATTCAGGATATTCGGCCAGCTTTGGAGAAGCAAATAGCATCATTGATACTGGCAACCGATATTACACGACAAACCGAATTTTTAGCACAGTTTCGTAATTATTTAGATAAGAATACGCTAGACATGACTAAGGCTGAGGATCGTCATTTCATACTTCAAATATCGTTGAAATGCGCCGATATATCGAACCCATGCCGGCCATGGGATATTAGTAAAAAATGGAGTCAGAAAGTTTGTGAGGAATTCTTCCGACAGGGTGACTACGAGCGGCAATTGAGCTTGCCGGTAACGTCGCTGTGCGACAGATTCTCAACGTCGGTGCCCAAAATTCAAGTTGGCTTCTTTAAGTTTGTAGTAACACCATTATTCGATGAATGGCATCGCTTCCTCGATACGAATTTATCGCATAAAATGATGCGACATCTACGTGAAAACCAAATACAATGGGAGAATAAAGTAGCTGCCGAACTCGCCGAAGAAACAAAAACGGAGATTTCCGATGCTGAAGTTCTGGACGATGACTTTGAAGAAGAAGAGCCAGAAGAAGTCTGCATTGATCTGTCAGATAGTTCGGAGGTTTTATTGCCTGAAGTCAAACTGCCACGTAGAAGCTCTCTGCAAGTACCAACGATTGGCGTAACTCGACTCGATCGTAGACATTCGGTTCCGGCTAACCCACCGAGAATAATTCTACCGTCACGGGACAATGTCACACGATCAGCGATCCGCGAAGATATTGAATCGAAATTCGATGATTCGTTCTCACTACTATCGTCGGAAAGCGATAGCGGGCCGCGCAAATCCTCAACTGGCAGCGCTCAACTGGAACGTGAACGCCCACTAAGCGCTGAGACCCTCCTTCCCGATCTAAGCATTGCAACAATGAGCAATAGTGATTGCGCTGATCGATTAAATATGGTAATGCATGGTGCTATTAGTGTTAGTAGTGCAAATATGCTGTCTGCGAACAGTGCTTCCAAACAATTAATACGCCAACAGACCTTCCCACCACTACAACCGTATATACGGATGCGTTACATGTCAACAACGGCCGAAATGTCCGGTTGCAGTGAGGCTCTTGAAAGCCGATCTGGTTCTTCCGATTCACAGACTGATAACGAACTGCGAGGCGTACTCAAATCCACCAGTCGAAAGGATAGTTACAAACGCGAACAAGAGAAATTCCAGTCACAAGAGAAATCCTGTAAAATGGCCAAACTTTCTATACCCGGCCAAAAAGAAAATCTCGACCCTTCCATGCTTCGAAAGAGCTTAAATAGAAGACGAGGATCAGCACCGGTTGCTGTTGCTTTACCACCGAAAACTACCACAACTACAGAAGAGGTTTCACTATTAATTCGCCCATGCGATAAATTCATGCGAAGAGGATCTATGCCAACTGATGTCATTCACCTGCGTAAGTAATTATTCGTTAAGTTATTTTTAGTTTTTCAAAGATCATTTTGGATTTTCACCAAATCGATAAATTTTACTCATATTTAAAATAAAAATTCTTTTACATATAATCGAACAGAATCTACCGAAAAACAATTAGAAAATTTTTTATTCGGTACCACCCACACATCGCCATTTCAACGTCGTGGATCGGTTCCATGTGATAAAATGTCATCAATGAACCGTTCAAATTGTAATGGAAAAACCAGAAATCGTAAGAAAATTTTACGACGTCGGTCTTCTGGCGGAGCTGAAATTTTAAGTCCGATCCTGGCGGAACCGGAACTAGCTGGAAGCAGCAATCGTGCGGGTGGTCATAATACTGCAGGAGGAACTATTTGTAGTCTACTCAGTGGTGCATTAAGTAGTGTCAGTACCAGTGGTGGAGGATTAGGAGGAACAACCAGCGGTGGAAATGGCGGCTGTAGTAGTAGCAGCGGCGGTGGTGCTTCTTCACACGCGTGGTATCGCTTTAAGCGAAGTGATCGACAAAAGTCTGATATTGAATCTTTATTGACGCGTCGTAGAGGATCACTTCCAGTCGATATGCTAGCAGTATGTCATTCAGGTAAGAGTCAAATTCTATTTCGTTTTTCAAACACTTCATCCATGCCAATTTAGAGAAAAAAGGAAAACTGTACCAGGTATATAAGCTTAAATCCGCTGTTTTTTAGTCAAAAAAACATATTTTTTTCATAGAAAGTAAAAACAGATTTATTCAAATCTCGTTAGCTACACATTTTTTCCATCTCTCGGGCAATTTGTGGATACCACGCCAAAAAAATTCCTTCTCTTTCGAGGCAAACCACTCATCAAGCCATTTTCGGACGTCTTCGTAAGAATCGACGAAAACAGGTTGTAGTCGGAAGGGGCCAGGTCTGGTGAATAAGCGTGGTGGGGTAGCACCTCCCAGTTGAGTGTCTCCAAGTAGTTTCGGACCATTTTTGACGTGTGCTATGGTGCGTTGTCGTGGAGGAAAATCAGCTTGTCATGTCTTTGTTGATAATGCGTCCTTTTTTCACGCAGAGCACGGTGAAATTTGATCAGTTGTTGGTGGTAGCGGTGGGCATTGACAGTTTCACCAGGTTTTAACATCTCATAGTAGACAATACCCTGCTGATTCCACCAAACGCACAGCATCGTCTTCCGTCCGAAGCGATTTGGTCTTGGTGAAGATGTTGATAGTTGGCCGGGATCAACTCACGATTTCTTGCGTTTAGAATTCTCGAAATATATCAACTTTTCATCGGCTGTCACAATCCGATGCAGGAAGGACTTTCTTTTTTGTCTGGCGAGCAAGATTACCCATGTGTTGTGGCGTCGCTCCATCTGCCTATCGTTCAATTCATGCGGCACCCATTTTCCGATCTTTTCAATCTTCCCCATGGCACGCAGACGCATGGAAATAGGTGGTTGTGTAACACCAAATTGCTCCTCGAGCATTCTAGGCCGATTTTTCGCGCTTCAAATTGAAGTGTCTCTTTTTCTGGCACAAACTAGACATGATTACCAAAGGAAAAATGAATGTTGTTGTACGAAATTGCTGACAATGTGCACTGATTAATGTTGACAGATGTGAAAATCATAAAAAAAAGTATGGCGTGCCCATGGTAGCTTAATACGCTCACTCACACCATCTATTACCAAACAGCGGATTTAAGCGTATACTCGTGGTATATAAAAAAAAATTGCTAGAATATTTAATAACTCATACCCTTGTCACGTATGTGTAGTTAAAATCTTCAATATCTAATTGAAAATTGATTATTTGACCGAAGAAAATTTTTGAAGTATTCGAATGAATGTTAATGTAATAATTTTATTAGTAAAATATTCTAGCAATAAAATTGATTATATTATGAAATTTATACGAGAACAATAAATTCAGTGTGATTTGATTTTATTGCTACTCATAGGAAAAGTCAGAGATATAAAAAATTCACCGCCAAAGTTATTTTGACAAACTTTAATCAAATTATGATGAAAATGTTATCTGCTCTACTGGTGGATATTTATTATCTTCATATCAAATCCTTTATTGTGTTTGGATTTAATCATACCCAATCAAGCCATCTCTAGAATATGAAATTCAAATTTCTCATAAATTCTAATTTTTTTGAAAAGTTAATAAAAAATAATACTTTTAGTTTAATGAGCGAAAATTCTTTTGTCTTCTATAGATTATACAGATTTTTCCCTTGTTTCCAAAGATGATAGAGTTTTCGTCATTGTTAAAAGATTTTATAAAATTTGTTATTAAATTTATTTGGGGTTTTTTAGGAGTATGTAAACCGGTAGACATTTACATATCTTAAAAAATGACTATGAGCAAGTGACCGAAATCATATGAACTTTTGGGTGAGAATTATATTCTTTTTAAAAGACATCTCAATTGTACAACATTAATATTTATGATATAGAAATAAATAAAATTTTGCTTATTATTGTTGGAATACAATAATAGAATGTTCAGATTCTTTCACATTTTTTAAATATATTGTAATTATTAAATGCAATTAATGGTTGTAGAAATTTGAGAATAAATTCTCCTGTGCTAACTAAGTACAAGCAAGTTAAACTGATTAGAAAATTTTATGAACACATTTCAGTTTATTTATTGATCTTCATATGACATTAGTTAGTCATAAATCAAAAAAAAAATACAATTTACTAAAATGAAATTCTTCTTGAGGAATATTTAATATAAATTATGGTTTTATGTCTACCTGTAAAAATATGTACGTATAATTAAAAAAAAATATACAAAATCAGAGAGTATTTAAGGAAATGAAAATCACCTGTTCGTGTTTAAAAATTATTAAAATTTATTTGTACTGAACAAATTTCTTACATTTTACTACAAAGTTTTTATATTTAATTTTTTCTTTCAACCTACCATTATAATTTTACTAACAGAACTATTTATCATAGAAAATGGCAGTTTCGTGCTATTTGAAAATATTTCATAAAATGAGTTAAGAACAGAAAATAAGTAAACATTTTTGTTTTTACAAAATTTATGTATTAACCATATAATTGAGTAGAGCTAAAATATTAAATTGTACACAAAAAGTATTACTATTCAATATTAAATTCTAATTAAGTTTGATTTACTTTTTTGGATATATAAAAATACTCAAAATGACTATTATCTGAGGAGTCATAAATATCGTTTCTTTTAGTAGCATTGAAAATCATTAAAAATATTTAATCTTATATTCTATTAACTTTCCGAAAATATATATTACTAAAATGAGAATTTTGATCAAAAAAGCTGAATAATTACTTCTCAAAACATCTTTCACGAAGTGCTCATTTCAGCTTGCAAAACAGAAAAGTTAACAAAAATTTTATGTCTTTTTCCGGAGAATACCCTCTCTCAAATGCCTCATAACACTCAGATAATATTGTTTATTAACGGTTTGCGCCTCCAAACGAAATTTAAAATGAAAAATACAACGATAATTAAAGAAAACAGTTAATAATCATTTTTTTTCGATTTCAACGCCTTATGGAAATGCTATTCCAAAGCTCATTAACTGATTTGTATGTTAAAATCATAAACCTAAATTGCATTGTATAATTTGTCTTAAGCAATCAGTATGCGATGCTCTTTTTTTCCTTAGGAATAAGCTGTACTGCAGATCCTGAGGTATCTCTCTTAAGCTAGGATGACAATCTCCCATCACTATTTTCTTCAGAAAGGATGTTCAAATCCTACAGAAACGGGAAAATTTTTCAACCACTTCTAGGCTATAAAGATGCCACTCTCATGTTTATGGTTTCGATATTGCCATTGGCCTTTTTTAAATATTACGAACGAGAAATTCCAATGCCAACAAAAAATTTTAGTCAAATTATTTGTTCTAAATTTAGTAGTCCATATTAAATAGCGCCCATCACACTTGACATCACCTAACAAAACCAATCGCTGTACACAAACTATTGGGTTGGCAACTAAGTGATTGTGGATTTTATCAATAGATGGTATTAGCACATTCTTTTGTTATGTCAACGTGTTCAAAGCACCTAACCTATATTGTTTTCTTGTTGTTTGGACTTCCGCCTTTAATTTAGTAAAAAATTGTATTGTTTAGCTATTTAGTTTTGTTTTCATCCAAATTTAAAAATGGAAGGATAAGACGTGCATTTTAGACATATTTTATTGTATTATTTCCGAAAAGGCAAGAACACATCGCAGGTACACAAGAAGAATGAAGCCTTGAAAGATGGGCAGTGTCAAAATTGGTTTGCTAAATTTCGTTGTCGTTATTTTTCCCTAAAAATCCAGTTGAAGTTGATGAGACCCTTAATTATCGATTCACGTCGTCATAGCACAACACGTGAGATTGCAGAGAAGCTCAATGTATCGCATACATGCATTGAAAAAAAATTGAAACAGCTTGGCTATGTTAAGAAACTCGATTTATGGATTCCTCATCATCTTAAGGAAATTAATTTGACGTAACGCATTAGCATCTGTGATTCGCTTCTGAAACGTAACAAGACGAATCCATTTCTGAAACGACTGATAACTGCCGACGAAAAGTGGATAGTTTACAACAACGTTAATAGGAAACGAACGTGGGTGATGCGAGCTGAACCACCTCAGACGCCATCAAAAGCTGAGATGCACTAAAAGAAGATTATGCTGTCGGTTTGGTGGGATAATAAAGGAATTATGCACTTTGAACTTTAACCAAGAAACCAAACGATTAATTCCACCGTGTATGTTCAACAACTCGTCAAACTGAGCAATGCAGTTCTAGAAAAGCGGCCAGAATTGGCAAATCGTAAGTGTGTTGTTTTCCAGCATGACAATACAAAGCCGCACACATCTTTGGTCACTCGCCAAAAATTATTGGAATTAGGTTGGGATGTGTTGTCACATCCACCATATAGCCCTGACATAGTGCCTTCAGATTTTCATTTATTTCGTTTCATGCAGAGCTCCTTACATTTAATTCAGTTTTTGCTAGCAAAATTAATAAGTTGTACGAACACGGAATTATGACACTGCCTGAAAGATGGCAAAGGATCATCGATAAAAACGGACAATACCTAATTGAATAAAGTTATATTTTTAAGTTAACATTTTCAATTTTTCTTATTTAAAATCCGCAATCACTTAGTTGCCAAATCAATATTTGACAGATCACGCTAAAAATATACGTCGCGACTAATTACCAACTTCACTGTAAACATTTTTTCATATCTTTTGCGCGGGCTTTCGTAATGAAAAATGCCAAATACTTTTATACAAAATAATTTTTTTTTTTAAAATAAAGTAGTAAACAGATAAAATTTAATTTTTTTTTCTTCATAATAATTCAATAGTAGTTAATTTATTAATTGTTTTTCTTTTATTTTTTTTACTTCCAGGTACTCTGCGTCATTAAATAAGGTTTTCGTGTACAAAATCAGATCATCATCGATGACACAGCACTATTAATATTAGAACAAAATAATAATAATGTTATTATATTAACAAATAATTTAAAAAAAAATAACGGTTACATGCACCCATAATAATAATAATTAAAAAAAAAAAAAACTATCAAATAAAAAGCACACAAACAAACAAACAAAACTATTAGAAAAATTAATCAATGGAAAAATTATATTATAATAATTGAGAATGACTGGAAACCTAAAATTATTATTAGGAATTTAAATTAAATTAATAACAAAAAATGAACAAGTAAATGAATTTCATTAAAATATAAAATTTTGAGAATAAATGACAAATTTTTTCAACAAGATTTAATTGGTAGTAATAATAACAATAAAACTAAGAAAATATAAGAAAAATTCTTGAATTGGAAATTTCAAAGAAAATATATATAAAAATTATTAAAATAATCTTTTTTTGAATTGCGTTTGTTAATTTTTTGTTGTTTTTTTTTTTAATTTTTGTTTAACTAATTTTTTAAATAAAAATAATTATCAATTATTAAATGACAACTGCGAGTGCATGATACTTTATGAATGTTTTTATTAGATACTCGTACGAATAGTAGCCAGAACTAAAATGCACAAACACAAATTGTATTTATATATTTTTGTCTGTTTTTATTTTTGCCGTATTTATATTATTTGTTCATTTCTCATATATATATATAAACATGCTCCTTGGGCTGGTCCCAAAAAAAAAACAAAACAAAAGGAATAAATAAATAAGAAATATATATATTAAAAAATAAATAAATAAATGACAAAATACATAGCTAAAGAGGTTTACATAAACACAGACTAATAATATCTATTTATTTATATGTAAATGTATAACTTTGACAAATTAAGTGCATAACTATTATAAAAACAGATTAGAATTTTTATCAATTAAAAAAAACGCAATAAAGAAGAGTTAAAATGTTTAAAGGAAAAAAATTGATTAAAATTAATATAAATTTTCTCATTATTAAACTTGTAGGAAATTGTATGAGTTATTCAAAACTAAATGGAAGATTTAAAAAAAAAAAAACAAAATTACAATAATATTAATAATAGTAATAATAATATAAAAACAAAAATATATATATAGCAAGTGGTTTGGAGAATTTGTTTTTATTAAAATTAAATATTCAAAATTGAAATTTTCCATACAAACATAACTTAAAAATTGAATAATTTTTTAGCGGAAACAAATTTTGAACTTCATCTGTTGTTTTGTTATTTTATTGAAATAATTTTATAAAATTCAAGATTTTTGGTATTTTTAAAGAAAAGTGTTTTGTACAAACACCAAAAAACAAACAACATTGAAACTCTACTACTGCAAATATATCCATACATTGTATGGGAAAAGTTGCAAATAAAATAAAAATTTCAAATCAATAAAGTTTCTTTAAGAAAATTTAAAAACTTTCAATTTAAAAAAAAAAAAATACCAAAAAATGTTTTTCATATTTAATAAACATTAAAAAGAGGATTGTTAATAATTATTCAAAATTATAACACATAACATAATTAATAAATTTCATTTTTACTTATTAAAAATTAATATAATATTTAAAAAAACTGTTTAAAATTTATTAACAAAGTGAAAATTTGTTGGTTTTTTTTCTTAATAATTAAAAATAATTTTATAATAAGAAAAGTAATGTTTTTTAATTAACTATATATTTAAAAAACAAACAAAAATAAAGTAAAAGAGTTTGATGGATAAAATTAATATTGATTTAAATGAAATTATTATTACTATTATTATTATTATTATTATTACAACTATAACAATAAAAAATGACAATTTATTATGATATAATAGTAACTAATTTTTACTTTAATCATAAATAAATTTATATAATATTAATAAAAAGAAAAGTTAAGAAATAATAAAAACACAACAAATTTAAATAATAGTAATAATAACAAATGTTTTCTCAATATTTTTTTTAACATTATTAGAATTATTATTTATTATATTGTTTTATGTTTAAAATTTTTTTGTTTCATAATTTTGAATAAAAATAATATTTGAAAAAAAAAACAACAAACAATTAAGTTTATTTATATGAATTTTCTTTTTGGTACATGGTTATTAGATATTATTCTCTTGTGACATGGTTATATAGATATTATCTATCATCTTGATATTAAAAAATATTAAATAAATTTTTTTAACTATAAATTTTACGATTAAAAATGAGAGCAAAATTCAAACGAAATTCAGACATTGTGCAATATTAAGAAAGTAATAATTCTTCTTATAGTAAATTTGAATATTGATAATCTTCCTAAAAACTTAAACAAATAAATGATATTTACAAAAGGCAATAGTTAATAAAATAAATAGAATTTTTTTACCAAACAAAATATTTTATCAATGAACATACATGCTAAGTAAAAATGACCATTTAATTAAATATATTCGTAATAGGTAAAAAATTTACTAAAACAAAAAAAATCTATTGAAAAGTGGAATAGTCTTAACAAATTTTGGGAACACACTTTTTACATAGATCCACTCTTATACAATACGAACAAAAATTATAATATTTGCACTCAGTATTTATGTGTATATGCAATACATATACTATTTAGATAAAAAGTGCAGATTTTAAAAAACCGAAATAAAATTTTTCTTTCTATCAGAAAAGTTTGACTTTTTATCATAGTTTATACTTGATAAAAAGTATATCTTGAAATTGTCTTATAATTATACCAGTTAAATTTTTGTTATATATTTAAAAAATATTTTCAAAAAAAAAATAACGTACGACAATTCTTTGTAATCAAAATGTTGTTCTTGTTTAAAATTTAGTTAAAAACTTTCAAAATATATATTTTCGCAAATTTTTTCTAGAATTTCAAATAAAAATTGCATGTATATTATATACGAATATATATTCTTAATACTACTTATTCTTGTACTGTAGAAAACTAACCAAATATAAAAGACCAGTTCATATATGTATGTGTATATATTTCTACTCTTTAAAAAGCTTTAGAAAAAAAAATCGAAATCAAACTAATCTTATCTGTATTTCTACTATACAAATATATAAGTTGAATTGAATAAAAATTAATCCTACCTCGAAATTTCTCACAATCGGACCAAATATATTTTTAACTAATAATAATATACAATTATCTAAAGAAGTATATACGCCAAAGAACACTTCTACTAACAACAACAACAAAAAAACAACAAAAAAAAACATTAAAAAATTATTCTAAATAATAAAAAAAACGATAATTATTTTTAATTTTATTAAAATTAAAGAAAAGAATTCAATTAATAATCAAGCAACCAATAAATCGAAAAATAAAATAAATAATTATTATTGAAATTTGAATATTATAAATTATTTTTTCTTATATTATATTTTCTACGTACTTATACGATAGTAGTCCTTAAAAATATCTACATAATTAGGAGATTGTTAGTTTTGAGTATTTTTCGGATACAATTAAGAGAACTTCTGTATCGATGAACTCTTCTTTATTTTAATATTTATATTCTATTCGGTTATCTATTGAATATTTTAGATTAAGAAGAATACAAACAAATACACTATCTAACTTTTTGAAAAGTTTTTTTTTCAAATTTTACATTTACTTGGGCAAAATTTAATTTAAAATTCTAAAAAATAAAAATAAACTTTCCCATTTAAAAACTAAAAGATTTCAATGAAATTACTTTAAAAAAATTCGAATCAATCAAAAAAACTAATAAATTATAAACAATTGAAAATAACTATTCAGTTGGTAGTATATATACGAGTAGTAATTGTGTATACAAAAAATAAAATATTGATGTTAGTAAAAATAAATGAAAATTAGCATAAGAAAAAAGGATTAATGAAAATTCGAAAAATATAAAAATAATATTTATTATACGTACAATAAAATCTAAAGTAAAAATGTTTATGAAGCCCTTTATTTTTAGTTAATAATTATATAGTTGTTTGAAATAAAATTAAAATTTTTTTAAAGGGCAAATGAAAATACTAATAATACGTATATTATTAATATTATTTAAATGAAGAATAAAAAAAATAAAATAGAAATTATTGTAATAGAAAAATGTTTAAAAAAATTACCAAAAGAAACTATATCCCTCTCTCTTCCTTTAAATAATAAAAATATATGTAGTTTATGAAAACTAGTAGAAATAAAAGTTAAATTAAAAAAAGAATAGATATCAAACAAAAAATAATTCATTTCAAAGATGGCATAAACAATTTGAAAATAAAAGGAGCATTTGCCAATTATGAATTGTTAAGTAAACTAAGAAATGATTAAACCAAAAACAAAATGTTTAAAAAAAATTACCAGCAGGACTGGTCCAATGAAATTAATATTAAAACCGAGAAAAGGAACAATTAACAAATTACATATAACAATATTAATCAAGACTCGTTAAATACGAAAAACGAAATACACAATTAAATTATTTTTAATAATTTCTTTAAAAATATTTTTTATTCTATTTCAAATTAAAATATTTTACACAATTTGAAAAAAATGCAACAATATTCTATGCAATTGTTGCATAGTTTTAGGCGATAGATTATTTTAAGTATTTAACATAGAGAATTTATTTATATAAAAATAAAGGATTTTGGAAGAGAGTCAGGTAATACGTATTGTGTGTGTACATTTGCTATAATCATGCTTCTTATTTTGACAAGAAAACCAAATGTTTGTTTGTTTGTTTGCTCTCACTTCAAGTAACATTAATACTGAAATGTAAATTTTAAGCGCCTCGACACTAAAAACCCCTTTTGCCAATTTATTTATAAGCCTCCAACACGTGGTTTCCGCAAATGGTCACCCAACTAAGTACTAACATCGCGCTCAGTCCTGCTGACATCGGTGGTGATCGAAAGAAAACCGATAAATCAAGGACGGTGTGTATATACTCGTATGATTTATTGCTAGCCAAATATATAGCCCTGAACAGAATTCCGACTACAATCGTTCACAAATCCCGCTCGATTGCAACGAATAAAGAAACGTCATCTGATCAGTTTATTTTTTTATATTTTATGCTTAATTTAATTTGTAAGTTCTCTTAACCTCACATTTATCTTAGCTTTGATTTCAATTTCAATGATGCAGCCATATGAAAACACAGAAATAATAGGTGGCAGTATTACAACGATTACGACCAAATAAGAAACTAATTATAATTCGACTATAACACAGCTTCCGCATATGTCCTCTGTCGTTAGAAATTTGCATTCCTATATAATTGTGAAGGATTTAAAATTTTGACAGCGAGATAACGACATGCAATTTGCAATTGTAGTCGGAATTACACATTTCGCGGACTGCAAATTTTGTGTCAAAAATTTACGAATTTCGTCCGAATAAACCAATTAAATACAATTTAATTCCATTTTTTTTTAATATAACTACAAATAATGTATTCACTTAAGTTATATGTATTTTAATATCAATTGTCAAACAACAATCTTGTCAAATAATATTGTAAAATACTGAAATGTGTGGCCGTATTTTTACTACAATGGCATAATTAAAAGAAGATCTAATTTGACAATAAAACAGTCAGAGTTTTGTACATTTCTGTACAACTGTGAAAGGTTTAAAATTTTGACAGTAGCCTGCATGCAGCTTTTAGTTTCAAACGAAATTGTGTTTCAATCGTACGATTGTAAAGGTTTTAAAATTTTAACAGCGATAACTGCATTTTGTAACATAAAGCAGCGAACGCTTTGTCTCTTAGTTTATCTTTTAGTTTCCGATGTGTCTCCTCTTTCGCACTTATTCCTTTAGTGCATAAATGCCTTTCAACTGAATAGTCACACGTTCGGTGTGCATCTTTTTTTCGGTCGAATGCATTTGTTCTCTTACATTATTAGATAAATATGTAAATTCAATATACTAAAACGTTGTTTTAGCCAATATACACACACAATCACAATTTTAATAGCGATAAAGTTGGCGTCATCATCTTTAAAATTACATTTTTTGAAATCAGAACTTTTTCGTATAATTTCGATTCAAACCATCTTTTAACTAGAATAGTTTCTGATATAATATACACCAAAAAAATTAGATGATTTTATGTAACAATATTCATTGAAAAATTAGATTTTCTGCTTAATTTGAATCATAGATTGTTTATTTTTTGTTTCAATATAATATCGCATAAAAGACGATATTATTCTTTAATGTATTTAATATAATTTTAATTTAATAAGCAAGTTCCGAGATAAAATGTGACGAATTTAGTGTCATACACAAAACATTTTATTCTACGTTTTGGATTAATAACTACTTAACGACTTAACGTTAAAAACAATTTCATAAAAAAAAACAATAGCTAAAAAATGCAAAAAAAAAAACGTTGTGAAAAAAATTTATTGATTACTAAGTATTGGTTATTAATTGATTTGAATAGTGTCTACTTTGTACTCTAATAGAATTTGTAATGTTCTCCTTCAGTTGATATTCTTTTAAAAAGAGTTTAATTGCAATAATTTCATATCTGTTTTAAAATAATTAAAGCTTTCTTCTTGTTTAAATTTACTTACTATAAAAAAAAAAATTTCTGAAAAGAATTTCTTAGAAAGTATAAAAATTAAAAAATTAAAATAATTGTGTGTGGTCGATTTTTATAAATATCCTTTACAATTGAGAAAAAAAATCAAATTTATATTGAACAAATTAAAGCGAATAAATTAATTCATTTTGAATTTTTCTATAATTATATTGAGGAAACTTGTTGAAAAATAATCACTTAAAATTTCATATAAATTATAATTATAAAAATGTAATTGTGAAATGATATTATATATATATATATATATACATATACATATATATTTAGAATATTATTTGTAAAATAAAGGTTTTTTTTTTTGGTTTTATAAAATGTTGTTGTGAAGAAGATCTTATCTTATAAGAATTATTAATAATAAGATATTATTAATAGAAATAAGTAATGACATTATTATTAGTATTTAATAAATGCGAATTGTTTGATTAATTAAGTATAAAAAATCAATATACATATATATGAATAATGAATGACATAAATAAATAAATGACAATTTTAATATATAATAATTCTACTCTTTTCTATATTTTTTCTATTTCTTTGAAGGTGTCCCTTTATAGTTTTTTCTTTCTTTTCGTCACTCTGTACTTAATAGTTTGATTTCCTAATTTTATAAACTATTTATATCCCAACTGTTTTTATATCTGTGTTGGTTATTGTCAATTTTACAAACTTATAAATGTGTTTTCCTTCATTTTGATTTTTAAAAGTTTAGTTTAATACTAAAAAACTTCGAGATTTCGAATATGTTTTATTTTATGGTTTTCAGTGATAGTAATATATTGTTTTTAAATAAATAAATTTCCAAAGATAATATATTTTTTTTTTATAATATTTAATATTTATATTTGGTAAATAGATTATTTGTTGTTAAGCTCCCGGATTTGGTAAATAGATTATTTATTTTTAAATATTAATTTATTTTTAAGAGAGAACATTTAAGATTTATACACAATTAATTTTGATTTTTTAATATATCAACTTTTGTTTTTATGAAAATTTTCTACTTCGAATTTATAGAAAAATAACATAAACAATATTTCAATTCTTATTTTTTTTGTTTTTTAAACTATGCATGAATTATAAAAAAAAATTATACCGTTTATAAATGTTTTTTTTTAAAAAGAAATCTAACTTGATTGTGTTTTAATTGATAAAATTTTAGTAATTAATTAAGTGTAGTAACTAGATCGATTTTGAAAAATAATAAAAATAAAAACCCAATAATCAAAAATTTAAAATTAAATTATTAAAAATTAGTTAGTAATTAATTCATAAATAAATAGTGTAAGTAAGACAAAAGAAATACAATCAATCAATCAAAAAAAAAGTAATAATAATAATAATAATAATAATCATTATAAACAGCCAATTGTCTAGTATAAAATTATATTAAATTTGATGGTAAATAATAATAAAAAAAAAACTGTAATTTTACATAAAAATAAACGTTAATTATAAATGATTAGGTTTTACGAAAGCAACTAGAGAATATTATTATTAAAAATTAGTTATTAATAAGAACAATTGGAATAAATATTGTCCAAAAAGTATTTTTATCGATTAAAAAGAAAAAATGTTGTTTAATTCATAATTAAATTCAGATGGTTAAAAAAAAAAGCAAACGAAAAATTATACTTGAGTGAGTAATATTTGTTAAAGTTACATATATACACATAATCAAGAAAAATATAAATTTTAATTATAATATTTTTTGGACTATAAACAAGCAAGCATATTGGTTGTTTTTTTGTTTTTTTTTTATAAGAAGTCAAAATATTTTAGCAATTTAATTTATCAAGTATATAAACTAAGGATATATAATATATTATTAAAATGATTATTTATTTTAGAGCTACAAAAAACTAGCACAGTTACTTTACATATGTGTAAATATATCAAAAAAAAGAAAAACAAGAAAATGACAATTCGAATTGATTTACTTATGGAGGAGTATTTGTACATTAGATTAAAGAACTACTGAATAAGACATTTTGTCATATTTTTCTATATGTGCACATATTTTTATGTCACTATATTTACACCTAGTGGAGGTTAATCGAACAGCATACATATTTATTTGTAGAATTTTTGGTTCAGAAACTTTTTGTGGTAGCACCGGGCAAATTTAAACTTTATTAACATTTTTAATTTTACCAGATATCGGGAAGTGGATTTCAAGTTTGTTTTTATTGAATAACTTAAGTATTTTCAAGGAAGTAAATATGCTTATCCATTTTGAAAAAATTGTTTTATTCGTTAAGTAACTTAAAAGCAATTTATTATATAAAAAATAATGAAATATTTTGTTGAGAAACATAAATCTCTAATTAAGCAAGTGTGTGTGCTTGTGCGAATAGACGAGATAATTCGTGTGTGTACTTGTGCGAATAGTAGGTAATGTACAATTTGGCTGAGAAGCCATTTTCGAAAATTACCTCAACAACAAAAAAATGGCGTCTTTAAATGTCAACGTTTGAAGCTATTTTAGTTATGTTGAAATCATTTTCGAACATTTTTTAATTGTAATTATTTCTAATAAATTTGATAAAAAAACCAAATATATCTGTCAAAATTTCTATGAAAAAAAAATAATTATAGTTAAAACAATAAAATATTTGTATTTATTCAAATTAAATTTGCATTACAGGTAGTGATAATTCGTGTAATATTTAGACAGGAAAATATTCTTAATAATATTTTAAAATAAGTTATATTTTTGTTTTATTGGTGCTATTTTTTTAATAAATATATATATATATATATATATTAAAAGTATTTATTTTATTTTCTGTAATTCACGAAAAATATTAAGAAAAATGAAATAATTGTAAACTTTGTTTTTATTATTTAAAAATCAATGTTAAACATTTTTTATACAATATTTATATATATACATATATATAATGAATTTATAGAAAATATTTTAAATAAAATGAGTGAGACGGTCTAGTTTATTTATATGTACGTAAATTTATTCAAAATATATGGTATACAAATAAAACAAAATTTTGAATTTTTTCAAATTTTTCATTTAATTTTAAGTAGAGACAAATAATATTTTTATGATATAAATATATCAAATTAGAGTTTTCGTTTTTTTTTAGAAGTACTAAATAATTAATTGTTTTTATGCGAATATATTTAAATAACTGAATACGAATATTAAAATTAAATAATTATATATTAATACTTGTACAATAATTAATTTTGTTTTTGTTTTTATAAATAAAAAGTGAAAAATTTCAATAAAAAAAACTAGATGAAAATTGTGAAAAATTAGATAAACTTTGCATATACTATTAAAAAGTATGTTTATATTTTATGTTTTTTGACAATATTTTATATTTTTGAATTATAAAAGATCAACCATTTAGAAAAAAATTGTGTATAATGGATTTGTTTGAATAATATAAATCCAACTAAATAATAATAAATGTATGAATATTTAAAGGCAAGCAAAAAAAATTGTTCCGTAAAAGTATTTATGATGTAATTAATGATAAAAATAAAAACAATCACAATTTTAGATATATGTATACATGTATAATGATAATAACGATTATAAATATAATTTAAATAATGTTGATTCATATTTCAATAAGACCACCAGAAATAAATTAGAAAAATCAGTTATAAAATAGTCGTTAATTAAATGTTATAAATAATACTAAATTCGATCATATAAAAAAATTAATCTGGACATTCAAAAAACCAAAAAAAAAAAAACATTATCATTATTATAAATAATACATTTAGCAATGAAGAATGTGTATTGTTAAGTTTGATGTAAAAAACTAAAACCAAAAAAGAAATTAAACTAGTTGATGTTGGCCCTTGGTAATCTTCCGAAGAAAAAAAACCATCCCAAATACTAAAGAATTCATTAAATAAACTCATAAAATAAATGAAAAAAAAAATGATATTCATTATATATGAAACTTGGAGTTAAAATAATAAAAAATGTGAAAATTTAATTGCTGCTTAACTTTTATTATTATTATTTTTAATTAATTATTATATTATAATCGAGTGGAAAAAGATATATTTTTATAAAGTTTTGGTTTCAGATCTAATAACTCTTGTTATTTGGTCAATTACGTACATACGTAATTATAATCCCATTTTTTAGTTTTCATATTATAAGATTTTGTTTACGAGTATTTGAAAGCCATCATTGAACACATTTGTCTATTTAGACTATCTAATTTAATGAAAAAACGACATCAGAAGTAAGTATCAACTGGAATTTTAATTTGAGTTAAATTTCAAAATATTTGTTTGGCTGTCCATTTCTTATTATGTAAAGTTCGTAATTATATTAATACTAGCGGATCCCGGCGTGCTTCACTACGCATGAATATTACTACATTGAATCAAATTCATTTATTTTTTTATTTTAAAAAAAAAGACAAAAAAATGTATACAACATTTTTTGTTTGATTGTATGGTGCATGTATAAATATATTTTTTGGTGCTCCCACTCTGGAACATGCTACGTATAATTGTCCGTGAGAAAAGCACGGTTCCTCCAAATTCACACCACACACTTGAAGAGTTTATCGTTGAGCTTTATTAACGGTTATACGAGGGTCGTTCAATAAGTCCTTAGAAAAAGATGGGAAAAAACTGTTTTTAAAAAAAAAAACTTAATTTTTCAACATAATCTTCTTTTAGCTCTATACACTTTTCCAACCGTTTTTCCAAAATTTTTATCCCGTCCAAAAAATAGGATTTCGGAAGTTCTGCAAAATACTCATCCGTTTGAGCAATGATGTCCTCGTTGGAAGTTAACCGTCGTGCGCCAAGCCATTTCTTCAGATTGGGGAAAAGAAAATAGTCACTCGGGGCCAAATCTGGTGAATAAGCGGGATGCTGCAACAATTAGATTCTCAATTCCACAATTTTGGCCATGGAAACAGCGCAGGTGTGCACACGCGCATTGCCCTGATGCAAGAGGATTTTTTTCTTCTTCAGATGGGGGCGTTTCTCTTTGATTTCCTCGCTCAACCGTTGCAATAACGACGCGTAATACGCTCCTGTTATTGTTTTTCCTTTTTCCAAGTAGTCGATAAAAATGATGCCCTGCGAATCCCAAAAGACCGTGGCCATCACCTTGCCGGCCGATGGCACAGTTTTTGCTTTCTTCGGAGCCCGCTTACCCTTGAAAATCCACTCTTCGTTTCTGGAGTGTAGTAGTATATCCAGGTTTCGTCCACAGTGACATATCGAAGGAATTCGGCAGGATTGCGATGAAAGAGTGCCAACATAGCCTCAGAGTCCACTGCACGATTGCGCTTATTTTCCTCTGAGAGCAAACGCGGCATCCATACAGTCGCTTCAATTTTGCATGAAAAATTGTCTGTGAAATATTTTTCACAGACAATTTTTCATGCAAAATTGAAGCGACTGTACCTTGTGATATGCGCGTGGCCTCAACTTATTTGCGCACTTTAATTCACCGATCGTTCATAATCAGATCGTGGATTTTGTCGATGATTTCAGGAGTAGACACCTCAACTGGGCGTCCTGAACGATGTTCATCTTTTGTGGATGAACGGCCACGTTTAAATTCATTCACCCAATTGTAAACCGTCGCAAACACAGGTGCAGATGTGCCATGAACTGCATCCAACTCGGCTTTGATTTCTTTTGGGCTTAAGCCTTTCAAATGAAGATGTTTGATGACAGCCCTAAACTCGCTTTTTTCCATTGTTATGCACAAATAAATGTCGTTAACTTTAATCGACGATAGAAATTGACCTACGCTATGGATCGAGTTGAAATTTTGACAGCTTTCCTGTCGATAATTCTAACAAAATAAATCTTTACCGACACTACGAGCGCAATTTCTCAGATTTTCTAAGGACTTATTGAACGACCCTCGTAGCAAAGGATAATGGCATGTCTGTTAGTATTAATGGGATCCGCGGTATCAGTACAACTTCTCCTATTGCTTTGCCGGTGATGATTGTTGCTTCGATCAAATTGGGCATTAATTTTGTCACGGAAAGTCTCGTTCCATTGCAAAGTTTTGTTGAAGAGATTTCGAAGAAGTATGATCGTAGAACCAACTCTCAAATTCAAAAGATGCGGTGGCATACCGGGTGGTTCCAAAGAATTCAAAAATTCAACCGGATAATTTACTGCGTCTTCTTCATTCGTAGCAGTATTAATTGATTTGTATGATACCAAGTCACCTGGCAATTTTTGTTGAATTTGAAAATTTATTTCATTAACATTTTTTTTTTTGGTGCTAAAATTGTGCGTTCTCTTAACCAAACATGATTTTTGTAGTTTTGAACAATGTTTGGAAAAACGCGATTGATTAGTTCTTCTTTCGATAATAAAATTGTGCAAAAGCTATTTGATAACGTGATAAAGCCATTTAAATCACTTGCAATTTTGCCATCGCCAATCTGCAGCAGTTGCTTTGAAAAGTCACGTGCTAATGGTTCATTTTGAATACGCACACGCATATTTATGTTAAGCGATAACTTCTGTACATTTCCCCAAAGGAACGAACTTTTTCAAACATGCATTAACTTCATCAGCTGGAGTTGATTTGGGAATGACGGGCAACGTTTGTCGAAAATCACCAGATAGCAATATAAATGCACCGCCGAACAACTGTTGATTTCCACGTAGATCCTGTAATGTTCGATTCAATGCTTCCAAAGATTTTTTATTGGCTATCGGACATTCATCCTATAGAATAATTGCTGCTTGTTGCAAAACTTTGGCCATTCCAGAATTTCTTGAAATATTACACGTTGGAGTTTCAACCGTTTGAATGTTGAATGGCAATTTCAAAGCAGAATGTGGAGTTCGCCCACCATCTAATCATGTAGCTGCAATACCAGAAGAAGCAAGTGCCAATGCAATTTTTCGTTCGGATCGAATTGTTGCTAATAATAATGAAATAAGAAATGTTTTTCCAGTGCCACCAGGAGCATCCAAAAAATAACAATCCACCAGTGTTGTTAATGATAGCTTGCATGATTCTATCATATGCATTCTTTTGCTGAACATTCAATTGTGGAATGTGTGTTTGCACAAACTGCCTGGTATGCAGCTCGAGCGAAGATAAATTTTAACGCGATCTCCACTACTCTCCCATTTAGCGCAGCTAAACGAGAGTGAAAAGTGTTTGTGTAGAGATAAATTTTGACATTTCGGAACTTTTCAATTTCGATGTTGATGTTTTGTTGTAATTTAAAAAAAAATGAAGTGAATAGCTTTTTTAACTGGATTTTATTCAATGGATATGATTTTAGAAATTGTATCTTTATCTTATTTAAATATATTTAGTTTTTTCTTATATTATTTTTCTACAGGATTAACTGTTTGTTATTCAATTCGGTTAGTTTATTATACAATGACTGGAAATTTTAATGTTATATCTTTACATTTATTAAATGATGAGGGTTGAAGTATATTAAAGGGAATAATGGGATTATTATTTATAGCAGTTATTGGTGGAAGTATATTAAATTGATTAATTTTTCCAGTTCCTTATATAATTTGTTTACCAGATTATTTCAAGTTAATAACTTTATTTGTTTGTATTATAGGGGGTATTATGGGATATTTAATTTCAAATGTTTCTTAATATTTTTTAAATAAATCATTAAAGTATAATTTTTTATCAACATATTTAGGGAGAATATAATTTATACCTTATATTTCTACTTATGGAATTATTTATTCCATAAGTAAAAATATAAGGTATAAATTTAGACTACTTTCGTCCATTGCAACGAAAGTTATCCCTTTCGAAAATTTGATCGAAATCGGTACGACCGTTCGTGAGTTAGAAAATGTCAACGAACATGCAACAATTTTTTATATATATAGATATTTCCTTAAGGGCGGTATGCAGCTCGAGCTAAGATAAATTTTAACGCGATCTCCACTACTCTGCTATTTAGCGCAGCTAATACTTTTTGTGTAGAGATAAATTTTGAGATTTCGGAGGTTCTTAATTTCGATGTTGATGTTTTGTTGTTATTTTAAAAATAATTGAAGTGAATAGTCGTGTTGTGAGCAAAAAAAATAAAATTTTAAATAAAAATGGACTCAAGTGACGAAGAAAATATTATCATTAGTGCTGCAAGTGTTGTAGTTTTAATGCTGGAGGAATTGGCGAAGGCAAAATCACCTTCTGTGCGCGTAAATCCGTATTTATGCCTGGTATGCAGCTCGCGCGAAGATAAATTTTAACGCGATCTCCACTACTCTCCCATTTAGCGCAGCTAAACGAGAGTGAAAAGTTTTTCTGTAGAGATAAATTTTGACATTTCGGAACTTTTCAATTTCGATGTTGATGTTTTGTTGTTATTTAAAAAATAATTGAAGTGAATAGTCGTTGTGATTAAAATTAATTATTTATCAACATCGAAATTTAGTGACTGCTGGTGGATATTTATTAATTCGATTTAATATTTTGTTAGTAGAAACTTGAATAGGACAGTTATTATAATACATTAAGGCATACCAGCCTTATTTTAGAAATAATTTAAGTGAATAGTCGTGTTGTGAGAAAAAAAATAAAAGTATAAATAAAAATGGACTCAAGTGACGAAGAAAATGTTATCATTGGTGCTGCAAGTATTGTAGTTTTAATGCTGGAGGAATTGGCGAAAGAAAAATCACCTTCTGTGCGCGTAAATCCGTATTTAGTCGATAGAAAGCGAAAAAGCCGATCCGCTGTGGATGTGAGTAGAGTTATACGCATTTACAAAATTCTATTATACTTTAACACGACGTGACATGTTTTATAATGATTTAATAGTGATATTTTGTCCAGTTCCAAGATATGAGGCAAAACCCAAATTGTACTTTTTTTGGTATTTCTTCACGAAATTCTTCACTATAATCGACATCATAATTCACTGCAAAACAATCCTCTAAATTTAGACTATTTCCGTTCATTGCAACGAAAAGTTATCACTACTGCGATAAAAAAAAAAAACACAAACATCAAAATTTATGTAGCATTTATTTTCGATTATTGTCCCATGCATTTATTTGTAGTGAAAGCCAAAGTGAAATCGTGTGGAGAGTTGTCAATGCCGCCATCTTCTTTTCAGTAGATTCATTCTCGTTTTCACTTTCATTTAACTCTCGAGCTGCGTACTGCCCGGCGAAATCGTGAGCTAAATTTTTCGATTTCGATTTAGCTAGCTAAAAATCGTATGAAAGTTTAGAAGAAATGTTCAATTTGAGGTCAACTGGTATTGGGTCTATGGTAAACTGCATCAATAATATAATTAATTGTATAGCAATTGCATATAAACTCTACATCAAAAATATTTTAGTGTATTTCTTACCGCCAGCTACTAGCGAATAGTATATTGACACTGGATTGTTTTTGTACGAAGCAAATTGAACGAAACTGTTTCGTAATGCCTATGGACTTTAATTGAACGAAAGCGTAGAACATTCTCCTTAATTGAGAACGCTCTGCACGTGTTTTTGACAATCGACATACAGCATATCCGTGAAAATGGCAGTAACAGACGATACTGTTTTATCCGCGCTCGTTTACGATTATTTAAAAAGAACACAGAAGACATTGGCCGATGTTTTTCTTGCTAAAACAAAATCGGTAAGACTTATATGCTAAGAATATTCATTTTTTTGTTAATTTTGTAACATTACTTTCTGAGTTAAACGATTTTGTGTGTTGAGAGGTTACCGGTGTGGCATTTATTAATGTTTGCCTAAAATTCAATTTATATCTATCTTCAGTTAGTTGTATTAATATATATTATCTTATAAATTGCTTTGGCATCTAAAAGAAGCATTTTAATTGTTAAATTAACTAGTTTATCGTCTAAAATGTAAATTTCAAACACGTGGTGTGAGGAAGATCAAACTTCGTAGTATTCTAAATTTCAGAACATGTAACATTTAGATTTTTTTGGTAATTACAGCCTGTCTTGAAAAAAAATTCCGCTACATTATCAGAAGTAGTTTCACATTGGCAGAAAACCTGTCCAAAAAAAGTAGTTTGCGAGCACCAAAATAAAGAGGAAAGTTCCAGCGATGACAGTTCCGAAGAAGAAGAATCCAATACTGCCGCTCAACCACAGAAAAATAATGTTTTGGTAAGTGGAATTATCATTGAGAATAACATGCGCTTTATAAAATTTGTTAAATAATTTGTTTTGGAAACAGCAGGTTAATGGAAATAATGTAAAATCAAAAAATGCCCAGTCGATGAATAAAAAGAGTGCAGTGTCGCCATTAAAAAAACAAGCGGCAGTAACAAATAAAGGAAAGAAATCCTCAAGTGATGAAGAAAGTAGCTCGGAAGAGGAGTCACCAGCTTCTAAAAAGCCGACTGGGAACTTTGTAAAATCGATAATGCAAAATAAACAAGCTGCTACAGTTAAAAAGAATGAATCTTCAAGTGAAGAAGAAAATAGCTCCGAAGATGATAAACTAACTGCAAAAAGTACATCAGCTGTTGTAAAGCCAACAACAATGAGTAAGCAAACTATTGTCGCTAAAAAAGATAATAACTCTAGCGAAGAAGATAGTAGTTCTGAAGACGAAGCGCCGGCTATTAAAAAGCCAATGGTTACCAATTCAAAACCAATTCCAATTAATAAAACAGTAAAGAAAAATGAATCGTCAAGCGAAGAGAGTAGTTCTGCTGATGAAGCGGCGATTAATAAATCTACTCTTGCTGCTGTTAAAACGCCATCAACGGTCAAATCGGTTCCAACAAAGACCCAAATCGTTAAAACTAAAAAAGACGCGTCTTCAAGCGAAGAGGATAGTAGCTCTGAAGATGAGAAGCCAGCTGTTAACAAAACTACGCCAGTAGTTACAAAGACTACACCAAGCTCAGGTAAACCGACTCCAGCGAATAAACACGCTTTCAATGTTGCAAAAAAGTCTTCAAGCGAAGAAGATACTAGCTCTGAGGATGAGGCACCTCCTGCTAAAAAGGCTACATCAGCCCTTGCTTCATCACCTCTCAAAAAAGTTACACCAGCTAAGGCAAAGAAACCCAATTTAGTCGCTGTTAAGAACAAAAAAGATAGCAGTTCCTCTGAGGAAAGTGATGAAGATGAAACTCCATCAAAAATCAAACAAAATGCTAAAGTAACTGTACACAAACCGATGGTAAAAGTGTCTAAATCAAATGATTCTGATGAAAGCAGTTCGGAAGATGACGAAGAAAATGAAAAAACGAAATCAGCGTCGGTGATGCAAAAATCTACAGCAAAAGTTATCACTAAGAAAACGGAATCATCTAGCGAAGATGAGAGTTCCAATGAAGATGTAGCAAAAGCTTTTACCCCTCTCGTCAAGAAACCAACACCTGGTTCGAAAACAGTAACACCTTTGATAAAGAAGCAAGAAGAAGGTGACTCGTCCGATTCTTCGGATGATGATGACGGAGCACCACCAGCAAAAAAGCTAGCAGTTTCAGCATCAGCCAAACAACAAAAGGAAGAATCTAGTGATGATGACAGCTCTTCAGATGAGGAAGGCCCACCGAAAGCTGCACCCATTACAAAAGCAACTCCAGCTAAAAAGAAAGGTGATTCTAGCGATTCTGATTCTGAATCCGAGGAAGAGGAAAATTCACAACCACAACAAAAGTCTAAACCAGTAGTAGGGCAAAAACGAAAGGCAACAAATTCTTTCACCGAAAAGAAATCTAATTACAATAATTTTGTCAAAGAAGAAGAAGGCAATAAGGTAAGAATTAAATTGATTTTCATTTAAAATTTAATTTGTGATAAGGTAGCACTATTCCTCTTCAAATTTTAAAAAAAAATTCTTCAATTTTGAAATTTTCGAATATCCGATATTTCAACAGCAAAACATTTCAAATGATAATCCGTTTAAGAAAGTAAATGGTATTACTCCACAACAAACACAAAATGACAGCAGAAATGGAAGTGGGAAACAAAATAATAGCGGAACGAATTTTAATTCTTCGTTCCGTCGTGTACGCGAAGAAGAAGTTGAAATTGATGCGAGGGTGAAAGACAATTCATTCGAGGCGAAGGTCAGTGCGCTTTTTTTGTGTTCAATAATTTTTGGGGTTAGTGTATGAAGAAAGACGCACAAATTCCAGACACCTTGTGTATAGAAAAGGCGCAGCTGATGTTTATGCTTCTCGGTTTTTGCCCATACTATTAATTGCCAATTAGTAATGTGTTATTCATAAAATTTGAGGAAAAATAGTGCATTTCATATATTAAATAATTTGATAGATTTTTTTCTGCACAAGGTGCTAATTTGTGATTCTTTTTTCATATCTTTGCATATAAAAAATATTCGATGATCGTTTACACAATATTCATGGCCAAATCAAATCAATCAAACAATCAAAAAATAACCCGAACTCTTTGGTAACTAAATAAAAATCACCACTCCGGCGCAAACAGAATCAAAATAATTCGTTTAATAACAGTCAGGATAACAGCAATAACTCGTTTGGTGGAAGACAAAATTTCCAAAAATTTGGCGATAAAGGAAACTTTAGGAAATCGTTTGGTGATAAAAATAATCAGGAACAGGGCGAAGAAGGTGGTGGTGATGGATTTAGGCGATCATTTGGAGGTGGTGGTCGTGGCGGTCGTGGTGGTGAAGGAGGTCGTGGCGGCGGCGGTCGTGGTGGAGGTGGTCGCGGTGGCGGTGGTCGTGGTGGAGGTGGTCGTGGTGGCTTTGGTGGCCAAAGAGGCGGAGGTGGTGGTTTTGGTGGCCAAAGAGGCGGACGCGGTGGTTTTGGAGGCCAAAGAGGCGGCGGTGGTGGTTTTGGAGGACAAAGAGGCGGCGGCGGTGGTTTTGGTGGCCAAAGAGGTGGTTATGGAAGCCGTGGCGGCGGAGGAAGTGGAGGTTTCAATAACAGCGAGAACAAACGCATAACATTCGACGATTAAGAGACGAATATTTTTTGTTTTGTTCTTTTTTAAATAATAATCGTATTTTTAAGTAGTTTTTAATTGAGGTGAGCAATAACTTTTTTTTTTTTTTTTTTTAAAGTGTTTAAAACACGTCTAAAAATCTTATAAATTTAAATTTTCTGAAAAAATATCTACTGCCTTTTTACAGAGAAATGCAAGAGGATCGTGGGGTGAACGTGCCAATTTGGATTTGAAACATACACGAGGAAAAGCATTCCGGCATGAAAAAACAAAAAAGAAGCGCGGCAACTATCGTGGTGGACCAATTGACTTTTCCGTAAATTCAGTCCGTTTCGATGACTAGATTAATGCAAAGCATTGTTAAATGCGTTTTCTTTCCAAATTTGATGCTTAAACTCTAAATAACGTTTCTTAAAAAAAAAAAAAAACAGCATACGACATCATAATTTATGAGAAAATATATTTTTGCAATTCTATAAATTAATAGAAACCAATTACAAATTAAAAATGAATGAATGAATGAATGTGTTTCAAATGTATGACGAATTTTCATATATTTCGTTGCATACATAACAAATGTATATTTAGTTTCAATTTGAAAAAGGAAATAGTGTGAATGTGTTAAAACGCAATTAACTTTGACTCTAATTTTATTCAAATAAAATTGCTTTTTTTTTTTTTTTGAAAAATAACATTAAATTTAAAAATAATTCATTTTGATATGTTTATGTTAATTTTGGAAAACAAAAACACACTGGTGTTCGTTCGTTCGTTCACTTTATCAACAATATATTAATAAGATTATTTTATTTAAGATAACTTTTATTTAATTGTAAGTAAATTAGTATTTATGAATTAATAAATATTTCGATAAAAGAAGAGCATTTTTATATTTATCTGCTATATATTTTTTTTTTTAAATAAAACAACAATTTGTATATTTATATGCTGGAAATGCTTAATTTCAAAATATTAGACCCATTGAAGAAAATAACCAGAAGATTATGTATCCATTAAATTATTTAGTTTCAGTTAACGAATTGAAAAAGTTTAATTTGTTTTGGCTTGGAAATACAATACAAATTTGTATCTATTTTTTTCGAGTTTTTTTTTTAATGTACTATCAGATAATTAAGAAAAAAGTATTACGATGAAATTTAAACAGAATTTATACCAATAAAAATGTAAGGTCGATAATGCAGTTCATCATGTTCTATAAGTTGTAGTAAAAAGAAATCCATTATTTTTGCATTAAATTGAAGGTTTTGTTTAGCATAGATAGAATGATACGATTTAGGTCAAATATTCAGTTTTGTTCGATAACTTATAGCCATTTGGATGTAATTTCATAATGCCTCTCTTATAGAAACCTTCGTCTCTATTGGCAAAAAACTGGGACAGTCGATTTTCACAATCTTCTCTTGAGGCGAATTTTTCACCTGCAAAATCATTCGTCATAGACAGGAAGAGGTGGTAATCACTTGGTGCCAGGTCCGGACTATAAGGTGGATGCATAAGAAAATTCCAACCAAGGTCCCGGAACTTCTGGCGAGTCACTATCGATGTATGCGGCCTGGCGTTGTCCTGATGGCACACAATTCCTCTCCTATTGGTCAAAGCTGGCCGCTTCTGGGCGATTGCTTCTTTCAGACGGTCCAATTGTTGACAGTATAGGTCCGAATTAAGAGTTCGGCCGTAGGGGAGCAGCTCATAGTAGATAATTCCCTGCCAGTCCCACCAAACACACAGCAGAACCTTCCTGGCTTGACCACCGTTTGCGCCGGGTGACCGCGATTTGACCACGACCGTTGTCGTAAGTGACCCACTTTTCATCACCAGTAACCATCCGCTTCAGAAATGGATCGATATTGTTGCGATTCAGCAGCGATTCGCAGATGGAAATTCGGTCCATGAGGTTTTTTTGCAATAACTCGTGTGGCACCCATACATCGAGCTTCTTTTTGTATCCAACCTTATTTAAGTGGTTCCAAATGTTTTTTTGTGCAATGTTTAGCTCCTGGGCAATCGAAGCAGTGCTTACGTGACGGTCGAACTCGACGATTTCCATTATTTTATAGACATTTTCGACAATTGGCCTTCCAGAGCGTGGTGCATCTTTGACATCAAAATTACCGGAACGCAATCATCGAAACCAAAATTGCGCATGATTGGCTGTTACAGTATCAGGACCATAAACACTATTCACATTTTCAGCTGCCTGGCTTGCGTTTTCGCCTTTATCGAAGAACAACTGCAAAATATGGCGTATTTTCTCTTTGTTGGTGTCCATCTTTGACGCGTGCTAAAAAAATACTGAGTCAAGTAATCACAAAACTGTATGACAAGCTTTTTTAGTACGAAATCTTATCTTTCTAACACCATCTAGTGCAACCCGATCGCACTTTTAAAACCGAAGATACAGACTCCTAAATCCATCTATTGGCAAAATAATGGATTACTTTTTACTACAACTTATATTATTAAACCAACGAATTATATACGAAAGATAGATTAAGTATTCATATTCGTCAAATTACATTTTATATAACTTTTCTTACACAAATTACGTATATGAATAAATACACTTAAATAAAATATTCTAAGCTAAGACTATTGTCAAAAATATTTTTATATAAGAAGTAGAAAAATAATTTCCATATATTTTTTTAATTTTATAATTTGAGTTTTTCTAAAAGTACGAAAAATAATTTAATATCTTAATACATATATTCTACGTAACTTTTTAAGAACGTAAACTGTATAAAAATTTAATGAAATTGACTATAAGAAACAAATCAAAAAAAAATAGTCACTAATTATGTATTGTCAGTTAAATAAGCCACTAACTTAACTTAACTGTGGAAAGTGTTTAGATCGTTGTGTGGATGTCATAGCACACTCTATGGAAGCAATGTTGACGATGATCGGTCAGATAAAATTAGTAAATATTCCTAGCTGAAACAGCTTCCTTTTAAGATTGTTCGTTTTCTTTTAAGCTTATCGAAATGTGTTACGAGTTCTTTAGCCGGTCGTCTACTTTCGAAAATGTTAAGATGATTTACGGTATTCAGAAGTGTAGTTCGTTAGCCAAAGTTGATTCTGTAACAGCAGCTTCGACCTCGACTTCAGCTTTGAACTAATCCCCAGGTGTTGTGGTTCAAGATCTTTGTATGGCCAAGACATGACACACCTTAACATTCAGTGCTGTTTGAGTTACTGAAGCAACCAGTCACCGATCGAAGAGTTTTCCATCCCGGTTGGTATGATCAGGTGTATTCCATACGATTGCTATTGATTTCGTTTGGTTTCGTTGCTTTTGGTAAAGCTTTGATTTTACATAGTTCTGGTTCTGGTTCGCAGTGGTGTGAATTTATTCAACTGTTCACATCCAAACAATCTATGCACGGGCATTTTTTGATGACGTTCAATATTTTAACGAATATAACACGTTTCTGACTAAATTAAATAAACTATAATATATTTTAATGGCCTTATATTAAAAAAGTGATTTTATATCAATTAAAGTGTTCTCATAAAATAAATAAGTTCAAAGTTAATATAATTTTTTTTTTTTTTAAATTTCATATTAATTGTAATAAAAATTATTTAAGTGAGTTTTGTTGTTGTTGTTGATTTTTTTTTTCCTTTTTAAAATATACAATTTTTCGTGACTGAATTTTTGGTTGAAAATTGGAATTTATTATTAGATATTCAAAGAATTTCGAATTTTCTCTCTACACTACAATACGAATACGGAAAGAATCATCGAAAATGGAATATCGGTGCTATAGCTGTTCGACAAAAGTAAGTGACCTCATTAAATTTTCATTTTCGCATGAACAAGAAACTGTTACTCACGTCCTCTTAAAGACGGCAGAGACATCAACAACGTAGACGATAATAACGATGAGAAACTTACCATTAAGACAACAACGTTATTTTTAAAAGATACTGTCCCCTAAGTCATTTATACACACTCGATTATAGTTAAAACTACCAAAGTGGTATATTAATAAGAAAATATAAATAAAGTGTATGTATTGTATATAAAAAAAAAAAATTGTTTGTATACCTTAACGCCAACTGCTTAAGTACTTATCTCTGAACAAGCCTCTAGAATTGAAGAAAATTAATTTTTTTTTTATTATTCTTGCGATTATCATATAAACTTTGTAATCTAAGTTTAAAAACATATATTGTATTCAGGAAATACAAATTCATTCATTCATTAAATAAAAGTTTTCCTTTTTGTTCTTCTAATATATAAAAACGAAGGGTCAGAAATAAATATAAATTTGTAGAAAGTAATTATTGATTGGAATTATTACCAAATGAATTGTTTAGCTATAGGGACAAGACGCATATAAATCCTACAAAATAGTAAGATGTTAACCTACACCGATAAAAATATATAGCAAAATGATCATTTGTGATTGCATTATAAAAAAAAAAATAGGTTAAACTATTTGAAAATGTCAATGAATATATAAAAATTCTTACAATATTTGCCATAATTTTGTACTTAGTCGAAAAGAAATGTGAATTGGTAAAAATATATTTGGTTTTATTCAAGATGAACTTTATTTCTGAGTCATGACAGTTTCTTTTTTTCACAAATTTCACTTGACCAATCATAATTTGGCCGGAAATCATTTTTTTTTCTTCATTAATTTTATGTCTTCAACATGACCTACTTATTTTAAAATAATGCCAAAAATACATTTATTTTAATCCATTTCGACATTTTTTTAAATTATTATTTATTATTAAATTTTAATGTAAAATGTTTGAGAAAAAAATTATACGAGTATTATGGAATTTATAAGTTAATTAAATTTTTTATTTGACTATTAAATAATGATTCTTCGAAAATAGATTTGTTATCGAATAGAATAAATAATTAAAAAGAGACCAAACTAAATTTCCATCTATCCTAATCCTGTCAATTTTTTATTTTTTTTTGAAGTAACCATTTTGGTATTTTACAATTGTACTTCCAAAACTAAACATAAAATTTTTTTTTTCAAAAATATTGAATTAATTTTTGTAAAATTTTATGGACAGTAAAAGGTAAATTTTAATTTTTTTTTTCAATAGTTTAAGAAATAAGAAAAAAAAAATTACTTATATATTACTATATTTCGAAGTCCAACCAAAAAAGAAACCATTTAATCCAATGTGCATGACTAACAACTTCCAATGTCATGGTGCCGAAATGGACAAATTACATGTATTGTAATATTGATCAAGTTTCTTTTGATAGTATCAAGATCAAAGATCCAGTATACCAAATATATCCAGTAGATCGGTATTATTGATGTATAATATAGTGTATCGTATAATATGGTATAATACTGAGATGTGGTGGCTTAGAATTGAGAACGTTATACGAGTTTGTTTTGTGGAATATGTAACTGTTCTGGCATTTCCTTATGGCATCGTTTCACACAAATATTTACTTCGATATTCCATAAATTTACACGAGCAAAGGTATACGCATATATTCAGATGTGTACACAATAATCCGTTGATCTGTTTTTATATATATAACATACACGTATCGTGTTATTCGTAATCTTATTCAGTTTCAAATGTATTGTATATGAATGCATAAGAAGCCCAACTGAATCTCATTATAGCCTTATGCTTCATCATTAACACTATCGTTATTATAAAATGCATATCCGCATTCATTAAAATGTTCTTCTATGGTTAACAAAACATATTAGCCAAAGACGACGCATCATATTGTACTTACTCATACGCAACATATATACATATTCCTATTATAAGGAACTATACTCAATGATGGCAAAGTCTATGGACTAACAGCAGTCGAGTAAGAAGTACCTTATTAGTATAGAAATTCTATAGTATACTCTATATAAAGTCGATAGTATAGCTACTGAATAGTGTAAAAGCTGTCTAACCACTGTGCCAATATAAATATATTTAGTAAAGAAAACTCCTTTTCTTCTTTTATTTTTCTTTTTTTTTTAGTTTAAGTTGTCCTATTTTCACTTATTTTCTTTTATTTGTATGCCATTCAATACTGATCTTGCCGATCTACGAACCATTTGAAATCTTTTTTTCTTCTTTAAATACAATATAAGTTGTTAAATATTCACCGAATACTATTCATACTTGTGTTATTTGAAATTTGGTGGTGATTCAGAACTTTCAAAAAATTTCAATAAATTAAAAAACCGCATTCAAACTACACATACTAGTCATATGGGAATGTTTGAAAGTTTAAGAGGAAATTCAGAATTTATCCCAAATTCATCATAAAATTTTATAGCTATTACAAAAAAAAATTTTTTTACCTAAATCGTAACTAAAGGATATACATTCATTTTTTTTTATTAATATTTTATTTAAAGTTCAACAATTATTATTTACCATATAAAATTGGCACATATACGGGGGTCGTTCAATAAGTCCTTAGAAAAAGATGGAAAAAAACTGTTTTTAAAAAAAATTTTTTTTTATTTTTCAACTTCATCTTCTTTTAGCTTTTTTCCAAAATTTTTATCCCGTCCAAAAAATAGGATTTCGGAAGTTCTGCAAAATACTCATCCGTTTGAGCAATGACGTCCTCGTTGGAAGTGAACCGTCGTCCACCAAGCCATTTCTTCAAATTGGGGAAAAGAAAATAGTCACTCGGGGCCAAATCTGGTGAATAAGCGGGATGCTGCAACAATTCCATTCTCAATTCCACAATTTTGGCCATGTAAACAGCGCAGGTGTGCACACGCGCATTGTCCTGATGCAAGAGGATTTTTTTCTTCTTCAGATGGGGGCGTTTCTCTTTGATTTCCTCACCCAACCGTTGCAATAACGACGCGAGTATCAAGTACTCGATAAAAAATGATTTTTATCGAGTATCAAGTACTCGATAAAAATGATGCCCTGCGAATCCCAAAAGACCGTGGCCATCACCTTGCCGGCCGATGGCACAGTTTTTGCTTTCTTCGGAGCCCGTTCACCCTTGAAAATCCACTGTGATGACTGTCTCTTCGTTTCTGGAGTGTAGTAGTGTATCCAGGTTTCGTCCACAGTGACATATCGACGAAGGAATTCGGCAGGATTGCGATGAAAGAGTGCCAACATAGCCTCAGAGTCCACTGCACGATTGCGCTTATTCTCCTCTGAGAGCAAACGCGGCACCCATCTTGCCGAAATTTTTTTCACAGACAATTTTTCATGCAAAATTGAAGCGACTGTACCTTGTGATAAGCCCGTGGCCTCAACTAATTCGCGCACTTTAATTCGCCGATCGTTCAAAATCAGATCGTGGATTTTGTCGATGATTGCAGGAGTAGACACCTCAACTGGGCGTCCTGAACGATGTTCATCTCTTGTGGATGAACGGCCACGTTTAAATTCATTCACCCAATTGTAAACCGTCGCAAACACAGGTGCAGATGTGCCCATGAACTGCATCCAACTCGGCTTTGATTTCTTTCGGGCTTAAGCCTTTTAAATGGAGATGTTTGATGGCAGCCCTAAACTCGCTTTTTTCCATTGTTATGCACAAATAAATGTCGTTAACTTTAATCGACGATAGAAATTGACCTACGCTATGGATCGAGCTGAAATTTGACAGAAAAAATCTTTACCGATACTACGAGCGCAATTTCTCGGATTTTCTAAGGACTTATTGAACGACCCTCGTATGATGGGTATTGAAAACAAGTTTCTCGCTTAAATCTTTTGTATTAAAATTATAAAATCTTTTATTTTCACTCTTATTATAATTATAATTTTAGATTTAATTTACAGAAAGTAAAGATATAATTCTATTAAAAAATTATATAAAGTATCTTTAATTTTCTTAACTAGTTTAAGTATGCTATTAAAATTTTGATTAATTTGAAATTTCTGTTAAAGCAATAGCATTCATCATTAAAGAGAAAAAAAAATTAATAAAATGATTTTCCCTGTAAATAAAGTTTATTTTATTTAAACTAAATAAAAAGGGCAAAAAATAATTAATTGTGGAATTTACAAAAACAAAGGAACAATATTTCTTTTTTTTCCCATAGATCCGATTGATGCTGATCGGAGAAGAGGTCCTACATAATAATACTGGTGTATTGGATGCATTAAAGTGCATTCGATAAATGTGGCATCTTGTGCTCATTTTAAATTGAATAGCATTCATCTAGATAAAGGGAAAACACCTGAATGCTATGCAATTAAGATTTTTTAACCTGCTAACTCATCGTTATTTGAAATGCGAGCCCTGAACTTGTCTACAAAACTTACAATTAAACTGGTTAGCAAGCAACCTTCATAACGAGTTGGAAAATAAAAATACTATAAAGAAAAACTATCAAAAAATAAAAAGACTTTAACTGGTACCGTATTCATGCACACATATTTATATATATAGATGCATAAAATGTTTATAGTTTAAACAGCATTGCTATTTTCTACAATATACCGCCCTGTGTTTTCATGTGATTCCGAAATCTTCGATATACTTACTAACTTAAGGAAAATCTACTCAGTTTTTACCTACTTTTTTTTCTTCTTCTTTTCCGTCTGATATCTTAAAGATACTTTTAGTTCTCCGACATAGTCAACTGTACTTGATTTTTTTTTTTTTTTACCTCAATTTACTTGAATGGCTTTTACAATTTTTACATTATTCTCTCCGGTATTGCTGTTAAAGTTCTTATTGACATTTTATGAAGAATTACCTTCGTGTCCTATTTAGTAAGTTTTTATTTGCTAAAAATAATCTTCTCATATAATTTATTAGGCATTTTATTTCTATTTTTATCTTAGATTTTTTTGAAAAGAAATTTACAACTCTTACAATATTTTTTGTAAGTTTAATAAAACCGTAATCTGATATTGCTTATACGATTTTTTTTTAAATATTTTAAGAAAAATTATAAAAATTTGAAGACAAAAAATCGGGAACACATATCCGGGCATTCTTGTTAAACAGATAAAAGAAAATATTGCAATAATAGAGTTCAATTATTTTAAAAATTAGAAATAAAATTATGTTATTCGTTTATTTTTCTTTCTACAGGAAACTCAAAATAGTTGCAATTTTTTTTTTGGAGGAAATTATAATAATAATCTTCTGAGATTAAGATAATATTTTTGACACAGAAATACAAATATTTTATGGTCAATTTACAATTTGGTTTTGTCTTGACTTTCTATAGTATGCAAAAATATGATTAAAATGATTTGATTTAAGAATAATTTAAAAAAAAAAATAATAAATAAAGAAATATTTTCCAAATAGGTACAATTAAAGTATAAACGTGTATACATACCAAAAAAAAAAAAAAACTATTTTAAAGTTTAATAAAAATTGAAATTTGATGAAAAATAGTTGACAGAAAAAAAATGCAAATATAGTCATTAAAAATATACAATACTACAAAAAAAAAAATTATAAAACTATCACATTTGTATACGGATGGATATATTCTTTTCCAAAGTTCATCTTGTCTTACACTTTAAAAAAGCAGCAAGGTGAGGCCATTGACTTTGGATTTTGTTAACATTTCGCATTTTTCTCATATGATTTTGCCACTTTGTGTAGACAAGTTTTCAATTTTAAAAGCATACAAATTCAGTGGCTAGTATTTATTTATATGGTATTCGTTTTTATTTATTTAATTAATGAAGTTTTTTTTTAAATTAATATAATAATAATACAATTGATATAAATTATTATTAAAATTTTACTTCACGGCCATTTAGAGCAAGATTTGCACAAAAAAACTCAACAACTTTGAGCATATTTTGGCTGTATCATAAACTACAATATTTTACAGCTAAAATCACCAAAAAAAATTATTTATTTATTAGTATTTAATTAGATAAAAGAATATTTAAAATTGACTATTGGAAAAAGTAAATTACTCAGTTATAAGAAACTAAAAAAAAAAACAAACAACAATATTATTATTTAAATATCTCTGATTAGGAAATCTTAAAGTTTTTTTGTTTATTTTAAAAGTTCTTAAAACAAATTTCAATAATAACTATTCAAATCATCTTAAAAATAAAACGGTAATTTTTTTGTTTTTTTGGAAGAAAAAAACCTTCAAAGATAATAGATTGAATACTGCAGCATATTAATATGATAAAATAATTTAAAAAAAAAATTAGCATACAAATAAATACACCACGAACTAGAGAGAAAGGTTATAAATAATTCAAAACCCATTTTCATATAAGAATAAAATAACTTCTTTTAGTTTTTCTTATGATAAACAATTTTTATATGGTGAGGTTTTTTCTTCCTTCAAATTGTATATTTTATTAATAAATTTTTATATATTATATTTTTATTGAAAATATATGCAATTATAATAAAACCTATCGACATATGTACATATGCACAGTTATCAAAATAAATAAAGAAGAAGATTATAGATGATTTTTTCTTCTTGAATTTTAATAAATTTTTTTATGCTACAGTATCTGATTTATTATGAATATTTACTTAATAATATTATCATAGAGAAAAAAACCTATTTTAAAAATTAGATATTCCTTTAGAAAAAAAAATGAAAACGGCAAATCACCGTTGAATTAAATTAAAACTATACAATTATGAATATACAAATTCCTATAAAATGACATCTTCCTTGTTATCTTATTAAGATATAAATTAATTACAATATATATGATAAAGGATAAATTTCTTTTTTTTTTAAATGCAATAATATTTTTATAATAATTATATTCAGTTTTATAAAAAAAATTTACAAATATACAAGTATTATTTAAAAATACATCTTATCTGAATATCTTTAGAAAATTAGTTAAATTTTAAATAGTTTAATAAAATTTTAATAAATTATTATAGATTAATAGAGGTAGTAAATAATTCTTAAAAATAATTAACAGAAACTCATCATTATGTTTTTCTTTTCTTCTCCAAAAACTTTCTTAAATCTAACTGATATTTTTGAGAATTATTTTGTAATACAAAAAAAAAAATTGCTGAACTATGAAACTATAATAATATTAAATTGAAAAAAAAACTTTGATTGATTGATTTCAAGAGACCTGTTTAGTGTAAAATTTACAGTAAAACTTATAGCATTCAATAATAATTTGCTTAAAACATTTTTACATATTAATATCTGTCATATCATATCTATTCATTTATTTATTTAGTTTATTTATATTATGTTGCAAAAAAAAAACCACAAATAACGATTTTTTAGAATCACTTTAATATTAATACATTTAATTGGATAATATTTGAAGAAAACCAATTGCATAAATATGGTACATATCGTGTTACAAAAAAACTTTCTCCAAACAAAATAGAGAACTTTTTTACTGCATTTTAAAAAAAAAAGTTTTAATAAAAAAATGCTTGTAGTTTCAATTAAATCAATGCAAGTGAAATTATGAGATTTTAATATATGCATTAATTAAAAATATTAACATATGTATTTGAAAAATAATGCCAACAGTTTTTTTTTTTGTACGTATTGTACTTGTACAGTGAAAAGTTACGAAAATTGAGGTTATCTATCTCTTGAATCTTTAATATTGTACTTTCATTATTTTCTTATTCTTTAGTAGATTTTCCTATCTACACGAACTTGAACCTTGGCACTTTTGTGGTTTTCAGTTTATACGTAAGGAGGGTAGTAGTACATAACTTGAATGCTAGATAAATTTTTTTTATACAAAATTATAATAGAAAATATTATCTTATAATTAATATAAAAATTTATTATTTTATCCTATTTAGAAAAGTTTTATATTGGGTTGTTTTTATTAAAAAATAGTAGTTTAAATAAGATATTATATCACATTCTATTTAGAAATTCTCTAATAATAGTAATAGATTTTTATTAAAAAAAAGAATATAAATATTAGCCAAAATAATTTTTTTTTAAAAATGATTAAAATATACTATTTTAATAATTAATTTTAAGATATTTGATATATCGTAGAGCAAAGAACAAAGATTATTATAGCCATAAAATGTCACTATTTTGGATATTGAAGAAAAAAATACTATTTTTACTTAAAATAAAAAAAAAACTTATCAGAAAGAAAATATATTATTTTTTTTTTTCATTTTTATATTTTTAGTTAATATCTGCTCTGTTAGTTATCACAATACATAGACATATAACAAATGCGGCACTTTGGTCAAGTTATTCACAAGAAAAGTGTAGCAGTGGAAGTGGTTTAAAGTATGTGTCAGGGAATGCTTTCACAGACTCTACAGATTGTATAGGACCTAATAATGCACCTTATCCGAGGTAAATTTAAAAAAAATAACCATTTTTAATTATATTTATAATTTTTTTTTTGATTTTATACTTACATAATAAGAGGGGTAAATATTTATTCTCAAATTTTTCTATTTTGTTAGTTCAACAATTGCACGATTATTTTCTGCAACTTCTTCAAGAAGAGGTCGACAAACCCAACTTCGAACATTGGATCCATCGATAACACAAAGTGCTTTATTAAGGGCATACTCAGAAGTCAATGATCCAATTCGAAGCTCACGAATGGGTAAGTACAGCAATAAATAAATTAAATACAAATTTAATTACCAATCAAAACAGTTAAATACTCTTTCGTTTATGTATATTTGTCTTATAATTAATCATATAATTTATGCATATATTATTGTTAATAATAATTTCCAAACTATGCCAAAATCCAGTTAATATTTGATAATATTAATTATATAAATATTTTCCATGTATAACTTAATTATTGTTTAGAATCGGTCTCCTCCAAAATATGGTGAAGAGGAGGTCATTTTCAAATGAAAACAAAAAATTGCACTTAATTGCATTAGAAAGTGGAACTAATAGAAATTTCGAAGAGAAACTATTAAAAACAAGACATTTTTGTCACTTTCATTATGGAAAGAAGTGAGAAAAAAAAACACTCCAACCTATATAATATTCGATTGTTTTAATTAAAAGAAAGAAGAAAAAAAATATTTTAGCAATGAATTTTCTTTCAAATTTAATTCAATAAAATACTTTTAGAATAAAATAAAATGAAATTTTCCTCTTGATAATATTTTAAAAGTCGATTTGTTTTGAATGTGAAATTTTTTTTCCCATAAGTCATTTTTAGTTAAATCAAATAGAAACTAGACCGACATCTAGAAAAAAAAATCTTGAGTCCGATTTCTTTCTTTATATTGAATTTTACATTTTGTATAAAATACAAGAGAAAATAATTATATTGTTTTAGGTTTTCTACTAGTGAAACTTAATCGCATTTTTCCATACTTAACTTACTATTACACGTATTTCAATATTAATGAGAATAATTTGTCTTTGGGTTTTTCTACAGTCTGAATAATAATTATAATGTACCATATTATCATAAATACAAATAGAATGTTTTACGAATTACTTTTAATTTTTTTCTTTTAAGTGAGAAATGATTTTAATTATTATATTGTAGAAACCGTGATTGGGAAAGTAATTCAATTTACATAAAGCTAAATATTGAATTTGTTTTATAAAATATCTTAAATGAAGAAGTCTTATCAATATTTGACTGTTCATTTATATTACTAATAAATTCTTATAGAAAATTAATTATATTTGATATAGAAAAATAAGAAAAATTGTTTTTCTTTCTATCTTTTCGTACAATATTTTCTTTAATATTTCAACTCTTATAATAATTACACTGTTCTAATTATCTTGCATTAAAGTCATTCCTGACTAGTTGGTAAATTTAGTTTAATCAACATTTCGAAAATAAACTTAAAAAATAAAAGTAAGATAATCAAATATTAGTAAAGAAAACTGAATAAATAAATAAAAAAAAGGAATAATTTACATACGTACCTGTTCAATGAATATACCACCAACCGGTAAAGCTCAGGTAAACGGACAGATTTAACATGCGCTGGCTTTGCCCACCTTCATTTTACAGTTATTTATGTCAAATCAATTGACATTCAAATCACAAACTACTATTAAAGAAAAAAGCTTACAATACATCTGAAACTTAAGCACGTGAATTTTAATACGTGTAGTAAATTCTTCTCATCGGCAATATTTAATATACTCATGAATATATATTTAGCACGGCTGTTTTTGTTATTTTCTTTATCATATTTCTCTTCTCTTGGGTACTAATACACTCATCATAATTATTGTGGTAGTAAAAGAAGTTATTTTTGCCTGTTGTCATTCAACCGAAATTACTTTGCGTACGGTTAACTACCTGGACAGGTGAGAGCATAATTTTTACCAACTGACTAACCGTTTCTCAATAGAAACATCAAAACAAACTGTAAGAAAATCTCTTGCCCCTTGTTTACTAAAAGGTTATTAAATGTAAGCAGTTCAAATGGAAAAAATTCTATCTCAAATACAGGTAATTCAAAATATGTAAATGATTAGAATTTTTTTAGTTTCAAAATAGAATTGATTTTTTTTTTTGTCGTTTGCAATGAATATTTTTGGGGAAAATATTAAAATGATCATTAAAAAAAGGAATTAATGATTATTTTATGGATAGTCAAAATCTTGAATTAATTTTCACCAATAATTTCAATAATTCCTTTTCTAGAATAATTAACATTGTCTAATTTAATTTTAAAATTTTAATTAAAATTATTAAATTCTAGAAAAGGAATTATTGAAATTATTGATGAAAATTAATTTAAAGATTTTGGAGAAAGTTTATAAATACAGACCATTAAGAAATTTCTTTAAAAAAATTATTTTGATTTTGAGCATTTAAATTTTTTTTTATTGTAGGTTTTTCTCATTTTAAAGATTTATTATCCTTTTTTTTTATATTCAGTTTTTATAGTTATTTATAATACAATAATTATACTTGATTTACCTTAAATGAATAAAGAAAACAATTTTAAATACAATAAAATTTGAACTGCGCACTAACCAAGAATTAATATTATATTAGTAGACTTTTTTTTAAAATAAATATAATATTATTAACGTGCATATACTAAATTTTACCTTTACTAAACAATTCTATACTAGTATACACATTAGCATATACATGAGAGCAGTAAAGTGTTAATAATGAAAATTTCTCTTCTTTTTTTTGTATACTTTTAAATTTTTTAATTAATATTTTCTTTTTTTAATTTTTGTATCTTTTTTATATTTTTATTAAACTAACAGAATACAACTATACTCATTTTAAGAATAGTCTATAAATTGTTAAACATTTTATATGAGAGTGAATTTATCTGTGAAGATGAAAGAATCACCGTCATACACCCATTAATTATATAGTCAAATCGCACCTCGCGGTCTCATGACCCACTTACATGTTTCTTTTGACCCGATAATAGGATTATGACCACTACAAGAGATTTGTCGTGATGACCATTTCCTGTTTAGTTGTGCTTGATTTTCGTTGTATGGTCCTCGTTCGAGTTTATTTTGTTTTTTCTTCGTCTCTGCGATAAAGTCAAAAAATTGAGTTCTTAAAGTTTTTAAAATGAAATTTAAAAAAAAGAAGAAGATAAACAAAGTTATCAGTTTCAAAAAATTCAGATTGTATTTAATATCTGAAAAATATGGTTACTCTTGCATGAATATTTCCTATAAAAGAAGAGTGTAAAAACTGTACATTATAAAAATATATAATATTATTGTACAAATGTTGATGCAAATAATTAACACTTGAATGAAATTTGGATTTTTCGTTCTTACCTCAATTTTGGTAATATTGAAAAAATATTTATATCTGCAATTTCAAGTAAATTGTTTGCTTGTAAATAAAATTCTTCCAGGTGGTTATTTACATACGTCGAATAGTAGTTTCTTTGAATAATGACTGTAATATTGCATTAAAATAATTAAAAAAAATTTTTTATATGAAATATTTTTTCAAATCTATTTTTTTTTTTTAAACTACAATATGTGAAAATTTTTATACTATAATTTTTACCTATAAAAATTCTTAACCATTTTAATAATATGATTTTTAATTTTTGATCATATTCTTTAATTTTAGTTAATATTTTTTTGCTTTTGTTTTTTTTTCATAATTATCTTAAATAATGTTAGTTTTTATTTTAAAACATTAATCTACCAAAAAAATATACAAAATTTATAAATTTAAAGTATCATCTGTAAATTTTACTTAAATAAGGTATTAAAAATAAAAACTGTGGCTTGGTAACAAAAAATATTTTCTTTGAATGTTTAAAAATTATAATTAGAACACCATAAAACTTACACTTTTTTTTTTTTAAAGTGAAAATAATTTAAATGAAGTTTTTCTTCCTGATCTTGACAGATTTTTAATTAATGATTATTCTTTTCTCTTAAAATATAAATAATATATGAAAAAAGAATTATTTTATTTAGCAGGTCATATGCAAATAAATACGAGTATATATACTACAATATATGACATGGAAATAAATTAATTTTTTTGGTTTGGATACAATATAAAAATTGCAGATAGTGAAATGTCTTTTCATTTCTAAAACGAGGTCTTTTGGTTTCTTTTATTCTCAAAATAAGAAAGGTCATTTGTAAGCCATGTGAATTTTGTGGAATTATTTGCATCAAAAAAGCATAGAGAATTTTGAATTGAATGAAAATTTTATAAGAATTTTATTTACATAATAAATAAATACATTATTTGAATGTTATTTGGAAAATTTCAATAATAGTAAAAATGAGAATATATGGAAATTTGGGTCAGTAATATTGGTTTAACGTTTTTAATTTTTATTTTAATTCGAAATGGAAATTTCTATTATTTTTTTTTTTACTTTATCACATTAAAATTTGATAAATTAAATATTGTTGATTCTAAATATTTCAAAAAGACAATCTATATTGTATAAATACGTGTGTATACTTATATTAACTATTAGGCATATTATTTTTGAACTTTTAGGTCGATCTATTGATGATAATGATTCGAATCAACATCAGTGCGGAAGTACGCCAGCAAGACTGTGCAAGACACGTTATAATACAACAGCGCCAATGTACGGTGTCAGTTTGACCTCTGGTCAGCCAGTTACAATTGTGCAAAAATTTCCTGATTTACTTCAGCAAGTTGTATTCGAAGTATGCGAGTAAGTATTATAAAACTTTTGAAAATATTATTATCTTCGTACTCCTATTACAAGAGATAGTTCGTAGCTTTATATCACCTAATAATGTGTATAGTGCAATACGAGAAGTAGTATTACTAAGATTTTACTACAAGCTTATTGCCTATTACCTATTTACCTTTGCAATTACCATTGGCCATTACCATTTCTATTATCCATTTTTATTAGCATTACTGTTGATATTGTTAGTGAGCCACAACTTTCATTGTAATCATTTTTATTACCTGATTTACTGATCTACATTTTGGAAAGTAAAACAGAATTGTAAATAAACGATAAACTTAATAATAATATTTTCAACAAATTGCGACTCAAAATTGGAATTCTTCTGCATTTTTATGTTCTGATCACACTTTTATGCGCACCTTAAAAGAAATAAATAAACTACAATGACCTAAATAATAATATGTACATATACATAAGAAATTCATAATATAAAAGAATTTCATGTATACAAATTAATCATCACTTTTCAATCAGTAAAGATAAATATCGTAATTAAACTGTTAGTACAATAATTGTGATGCTAAGCATATGATGATAATTTCATATAATTGATTATTTTGTATAACGACATACTATGAGGTTATTATAAGTACATGGGGCTTTCATCGAGTCCAACAACATTTTTGTCATATTACATACATGTACTCTACATGGAATTAATATATTGTAGATTCTTATTTTACAAATACGGAGATTTCGTATTAGCTACTTATAATTTTAAATATAAATGTTACCAATAGAAATAAACTCTTGTACAATTAAACCAATAGAAATTCATTTAAAGAAGGATTTTTGCCGTAAATGCAAGATGAATGCACTTTTCTTGTAACAATTTGTATTGAAAAAATTTCTCTACATATTTCCTATTATATATTTACTTTTTTCTTTTGTGCAACGAAAAACTTGAAGAAAAAAGAAAATGCTTTCGGAAAAATTCAGTAATATTATTTTATATTAAAGTCATTATGCAGATAAATTTTGTGATAATTAAAATCTAACATTAAATATAATATAATTAAAATATATAAAAGTAAACAAACTAATGTTATTTTTATAATTTTAATAAAACTTTCTCAAATATTCCGTAAACTGCCTATAATGTATGTTCCAACAAACATAGTTTAATGCATGGTAATTTATGGGTGATGAATGCTTTCTTAAGAAGCCACCGACTGTTTAATAGCAAAATTAATAGGAAATGTGTTTGAAAGATGCAATCATTTTTCCATTAGCTATTATGAAAATTGATTTGAATTACACGGAACGATACCAATTAACAAACCAATTTATTGTTTTCTTTTAATTTGAGTACTAGTTCTCAGGAAAATATTTAGCCTTATTTTTTGTATATAATTTAAATTAGCAGTAGTGCTTTTTATACAAGAGATACTATATATAATATAATGTTTCTGTATTTTCATACTATTTTCACTTTTATAAAAGTGTAAAATTAGGATGCATTTAAGTATTGCTGGCGTTAATAATAACTTATAAACCTAACTAACCTATTCAAACATTGGTAAAATATCCACAAATTATTATTTGAAAATTGTTATAATTTTTCGTTAAACAAATTTCTATAAAATAATTTGACAAATTCCATTAAGATGGGGGGTTTGGTTAATATAATTGGAACTTATGTTTTTTAAGCAACACTATTGCGTTTTGACAAAAAGATAAATACTTAAATGCGGAATCATTGAAAACTTTCTAAATAATTTGTAAAATTGTTTTTTTTTTCATAAGTACAATCAGAAAATTACTTAAAGTAAAAAGTAGAAGGTCTGTAAAGAGTCCATATACAATTAATAAGGAGAAATTTTTTTTATGTATATACAGGCAGAAGTATTTGTTTTAGTATACATACTGACATAAATTAAAACAAGTGAAACGAGTAGATTAAAACCTGTTCAATTGGAGGAAAAGAATTTTACGGCTATACGTTGATAATTTTATATTTTTCATATTTGCGAATTTGTATACAGTCTATAATTTTCAAGTAAGTTATATATTTATATATTATATTACTTTGCAGATCATCCGAGTGTGATGTTGTACGAGGCGAATGCACCCAAACGTATGTCCCATATTTATTTCTGGTCATCCCACTTGGACCGGTAACATTAACTGGACAGGATTATGTTCTTGTAGAGAGTGGATGTGTCTGCAAGCCAAAGTATTCAACTGGAGCCCTTCAAGAACCAAATATAATTCCTTAGTTTAATTTTTACTGAAATTATTCTACAACAATGAAATGATAAAATTTTTTTTATAAAAATAAATAAGAAAATAATGTAGATTTTATATATTAAAATAAATGATAAAACAAACAAATTATATTTAGATTAAATAACATTAATTGATTATCAATATATATATATATATATATATATATATATATATAGTAAAATTTAATATAAATCAAATCCAGTACTGTTTATATAGAAAAAAAAAACAAAATGGATTTGTTTTTGATTTACAATTAAATAAATGGTTAGGTAATATTTTATAATCTTTATTTATATTCATAATATCAAGTTCTCTTTGATTATTCTAAATAAAATTAAAAAAAATTATTCTTTGATTATATATACATTTTTTCATTTTGATTCAATCAATAAACGTTACTAGTTATTAGATAGAACATACAAGTTAATAATTAATTAAATTTAAATCAATTTGTTAATTTTAAATAAAACTAATAAAATGACTTTACTATTTTATTAATTCAACTGTTTACTTTAAATCATTTAAGCGATAAACAATTATTTTTTTAAAATAATTTTGTTCTACTTTTTTTCTTCAAAAAAACCTTTTTGTACTTAATATGTAAATTTAAACTTTTAAATAAATACTTTTTATTCATTTTTAAGATAAACACTGTTCATATTTTTTAATGATGTATGCAGAAATTCATTATTTTTTAAATTTATATACCCTACACTAAATGGGATGTTCGAAGAAATATTGTGGGTACAACTTTTTTCTTTATGTGATAATATTGAAATTTCGATTAGTTGAAATATTAAAAATATTCTATTAGTTTTAACAAGATGGCTTACAAAAACCAAGGGTTACTTAAAAATTTCAATTACTGAATTATCAATAAAAATTTATCGTTAATTCAACAAAAAAAAATTTCATTTAAATATTTTCGATATTTAATATTTAATATTTAAAAAATTTAATATTAAAAACTATTTATTATATATAACTGAGTATTAAGGGAAATCGGTCAAAACAAAGATATCTAGATTATGGCAAAATGCAGATGGCGTTTCATAACGAAACATTAGCTATATGATTAATTTATTTCTTCGTTAAGTTTTACGACGCTCCGCCATTTTAAATAATAAGCCGCATGAAAAAATAGTGACGGAAAGAGCATATACGAGATAAAATTTTCAAGTTGCCTGTGCAAAGAGTTCAAATTGATAAAAATTAATTTTATGGACGAGGAATGGCGTGCAATTAAATAAATTGAGTGTGCACGGTGTTGTTTTTTTGCCGTAATTATGAGTAATAATTCGATTACAGGAAGGAGGAACGAATTTTACTCAATAAGCCGTCATCGTCTTCGTGGTTGCAGTTTTCGCTGCCGTAAACTTTCGGCCATCGCCAACGATTTCTTCGTCGTCACCCGGCAATTGCCAATTGTTCATTTTGTTAGAATCATTTAAGAAAAATATTGTGTGTTTATTTCAAATTAAATTCGCACGCAATAAATTGTAGTTTTCTTTAAATCTATAGAAATAATTTTTGTTCACAATTAACTCCGGGTCGAATTTTCATTGATAGAGAGGAGGCGGAAGAAAAACAATAAAAATGATGTTCACGGTAAGTTTGTCCGGTTAACACCGGGGTTTGACATTCGGTAACCAAAGCTTTGACTTGGCGCCTCCATGTTTGATAATTGAAAAATTCCATTGCCTTTTCGCACGCGAACCCTACCATTGCTTGTTGGAAGTGTCATGACAAACCAAACGCGAATCAAATCGATTATTTCGTGTTTTCGATCTGAAGAATAAATTTTGCAATGTAATGAATATCAATATGTGCAAGCTATAGATGTGCTATTGATAAAGCGTTTATGAAAAATTGATGAAATTATCTGTTGTTTAGTGAAACTGTTGATTTTACTAGTTCAACCTCTTCGCAAACTCTGCGTATATATATTGATCACTGATGCCATTTCGTACATACAGATTTATATTGCCTAATGCGTAAAGAAGCAAATTAGAATGAGCTGCGTTGCTTTTGCAGATTTTTAATAATGTCTTTTCTATTCCCACTTGTTAATCTATTATTATGCGTATATAATTTAGAAAAGGTGAACTTATTTTAGGTTACCGTACATAAAATGCACACTTACTGTTTCAGGGCACAAACCAACAGCAAGATACACGTTTCTCAGACAAGGAGAAGAAGTTGATGAAACAAATGCGCTTCGGTGATTGTTTGAATAAACGTGTTGACATGTCAAAGGTTAAACTCGATGCTCTACGGCCTTGGATAAGTAAAAAGATAACCGACATACTTCACATTGAGGATGATGTTGTTGTTGAATTTGTTTACAATCAGTTAGAAGAAGAGAAGTTTCCATGTCCCAAGAAAATGCAAATAAATATGACGGGATTTCTAAATGGGCGGAATGCTAGACATTTCATGGATGAGTTGTGGGCACTTTTGCTGTCTGCTCAGGAATCTGAAAGTGGAATACCCGCCGAGTTTATACAGCAGAAGAAAGATGAAATTTTGAAACGAGAGGAAGAAGCTGCTGCAGCGCTCGCTGCTTCGAAAAGGGAACGAGAATCAGAAGAAGATAGAGATAGGGAGAGAGACAGAGAAAGAGATCGTGACCGTGATAGAGATCGTGACCGGGATAGAGGACCGGATCGGGATAGAGGACCAGATCGGGATAGAGGACCAGATCGGGATAGAGGACAGGAGCGAAGTGATTTTAAGAACCATATGGATCGAGGAAGATCTGTTTCAAGGACAAAATCTCGTTCGAAATCTATATCGAGGAATGATAACAAGGATATCGACCGTGTTAGCAAAGAACGCCCAAAATCTCCACCTAAAATCAAAGAGAAGGAAAGATCGCCGCGCCCAAAATCACATGAGCGTAGCGCTAAAAATCGTTCCTCCAGAGATCGTTCGCCTAGGCGACGCAACTCACGGGATCGTTCACGCGAAAGGAAGAGGTCTCGATCACGACGACGATCTCCGGAAAGACGGCGACGAACTAGATCCCGTGACAGGGACCGTTCGGACAAACGTGGTGGAACAACAGGCGGAGGTGGCGGCAATAGTAGTAGGCGTTCAACTTCTAGAAATAGACGAGCAGATAATATTGATTCGACACGGAACAAAAGTCGAACACGGGTTATTCCTAATACAAAAAAATCAAAGTCCAAATCCCCGATTCTTAAAGAAAAATCGAATCCACCAATACCAATAGTAGATACAAATGGCCACAAGTCTTCAGACAGTTCGCAAAAGTTAACAAAAGTGCAAGAAAAATTGTTGACGTTGGCAAGTGGCGGTAAAGGTGGAAAAGAACATAGCCCTTCGCGTAGTCGCTCACACTCGGCTGTTTCAAAGAAACGTAGCACCAGTCGTTCTGCATCAAGGTTTGCATTTTGTTTTTAATTATAAGAAATAAGGCATGCATTTTTTGTTATCAATTAAAGGTCACCAGTTAAAATTAAACATCGTTCTCGTACAAGATCTACGAGTTCATCTTCTTCATCGTCTTCTAGTTCTGCAGATCGGGGACGGAAAAAAATTAAAAATGCGCGCTCCTCTAGAAGTAGTAGTGGATCTAATTCAGCTGCAAATGGAAAAGAAGATGACTTTGAAATACAGAAGAAACTTAATAGTATACAAAAGAAGAGACATTATCGAACCAATAAGGATACTTCAACGAGTACTTCACCAGAGAAATTAGCACCACGAAGACAAGATCAACGGAGAAATGAGCAGTATGGTGGTGGTGGTGGTGGTGGACGGCGACCTTCTCGTGGCAGAAGCCCTCGGGGTGGAGGAGCTGGTGGGCGGATGCGGTCTAGGTCACCTCGGCCCCGATCACGATCACGGCAAAGATCTCGTTCACCAAGACCGCGGTCACGTTCACCACGTCAGAGATCAAGATCGCCACGGCAAAGGTCACGACAAAGATCTCGATCACCGCGACAGCGATCACGATCACCAAGAATGCGTTCGCGCTCACCAATGCGAAGATCAAGGTCACCAAGACGGTAAATAGTACTTGAATTTATATTAATTATATTGTAAAAATTGTGTTTTTATTTAAATTTCAGATTCATCAGACGGAGATCACCAATGCAAATGAATCGTGGTCGTGGTGGACAGAGAGGTCGACTGAATAATATGCGCCGTCGTAGCATAAGTCGAGAAAGAATGCGCCGCAATCATTCCCCTCGTGACCGAAGAAACTCGCCGTGGGAACGACGCTCTTCGCCACTACGCAGATCCCCGATGCAACGCGATCGAAGACAGTCACCAATACGTGATAGACGTTCTCCACAACAGCGTGATAGACGTTCACCACCCAGAGATAAGAGATTCTCACCACAACGTAGGTCAATTAATCTAGACCGCGAAAGAGATCGAGATCGCAGGTCCTCCCCACTGACACGTGACAGAAAATCATCTCCACCGCGTGATCGTAGATCTCCAATGCGTGGACGTCGTAACAGTCCTCAACAATCACAACGCCGAAGATTAAGTCAAGAAAGGAGTCGAGATAGGCCACCATCACATAATGAATTCCGACGTGACAGAAAAGAAGACTCAGCACCGAAAAAGGATGACAGCTCTGACTGGGATAAGGACAGTCCACCGAAAGGGCAACGGATAACTGTAAGTGCAGAAAAATTACCGACTCCATTAAAAGAACGACAGGATGCACAGAATTCTGAGAGAAAAGAAAGTCCAGTTCGAGAAAAGCGTAGCAGTCCAGTTCGAGAAAAGCGTAGCAGTCCAATTCGAGAGAAGCGCGGCAGTCCAGTTGATGAACAAAAGACTAATCCAACACGCGATAAATCAAGATCTAGTCCTATTCGAATAGTAAGTGCTGATAAGAAAATAGCAAAACATATTAGCCCAGTTTTGGATAAAAAAGAGCGAGGAGATAATAACGCCAGTAAAAAAACTGAATCATCCAAGGAAGAAAAACGAACAGCATCGAAAAAAATAGAAGAGCCTCACGTAGAGGAACAACGCAAAGAATTGTCAGTGCGAACAGCCGAAAAAACAAAAGAAAGGTATTCATCCAGTTTGTCACGTACGCCGTCACCGTTTCTTAAGGCCCATGAACGTGAAAAAGTACATCTGGATAAGAATATGAAAGTAACCAGCAAGCTTGAAGTTTTAAAGAAACTTGATATTCTTGGAGTCAAAAAGGACAAAGCCGCAAAAAGAAAGACTGAAAGTAGTTCGGAAGAGGACTCATCAGATAGTGAAAGTGAAGTAGAAAGTAAAAAAGATCATGCTCCCATATTGAAGAAACGGGAATCATCTAGCACAGATGATTCAAAGCATGCTGAAGAAGACATTAAATCTAAAATGCGGAATATCGAGGAAGAAGTGAAACGAAAACTGCAGGCAACAGATCGGAAACGGAAAACGTCCGAAATAGTTCGCGAAGTTGAAATTGTGAACAAAAAATCAAAAGTTGATGAAAAAAAACATGGCTCAGATACTGAATCTGAAGATGAGGAGCGTTCCAATTCGAAGAAACGACCGAAAAGGGCATCCAAAGATGATTCTTCTGGATCGGATCAACCAAAAAAGAAACGTAAAAAGGAAAAAAAGGCGCGTAAAGATAGCGATGAAGGTAGCTCATCAGATTCTGAGACTAAAAAGAAAAGGCATAAGAAACATAAGAAACACAATAAGAAGCATAAGAAACATAAGAAGCATAAGAAGAAGAGCAAACGAACGAACAGCTCAGACAGTGAGGACGGAAGTACCGAAGTAATAAACGTTAACGATGACCTTGAAAAGCAATTACGTGAAAGGGCTCTAAAATCAATGAAAAAACAGGCAAGCATCTCGGACTGATTTCTTCAATGACCACAATTTAGCGGTTGCGTCACTAATAATCGTCTAACTGATCGTTCGGTATGGCCACCGGCCGTGGATCGAGTATGTTCAATAAAAACTTTACATAAAATTAAAACAGATCGAATCTTGCATGTCCAAACTAAAGAGTAAACAGAATTGATGACGATTTTGATATTTTTAATTATTATTTCTCTTTCTCTTCTTCCTTTTCCAATTATCTTGGCATCATAATAATAATTTTCATAAAATATGTGACTTTTTATTTTGAGTAGTAGTCGTCTGTTTGGGGCTGAGATTTCATATATTTTTTAAATAGATTATAAATGTAAAATTGTAGAATTGATGGACAAAAGAAAAACTAAATAACTTTTTTTTTAGAATTAAAAACATTCAAAAAAAATGAAAAAAGAATTGAATGAATTTAAAAGCATTCTCAAAGAAATTTCTACAAAGTCAAGGATATAATAATAGTAATTATTATAAAATAATAGTAAAAATAAAGTTTGTTATAAAAGTAAAATGAGAAGAAAAATAATATGTTATTATAGTAACTAATAAAAAGCTAATGGACATAAAATATTTCCTATTTTAAAACAAATAAAAAAAGAAAATATTCTATCTTAATAGAATATTTGTCGGACGAAAAATATAAATCAATAGCAAACAAAAAATGATTGATCGATTATGCAAAATTAAATAAATCAACTTCGCAGTTTATCAAATCAGAAAATGAACATTTAAATAAATATTATTGACTATTGACATAAAGTATAAAAGTATAATTAAAAAAAAAACAATTAATAATTTAACTGGAAAGTCAGTTTCTACTGAAGAAGTACTATCGCGTAGAAAAAAACAGTAAAAATCCAGTTAAAATAAATTTAAAAATATAGAATTGTATGATTAAAAATAAATAAAAAGATTAATAATAATAATAATAATAACAATAAATAAATAAAATTTAAATTAAATACTTTTAAGATAGACTATTCTGAAAATAAATTTTTTCTTTGTGTGAATAAGTCGCATAAAAATACCCATAATATATTATAGTACGTCTTATAATTATAATTTTTTTCGTTCTTATATTTTATTGTAATTTTATCAATGAGTATGTATAAATATAACTAAATACATAAAAGAGATGAAAATTTCCGAAAAACGCCCCATTAATAAATTGAAGTCTAGTTTTTTTGTTTTTATTCCCAAAGTTTTCAATCCCTAATTGAAGTTGAAGTTTTCATTTATGCAACAATTGGAATGGCTTTTTCTGTTCAGAAATGGGCTGCTGGGATGTTTTTATCCGAAATTAAAAGAAAAGTAAATAAATATTTAGAAAATGCTGTTAGTTTTCTAGTTTTGAAATTGAAAAGGAGGGGGGGTTGATTCGGTGTTACGCGTTTTTACATAAATCGTAAATAAGGATAAGAATTATATTCATATGCTTATCGAAACAAATAGCTTATGAAAATAGTGAATTCGGCTGAATTATTATTACTGAAAACAATCTTGGTTTTATTAATAATATTATTATTTGTTTAAAGACCGGATTAATATATAAATATTAAAAATTAGATTAAAAAAATGAGTGCCGTTCAAATGGCGTCAGACACTATTGAGACGAAAATTTTGCTCCAAAAATCTTGCAATTTTGTATATTGACAAATTACATAGACTTATTTGATGGTATTAAATTCCTAAAAAAAATTTATATATAAATACATATTAATAAACCAATTATTTTGTATATTTAAAAAAAAAAAACTTATTTATCACCTTCCAATTAAAATTGTATGTATAAAACTAATCAAAATATATTTTCGACTTGGAAAAAACCAGAAAATTTTATGAAAATTTCTTAATTAATTCTATAAAAATTAAAAGGGGTAATTTAAAATATATGTAAAAGAATGGTTGAAAATTATATACACTTGTAATTATGCTCAAGTTAATGAAATTTTAATTGTTCATTATGTAAACTTTATATATCGAAAAATCTGCAGAAATTCATATATTATGATTATTAAGTTGTAAACAAATTTCTGCAATAAAAATATTTTCTATCTGTATATTGAACTAATAAAAATGAATAACAACAATTAAAATAAATAAAATAGGCATTTGAAAATTGTTTCATATTTTCATCTATACTTGTAGTACTTCTCAAGAGATGTCGCGGTAAAAAAGTGATAATAAATTGATTTGCTGACATTTACTAGACTTCCGGGAGAAAATTTTCCTTTTCGCTTTAACCTGCAAGATGGTAGGTTTCGGATACTTTGAAATTTTTAATTTATAATCATCGCAATATTGGCAAACAATTTATTATTTGTATTTAGTAGAGCAATTTTAATATATTAAATATTTTGTATTATAATTATCCGTATTATTAAATATATTCGATGAAATAGTGATAATAAATGAAATAATTGAAACGTCAGAGCGGCCTTCTGTTTTTGGTTTTAAGTGTATAAAACGCTAGAATTGTGATGATTATAAATTGGGAATTGATTGAGTTCAGTTTGTGAATTCAATTTTTTTATTTTCTGTTTAATTGAATTTTGAGTTGATATCAATAATGCATGGTTTTAACTTAACCTAATATTTGTTTACAATCTTAAGGCTCGTGGACCTAAGAAGCATTTAAAGCGTTTGAACGCGCCAAAAGCATGGATGTTAGATAAATTGGGAGGTGTGTTTGCACCTCGACCATCAACTGGTCCCCATAAATTACGTGAATCGTTACCGCTATTGATTTTCTTGAGAAATCGTCTGAAGTATGCTTTGACCGGTTCGGAAGTAACAAAAATTGTTATGCAGCGTCTCATCAAAGTTGATGGCAAAGTTCGTACTGATCCTACTTTCCCGGCAGGATTCATGGGTAAGATTATTTATACTTTTAATATAGAATAAAATAAAATATTAAAGCAAAGATGAATTTTCGTTTGTTTGTGTTTAGATGTTATCACCATCGAAAAGACTGGTGAATTTTTCCGCCTAATATACGACGTTAAAGGTCGTTTCACAATCCATCGTATTTCCGCCGAAGAAGCAAAAGTATACATTTTTTTTGTTAATATTTTCATAATTAATTTACTCAATAGTAATTTAATCTTTTATTATTACAGTATAAATTATGCAAAGTACGAAAAACGCAACTTGGTATGAAAGGTATTCCCTTTGTAGTAACACACGATGGACGTACAATCCGTTATCCTGACCCGCAGATTAAAGCTAACGATACTATCCAGTTAGATCTATCTACCAATAAAATCACCGATCACATTAAATTCGCATCAGGTTTGTTATAATTTTTATTGTTAATTATTTTCATTTTGACCAATTTCACAAAAATTCGCATCTGAATACGATGTCCACTGATATCTTCGTATTTGTGCGACTAATCAAGGTGCTATAGTATCATGTCTTGAGTACCATATGAAGACTAATAAAATGATTTTTTTTAGTCTTCAAACATTTAAATAGACGACAAAATTTATTTTTATATTATTAATGTATGAACCGATTGTAGTATTACCTGCACTCCACACCTCTGCAATGAAGTTGTATAATTGTTGTGGATAAACAGGAGTGCTACATTAATATATGTCCATAAAATTGTCGGAGAAATTATTAAATATTTTTCCTAAAATCTACAACTTGGATAACAATATTGCAAGTATACATAAAATTCAATATTCCTAGATCATTTTTTAGCGAGTAACTCAAACGAAAATGGGAAGCTTTAAAAATACAATTTCTTTTTTAAAGCAAAGCGAACTGAAATAATCTGGCTACTCGAAGACCGCAGAAATGAAATATACATTTAGTGGTTCAATAATAGCCAACAGTAACTTTTGCACGACGGTCACTGATTACCATCAATCACATTGGGTATATTCAGTAACACAACGCGCAAAATACAAAAATATTAACTCTTAATTTATTGTTTTTCTTAAAAAAACTCAAAAAAGTCTATTGTTTGTTTATTAGTATTCAAACATTTAAACACGACAAAATTTATTTTTATATTATTAATGTATGAACCGATTGTAGTATTTCCTGCACTCCACACCTCTGCAATGAAGTTGTATAATTGTTGTGGATAAACAGGGGTGTTACATTAATATATGTCCATAAAATTGTCGGAGAAATTAATAAATAGTTTTCCTAAAATCTACAACTTGGATAACAGTATTGCAAGTATACATAATAGTAGAAATAACAATGCTATAAGTAGTAAATTTGCATCAACATATAATTTCAATGAATTAATTTGTTCATAGAAATAGCAAAGTATGCAAAAATTAAACGTTTTACACTGAATGGTGGTTAAAAGATTTCCTTTTTGCCTTTAATTATAGTAAATACGACATTTTTAACTGCAAGTAACTCAAAAGAAAATGGGAAGCTTTAAAAATACAATTTCCTTTTTAAAAAAGCAAAGCGAACTGAAATAATCTGGCTACTCGAAGACCGCAAAAATGAAATATACATTTAGTGGTTCAATAATAGCCAACAGTAACTTTTGCACGACGGTCACTGATTACCATCAATCACATTGGGTATATTCAGTAACACAACGCGCAAAATACAAAAATATTTTCTCTTAATTTATTGTTTATCTCAAAAAAACTCAAGAAAGTCCAATTGTTTATTAATTAAACAATTAAATTTATAAATATAAATATGCACACTTCACAGTAATAATAGTAACTTTTTAAAATTTATTAATTTTTTAAATATTTTATTTCGTTATAGGTAATCTTTGTATGATCACTGGAGGTCGTAATTTGGGTCGAGTTGGTACAGTTGTAAATCGTGAAAAGCATCCAGGTTCCTTTGATATTGTACACATTAAAGATTCCCAGGGGCATGTGTTTGCCACACGTTTGTCGAACGTTTTCATCATTGGCAAGGGAAGTAAAGCATACGTCTCCTTACCTAAGGGCAAAGGTGTTAAATTGAGTATTGCCGAAGAACGCGACAAGAGGTTAGCTGCTAAAGCTGCCCATTAAAACTTTTATAAAATGAGAAAAAGGAAAATATAGGAAAAAATTCCAAAAATATGTAGTTTTTTTTCCCACATTTTTTTTATTTTAATTTGAGTTTTAAAATGTTTTTGCAGAAGAAAGGAAAAGAAAGGTTTTGTTTTAGAATAACATAGTATTTATTGTAGAATTTTCTATTAAAAATGTTGCATACAGAATAATGCAACTTAAAAATATTTCTGTTTTATAAGTTGAATTGAGATTCCCAAGTTTTTAATTTAGCAAAATCGCGAAATATTGATCTCGTCATTTCTGAATAATGAGAGTGTTGGACAAATTGGCGTCAAATGTAGGCAAACAGACGGCCATTCTGCCAATTTCGAATTCAGATCGGTCACAACGCATGGTTTTTTTTTGGTGCCAAGCCTTATCACTTGTGCTTTTTTTTGTAAATTTATAACTTATATAAAGTTTAACGGACAGTATCTTATCAACTACGAGGTCTGTACAAAAAGTATCGCGAATTTTGAATTTCCGCGGGTTACGCATATTCGATTTTCGATTTTTTGTGGCGTTATGTTGGTACTCATGTCACTCACTTGTGCCGAAAAGTTCGGCCATTTTGAATATTCACTTAATTTTTGACAGTTGCTTTGCTTGCACGTGTTTGGGCTCGCCTTCGATTTTTGCTCAATTTCGATCAAAAACAGCGTCGCATTAACATTGCTAAGGAGCTGTTCGACTCTGTCCGCTACGACCCAAATTTGCGCCAGAGGGTCATAACTGGTGACGAATCATGGGTTTATGGTTATGATGTGGAAATCAAAGCTCAATCATCCCAATGGAAGCTGCTGCACAATCCAAAAACCGAAAAAAGCGCGTCAATTTCGGTCGAATGTGAAGGTTTTGCTTGCAGTTTTCTATGATTGCAGGGGCGTGGTGCGTCATGAGTTCTTACCACAGGGTAGAACGGTCAATAAGGAATATTACCTGCAAATTATGCGCAAGTTGGGTGAAGCAATCAGCCAGAAACGCCCGGATTTGTGGAAGAACAAAAATTGGCTTTTGCACCATGATAACGCCCCTGCTCACGCATCGTTGCTTGTGCGCGAATTTTTGCCCAAAAACAACACATTAATAATGCCGCAGCCAACGTATTCCCCAGATCTGGCCCCCTGTGACTTTTTCTTGTTCCCGAAACAGATTCTTTGTTCCATTTTTTGGAATAGGCAAAAATCGAAGACAAGCCAAAACACGTGCAAGCAAAACAGCTCTCAAAAATTAACTGAACATTCAAAATGGCCGAACTTGTCGGCATAAGTGAGAAAGACATGAGTACCAATATAACGCTAAAAAAAATCGAAAATCGAATATACGTAACCCGCGGAAATTCAAAATTCGGGATACTTTTTGAACCAACCTCGTTCATTAATAAGAACTTGACAACTTTTTTTTAAAAATATCTCGCAAACCATTTGCCTTAAAGTAAAATCAATGCAATTATGAATGGAACTCGACTTCGGTCATATGTCCACCACGGGCACGCTTGCAGCGGTCGATTCGTTTAAGCCAATTTTCGATGACTCGGACAAACAATTCGACGGGAATGGCCGCTATTTCTCGTTCGATGATGGCTCTTAGGTCCTCTAACGTCGCCGGCTTGTTGGCATAGACCATCGATTTAACGTAGCCCCACAGAAAAAAGTCTAGAGGTGTTAAATCAAAAGATCTCGGACTTCAATAAGTCGATTGTTTCTGCCGCTGTGTGGGATGTATCACCGTCTTGTTGAAACCACACATCACTGATGTCCAGCCCATGCAATTGATCGAAGAAATAACGCTGCAACATGTCTCTGTAGCGTTCACCATTGACTGTAACGTGACGGTCATTTTCATCAACGAATAAAAATGGCCCAATTTAGACTCAATCCCCAACAACATGCCTACAGGTCAGGCAGAGGAACTCTGAGTATGCTACTTGAACTCCAACATTCAATTCACAATTGCTACAAACGTAGACATTGTGGTTTACTGTTGTCATTCGACCTAGAAAAGGCGTATGACCGAATTTGCCCACATAGGGTACTCTTACAGCTGGCAGAGTGGGGAGTAGACTCTGCAATATTGGCACTACTACGTTCCTACCTAACTGGTAGAACCTTCACGGTACGCGCCAACGGTCATTTTTCGGCAAAACGCGAAGTGAAAAACGGCATCCCACAAGGATCCCCTTTATCAACGATCCTATTCAATATATATATTCACTCCCTTTCCCACCAACTATCATCCTTTAACCACTACATATATGCCGACAATATTTTTATACTTGTATCTGGTGCTGATCTTCAGCAACAAATAAATAACGCCATCCGCAACATCAACACTTGGAGCAGCATAAACGGTGCGGTTATCTGTACATCGAACCCACCTTGCCTTCATGTTTGCAGGAAAAAAAATTGTAGTTTATCGGACTCGTCACTAAACCCCTTCCCTCTCCGCCCAAACGATTCCATGAAATCCTGGGTATCTCAATTGCCCGTGGAGGAAAATGGAATCTTCAGATTAAAAATGCTGTTGACAAAATTAATATCATTCTCCGAATGGTAAAAATTTTAGTCAGCAGCAAAAGTAAGGTAAGACAAAGTGAGGCAATTAGAGTAACCAACGCCCTGTTGGACGGGACCTTACTCTATTTCCTCACTATATGTGTCAGTGTGCCAATAGCAGGGAAAAAACTAGTCGAGGCAGCGGTAAACCGTTGTATTAGACTAGCCAGTGGAGCACATCGGACATCTCCGGTGGAATCCATACTGATAGAGACTGGTCGAAAACCTATTTTTCTCTATCTTTACAAAGCCCGCCTAAGTTTAATTTACAAAAACCTATGCCTTCCAAATTATCCACTCCACACTTTAATAAAAAACATTATCATCTCCCCCAGCTCAAAAAGGAATTCAACATCGCTATCCTTATTAATATCCCACCTTGAAAGCAATTCACCCTTCCTCCCCCTTGATTTCCAAACCTCCCTTCCACACCCAGATTGGAAACCGTGGTTAGGAGCAAAGTTGAAAGGGACTGCTTCTCTTGACAGGTTTAAGAAGGCTAGAACTGATCCATCCACATACAGGAAATTTTTCCTTGAACAGTTGGACGGATTAAAATATCATCGACTGTTGTTCACTGATGCCGCCGCTGACACCGATATTACATCTTTTGCGGTTGTCGAACTTTTTGGCTGCAGCACCCGCACACTATGTTGTGGAATCTTCCCTTATAGGGCAGCTCCATATTACGGGGCCATCAAAACGGCAATTGAAATTGCGACCAATATTCCCAGCCAACAAAACGTTATTATTTTTAGCGACAGTCTTGCCGCCCTTAAAGCCATTTGTGGCCCATCGAGTGACCCAGTACTTAACGCAATTCGTCATAGCCTACTTAGCAATAGGAGTGTCGAGTTGCAATGGGTGCCAGGGCATGTGGGAATTGTGGGTAATGAAAGTGCTGACAAGTTGGCTGGAGAAACACTCCGTCGGCCAGTGATCACAGTCATTCCCAATCTGCCTCGCCTACTAACAGAATGGCAACTAACCCCTTTAGCCATCCGCAGACACGATGACTGGACCAATAGCGACACTTTTTTGTCGACTCATTGGAAAACCACTAACAAACCAGTGTATTCAACATCCATACCGAAATTCTGGGCGCAAAAGCTCCTCAGAATCCGGATTGGACATACTGCTCTTACCCATAACTTCCTTTTATGGCAACACCAATCGTCTCTTCTGCCAATCCTGTGGCACCCATTTCACTGTCTACCATATTCTACAGGAATGCCACATAACCAAGAACTACTTTGCGAGCAGGATTCCTCCCATTATGGAGCTCCTCGATCCAACAACTCCATTCCCTAGTCCCCTATTTAATCTTCCACAACATACTAATCTGCTCCACAAAATATAACAAAATTCTCAACTTTCTATACTACTAACCAGAGACCAGTTTCTCTCAGACAAATTCCCACACGTACTACGAAGTCGCCAAATGGCCTCACGGTCGTGGCGCTATGAAGTGGCCCCTGGCACATGTCTAAGGGGCCTTACAAACAAACAAACAAACAAAATGGCCCAATGACGCCACAGGCAAGCAAACCGCACCATACAGACACTTTTTGTGGATGAAGTGGTGTTTCATGAAGGACATGAGAGTTTGCAGCACTCCAATAACGCATGTTTTGTTTTTTTGACGAAGCCATTCAATCAAAAATTCGCTTCATCACTGAAGATGATTTTGCGATGAAAGTCGTCATTTTCGGCAAACTTCTCTAGAGCCCAATCTGAGAACGTGCGTCGCTTCATATGGTCAATTGGCTTTAGTTCTTGAGTTACCCAAGTAACGCACTCGGAGCCCACTCAATAAGTGCCGTCAATGAGTTCCGTTTTTGTTACGTCTAACGGCTCTTAGTTCATGAAAGCAAACAAATTTTCTCTTAGTCCGGCTTTTAGCGACAAAAGAAGAACAGTTTCTTAACCGTTTCTGAACCCATCTTGAACAAATTCGTAATTAGATGACGGAACATAGTGCCGTCAGAGTCCCGTCAAATAGCTTAATTTTCGTAACTTGCGTTACTTGGGTAACCTGATCTTGTAAGGGTGACAGCGCACTGATTGGTTTAAGGGTGCGTTCACCACAGTAAGAAATCAAGAGTGTCAAGTTGCTATTGAAAAATCCGATATAAAACTAAAAAAAAAAGTGATCAATTTAAATGTATGCACAAAAATATGTAGAACGATATTCTTTAAATAAATATTTTCTTCTTGAATACGTTTAAGTTGAATAAATTTATTACATAAAATTGATATTATTTTATGTACTCGTACTCGTACAACCGTGAGAAATAATATTTCATTCAAGCAATTCAATCACTGCTTTTAAGGTCATGATCGCCATTACGTAATATAGTATGCATGTGTGTACATCCGTCTTTAACTGAAAATATGTAAGAAAGTATATATCGGATTTCGAGGAACCGCATCAATCGTGTAGGTTTTAAATTTGTACAATTCTGTATGACCGTGTAATAATTTCATAAAATTCGAGGCTAGACTCTTCTATGCATGCATTCTTGTTTAATATTGTGGATGGATGCAAATTAAATTATAAGAAAATAGAAATAATTTTAAGATTTTTCACTAAGCACAAATTCCTACTAATGCCAGCAGCTAAATTATAAATGACTATTTGATGTCTCTGTATTTTGTTAACTAATCTGCTACGATCAAACCAAGTTTAGATGGAAATTTTTTCCAATGCACTAAATTATATTCTACTGAATATGGTGTGAATAGGAAAAAACCAGATGCACAATCAAATATTTTCTGTAGTACAAAAAAAATACGAAATCTGCTCAAATCATTAATGTACATAAAAAAAAATGATCTGAGTCACAATATGAGTACACACATAAGAGTTGGTATGAACGTTCCACAGGTACGTACTTTAAGATATAAAGAAAAATTCATATAAAATTGGAGACCGTTCGTTGTATTCCTTTGACTTTCATTCGGACTCGAGCGATCACATTTCATAAATTATATGCACTACTTACGGCCAAAAGAGTAACGACGAATGTGCCATACCAGAAAGATTAAATGGCATTTTTTAATGCCATTTTAAAAATACTTTTTCAATAACGAGGAATTTATATGATCAATACGAGGGTCATTCAACAAGTACTTAGCCTACAAAAGAAAAACGAAAATTTTGGAAAGGTGGCAATTTATTTTTCCACATAATCTCCTTCAAACTCGATACACTTGGCCCAGCGATGCTCTAACTTTTTTAACCCGTCCAAAAAATACATTTTCTCTAGGGAAGCAAAATAGGCCTCCGTGGCGACGATGACCTCCTCATTCGACCCAAATCTATTCCCGGCGAGTGATTTTTTCAGGTTTGGAAACAAAAAGTAGTCACAGGAGGCCAAATCTGGAGAGTACGGTGGATGGGGCAGACATTCGTAGCGCAATTCGACGGAGGTGTGACCCGGTGCGTTGTCGTGGTGGAACAGCACTTTTTTCTTCGCAAAGCGGGGCCGCTTTTTCTTCAATTCGACGTCAAATTGGTCCAATAAGTCAGCATAGTAGCGCCCCGTGATTGTTTTACCCTTCTCGAGGTAATCGATGTGGATCACACCTTGTGAATCCCAGAAAACGGTGGCCATCACCTTTCCGGCCGACCGAACAGTCTTCGCCTTCTTCGGAGCACGTTCGCCGGGTGAAGTCCACTGTTTCGTCTGTTCCTTGGTCTCTAGTGTGTACCAGTGAATCCATGTTTCGTCGACGGTCACGAAACGACGCAAGAACTCCGCTGGATTGCGCTGAAACAGCGCCAAACACGTCGCCGATGTGGTCTCACGGTTGCGCTTGTTTTCCGGTGTGAGCAAACGCGGCACCCATCGCGCCGACAGCATTCTCATGCCCAGTTCTTCGTGTAGAATATGATGCACCGTTCCTACTGCGATGCACACAGCCTCAGCTATCTCGTGAACCTTTAATCGACGGTCTGCCAACACGAGATCGTGGACTTTTTTTACGTTTTCCTCCGTAGCAGCCGTTTTCGGGGCACCTGGGCGTGGCTCATCAAAAATCGACGTGCGGCCACGAACAAACTCGTTGAACCAATTCTTGACGGTCGCCATCGAAGGAGAAGAGTCGCCATACACAGCATCCAAGCGATCTTTGATTTCGCTGCGCGTTTTCCCTTCCAAGAACAAGAATCTAATCACCGAACGATATTGTTCTTTTTCCATTTTTGTGCAACCGACCGACACGCTCGTTTTCAAAGGCTCTCAAGACAAAACTAATGAAGGGAATCGACTGATACTTTGACAGTAGGCTACTAAAAAATATACTGCACGATGGTAAATTTCTTTTGTGACAGCAGTTCCATCGGGCGGTGAGGCTAAGTACTTGTTGAATGACCCTCGTATAAATTGTATATAAAAATATCCAAAATATGCTATAACTAACAATGCAATGTGAGTTGGGAAAATGCATTTGTAATGCAGGGTGTTAATCGTAAAAAAAAATAATTCCTTTACCGAAGACAATTCAAAACTGAAAATTCAATTGGCAGCCGATTGGATTTCAAGGTCTCGCCCTCATGAGTTTTGGCTTTTCCTTTCTCAGATGTGGACTTTTTTTTTTTTTAATAATGTCTGCATACGTGAAGACCAATGTCACAACGCCTCTTGTTTTATTGAGAATTTATAAATAAAGGTATGAACTACATATTTAGAAAGGTACATAAATGGCAGAAATTAAAAATTGTTGCAATTCATAAATTAAGGTAGTATGTTACGCATAAAAAAGGTATAAAGTTTAATTAAAAATTCGTATTAATTTTAATTGTGTTGCTATTTGACGAAATTGTTGCAGTAGTCGTAGTCAGTAAAAATTTATAGTTTCAATGCTAAGAAAAATTTAGAAAAAAAAAACAAAAAGAAAAATTATAAAAATAAGAAGAATTTAACATCGATTAGGGGAAACTTGAATAAATCAAATTTTATCTTACCTTGATCATAATAGTAGGGTCGAAATTGTTACAGTTATTAACAGGCTAAAATGCATATGCGGTTAATCGGCTCGTGAGCAGCGTACTTGGATGTACAGTAGATCTTCTAACGTGCAATAGAGGTAGTTGTCTCAAATTATTTTTAATTTGCCAAAATTATCGGTCGATACTATATAAAAATCAAATGAGCACTAAATTAAGCCAATTTCCATATGATGAAAGTTTAATAATGGACTGATTCTATTGAAATCATTTCTATTAGGACAAGTAATCCCATAGAGAAAGTTTTAACGAAAATAGTGGGGTCCGGACAAGAAGAATAGGCCAATTTCAGCTTATCAATGTTTCTCATAATAAATCAGGGGACATTGAAAATAGGAAGTTTGTAACTGAAACTTAGATTAAAGAGTATAACTCCATAATATTGGGTTGTTCGGAAAGTAATTTCGTTTGCTGATGAAGGCACAATAAAGGTATTAATTGATACAAACCGGCGAATAACAACTCGTGAGATCACTGAGAGATTAAATTTATCGAATTCGACTATTCATGATCATTTGAATCATGTCGCATTGACATTGGTGATTTGCTTCTCATACGCAAAGAAAATAATCCATTTTTGAAGCTTATCATCCATCACTGGGGACGAGAATTGGGTTGTCCACAACAATGTCAAGCGCAAAAGATCCTGGAGTAGAAAAGATGAACCGACTCAAAGAACTTCGAAAGCCATTATTCATCAAAAAGGTTATGCTATCTGTTTGGTGGGATTTCGAAGGAATCGTTCATTTTGAGCTTCTACCGAGCAACACAACGATTAATTCTGAAGTGTGCTGTCATCAGTTGGACAAATTGAATGATTCACTTAAAGAAAAAAGGTCAGAATTGGTCAATAGGAAAGGTATAGTGTTCCAACAGGATAATGCGAAACCACATACAAGTTTAACCACTCGGCAAAAGCTTTTCGAGCTTGGATGGGATATACTGCCACACCCACCATACTCTCCAGACCTAGCACCTCCCGATTAACATTTATTCCGGTCTCTACAAAATTTTTTAGACGATATAACGTTTAATTCAAATGAGAAGGTCAAAAATCACTTGGACAAGTTTTTTGCCAGCAAGGAGCAAAAATTTTATGAGCGTGGAATCATGCTACTGCCAGAAAGATGGCAAAGGGTATTAGATCAGACTGAACAATATTTACCAGGTGTATAAGCTTAAATCCGCTGTTTTCTAGTCAAAAAACAAATTTATTCAAAGTACTTGCCCTCGCTAGCTACGAATTTTTCCCATCTCTCGGGCAATTTGGGGATACCACGCCAAAAAAATTCCTTCTCTTTCGAGGCAAATCATTTTCGGATGTCTTCGTAAGAAACGAAGTGCTGCTCAGCAAGCGCGTGGCACATCGACGAAAACAGGTGGTAGTCGGAAGGGGCCAGGTCTGTTGTATAAGCGGGGTGGAGTAGCACCTCTCAGTTGAGTGTCTTCAAGTAGTTTCGGACCATTTTTGAGGTGTGCGATGGTGCTTTGTCGTGGAGGAAAATCAACTTGTCATGTCTTTGTTGATAATCCGTCCTTTTTTCACGCAGAGCACGGTGCACTTTGATCAGTTGTTGGTGGTAGCGGTGGGCATTGACAGTTTCACCAGATTCCAACATCTCATAGTAGACGATACCCTGCTGATCTCACCAAACGCAGAGCAACGTCTTCCGTCCGAAGCGATTTGGTTTTGGGGAAGATGTTGATGGTTTGCCGGGATCAACCCACGATTTTTTGCGTTTAGGATTCGCGAAATATATCCATTTTACATCGCTTGTCACAATCCGATGCAGGAGTAACTTTCTTTTTTGTCTGGCGAGCAAGATTTCGCATGTGTTTTGGCGTCGCTCCATCTGCCTATCGTTCAATTCATGCGGCAACCATTTTCCAATCTTTTTAATCTTCCCTATGGTACGCAAACGCATGGAAATGGCTGGTTGAGTAACATCCAATTGCTCCGCGAGCGATTGGGTATCGTCTTCGTCCAAAAAAGCCCGCAATTGATGGTCCTCAACTTTCCTAGGCCGATTTTCATGTTTCTTGTTCCACAAGTCAAAATTGCCGTCTTTGAACCGACGAAACCAATCTCGGCACTTTCTTTCCCATAAAACACTGTCTCTATAGGCCTCCATAAACATTCGATGTGATTCGGCAGCCGATTTCTTCAAATTGAAGCAGAAAAGCAGAGCTTTCCGCATATGCTCTTTTTCTGGCACAAAACTAGACATGATTACCAAAGGGACGGAAAATGTATGTTGTTTGCCGGAATTGCTGACAATGTGCACTGATTAATGTTGACAGATGTCAAATTCATAAAAAAAAAGTATGGCGTGCCCTTAGATTAAAGAATACCTGGATAGGCCCTGACCGTATATGTATACGCAATTTTGTGTCGGAATTCCTGGTTTTGCTATCCCGTTGTTGCCATTTCTCGCCGCTTGGCATAGCTTTGTTTAGATTTTTTTATGTAGACATGACACCCACTGCCATCTAGTTGTCGTAATACAAATTTATTGAATCGCAAAACCATAATTTATATTCATTTTAATTCAGTTATTGGAAACAAAAATACAATTTAAACACAGCAATTGGCAATTTTTATTTTTTGTACAAACTTTTGATATGAAATGGAATTCTATTTTAGGTTTTTATTCATTTCGTAAATATCATTCAAATATAAAGCGCCTCAGTAATGTAGACTTGCGGAGAGTTTGAATACTTAAATTCCTCATGAAAGGGGAGACTTAAGGGATAGCTTTGTCATTTGTGAAGTTGTTATTGTGTGAGAAAGGAAAGTGAAGTTTAAAGTGTAATTTTAATATATTTTGAAGTATTTACGAAAAAGTAAGTATTTTTATAAATAGTTATATTATTAATAAAACTTAATACGATTTTTTTATTCCAGAAAATGAAGTGTTTCGTTAATAAATGCTCATACGAAGAAATGAGGAAACCGGGAATTTGTGTTGACATCTTTATTTTTGCTAAATAAAATAAGAAATACTTTATTTGTGATGTGCCTAAATGCCTTTTAGTGATTTATTTTATTGAAAAAGTGGTGAAAAAGTGAAAAGTTCGTCCGTCAATAAATGTAAACAAATTCGATGTTGACAGTTCAATGTTTACCATAAAATAGTACAGTGCCGGTGTATATAAAGTGTGTGTAAGAAAGTTTAAGGTACCGAATTTTTTTAATAGTGCAAAAAATGCGTGAATTTATATTAATTCTTAATTATAAAAGTAAATGTTACGATCGTATATTTATATATTAACTTTACAGGTTCACACAAAATAAATGGTTGCGGGAAAAGTGGATTGTGGCAGCAGCATCCGGTATTCCCAAGAATAAATAATATACAGTGAAATAAATAAAATGAAAATACATAATAAATGAATAAATATTTAAAAAAAAAATACTGTATTTTATTGCATATTTACAAAACGAATTCCATCAAACAACAAGACCCGCAATATTAAAAAATCTGCTTCTTTACGAATAAATGACATCACATATGAAAAATGGTTTTAAACGAACCGCTTCAATCGCATACTAAACTTTTAATTTGGCCCCCAATGATTTACACCATTTCTGTTGTATTGCATGTGTGTGCGTTCTATGAATATATTGCCACAAAATTCGGTCAGAATTTTTGTGTAGAGGCCTATCCAGTTCTTCTTTAATCTAAGGGCGTGCCGATGGTAGTTTAATACGCTCACTCACGCCATCTATGACCAAACAGCGGATTTAAGCTTATACCCCCGGTAATTGAAAAAAATATTCATTCACTATAAGAAAATCGTCTGTCATTTTTATAGAAAAAAAAACAAAATTACTTCCCGGACAACTCAATAACACAATTTTTTTTCCAGATGACCCTGTAGAGCTAAGCATCAGTTGTACTGCACATCTAGGAGGGACTAACATATTTTTGCAGTATTGTCATTTTAATACGACATTAGAAAGAATTTGTGTTAAAAAAAAGCATGTTACTGTAAATCAAGTGTACATGGAATGAAAAACTGACAACATTTTTTTGATTCCACTAGACGACGTACCCCACCAGACCTTCAGTAAATATTTCTAATAAAACGAAAAAATTCGCATTCGGTTCGCATAAAATTCACTTCTGAGCAATGTGCGTAATTTTCTTTGCGTGTACAAAATAAAATGGATCAACTGACTTTTTTTAAAGTCAATATACAACTTTTACATTTTAAAGCGTTTATTGGCTTCTAACCATATTACATATGTGCCTGTGTGTACATATTATTGCCTTTCTGTCAAGTTATCTACATATAAGATTACACTAAAAGTAAGTGGATAACCAATTGCATGAGATTAAATTGCTGCTGCTGCTGCTGCTGCTGCTGCGTATACTCAAATATGCACCTTTTTAGTTAGTTATGATTGCATAATTGCGTGAATGGAATTTGCTCTTATTTTCCATTGCAATTAGTATTTTTTCATTGAATTTAAAAAAAAGAAGAAGTAAAAGATTTTTTTAAAGCTTTCAGTATTTTTTTCTTTTATAAAATAATATTTTTAAACTATAAGTAAGACGACACCAAATTTACCAACTCATCAAACAAATGTTGTTAATTTAATATTGAAATAATTTTGATTATATAAGTTTTCGAATAATTAAAATTGAATTTTATTAAATTTACAAAATTATATTGTATTTAAATCTGATTTGGCCTCATACCATATAGTCAAATAGTATATGAAGGATAGAAATTCCACCTAAAAGGTAAGGCAGGAGGTGTAAGTAACTAACGGATAACAGGTTTGTATAAAATTAAATATACTTTTTCAACTAATCTGTATATCGTTGAAAAGTGGTAGACTTTTATATGGAATTTACTCGTAAAACCTACTAACTATGTTAGTAGTTAGTAAATTTGGGATTGCGTGGTTGCGCGTAAAGCAATCAGTTGTCGTCCTCGTTCGATTAATTTATCGAATTAAATGATAGGTTCTTTTTAATATTACATCGAGATCAATAATAAATTGTTTCGTAATTTAAGTTGGTTTTTTTCAACAAAGAAATCCTTATAGTAATTGATTGGATAGTAGCAAATTTTCGCCTATTTAAAATAAAAACATCATTCGATGCAAAACTCTAGAAAATATAAAACTTGATAATAAGAGTAAATTTTTTTTTTTTAAAATGTGTAAAAGTAGTTTTCATCGAGTTAAGAAAGAGGTCTTTTTTTTGCGTATGTAATTTTTCTTAAAGGGGGATGATGACTATTTACCTGTGGCAATTGGATACCAGAAAAGTGAATGCGCTTTTAATCTCTTCTGTACTTGTTAGTTTTACAAAACTCGTATATATATTGTAATATCAATTATAGTTTGATTTATTTATTGATTTTTTTCTTATTTGATTCCTAAGTATTTTATCGATTTAACGTTGAAAACTGGATTAAACTGGAAATTGTTAAATTTCTAACTTAACTTGTTACAATATAATGAAAGGGAAATTCTCCTTTAGGCATTTTATATCAATTGAATAAATCAAATTGCACGCAATGCATAAAATCAAAACTGGCTATATATTCATATAATATTTGAAATTTCTTTCATCATTTCTGGTTTGAATTTATTTTCCTCTTTATTATCATTAAATTGCATTTCCTCTTTAGAGAAATTCACAACAAAAACTATTATAAGATTTCTAATAGTTTATTCTAATTAATATATAAAATTTTCAAAACGACAATATTCAGTCCTATTCCAAAGCTGTACTTATGTAAATATTGAGGAAAAAAAAATGAGGCAAAAAATTAAGTATGATTTTTATTTTTAATATAAATATATAAGTACACAAATATTATCTATTTATTGTACATGAAATACACACTTGTACATACATAAAAATAATCGTTCTGTACATAATTTATTTATTTATATATATATATATATAAATGCATAATATAAAAAAAAAACCATAATCTTTTTACAAATACAATTAGACATTATTTATGTATGACACTTTTATCACAACTAAAGGAAAAATTAAGAAAATGAATAATAATAATAAATGTATATAAAAATAAATAGAAATTATAGAAAATACGAGTATATAAAAAAAGATTTTATACAAAATCAATCGATCGCACAAATGGAAAGAGTATTTCTTTAATAAATAAAACGAACATTTTCCTAATCAACAATTTCTGCTTCGCGGGATTTTAATATATTTTATTGAACATTCTCTAATGTATAAAGATAATTTTCACACATAAATTTATGTCTTCATATTTTAAATATTTACAAAATTTTATAAAGATATTTTTTAACTATAAATAGAAAGTATAGAACTTTTTTAAGAGTAAAGAAAAGAATGATATTATTGAGAGAGAAAAAAAAAATTGTTCAGATGGAAAAGAAAATGTACGAAAACACTAAAAGGGATGTTGTATAATTAACCCTTTTTTTTTTTTTACTTATTAGTTCTTGCTTTATAATACCATATTTAGATAGAGTACATATTTTTCAAAATAATTAAATTCTTACGATTGGAATTAATGCTTAACAATTTGATCCTTGCTGTTTGTTACTGTAGCATGGAATCCAGTCTCCCAATCAGCGTAATAGTTGACAGTGCGTACATTACCATCGGGTTCGACCAACGAGTATTGTCCTTTGACTACATCACCATCGCGTTCTTCCTTTTGATGTTTAATATCGCCAGTGTGTGGATCATTCACTCCATATTCGAACGCGTAGCGAGGATGGGCATTCTGGAAAAAGTTCATTAGTTATAAAACGAATGGAAATGATAGGATCATAGTAAAATAGGCATAAATGTTAGTAGAGAAAATATGTGTATGCAGAGATCTTACGAAATATTCCAATTGTTTGGTATAAAGTGGTTTAACTACAGCGGTTTGAACTGTTTTGACATATGCTGGTGAAGCTGCGTATGTAGCGAGAGCTGGAGCTGCAGAAGCGTACCGGAAACCAGCGCCATGTAGAGATGATGATCCGGCATAGTAGTTTTGGGCTCCAGCATAATAGCCAGCGTGTCCGCCATGGGTTGCGTAAGTAGCGATTGCTGGGGCAGCTGCGACTTTAATGGCGCCAACTGCGCCGATGGCTCCACCATGATATGCTGCTCCTCCGTGGGTGGAATATGATGCAACGGCTGGAATAGCAGCAGTAGCAATTTTGAGGCCTCCAGCACCTGCACCATGGTAAGAAGATGTATATCCTGCTCCGGAGTGGTATGATGCAATTGCTGGACCAGCAACTGCGCCACCATGAGCTAAGGCGCCATGGTATGACGCTGAATATCCAGATACAGCTGGTGCAACGGCAATTTTTGAGACAACTGGTGCTACAGCGGCAATTGAACCTGAATTAGCTAGAGCGCCATGATAAGAAGCAGAGTAACCTCCAACTTTAGCAATAGCAGGAGCGCCTAAAGAATAGGCTGAGCCAGTAGATTGATATGTAGCAACAGCGGGAGTGGCGTATGTTGCTACTTTAGCGATGGCTGGTGCAGCGTATGCAACTTTAGATACTGGAGCAGAATAATATCCACCTGATTGATATGAAGATCCTGTCGAGTAAGCTGAATGTCCCGATGAATAAGCGGCATGTCCTGAATATCCAGCATAAGCTGGTGCGGAATATGTGGCAACTTTAGCAACTGCGGGTGCAGCATATGAAACAGCTGGAGCTGAATAAGTAGCAACTTTAGCAACGGCAGGAGCAGCATAGGACACAGCTGGAGATGAATAGGTAGCGTATTTAGCTACAGCTGGAGCAGCATATGATATAGCTGGAGCTGCGTAGGTGGCAACTTTAGCAACAGCGGGGGCAGCATAGGACACAGCTGGAGATGAATAAGTAGCGACTTTAGCAACAGCGGGAGCAGCATAGGACACAGCTGGAGATGAATAGGTAGCATATTTAGCTACAGCTGGAGCAGCATAGGACACAGCTGGAGATGAATAAGTAGCATATTTAGCTACAGCTGGAGCAGCATATGATATAGCTGGAGCTGAATAAGTTGCTACTTTGGCGACGGCTGGCGCAGCGTAAGCTATTTTAGCTGGGCTTGAATATGCTACGTTGGCAAAAGCTGGTGTGGAGACATATGAGTGCGAAACATCAGCAGCTTGTGAATATGCATATTTGGCAATAGCTGGTGCGGAGGAATATGTAGCAACTTTGGCGACAGCGGGAGCAGACGCGTAGGTAGCATAAGCTGGAGCTGAGTATGCAACTTTTGCAACGGCTGGTGCTGATACATATGAAGTGGCTAATCCAGCTGACGATGTGTACTTAACTGCTGGAGCAGCATAGGCAGCTACAGCTGGTGCTGCATACGAGACTTGAGCGGCAACAGGTGGAAGATAAGCTTTAGAAACATAAGCTGGACCAGTTGCTACTTTGGCAATGGCTGGACCAGCAACATAGCTAGAAAGACCGGAGCTAGCTGTATACCCTGAGTGACCAGCACTTGTTGCATAACCTTGCACTGCTGGAACAACAGCTGCATATTTCGAAGCAGGCGACTGATCAGCATAGGTGATACCAACTGTCTTAGCATAGGTCACTGCAGGAGATACAGCTGAAGCGTATTTATAATTCGATCCAACAGAATATGATGATGTTAGAGCTGGGGCTTCGTAGGAATATCCACCATCTGTTGAAACATGTTCGCATGGTGCTATACCGGCCTTCACCGATATAGACAGACTCGCTAAACACAAAAGAGCGACGAATAACTAGAACAGTAGAATTTATAATGAATTCAAGCATTTATAATAGCATATATAACATTGTACAATATATTATTTAATATATTTGAAATGTTATATTTTTAGAGAAAATATTTTTATATGTTTTTAATTTTGAATATTTTCAATTCGAACTTTTTCGAAATTGTCAAAAATTTCAACTGTTAATCAGTTAGAGAATATTTCTAATTTACATCCGTTATTTTTAGAATACAGAAAGTATTTTAAAATAGAATTTTTTTTTATTCATATTAAATAATCTTACACTCCTTTTATTTATGAGTATAAATCCTGGATATAAATCACAATATTCTATAAATTTTTAACAAACACAAAGTTTTATTTAGATTTTCCAAATATATATCATCAAGGATTTATTCTTAAATAATAATTAATGTCCTTTTTAAATTTATTTTTACTCATATACATAGAGTTGCGCACTTGATATAACACTTTTCCATTATATAAAAACAAAAACAAAGATCATCGTCCATATACTTCTTGTAGAATCCTTAAAACTCACCTTCATATTTCGCACAAACTATTTAGTTTTTTTTTCTCTATAAATTTCTTCTTTTTATCACTAGAAATCCGTTTATAATTGAATCGATGTGCTCTTGTTCTAAGATATTACTGATGGTGATATTGTATGATATAATAATAACTAATTATAATCAGAATATCAGAGTAAAATTGTTAGAGTTTTCTGCACGCAACAGACTGAACCGCTCTACTATGTAGAGCACCACGAGATACTGATGGTCGGCCTAGCCCTATAGTCACTTATATACGGTCAACCATAACTAATATAGAGTAAATGTAAACTTTTGCCCCATTTGGAAACCAATATGATACTTAAACGACACCGGTCGCACCACCAGTACTGGTATATAGTATCAATACCAGGTTTGGTAGCAGCACCAGTACAACCAACAACAGCAAAACGATACAACTTAGACCCCAGCCCAGGCATCACCATCAAACAGCCCCACCTTGCATTTTTTGAAAATAAAAACCGTCTCACTTTTAAACTCCACCACCAACAATTATTACATATTAAAAGGTAGTTTTATGTTTAATTGAAATATGAAAAATTTATTTGTTTATTTTAGTTAAATTGGTAAGATTTTTCCCTTCATATATATTCCATTTTCAGTTTAACTGCATTTATTTCATAAATGTATGGATGAAGTGTAAAAAAAAAAATTAAATCTTTTTGCAATTAAGATATAAATAATGAAAAATTAAATTATTTAATTTGTCCAATATATGTAATTGATATTTTCACACATATGCATTACACATATACAATTAAAAGTGAAATTAAATGTAATTTTTCCTCCTAAAAGAATATTCCTTTTAAGATTTCATTTTAACCAAAACTAGAATTTAGAAATTATTATCTTAAATGATAAGAAGTTATATAATCCAATATTAATTGATAGTTCAGTTATAGAAATGTTAAATATTTACAATTTCGGAAGTATGATAAAATACCTATAAATAAATTTATTAGTATTGAATCCTCCACAGGTGATTAAGATTAGCAATTTAGTTATATTTGCAGGACAGATAAATGCAGCCTAGACTTTGCAATTTTTTATAAATTATATACAATATATGATCCTATGGTATGAGTGGCCGAAATATTTTGATTTAGTTATTGCATAAAATACCAAGAATCAGAGGACAGCAGTGCTGGGGCTTAGTTCGGATATTAGAAATTTCGATGTGGCTTAGAGTTGCCTTCAATACAGACACATCATACTATACTGTATCAAAAGTGATTTACATGTTCGCATAATAATAATAAATGAAAATTATGTCGATTCTATCTGAAATTTAAGCTAGCCAGGCCATTTGATTAGTATCTTAGAGCGTCCCCATCGAAGAACAAGCATGTCGCCGTACTCAAGCATTTTGTAGTCATAGTAACTGGCGACAGTGATGGTCAGTGATCCCAGCTATGCAGTCCGCTTTAGTACCAGGCTTAGGCTTAGTCTCAGCCACAACCTCGTTTACCGTGTCAGCCAATATGGAGCACATACTTCATCAAGTTATTTGCCCACAAAACTGTTGTACACACTGAATGCTGGACCGATTACTTGAGGCGGCGATATTTGCATTGGCACCACTAATGTCAACTGGAACTTGTCCAAGTATAGTCCTATAAGGTGTAATGGATTTAAGTGATATATAGTAAATTTCAGTATAGTACATTTATAACAATTTCAAATCGATCCAAAACAACATCTATAGTATAGTTGGGCATATGTAATGAAAGTGAAAGGAAAGAGAAGTCATTTTCGACCACTTTGTGTACTTTATGCCCTAACTTTTCCGACTGGTCCAAGCAATACGATATGACTTATAATATAAATTTCATAATTTATAAATACAAACTAATTCTCTAAATAGGATCAATATTAGAAATTATTCTAATATATATACAATAGATGAACTATATAAATTATGTAATTACGAGTATAAAAAAAATTGTTTATTTTGTGATTTGTAATTAATTGTAATTTTTTTCCTATACGAAAGTTTGTACGATAATTTTTCATTCTTTTCAATATTTTTATAGCAAATTCAAGTAGAAAATATAAAATTATAATTATTTCAATAATAATTAATTATATCTATTTTATGATGAATGCGTGCAACATGTTATGATGAATGCGTGCAACATTTTATGTTTCCCGCGGATTTTGTGTTAGAACAGTTTACTCTGTTATGTAATTGATTGGTTTTGAGGTAAAATGCAGAATTGAACGCGCTTTGAATGTTGTTAGGCGATTAGACCACAAATTTCAATCGTTAACTTAGATTGGCAAAAAAAAAATTTTAGAAATATTTATCTATATAGTAGACTGTATTAGAAAAAAAAAATAATTACAAGAAAAAATCAACTTGCACATAAAATGCAGGCGAATGAAATATTTTAGTTTGTAGTTGCAACACAGAGTCCAGGTATCACTTATCATTGTAAGAAAACTACTGTAATTATCTGAAATTATTTACATATTAGATAAATTAATTTAATTACCTTGAAATACTGTTCAACTTATTTTGAAGAAAATTTAAATTGGAAATATGCTCGAAGAATTGTTTACTTGTTGTTTGGTACGGAGATGCCCTATAGATCAAAAGCTTTCGTTACGAATTTGCCGATGGTATTATAAAATAACTATAGAGTTATATATATAAATATTATTGTTTTGTAAGTAAAATCTCATTTTTCAATCGAATCGTGTTCTATCTTAGATTGTCAGAATGGATTGTTCAATAAAAATACTTACTTTTGCTCTGTTATAACGTCTCTAAAATAAAATTCGAAATTTTATAGGATTTATGTTCTAATCACTTCGAAATTTATGCACGTACTCTGAACATAATTTAAAGTCTATGCATAACCTGGATGAAATGATCTGTTGTACGTCGTTATTCTGTGAGGTAATCAAAACAGTACTCTACACTTTCACTAAACAGAGTTCGATCATATTTCGTGCAAATGTTTCAGATAATTTTCCTGTATACAATTTGTTTGAAAAATTCCACTCATAAAAATGATAGGTTGCTGCTGATAATAATATCTGTCATCTTTGAGATCAATTATTGAAAATCAGATTCATTTATTTTAATATTATAATTAGTTGTCAATTTATGTACAATAGTTTTACAACAATTTTTTTTAGGCTAATATAGTACTAAATTCTAAATAGACAATCAGTACGAATTTTTTTATTTTTATTTTTGGTAACCTCTACAGTCTTCAATTCCATTGTTGTTCTACTAAACTTATTTACTATTTAACTGTCATGTTAAGAGATTTTCTTTGAAAATCCAATGGCAAGTCTTCTCTGTAATTTTAAAAATAAATTAATATGCTTCAAAAAATTTGGATGATTTTCGTTTAGAAATTTATAATTGATTGCATGGAATAGGAAGTCGCCACGATCCTATAAGGTGGTCTGGAAAATAAGTCTGAGGGATCTTACAAATAACCAAGCATAAGTATGTGTAAACTAAGGGCTATAAAATTTGTGCTCCGGAATAAAATACGAGGTCTGTATTGTAAATTTTGAATTTCCGCGTGTTTCGTATCGATTTTTGGTTTTTTTTTGTTGCGTTATATTGGTACTCATGTCTCTCATTTATACCGACAAGTTCAGCCATTTTGAATGTTCAGTTAATTTTTGACAGCTGCTTTGCTTGCACGTATTTTGGCTCGTCTTCGATTTTTGCCCATTCCAAAAAATGGATCAAAGGATGTGTGTGTGAAAACAAAATTAATTGCGCGGACGCATTCCAAATGTTGACTTTGGCATATGGTGGAGCTACCTTGGGCCGAAGCAACGTTTATCGGTGGTACAAAACGTTCCCAGAGGGCCGAGAAGATGTGAACGACGAAAAGTGTGCCGGACGCCCGAGCACGTCAGCAACCGACGAAAACATTGATGAAGTGAAGAAAATAGTATTGGCCAATCGCCGAATCACCGTTAGAAAAGTTGCTGATGACTTACACATATCGATTGGCTCGTGCTATTCGATTTTTACCAATGATTTGGCCGTGACACGGGTCACCGCGAAATTCGTACCAAAATTGCTTAATTTCGACCAAAAACAGCATCGCATTAACATTGCTAAGGAGCTGTTGGACTCTGTCCGCGACGACCTAAATTTTCTCCAGAGGGTCATAACTGGTGACGAATCATGGGTATACGGTTATGATGTGGAAACCAAAGCTCAATCATTACAATGGAAGCTGCCGCACGAGCTAAGACCGAAAAAAGTGCGCCAAGTTCGGTCGAATGTGAAGGTTTTGCTTACAGTTTTTTTCGATTCCAGGGGCGTGTTGCATCATGAGTTCTTGCCACAGGGTAAAACGATCAATAAGGAATATTACCTGCAAGTTATGCGGAAGTTGCGTGAAACAATCCGCCAGAAACGCCCGGATTTGTGGAAGAACAAATATTGGCTTTTGCACCATGATAACGCCCCTGCTCACGCATCGTTGCTTGTGCGCAATTTTTTTGCCAAAAACAAAATACTAATAATGCCGCAGCCACCGTATTCCCTAGATCTGGCTCCCTGCGACATTTTCTTGGTCCCGAAATTGAAGAGCCCCATGAAAGGACGACGCTGCCCTTACGATATAAAGACGGCATCGAAGGAGGAGCTGAGCAAGATCACAAAAAATGATTTTTTGAAGTGCCTCGAGGATTGGAAAAAACATTAGCACAAGTGTATAATATCTGGTGGGGATTACTTTGAAGGGGGAAAAAATAGATATTCATGAATAAATAAATAGATTTTGAAAAAAACACAAAATTCGCGGTACTTTTTGAACAGACCTCGTACACTAAAAATTTAGCATAGAATATGACATCATTCAAATGGTGGCTACAAGCCTCCTTGCAGGACTCTTGAAGAACGTTGATTTTTACATTCTATAAATTTTAAAAATTGTCTACGTAAACACGATCTTTTACGTAAGCCCATAAGAATAAGTTCAATGGCGTCAAATTGCACGATCTTGGAATTTAACTGGCATCGCTCAATCCCGAAATTGCGCGTTTTGGAAAGGTTTTGCTCAATAAATTGAAAATTTGTTCTATTATATGACTTGTATTACAATTTATTTGGAACCACATATAGTCCAGATCGGGATCATCAAGCTCAGACCAAAAAATCAGTTACTAGAAATACGGACCAATGACAACACAATCCTTTTTCGCAGATACAATGGCTTTTTTACAGTCAGTTGTGAGTTTTTATAGCGTCATATATTACAATTTGTAATAGTTATTTGACTAAAGATATTGTCATCATCCCTAAATCAAAACACTATCGATCATTTAGCTTGCATATATTCCATATTGTTTCGATGATATCTATTTACATACGAGTTTAAAAGTAAATTAGTTTTATTTTTCAAAATTTTTTGGTAATTTTAAATATGCTTTAGCAACTGCCATTCTTAACCTAAATTTTCAAAATTTGATCAGTGATAAAAACAAATAAGCATAATACGAAATAATATTATCATATTACGTGTAAATTAATTGTATTTTTATATTGCCCGGTCAAACAAACTGGCTAAAGCCGAAAGGTGATCGGTTTTATGGAATGTCGCACAAGGTCGATGGTGGAATACTACTCGTATATGCTTAATGAAAATTAATATGAAATATAAAAAAAAAGGAAATACTGCGCTATAAATTTGGACTATAAAGAACCAATATCCGATGGATCATACTGGACATATTAAAAAAATATTCATTTAAGTGAAAGGAGCAAGTTCGAAAAGACGGTAGATATTTTTTTTTAGTAACTTGAAACGCTTGTTATGCCATTCAGATTGGCAATCGGATTTATCTGACTTTTAACAACAAAAAGTTGTTATTGAAAAAACAAAACGGAGCAATTTATCAAAAATTGTGGGTGTAGGTGAACTTAATTATCGTATTTACTTAAATTATTATTATTCTTAAAAGAAAGTGTTTATTATTAAATTAACTGTAGTCGAGATGGCGTTGAAAGTTCACTTTATATATCATATAATAAATATGGTTATTTTTAGAAATGAATTAATTCAATTGATCCAATATAAATTTGGATGCTGATTAAATGATTTTTCCCCCCCATTTATTTAGGAATGGAATTATTTAATAGTAAGTAAATATAATTATCAACATTTAATTTTATTGAAATTAAATCTGCGGATGAATGCTGTATACTTGTAGCTTGATTATAGATACTCGTAGTAATCAATAAGTTCATGTGATTTTCCAATTAGTTACATAAGTATCGCGAGAGCCTGTAAATTATGTCCCGATACTAAATTAAACTGAAATCAAATACATATAAAGTCAAATAATATCTTTTAAACCAGACATCGGCATTAAATAAGTCTCCTGACGAGTAATATCGAGTCGAGTAGATTTCAGTGCAATTAGACGCTATGTTTTACTATTTACGAAAATACTTTGGTATAGATTGTGGTATAAGCAAGTATGTTCTCGATATTTAGTTTATTTGAACGGAATTTATTGATACTTGGTGCTATATTTAGAAGTCGATTTTTATGTTGTTTGCTTCTTGTACCTAAACTATAATAGTATGGGGCTAATGTTAGTCGAATAATTTACGTGTAAACAGTAAGTGATAGTAAAGCATTCAATTTCATAGTATTCATTATAGAATAACTGACATTGACAACACCTTTGAGATTTGAAAATTGCACTTGTTACAGTAAAGCTTAGAGACATAATCGTGTTCTGATTCAAACTACTCGTAACATATCTTGTCCAAAAACCATTTATGACTAAAATATGTCTACTATAAAATTTTATAGATCAATAAAAGTTAAGTTTTATTTTGAAAATTTCGAGTACATTATATAATACTAACTCTTATTATTATTTAAAAAAAAAAACAATAAAATAACATAATTCTAACTGTAAGATTATAACTTTATGACTATTAAATATTTCCATGTTGACAATGCAATAAATTTTCTGTAATTGCATAAAAATTTATAAAATTATTTTTTTTTCAAAATACCAATAAAAGAATAAGCAGTCGTTTTTTTGCAATTTGTTTTTAGAAAAAATATACTTAAAAAAATATTTTCTATTAAAGGAAAAAGTGTCGAAAACATTTACAAAAATATGCAGTCTTAATTTTGCATTTTTTAACTACACGTTTGTTTATGTTTACCATAATTTATTTAATATATATTTACCATAATTATTGACAATTTTGGCAGTATAGTCAAAAAAAAATTTCAAATTTTTTATTATTTAATACATTTTTAAATAATATTGGACGATCTTTTGTATAGCACCACAAAATAAAACTCCAAAGGCCTCATACCATACGATCTTAGAGGTTAATTGACATAAAAAAAAATTGTTAAAATCAAAAAATGTTGGGCCTAAGAAAACAAAGATTTTTCATACAGCCTTAGCCACTCCAAAGAAATACGGGGGGTTAATGACAACTTCAGCCCAAAATGCATAATATATAGTTACTTTTGACGGATACAGTGGTTTTTATACAATCTTCAGAGCCCCATGTTTTTCCTTATTGACCACTTCACCGAGCAAGAATTGAGCATAATCGCTGAAGAAAATTTGAAGTGCGAAACGTGGCTACGGCAGAATTACAATTTGTTAGGAGAAGTTTTTATAATTCTTATACATTTTTTTTAGTAGTTCAACAGTTTATAATATTAAATGGCAGATTCTAAACTAAAAAAATAATATCTTAGCAAATATATATGTTTGACATTTGACAACTGATGAGGTTGCATTTTTTAAACCACGAAATGGATTCATGAAATATTGAAATACAGCGATTATACACGTAGCGATCTTCCAACTTTTCGATACCATTTTTATAGTACTCTTTCGTTTTTGCCTCAAAATAGGCCTCAGTTTCATCATCAGTCTTAAATTTCTTGCCAGCGAGCATTCTCTGGAGGTCTGCAAATAGGAAAAAGTCGCTGGGGGTCAGATCTGGAGAATACGGTGGATGGGGAAGCAATTCGTAGCCCAATTCATTGAGTTTGACCATCGTTTTCATCGACTTATGACACGGTGCATTGTCTTGGTGAAACAACACTTTTTTCTTCTTCAAATGAGGCCGTTTCTAAGCGATTTCTTTCTTCAAACGATCCAATAACGCTATATAATAGTCGCTGTTGATCGTCTGTCCCTTCTGGAGATAGTCAATGAATATTATACCATGCGCATCCCAAAATACAGACGCCATCACGTTGCCAGCCGACTGTTGCGTCTTTCCACGCTTTGGATTCGGTTCGTCGCTCGCTCTCCAGTCTGCCGACTGCCGATTGGACTCTGGAGTGTAGTGATGGAGCCATGTTTCATCCATTGTCACATATCGACGCAAAAATTCGGGTTTATTGCGCTTGAACAGCTCCAAACACTGCTCAGAATCATCAACACGTTGTTGTTTTTGGTCCACAGTGAGCTCACGCGGCACCCACTTTGCACACAGCTTTCGCATGCCCAAATATTCATGTACGATATGTCCAACACGCTCTTTCGATATCTTCAGAGTCTCAGCTATCTCGCTCAACTTCACTTTACGGTCATTTAAAATTATTTTGTGGATTTTTTTGATGTTTTCTGCCGTCACCACCTCTTTTGGGCGTCCACTGCGTTCTGCATCAACTGTGCTCGTACGACCAGTTCGAAATTGACGAAACCAATATTCCACAGTTGTAATAGCTGGAGCAGAGTCCGGATAACGTTTGTCAAACCATGCTTTGGTTTCCACTGTATTTTTTTTCATCAAAAAGCAATGCTTTATCAATACACGAAATTCGTCTTTATCCATTTTTTTTCAATAACAAAAGTTGCTCCACTCAAAATGCTATATCTCACGAACCAATCGACCGATTGCTGTCAAATTTTGACAGGAATCATTTGAAGCATGGTGCTTTGTGATAATTTTTGCAAGAGGCGCCATCTAGACGTCAACGTTATAAACTTTTCAGCCGAACTGTTATTTATATGATATGAACAGCTGACATAGAAAGGCTCGATTAATTCTGCACGCTAGTTTTTGGTTGATACCCTTTTAAATATGGAAAGTGAAAAACAGCATTTTCCGCATATTTTACGTTTTTACTATAGAAAAGATAAAAATGCTGTTCAAGCTAGAAAAAAATTATCTAATATGTATGGAGAAGATGTGTTAAGTGAGCGTTAGTGCCAAAACTGATTTGCAAAATTTCGATCCGGCAATTTTGATCTCGAAGATGCACCACGTTCTTGAAGGCCAGTTGAAGCTGATGAAGACACAATAAAGGTATTAATTGATACAAACCGGCGAATAACAACTTGAGAGATCGCTGAGAAATTAAATTTATCGAATACAACTGTTCATGATCATTTGAAACGGCTAGGTTTTATCTCAAAGCTCGACATATGAGTTCTTCATCGTCTTACGGAAGAAAATTTATGCCGTCGGATTGACGTTTGTGATTTGCTTCTCAAACGCCAAGAAAATGATCCATTTTTAAAACGTATCATCACTGGGGACGAGAAATGGGTTATCTACAACAAAGTTTAGCGTAAAAGATCCTGGAGTAGAAAAGATGAACCGGCTCAAAACACTTCGAAAGCCAATATTCATCAAAAAAATGTTATGCTATCTGTTTGGTGGGAATTTCAAAGGAATCGTTTATTTTGAGCTTCTATCGAGCAACATAACGATGAATTCTGAAGTGTACTGTCATCAGTTGGACAAATTGAATGATTCACTTAAAGAAAAAAGGCCAATAAATAACTATTGGGTTGTTCGGAAAGTAATTTCGTAATAATTACTTTCTGAACAACACAATATTTGCGGCATTTGTTTGAACTACATTTAATATGTTAAAATTTAATGTGTTTTGTGCTCATATACGCATGATACTCATAATGCACAACACGCAATGCATTCAAAGAACACCCCAGACTATAGAATGATTTGAAGGTGTAAAAAATTTCCATCATATTATTAGCCCAATTCGATCTGGTCAAATAGTGCAAGAACGTGTGTAGGCCTCATGTAATTAATAAAATGACACGAATACTTTGCAACGGAGCTGTCATCTCTTTAACAATTGACCATCGATCAATCAAAAGAACTGGAAACGACGTTGTCCTGTATTCGTGAGTATTAAAAAAATCTCCCAGCTGACAGTATGTCACTATTTGTAAACAGCAGCAAATATCTAAAATTCAATCGAGTTTTTGATGCATTTCATTTCTATAAGCAACAAGAATAAGAACCGCATAAGACCGCCAAGAATGCGTGAACCGAAAAATTTATATACCATTTAAGAATGGATCTGTTTATGTACTAAATCTTTCGCGCAGAGCTAATGAATGGAATTGATCAGTGGTCAGAATGTGGGAGCAAACTTTTCTAATTAATTAGTCACCGGTAATCGACCTCAGTCGTGACAAATGTTTTTTGTGTAATTTGTGAGAGAGCACTAAATCGAGTGGAATGCTTACAGTATCGGTATTGTGTATATGACTGCGGTGACATTCATTAGGTTGACACTATCTTGCTGACCTAATTTTTTAGAGATTATTTAATTATTTACGAGCACTATCCACACCAAAGTTAAAGTTTATCCATAATCCGAATTTTGTGCAAATTTCTTAAAAATTTTTTTTTTTCGAAATGACTTTTAACTTTGATATCTAATAATATTTTTAGTCCTTGAGCTTCTAGTATTACTAGTTCCGTTTTTACATAGTAGTGATAGATGGTGTTTAAATTATTTAAAAAAATACAGATCCTTATTAAAAAATATTTTAGTTTTTGACTAGTTTTATCTATGGGAGAAAAAAGTTTTTATAGAAAAAATCTTCTTTTTATATTATACAAAATATAAAGTTAAATGTCCCAGTTGAAAAATTGTTGGTTATAAATAAATACGAGGTCTGTTCAAAAAGTCTGTGTTTATTTATTTATGAATATCTATTTTGTATCCTTCAAAGTAATCCCCACCAGATATTATACACTTGTGCCAACGTTTTTTCCAATTCTCGAAGCACTTCAAAAAATCATTTTTTGTGATCTTGTTCAGCTCCTCCTTCGATGCCGTCTCTATCTCTTCCTCCTTCATGGGGCTCTTCAGTTTCGGGAATAAGAAAAAGTCTCAGGGGGCCAGATCTGCGGAATACGGTAACTGCGGCATTATTAGTGTATTGTTTTTGGCCAAAAATTCGCGCACAAGCAACGATCGTGAGCAGAGGCGTTATCATGTTCTTCTACAAATCCGGTCGTTCTGTCGGATTGCTTCGCGCAACTTGCGCATAACTTGCAGGTAATATTCCTCATTGACTATTCTACCTTGTGGCTAGAACTCATAATGTACCACGACCCTACAATCGAAGAAAACTGTAAGGAAAACCTTCACAATTCAACCGACCTTGGTGCTTTTCGTCGTTCACATCTTCTCGGCCCTCTGAGAACACTTTGTACAACCGATTAACGTTGCTTCGGTCCAAGGTAGCTTCACCAAAAAAGTTTTTACTGAAAATGTTTTACTGAAAAAATTTTGACTGAAAAAATTTTTACTGAAAAAATTTTGACTGAAAAAATTTTGACTGAAAAAATTTTGACTGAAAAAATTTTGACTGAAAAATTTTTACTGAAAAATTTTTACTGAAAAAATTTTTACTGAAAAAATTTTTACTGAAAAAATTTTTACTGAAAAAATTTTTCCTGAAAAAATTTTTACTGAAAAAATTTTTACTGAAAAAATTTTTACTGAAAAAATTTTTACTGAAAAAATTTTTACTGAAAAAATTTTTACTGAAAAAATTTTTACTGAAAAAATTTTTACTGAAAAAATTTTTACTGAAAAAATTTTTACTGAAAAAATTTTTACTGAAAAAATTTTTACTGAAAAAATTTTTACTGAAAAAATTTTTACTGAAAAAATTTTTACTGAAAAAATTTTTACTGAAAAAATTTTTACTGAAAAAATTTTTACTGAAAAAATTTTTACTGAAAAAATTTTTACTGAAAAAATTTTTACTGAAAAAATTTTTACTGAAAAAATTTTTACTGAAAAAATTTTTACTGAAAAAATTTTTACTGAAAATTTTTGACAAAAAATTTGTTGACTGAAAATTTTTTTATTGAAAATTTTTTGATTGAAAATTTTTTGACTGAAGAGTTTTTGACTGAAAATTTTTTGACTGAAAATTTTTTTGTTGATTGTTGTTGATTGTTGTTGATTGTTGTTGATTGCTGTTGATTGTTGTTGATTGTTGTTGATTGTTGTTGATTGTCGTTGATTGCTGCTGATTGCTGTTGATTGCTGTTGATTGTTGTTGATTGTTCTTGCTTGTTGTTGATTGTTGTTGATTGTTGTTGATTAATGTTGATTGCTGTTGATTGTTGTTGATTGTTGTTGATTGTTGTTGATTGTTGTTGATTGTTGTTAATTGGCGTTGATTGTTGTTGATTGCTGCTGATTGCTGTTGATTGTTGTTGATTGCTGCTGATTGCTGTTGATTGCTGTTGATTGTTGTTGATTGTTGTTGCTTGTTGTTGATTGTTGTTGATTGTTGTTGATTGTTGCTGATTGTTGCTGATTGTTGTTGATTGTTGTTGATTGTTGTTGATTGTTGTTGATTGTTGTTGATTGTTGTTGATTGCTGTTGATTGCTGTTGATTGCTGTTGATTGCTGTTGATTGTTATCGATTGTTGTTAATTGCTGTTGATTGCTGTTGATTGTTGTTGATTGTTGTTGATTGCTGTTGATTGCTGTTGATTGCTGTTAATTGCTGTTAATTGCTGTTGATTGCTGTTGATTGTTGTTGATTGCTGTTGATTGTTGTTGATTGTTGTTGATTGTTGTTGATTGCTGTTGATTGTTGTTGATTGTTGTTGATTGTTGTTGATTGTCGTTGATTGCTGCTGATTGCTGTTGATTGCTGTTGATTGTTGTTGATTGTTCTTGCTTGTTGTTGATTGTTGTTGATTGTTGTTGATTAATGTTGGTTGCTGCTGATTGTTGTTGATTGTTGTTGATTGTTGTTGATTGTTGTTGATTGTTGTTGATTGTTGTTAATTGGCGTTGATTGTTGTTGATTGCTGCTGATTGCTGTTGATTGTTGTTGATTGCTGCTGATTGCTGTTGATTGCTGTTGATTGTTGTTGATTGTTGTTGCTTGTTGTTGATTGTTGTTGATTGTTGTTGATTGTTGCTGATTGTTGCTGATTGTTGTTGATTGTTGTTGATTGTTGTTGATTGTTGTTGATTGTTGTTGATTGTTGTTGATTGCTGTTGATTGCTGTTGATTGCTGTTGATTGCTGTTGATTGTTGTCGATTGTTGTTAATTGCTGTTGATTGCTGTTGATTGTTGTTGATTGTTGTTGATTGCTGTTGATTGCTGTTGATTGCTGTTAATTGCTGTTAATTGCTGTTGATTGCTGTTGATTGTTGTTGATTGCTGTTGATTGTTGTTGATTGTTGTTGATTGTTGTTGATTGTTGTTGATTGTTGTTGATTGTTGTTGATTGTTTCTGATTGTTGTTGATTGTTTCTGATTGTTGTTGATTGTTGTTGATTGTTGTTGATTGATGTTGATTGTTGTTGATTGTTGTTGATTGTTGTTGATTGTTGTTGATTGTTGTTGATTGCTGTTGATTGTTGTTGATTGTTGTTGATTGTTGTTGATTGTTGTTGATTGTTGTTGATTGTTGTTGATTGTCGTTGATTGTTGTTGATTGCTGTTGATTGCTATTGATTGCTGTTGATTACTGTTGATTGTTGTTGATTGTTGTTGATTTTTGTTGATTGTTGTTGATTGTTGTTGATTGTTGTTGATTGTTGTTGATTATTGTTGATTGTTGTTGATTTTTGTTGATTGTTGTTGATTGTTGTTGATTGTTGTTGATTGTTGTTGATTGTTGTTGATTGTTGTTGATTGTTGTTGATTGCTGTTGATTGCTGTTGATTGCTGTTGATTGCTGTTGATTGCTGTTGATTGTTGTTGATTGTTGTTGATTGTTGTTGATTGCTGTTGATTGCTGTTGATTGCTATTGATTGCTGTTGATTGCTATTGATTGCTGTTGATTGTTGTTGATTGTTGTTGATTGTTGTTGATTGTTGTTTATTGTTGTTGATTGTTTCTGATTGTTGTTGATTGTTTCTGATTGTTGTTGATTGTTGTTGATTGTTGTTGATTGTTGTTGATTGTTGTTGATTGTTGTTGATTGTTGTTGATTGTTGTTGATTGTTGTTGATTGTTTTTGATTGTTGTTGATTGTTGTTGATTGTTGTTGATTGTTGTTGATTATTGTTGATTATTGTTGATTATTGTTGATTATTGTTGATTGTTGTTTATTGTTGTTGATTGTTGTTGATTGTTGTTGATTGTTGTTGATTGTTGTTGATTGTTGTTGATTGTTGTTGATTGTTGTTGATTGTTGTTGATTGTTGTTGATTGTTGTTGATTGTTGTTGATTGTTGTTGATTGTTGTTAATTGTTATTGATTGCTGTTTATTGTTGTTGATTGTTGTTGATTGTTGTTGATTGTTGTTGATTGTTGTTGATTGTTGTTGATTGTTGTTGATTGCTGTTGATTGTTGTTGATTGTTGTTGATTGTTGTTGATTGTTGTTGATTGTTGTTGATTGTTGTTGATTGTTGTTGATTGTTGTTGATTGCTGTTGATTGCTGTTAATTGTTGTTGATTAACTGAACATTCAAAATGGCCGAAGTTATCGGCATAAGTGAGAGACATGAGTACACACATAACGACATAAAAAATCGAAAATCGAATATACGTATCCCGCGGAAATTCAAAATTCGCGATACTTTTTGAACATACCTCGTATCTTTAAAAAATGGTTTTTTTTTATCATTAATAAATTTTATCTATTTTGAAAAAAATTAAAATTTTCTACAATATATACGAAAATTTTTAGCCACTTAAGTAAAACTTGTTCATGTGAATTTAATGGTCATTTCCCCTTTTGAATTTGCACCTCTTGCCACATCTTACCATCTATTACAAAAACGAGTACATACCTGAATGTTATATAATTTAACTGAACGATTCAAACTGCGGTGCATTATATTATTTTAAACACAAATCACTTAACAATTTTAAAAGAAGAAATTCCTAATATTTATGCGTAAGATAATTTACATATGTATATATTTATTCGAATATAGATAGATAACCATAGTCTGTCTATCATCAGTTATTGAATATATATAATCTTTTTGCGATTTATTCAGTTTAATTCTATAACATAAAATGGGAGTTGGAATTTTCTATATTGGTAATAAATGACCGCGAGACCAATTATAAGTTATTTTCAGATGCGTAGGCTAAAAGATGTTGAGCTGCAGCCTTTTTGATTCGGCTTCTTACATTTTAGAGCAATCGATCCATGTCCATATTGTGAATGAATTATTTAATTACAAATTTATTTATACCTGAACTAAATTATCGTTTAGACATATATCAAGATATAATATATTAGTGAAAAAAAAATATTAGTGGATTGCTATCAATCCATAGTGTGAGAAACTCTTATACTCGTAATAAAAATAAATTTGCTTAAAACGTTTCATTTGAATATGCTGATGTAAATAAAAATGTTATTATAGTTCCGGGCTATATAAATGCAACTCGTACACCTCTAATATTTGATTTTGATCCTAACAACAAGCAAAGTAACATTTTGCAGTTTAAACAGCTACTGTCTATTTCTAATTGACTATAATTCAACATTATTTTTCGTACGTGTCTATAAAGAAATTGAAAATTAAGATCTACAACATTTTGATATTTATCGTAGGTTGATTGCTTCAATTACTTGTTTGATATTTATATTTCAGTTTAAATGTCTCAATTGATAAACATATAATATAATTAAGAAAAAATATTCTGGTTATCGAATAGTTTTTTAAGATTTTAAAATAATCTGAATATTATGTCAAAATTCAAATAATTAAATAGAAAATTCTAAAGTTTACGATGCTCATATAAAGAACCATATCACATTTTAGCAGATCACACCTTTGTTGCATTCCTTTGTAAAACTTGCCATGACCTAAAATGATAAATGACCGCTCATAAACCTAGATTAAATGATTTCCCACAATGCATTTTTCGTTGATCGGCTTTGATCGAGCAAAAAAGCGGTTGCACTTAGAAAATTAACAGCAAATTACATAAATCGATGCTCTTATTTATCGACTAACGTGTAGATTGCGTAACCAGACTAAGACCTATCGTTATAATAATTATAGTACAATTAATAAATTTTATTTAAAAAAAATCAATCAAACTTTGAAAGGCTTCTGGAATTGTATGAATTGCAGTTAAATCGCATCTAAAGTTACAAAAGTACACGAACCAAATCTTGCTGCTTTAGATAATAAATCAATAGTAAATCTTATTCCTTTTACAATCAGCTATTTACCAATAAATATCCACACACATTGAATTAATAAAAGCTAATCAAAACTAACTAAACTTATTGTACATATGTGATCATCAAAACTAATTCTTTAAATATAAAATATGTTATTTATTTGTGTTAAAAATACTATGTTTCTGATTGGCGTATTGTGGTTTTTTAGCCATGGACTTATTGGCTAAGTCAGAAAAAATATCTTTCCGTGTTGTGAGGGCTCATTACAAGCATTTGACATATGTTTTGTGAGCTGATAGCATCTGTTATACTCAACTCTACAAATTTTATCTCAGATATTTATCGAATCTATCGCTTTAAGAAGTGATAATAATGATCCGTTAGATACTACCGTTTCGCTGAGAAACAGAGCTTGGGTAACAGATTAAAATAGCTTCACTCAAAATTATGGAATCGTTACAAGTTTGACCGGATAAACAGATAATTATGAATAATTTGCATAAAATAGATTTTATTACAAAGTATGTATTTTATAATGTTTAGAAAAATATTAACCATGTAGATACTTTAATTGCTGTAAGGAATTTCTATGAAACCATCAGCATAATATTTTTTCTTCTTGATTTTATATTAATTTTAATTGAGATCAAGGATTTTATCTACGTCAAGTCAATATCAGCTATAAAAAATTAAGTCAATATCAATCACTGAAAAATTAGTTTGAATCATATTACAAGTATTTTCTTACATAATTTTACGGAGTATAGACAAGCCCACTCGAAGTGTTCTTAAGACGAGTTTACAATTTATTTTTCAAATAATTTTATATTGAAATAAAAAATAGTAATTTGATTGACTCAAATCGTTTACATCGATTTGGTGGGAATTATGTATGGAAAAAAATATATCGACTGAAGGACCCCAATGCTGGCCTTTTTGATGATATTTTGTAACACGCATTCACAAATTTGCGAGTTAATTTCGATGATTTCGTTGCGTATGTTTTTCTTTCTAGCTGTTCAATTGTCTCCGGCCGGTTAGCGTAGACCTTCTTCTTTAAGTATTTCCACACGAAAAAATCGGAAGTCGGTAAATCTGGGGGAGCGATTCAGGAAACATTGCTCCCAGAATTTATATCGTACCAGGTGTATAATCTTAAATCCGCTGTTTTTTAGTCATAGAAAGCAAAAACAAATTTATTCAAAGTACTTGCCCTTGCTAGCTACACATTTTTCCTATCTATCGCGCAATTTGTGGATACCACGCCAAAAAAATTCCTTTTCTTTCGAGGCAAACCACTCATCAGGGTGGAGTAGCACCTCTCAGTTGGGTGTCTCCAAATAGTTTCGGAACATTTTTAACGTGTGCGATGGTCTTTGTTGATAATCCGTCCTTTTTTTACGCAGAGCACGGTGCAATTTGATCAGTTGTTGATGGTAGCAGTGGGAATTGACAGTTTCACCAGGTTTCAACATCTCATAGTAGACGATACCCTGCTGATCCCACAAAACGCACAGCATCGTCTTCCGTCCGAAGCGATTTGGTCTTGGCGAAAATGTTGATGGTTGGCTGGGATCAACCCACGATTGCTTGTGCTTAGAATTTTCGAAATATATCCACTTTCCATCGCCTGTCACAATCCGATGCAGGAACGACTTTCCTTTTTTCCTGGCGAGCAAGATTTCGCATTTTTTTTGGCGTCGCTCCATCTGCCTATCGTTCAATTCATGCGGCACCCATTTTCCAATCTTTTCAATCTTCCTCATGTCACGCAGATGCATAGAAATGGCTGGTTGAGTAACACCCAATTGCTCCGCGAGCATTTTTTGCGATTGGGTATCGTCTTCGTCCAAAAGAGCCTGCAATTGATGGCCCTCGACCTTCCTAGGCGATTTTCACGCTTCTTGTCCCACAAGTAAAAATTGCCGTCTTTGAACCGACGAAACCAATCTCGGCACGTTGTTTCCCATAAAGCACTGTCACCATAGGCCTCCATAAACATTCGATGTGATTCGGCAGCCGATTTCTTCAAATTGAAGTAGAAAAGCAGAGCATATGCTTTTTTTCTGGTACGAAACTAGACATGATTACCAAAGGAAAAATGTATTTTGTTGTACGAAATTGCTGACAATGTGCACTGATTAATGTTGACAGATGTCAAACTCATAAAAAAAGTATGGCGTGCCTATGGTAGCTTAATACGCTCACTCACGCCATCTATGACCAAACAGCGGATTTAAGCTTATACACCTGGTATTTGATCTTATTTACATTTTTCATTTATATAAAATAATGTTATTGGGTTGATGCAAAAGTTATGACCGTTTTTTACATATACAATTAAACATTTTTTTTTAGATTTGTATTATTTATTTAATCAATTATATAAATTCCATCCATTCTTATAACCTTCTCCCATCTTTCTATCAACTTATTAATACCATTAGTGTAAAATTCCGTGGATTTTGCTGCGAAAAATGTAGTAAGGGATGCTTTTACCTGCTCTATTGTATCAAATTTTTTATCATTTAAAAAGTTTTGCAGTGATCGGAATAAATGAAAATCGGAAGGAGCAAGATCTGGAGAATACGGTGGATGCTTGATAACATCCCAATTCAGCTTGTGTTGATGAAACACTACCCCTTTTCTGTTTACCAATTCTGGTCTATCCTTTTGAAGGGCGATGTTCAATTTGGATAATTGCTGACAATATCGTTCTGCTGTAATTGTCTGATTGCGTTCCAAGAGTTCAAAATACACAATAATCCCACCAAACACAAAGCATAACTTTTTTTTGATGGATTTCGGCTTTCGAAATTGTTAATGGGGCTTGTCCAGATAGAGCCCAATGTCTATTTCTTGTCACGTTGTTGTACACGACCCATTTCTCATCTCCCGTTACCAAACGATGCAAAAAAGGTTCATGTTTTTGTCTCACAATCAAAGCAACGCACGTTGAAACACAATCCAATAAATTGGCAGCCGACAATTGATGAGGTATCCAAACGTCGTACCGCGAAACCATCCCCATACGCTTCAAATGTCTTAATACGGTTGTTTGGTTGACTCCCATCATCGACGCGATCTCCCTGGTGGTTAGACGTGGATTGGTGCCAATTATGACTTTTAACTTGTCGTCATCAGACTTCAAAGGCCGCCCGGTACGTGGTTTTTCAATTAGTGAAAAATCCCCAGATCGGAATTTTGTAGACCATCTGCGTACCTGTCGAACTTTGATGACTTCTGCTCCATACACTTCTCAAATATTTTTGGTTGCCACACTCGGGGTATTGTCTCTACGGAATTCATAAAGTAAACAATGACGTAAATACACTTTATCGACCGACATTTTGAAAAAATACAAGGGCTCTTCAGTGTACTCTGGCCAGCCCAAAACTGAATAGAAAGTAGAGGGAAAGCATCCTTTATACAATTGAATCATATAAAAGAAGATACTATTCATCATTTCTGAAGAAAAAGTTTTTTTACCTAGGATCATAAAAAACGGTCATAACTTTTGCATCAACCCAATATAAGTTTAAAATGCAAAATATGTAATTTTTGACCTCTATTCATGTAAGTAAAAAAACAAATAAGTTGAAATTTACTATATTGACAGTTCTGTCATTCAGTAGATTGTTTACCATTTGTTATAATGTCTTCAATTTTATACGAAATTTATAAACAAATAATAAATATGCTTGTTTAAGCTTATATCCCTGGTAGGTCACTCTACAAGAATACTAGCAGCGTTGGCAGCAGGTATACGAGGGTCGTTCAATAAGTCCTTGGAAAATCCGAGAAATTGCGCTCGTAGTGTGGGTAAAGATTTTTTTTTTTTCATTATCGACAGGAAAGCTGTCAAAATTTCAGCTCGATCCATAGCGTAGGTCAATTTCTATCGTCGATTAAAGTTAACGACATTTATTTATGCATAACAATGGAAAAAAGCGAGTTTAGGGCTGTCATCAAACATCTCCAATTGAAAGACTTAAGCCCGAAAGAAATCAAAGCCGAGTTGGATGCAGTTCATGGCACATCTGCACCTGTGTTTGCGATGGTTTACAATTGGGTGAATGAATTTAAACGTGGCCGTTCATCCACAAAAGATGAACATCGTTCAGGACGCCCAGTTGAGGTGTCTACTCCTGAAATCATCGACAAAATCCACGATCTGATTATGAACGATCGGTGAATTAAAGTGCGCAAATAAGTTGAGGCCACGGGCATATCACAAGGTACAGTCGCTTCAATTTTACATGAAAAATTGTCTGTGAAAAAAATTTCGGCAAGATGGGTGCCGCGTTTGCTCTCAGAGGAGAATAAGCGCAATCGTGCAGTGGACTCTGAGGCTATGTTGGCACTCTTTCATGGCAATCCTGCCGAATTCCTTCGTCGATATGTCACTGTGAACGAAACCTAGATACACTACTACACTCCAGAAACGAAGTGACAGTCATCACAGTGGATTTTCAAGGGTGAACGGGCTCCGAAGAAGGCAAAAACTGTGCCATCGGCCGGCAAGGTGATGGCCACGGTCTTTTGGGATTCGCAGGGCATCATTTTTATCGACTACTTGGAAAACGGAAAAACAATAACAGGAGCGTATTACGCGTCGTTATTGCAACGGTTGAGCGAGGAAATCAAAGAGAAACGCCCCCATCTGAAGAAGAAAAATCCTCTTGCATCAGGACAATGCGCGTGTGCACACCTGCGCTGTTTCCATGGCCAAAATTGTGGAATTGAGAATGGAATTGTTGCAGCATCCCGCTTATTCACCAGATTTGGCCCCGAGTGACTATTTTCTTTTCCCCAATCTGAAGAAATGGCTTGGCGGACGACGGTTCACTTCCAACGAGGACGTCATTGCTCAAACGGATGAGTATTTTGCAGAACTTCCGAAATCCTATTTTTTGGACGGGATAAAAATTTTGGAAAAACGGTTGGAAAAGTGTATAGAGCTAAAAGGAGATTATGTTGAAAAATAAAAATTTTTTTTTTTTAAAACAGTTTTTTTCTATTTTTTTCTAAGGACTTATTGAACGACCCTCGTACGTCTTAAAAGGTATACGGACCAATGATATCTCCGTTTCAAACACCACACCACAAAGTCACTCTACAAGAATGTAAGCATTATTTGTGAATTGACTCTGGAATTTCACGACCCCAGAACTACCTATTATACTTATTAACGAAGCTGCTTAAGTCAAAATGCGCTCCATCACTTACTACCCATTTCCTGTAAAAATCAGGGTGTTATCTATGCAGCACTACAAACGTTTTCATTTTATAGACAGCGATGCATCTATAGTTCCTGCGTCACCTGCAGTTTGTACAGATATAAATGGAAATTCTAAGGCAATTCTGTGCGCTCTGCTTTATGGAGGTTCCCGTACTATCAACTAATAGTTTCAATAGTTTAAATATCAACGAATAGAATGATAGCTAACCAAAATAGTATCAACATTTATAACTGATAAACTTGTCTACACGTATATTATTGTGTATGAATATTCAATTTACGATACTAAAGTTTATTTTAGCACCCAAAAGGAATTCTATAAAATAATATGAATATTTTTAAAAACTTCAGGCTAACACAAATTGTTAAATTAAAAGATTTAAATTTTTTCTTTATTGCCCATAATTTTTTTTATATAATAATTTTAACTAAATATTAAAATAAAAATAAAGCTCCTCAATTAGTATAAATTCAGAAAAAAACTCGAATACATCAATAAATTTTAGATTTGATAACAAGCCATCCACTAACTAATTAATATATTTTTCGTTACAGCATTTTCGAATTTATAATACAATATAAAAATAATTTAATTCAACACCTTCTATATAATATGAGCATTGATGTTTAGTGCACTTTAGATATGCAGTAAAGTGATAGCGGCTTATGCCAATAATGGTAGGAATGCTGATCGTGAGTGAATAATAAAGAGCCATCAATCAATCATCAACGAACGAGTTAGTTCAGTTAACAGGACGGTCTGACTATCTTATACAACTGTCTGGCATGTGGGCATGCAATTAATCAGTTTATTTAAGACAATTCCCTATGCCTTATGCCGCCTTGATAAAATAGTATCAATACTTTTATCAACACTGATATGGTCATCAAGAGGACTAAACCATATATGAAAATGTTGCTCCAAATTGATTTTACTCAAATATCTAAAGTTTACTGTATTTGTGATGATTGTTTTTTGTTTTATTTTGATTAGATTAAAAATGTCCTTCTTGCGCAATGATCGGCTCTACTGCATTACATTTCAAGCAAATTTTATTTAATAAAATCCAATCAGCCATATTGACATGAAATATTGTCACGGAAATAGATGAAAACAAGATATTTGCAGGTTTTATTAAGAAAGTATTGTACGTGTAGAGGGAATTGGTCCGATGGGAGGTATTACATTTTGAACACACGTCGTTTTCCTTTTAGTTAAAACTGACCATGGTAATATGTAAATTACAATAGTTAAAAATTATTTGAATTTAAATAAAAGAAAATACAAAATCCTAAATAAGTAACGATTAAAATGCGTTCGTAAATCAGAAATCAAATGATGATTTGGTGAAAAATTTTTAAGGAATCTTACTCTATATATAATGCCTATGACATTTACTAGTTGGATTTAATAAACCATTAGCCAAAGACGTTTATATTATTATTCCAACATATACCAATGTATCAACAATAATTTTTTTTCTTTTTTTTTAAAAGTCATTTCTAGTAACAACTCAGGCCATTTGGCGTCAAAGAAAAAGCATTACACCACGGCTATGTGGAGTCACCAATTATTATTTCAACTAAAATTATAAATTATGAGCACTTTGTGGGCAAATATTTCTTAATCAAGTATTGATTAACCTAATAAAAAAATGCACATCCCTAAAACCATCGTTACAAGATACACACACACTCTCTATAAAATAAACGTTAAGATACTCTTACTTTCGATAAAAGTTTATTTTAAAGAACACATCATGATTTATATCAAATTTTACAGAAATCTTTGTAAATATTTAGTACCTTCTGGATATGTAACCTTGTCCGTCCGGTACCTGCACGACACTATAGAGTGCGTTACGGTAAATGCAACAGTGAAATTTGGAGCAACAATGTGTCATCAAATTTTGTATTAAGCTTAATGAATTCACGCATCTGACTTACAAAAATTTTGTATGAAGCATTTTTGAAATGCCAAGAAGTTGTGATGATGAACCATACTAAGGAAGGCCTGCAACATCGAAAACTGATGAAAATGAGGAACGAGTGTATGTTTTTTAAGGTTTTTTTTTATTGAAGTTGAGAAGTAGTGATAGATGAGTTCAAGAAAAGGGTGCTTCCCGTCAGATCGGACTTTTCAGACACTTACATTCTCCATCATGACAATACCTCTGTAAGATAACAATTTTCATTAAAAAGTTTTTTCTCTCGAAACAATGGGTTCCTGTAGTTCCCCAGCATCACTATTCACCTAGCCTTAGTCCGAGTAGCTTTTTGTTGCTTTCCAAGGTCAAAAACCATTTGAAAGGACGTCATTACCTTTTTGTTGCTGCTAAAGATCAAAAACTATTTGAAAGCACGTTAACACCTCCTAACCCAAGGATACTACTTTGAAGTGGATAGCATTGAGGTATAAAAAGATCTCGTATACTGTAACTGAATATTTCGATAGTGTTGAAAATTTTAACTAGTTGACTATTCAACACATTCAAAATTTTCTATTATATTCTGTAATTTGAGTCTGATCCAAATACTAGAAAATATTATTCTTAAAAAATTCTATAACCAATTAATATGGTTGAATTAGAAATAACACAAATACTGAATATCACAAAAAATTAACTCCTGAAAGTTTTCAAAAAATACTAGTCAATATTGTTTCCATGATTGAATTATCATTCCCTCAGATAATTATTGCTGCGATTCTAAAAGTTTGGTATAACATTTAGAAATTTATGAACCGTAATAATGTTATTAAAAATTTTTGTCGGAAATTTTACCGGCTCAGATAATTATTCCTGCGAATCTAAAAGTTTGGTATAACATGTAGAAATTTATGAACCGAAATAATGTTATTAAATATTTTTGTCGGAAACTTCACCGGCTCAGATAATTATTCCTGCAATTCTAAAAGTTTAATATTACATGTAGAAATTTATGAACCTAAATAATGTTATTAAAAATTTTTGTCGGAAATTTAACCGGCTCAGATAATTATTCCTGCGGTTCTAAAAGTTTGGTATAACATGTAGAAATTTATGAACCGAAATAATGTTATTAAATATTTTTGTCGGAAACTTCACCGGCTCAGATAATTATTCCTGCAATTCTAAAAGTTTAATATAACATGTAGAAATTTATGAACCGAAATAATGTTATTAAATATTTTTGTCGGAAACTTCACCGACTCAGATAATTATTGCTGCGATTCTAAAAGTTTGGTATAACATGTAATAATTTATAAACCGAAATAATGTTATTAAAGATTTTTGTCGGAAACTTAACCGGCTCACATAATTATTCTTGCGATTCTAAAGGTTTGGTATAACATGTAATAATTTATAAACCGAAATAATATTATTAAAGATTTTTGTCGGAAACTTCATTGGCTCAGATAATTATTCTTGCGATTCTAAAAGTTTGGTATAACATGTAGAAATTTATAAACCGAAATAATGTTATTAAATATTTTTGTCGGAAACTTCACCAACTCAGATAATTATTGCTGCGATTCTAAAAGTTTGGTATAACATGTAGAAATTTATGAACCGAAATAATGTTATTAAATATTTTTGTCGGAAACTTCACCGGTTCAGATAATTATTCCTGCGAATCTAAAAGTTTGGTATAACATGTAAAAATTTATAAACCGCAATAATGTTATTAAAATTTTTTGTCGGAAACTTAACCGGCTCAGATTCTAAAAGTTTGGTTTAACATCTAGAAATTTATAAACCGAAATAATGTTATTAAAGTTTTTTGTCGGAATTCCTGAGATTCTAAAAGTTTGGTATAACATGTAGAAATTTATAAACCGCAATAATGTTATTAAAGATTTTTGTCGGAAACTTCACCGGCTCAGATAATTATTCCTGCTCAAAGTGCTTATAATTTTTTTGTTGCCCCAAAAGAAAAACCATTAAAATTTGATACAGCCAGTAAAATCCAATGGAGTGTAACCGTGGAGCTAAAGCCTTCGCCGATGTATAGATGCCCAAGAGAATTATGTTGAAGCAGAAAACATTGATGTACAAAAGAGAAATTTACCACAACTCGTATTCACTAATTAATAATTATTACCATTAATTATTAACTTAACTTCATAATAAGAATATTATTATTTTGTGTACATATTTTTATCTTAGATATTATTTTTGAATGGTTTTAAATTTGTTCAAATGAAATGGATTTAATTTATTTCTGTGGGCATTTAAAAAGTACATTAACCAAATAAAGAGTTATTACATTGACACTATTCTAATTTCAAGTGTAAGAAACTGGTTTACCAAATAAGTCCAATTTTTATCACACCTTATTATTACTTGTGCGAAAAGAAAATTGAAACCATTTTGATAATAAAATGAAACCAAAAAAAATTGTTATTGCGACTTTGCTGAAACGTGTGGTCTACTGACTGCCAATAATTCTATCGTTACTGGACAATAATACAATAAAAAAAACTTTGGACAATAAATCGTATCAACAGAATATACACTATCGTTATTATTTTGAATTTGTAATACCAATTATAGTAGTACAGGCATTATTTGTATTTTGAAGAATGGTAGAACCACCTTGAAAAGGTTACCTTACAGGTGACTCACGATCGTGTTGCACCTATAATATGCTAGCTATGTCTGCAGATTATAATCTATCACCAAAAGTAGTTGACTGCACTTGACTAATTTAATTTTAATTACACGTATTATAAAAATTTGTTAAATTTCATATGTAAGAATTCATCTATGCATATTTAAAGGATATATAAGGACAAATTATTTATGTTACAGAATTTACTATCAAGTTTGTATCAAAAAGATGTTAAATGAAATTTCTATTTAATCTGAAATAATTATTGAGAATTTTGTAAATTTTAAATATTTTACATTCATACAATAATTAAATAAAAATAGCCAAAATAATGTGTAAACGATACTAATTAGAGTGTGATCATATTGAATTTTTACAATTTTATTTTATTTTTTTAACATTAATACTACCGCAAGTTCAAAGAAGTCCCCTTGGGAAGCTGTCAACTCCTTTGGAGGATACCAAGATGATGTCCTTTCAAGTTTGTTTAATCTCGGAGAACAAAGATATGTCACAAAAACTTAGATCAGGTGAAAATGAAGCAGGGGAGAATATTACTTTTGTCGGAAAAAACTCGTTTTAGAAATTTGACCGTTTGGCAAGAGAAAAAACTCATTAATTTTTCTGCTACACCTCGTACTAAAATGTTTCTAGCATATTATCCTTAAAAGTTTTCTTAAAGAAGAAACTTTCTCCTTCTAAATGGGAACAATTTTTTGTAAAAATGGTTTTTTAGTGGTATTTTTTTTTTCAACAAGTACTGTTGAAGGTAATTTTGGAAACAAAAATAGATTAAATTTCTATTTAATCTATTTTTGTTTTAAATTTTTTGCATTTCATGAATCGTGTTGAATTTTTTTAAATGATTTTAGTAATTTTTTACATATCCGCAATGGTGTATGAAACGTTGACCGTCACGTAATCAAAATTGCAATCGATTTGATTTTCACCAAGTAATGTTATGTGATCACCTACGCAGGCGTATTTGATTTTATTAATCGGCTTCAAAGGTGTTTGCTTTACGAATACTCCGAATTCTATAAAACAACTTAGCATGTCAACTTTGTTATTTTTCTACAAGATTCAAACTCGATTTTCTATTGGTTGTAGAGAGATTTGATTCATCGCAAATCGACTAGATTTGATTTAGTTTCGTTCACGTCGATTTCGTAAAATATTGTTTATATTAAAGTAAGAAATGAAAGTGCATACACGAGTGCATGGTAATGTATGTATATTTAATAAATTTTCATATAATAATATTAAAAGTATGCAAAGACTACGTTCAAATATTGGGGAATATATTATTTCGATTAGTTAATACGAGCACATGCTCTTAGATAGATAATATTCTGCAAGTATACAAATTTGTAGGAATATTGATTTTTTTAAAAGTTTAACTATAATAAACAAAGTAAAAATATGTTGCATGACAACTAATTTTAACATTTATTCTCTGTTAACATACTGATTTAATGTTGGTAACAAAAATCGTGTTGTCGTTAAATTAATTGCCATCTTTTAATGGGTTAATACTTGTAATTACTTATTTAAAAAAGAATAAATATATCAATTTGAAATTTTTATTGAAATGATCATCTGGATGCTCATTTTATAGTATTAATTACATTTTCACATATGGACAAGTTATTAAGTTATGCATGCACATAATTATGAAATTTTAGCGAAATTTCTTACTTTGGCGTATATTTAATTTGATTTTATTACATTTATTTTTTTAACTTACCTACATTATGTATATAAAAATAAATATTTAAATTTTTTAAAACAAGCTACAAAGAAACTGATCCTTACAGTGTGTGGGATTTTTACCCACTAAAACCCACCTACCTATACTTTAAATATTACTTTCCATGGCACCAATCTCAGGTATTAACAGTTCGGCTGAAAAGTTGAGAACCATGACGTCTAGATGGCGCCTCTTGCGGGGCTTTGTGATAATTAAGTAGTTAAATCTACTTAATTATCACAAAGCCACATTCTTCAAATAATTCCTGTCAAAATTTGACAGCAATCGGTCGATTGGTTTGTGAGATATAGCATTTTGAGTGGAGCAACTTTTGTTATTGAAAAAAAATGGATAAAGACGAATTTCGTGTATTGATAAAGCATTGCTTTTTGATGAAAAAAAATACAGTAGAAACCAAAGCATGGTTTGACAAACGTTACCTGGACTCTGCTCCAGCTATTTCAACTGTGGAATATTGGTTTCGTCAATTTCGAACTGGTCGTACGAGCACAGTTGATGCAGAACACAGTGGACGTCCAAAAGAGGTGGTTACGGCAGAAAACATCAAAAAAATCCACAAAATAATTATAAATGACCGTAAAGTGAAGTTGAGCGAGATAGCTGAGACTCTGAAGATATCGAAAGAGCGTGTTGGACATATCGTGCATGAATATTTGGGCATGCGAAAGCTGTGAGCAAAGTGGTTGCCGCGTGGGCTCACTGTGGACCAAAAACAACAACGTGTTGATATTTCTGAGCAGTGTTTGGAGCTGTTCAAGCGCAATAAACCCGAATTTTTGCGTCGATATGTGACAATGGATGAAACATGGCTCCGTCACCACACTCCAGAGTCCAATCGGCAGTCGGCAGAGTGGAGAGCGAGCGACGAACCGAATCCAAAGCGTGGAAAGACGCAACAGTCGGCTGGCAAGGTGATGGCGTCTGTATTTTGGGATGCGCATGGTATAATATTCATTGACTATCTCCAGAAGGGACAGACGATCAACAGCGACTATTATATAGCGTTATTGGATCGTTTGAAGAAAGAAATCGCTAAGAAACGGCCGCATTTGAAGAAGAAAAAAGTGTTGTTTCACCAAGACAATGCACCGTGTCACAAGCCGATGAAAACGATGGTCAAACTCAATGAATTGGGCTACGAATTGCTTCCCCATCCACCGTATTCTCCAGATCTGGCCCCCAGCAACTTTTTCCTGTTTGCAGACCTCCAGAGAATGCTCGCTGGCAAGAAATTTAAGACTGATGATGAAACTGAGGCCTATTTTGAGGCAAAACCGAAAGAGTACTATAAAAATGGTATCGAAAAGTTGGAAGATCGCTATAATCGCTGTATCGCCCTCGAAGGCAACTATGTTGAATAATAAAAATGAATTTTGCAAAAAAAAAAAAATATTTCTACTGTGTTTCGTTCTAAACTTTTCTGCCGAACTGTTACATGCTGCCCTTTCCTCATTCTTTCTTTCTGTCAGAGCTTCTTTATTAATCGGAATACGCATTCAGCTACTGTACTCCAGCTTATCTGCGATGTTATAATTTAGATAATGATGCTTTTATGGAATAGTCGTTAACCGATTATTTTCTGCACTTCCTTTCTTCCTCCGCTAAAGCGTTAATAGTGGAAGAAGACATGTTACGCTTTTTTGAAGGCCTGTCATAAATTGGGCTATGTTGTAGTGTTCTATTCTATAGTCTCTTCCGTTCCACGTGGCTATTTCAGGAATGAGATGATGCGTCCATCTTTTTTTAATAGGTAAATCCCAGTGTCGTTGCCATCTCGCCACTGTCTCATTTCTTTCCTCCCTGCTGACGGATTTAATCTCCCATCTGTTGCCGATAATTTATTCTGGCTCTTTCATCTGCCAAAACCTCGATTAGCGGCATGTTAGTCATTGTCATACGAGACAGTACGGAATACTCTCCAGACCCAAAGTTTGCTCCAACGATATACCGCCATCATTTGACACTTGAACGTTTCGGTAATCATAGATACTGTCCAAATTTGTAAATTCGTGGTTAGCCATGATTCATGCTAAGGCATTCGCAAACCAACTTAACTTTTCAACAGCATATCTGAGATAAAGCTCAACCTGGCGTCAATCTAAACTCCCAGTTATCAAAGCCAAAAAAAAAGTAAATTTAAAAAAAAATCAATTAAATTTTCACTGATTTCTGCACAAAAAAAATTATTTAAAAAAATTTAGAACGCAAACATTTTCAAAGATATTATGTTACCTTAAAAAAAATAGAATATTTTTATAGATCCACTTGTCTTTGGAAAAAAATAAATCCACTTGTCCTTCGAAACTGTGTAAGCCTTAGTGTGTTTTAGGAATTTGTGTAAAAACTATAGATGTTAGGAAATTTTTATTTAAAAAATAAAAACGAAGTTTATGTTATGCAGATATAATAAATCTACACTATGAAGTGAATTGCATTACATAGTTGAATTCGAGATGCAGATGGAATCAGAAGTTGCAACATTTTTTGCATATGTCTCAGATTGCAGCATTTTCAATACTTACTGTCGCTTAAAACATTTCCTTAGAGTTTCACATAGTATTGTATGACACCGTTGAGTATTTAGTATTTAATAAGATAAAATCCAATCTACAGTACATGAAATAGAGTATTTAGAGTAGATTTTTTTTTTAATGGCAATACATGCAATGTGACACTATCGATGTAATTTGTGCGTAAGTTAATAGTTAAGTTGTTAGTCTCTTATGTCATTTAAATCAATATTAATAGTTAAGACAGTTACTTTACTCTATGAGATGCGGATTAAAGTAAAGATCTTTAAATAAATTAAAATAATTTCCAATTTTCAAATTCTGATCATATGTTAATGTGATCTTGCCAAAAAGTATTGTTTTTAACGAATTCTGAATATTTTCCATTTAATATAAATACAATTTTTTTCAATCCAAAAAATCAGGTCATATATGATAATTTCTATATCCTATTAATAAATACTAAAAATATACTTATACACATATAGTTTTATAAATTACGGAATTTTATTTTCTTGAACCAAATACCAAGATTTTCAATTTATGGGACCCTTGAAATCGATAATATTATGTAATCTTAAATAAATTACGAAAAAATATCTGAAATAATTCAGTTCATTTTTTAAAAATATATATTGTAGTATTTTGATTTAAAATATAACTGGTGAAAGGATTTTATATGAAATTATCAGATTTTATTACTAAAATAAATAATACTAAAAGAAATAAAAACTTTTATGGATTTATTTCTATAAAAACAATCATATTGAAAATATATACTCGTATTTCTTGAAAATTAGAAATATTTCTATTTAAGTGTAACTCCTCTATGAATTTATTTTGAGTTCAAATCAGATCATATTAAAAATAGTTTTTTAATTCTGAAAATTTAATATTTATTGTACCCTGATTTAGTAGCACTCAGACATGTGTATTCAGTTCGTAGCGGTCTTGAGTTCAAATCCAACTATTCAAATAGTCTTAATAATTAATATATTAAAAAAATATTATTACTAAAAATGACTTTAATTCAAAAAAAAAAAAATTATTTCCATAAATATTTCCTAGAACAGGAGTTTTTCGAATGTGCTTTTGATAATTTCCTCCATAAACAATTACAATTGATCTATTTTGATGCAATTATCTTCGAATTTTATTTAATTGATGATTTATTTCCAATGGTTTTCACTTACTTTTATTATTGAGAAGTATATTTAATGAAATCTCAATTTGGACACCTTTCACAATTTTTGCTAATGACTATTGAACATTGATTCATTTCATCAGTGCATATGAGCTACTGTTGTTTAAAATAAATGTTTTAACAAAAAACCAGTTAAAGATATTCATTTCGAATAGGTACATATATAAGTTCAAAATGCATATTTGTTGCAGTTACGTCATTATATACAACAGCCACCTACAAGAAAATGCAACCATCGAAAATAAAAGAACGAAATATTGTAAATAAATGAAAAAAGCAATAGTCGCCATAAAATATTATATCAATGGCATTATATGTGTAGAAGGACAGAAAAAAATATATGCAGTCTGTAACGAGTATGCTGTATCAATAAAATAGCATTTAGTTAATAATTTTAATTTACAATTTTAACCCAAATCCACGATTGGACGTTCGAAAACGTTTTCAAAATGCACAGCGTGCTATCGAATCATTTAAATTTAATTGCAATGTAAAGGCAGTCCTCCGCCATGTCAGGTGACCACCATATAGCAATTGGAGCACCCAGTTCGGTTATGTTTCTTCGTAAATAATTTTCTTTCGTTTCGTAGATGTTAGTTAGTTCTTCGATACAGACTTCAGTCATTTTAGTTGCACTCAACTTTAAGTGCCATAAAATAGAAAATTATTGGTTTTTAGTGTATGCATTTTTGACATCTGTGAACGGATTTAAATTTCCCACAATACCAACAACAATTATAACGTTAGTCTAAATCTTTGCATTGAACAGTCTGATATATATATATACTCGTATTTAGAAACTTTTGTAGTTTTTGTTTATTTTATTACATAAATTATATATGGAAATTGATTACCCATAGAATGGCAAAGCTTTTATGCGATTATGTTAAAGCAGTAATTTTCACAGCTTCTGTCTATTGTTTAAATCAACACTTAAGATATGATATCCTAATCGTATTGTTTGAAAAAATTATACTAAGTAGTTTAGGTTCTGGAAATTTGCCATTATTAAAATGATCCCTAAGCCCAATAAACCAATAAACCGCCCCAGCTCCTACAGGCCAATAAGTCTTCTTCCACTACTCTCAAAAATCTTTGAAAAAATCCTCCTTCGCCGCTTACATCCTCTACTCGAATCTTCAAATTTAATTCCTAATCACCAATTTGGTTTCCGCGCCGAACACTCCACTACCCAGCAGTGTCATCAAGTTGTCGATTTCATTGCATCCTCTTTAGAAAGAAAAGAGTACTGTTCCGGTGTGTTTCTTGATATAAGTCAAGCTTTTGATAGAGTGTGGCACCGGGGTCTACTCTGGAAACTCAAGAGGTTCCTTCCTTCAACCTATTTCCTAATCCTAAGATCATTCCTTTCCGACCGACACTTCCAAGTAAATGAATCCAACGAACTCTCCAATATCAATCCGATATTGGCTGGGGTTCCTCAGGGTAGCATACTTGGACCCATCCTCTACAACATTTATACATCCGATATCCCAATCTGCCCTAATACCTTCTTTGCTATATACGCCGATGATACGGCCTGTCTTGCGACTAGCGAAAATCCCCAACATGCTTCCGAAACTCTCCAAATCCAAATCCAAACCCTCCAGAACTGGTTTACTAAGTGGAGAATAAAAGTCAATGAACGTAAATCTATCCAGGTAACTTTCACTCTCTGTCGAGAGTCATGCCCTCCCATATACCTTAATGACAGTGCCATACCTCAACACACCGAAGCTCGGTATCTAGAATTGTACTTAGACAAACGCTTGACATGGAACCCACAAACAAGACTTAAAAGACAAGAACTAAAAAGACGATACCTAAAACTACTTCGACTTCTAGACAAACGTTCCAAACTTACTATAGACAGCAAAGTACTGTTATACAATACCTTACTGAAACCCATATGGACATACGGACTAGAACTCTGGGGATCTACTAAGCCTTCTAATTCCCGTCGGATCCAATCCCTTCAATCAAAAATACTCCGTACAATTGTCGATGCCCCCTTTTATGTTCGCAATACTGTTATTCATCGTGACCTTAAAGTTCCATTTGTTTTTGACGTGGCTGTGTCTCGTTATAAAAAGTTCCGTTCCCGTGTCCTCAATCATAATAATCCTCTTGTTCAAGAACTATCCTCCATTTCCTTCCCTAGAAATACCCATCGAAGACTTAAGCGTCACTGGTCACGTGACTTACTAAAATACTGAGACTTAAAGAAACACACACTAACACGAGGAACTTCATTGGATGTTTACTCCCCACAACCTTTCAAGCTAATGAATACTATTGCTCAAATTTGGTTATTACTATGTTGTAGTTGTAAATATCTGTAAAAATAGAAAAAAAAGTAGTTTAGAAAACAATAGCAATGATAGGTAGATGACAAAATTAATATATTTATTTTAGTAAGACAAATTGCCAAGTGTTAACAAATTATTTCTTTAACGAGCATCTATTTTGTGGACAATAAGTATTTTTAATATTTGTTGTTGAGAAAATGAATGAAAACATGGCAGTGAAAATTGGAAATTATATAGTCAAAAATTATCCAAAGGTATACAAATCATTATATCTCCATTAATGTCATTTAGTTTAAAATTAAATATGTTAATTAATAATTTGTAAGCATACTGAAAATATTCATTTATAAATGATAAATTTTACCTGAAAATATATAATTATTTTGAGATTCATGAGGTAATTTAAGACATTTCGACAAGAGGAGAAGACAGTTTAAAAAACTTAAACATTATTATGTCAAAAAGATATTGTCTTAAATGTTAATAAATCAAAATAAATTTTAAATAAACTCACATATGAAAATATAGAAGATTTTTCTACTTGATTTAATATGTTTGTAAGTTTATTGAATAAAGTGTGTATGAGGACTGTTCAAAATGTATCGCGAATTTTGAATCAAAAAGTTACCGGCATTTATTCAGAAAATTAAAAATACAAGTTTATTCATCTAAATCTACGAGGGTCGTTCAATAAGTCCTTAGAATATCCGAGAAATTGCGCTCGAAGTGTCGGTAAAGATTTTTTTTTTGTAAGTATCTGTTAGTCTTACTCTTAACATATTTTTTTTTATAAGTACCGTTATCGACAGGAAAGCTGTAAAAATTTCAGCTCGATCCATAGCGTAGGTCAATTTCTATCGTCGAATAAAGTTAACGACATTTATTTTTGCATAACAATGGAAAAAAGCGAGTTTAGGGCTGTCATCAAACATCTCCATTTGAAAGGCTTAAGCCCGAAAGAAATCAAAGCAGAGTTGGTTGCAGTTCATGGCACATCTGCACCTGTGTTTGCGACGGTTTACAATTGGGTGAATGAATTTAAACGTGGCCGTTCATCCACAAAAGATGAACATCGTTCAGGACGCCCAGTTGAGGTGTCTACTCCTGAAATCATCGACAAAATCCACGATCTGATTTTCAACGATCAGCGAATTAAAGTGCGCGAATTAGTTGAGGCCACGGGCATATCACAAGGTACAATCGCTTCAATTTTGCATGAAAAATTGTCTGTGAAAAAAATTTCGGCAAGATGGGTGCCGCGTTTGCTCTCAGAGGAAAATAAGCGCAATCGTGCAGTGGACTCTGAGGCTATGTTGGCACGCTTTCATCGCAAATCCTGCCGAATTCCTTCGTCGATATGTCACTGTGGACGAAACCTGGATACACTACTATACTCCAGAAACGAAGAGACAGTCATCACAGTGGATTTTCAAGGGTGAACGGGCTCCGAAGAAGGCAAAAACTGTGCCATCGGCCGGCAAGGTGATGGCCACGGTCTTTTGGGATTCGCAGGGCATCATTTTTATCGACTACTTGGAAAAAGGAAAAACAATAACAGGAGCGTATTACGCGTCGTTATTGCAACGGTTGAGCGAGGAAATCAAAGAGAAACACCCCCATCTGGAGAAGAAAAAAATCCTCTTGCATCAGGACAATGCGCGTGTGCACACCTGCGCTGTTTCCATGGCCAAAATTGTGGAATTGAGAATGGAATTGTTGCAGCATCCCGCTTATTCACCAGATTTGGCCCCGAGTGACTATTTTCTTTTCTCCAATCTGAAGAAATGGCTTGGCGGACGACGGTTCACTTCCAACGAGGACGTCATTGCTCAAACGGATGAGTATTTTGCAGAACTTCCGAAATCCAATTTTTTGGACGGTATAAAAATTTTGGAAAAACGGTTGGAAAAGTGTATAGAGCTAAAAGGAGATGTTAAAAAATAAAATTTTTTTTTTAAAAACAGTTTTTTTCCATCTTTTTCTAAGGACTTATTGAACGACTCTCGTATATTGTCCCCTTCAAATCCCCATCAACTTTAACACACTTATGCCAGCGCTTGATCAAATCCTCGAAACATTTTTTATATTCGGTTTTCGGTATGTCCTTCAGTGCTTCTTGCGATTTTTCCATTACTTCTTCTCGGCTGTTGAAACGCGTTCCCCGTAATGGTTTTTTAACTCGATTGAACAGAAAGAAGTCACAGGGAGCCATGGTTGTTGGATAGTATTTGTTGCATTTTTTGTCAAAAAATTACAAATAATGATTGCACTGTGCGACGGTGCGTTATCATGGAGCTAAATCCACGAGTTTTCTGCACACAATTCTGGTCTCTTTCGGCGAATTGCTTCACACAAACGTCTTATAATGCCCAAATAATACTCTTTGTTTACTATCCGGCCTTCTAGCGAAAATTCATGATGGATTTTAATCCATGAAAACCGTGAGCATGAAAACGACGTGGTTTTTTTTGGTCTCGGCTCATTTGGTGAACGTCATTCACTTGCCTGATGTCTGGATTGCGTGTCATACTCATAAGCCAACGTCTCGTCTCCAGTAATGATCCTTTTGATGCATGTGGGATCGGATTCAGCCTCGCAAATCATATCTTTTGCGACGTCAACACGGTCTCTTTTTTGCAAGAAATTGAGGTCTTTTGGCACCAACTTTGGTGCTACACGACGGAAACCCAAATCATTAACCAAAATGTCTTGGACGGATCCATAGGCAATGTTCAAGTCCTCCGCTGTCTCTCTGATGGTTAATTTGCGGTTATTGACCAACATTTCTTTTACTTTATCAATGTTTTCGTTGGTTTTCGATGTCGATAGTTTGCCACTGCGTTCATCATCTTCGATTGACTCACGACCACTTTTGAACCACTCGTGCCACTGGTAAACGACCGTTTTCTTTAGAGAATCGTTGCCGAAACACTTTTCCAACATTTCCAACGTTCGCGCACCATTAAATCCGTTTTTTATGCAAAATTTAATATAAGTTCGTTGTTGCAAATTTAAATCCATTTCTAAAATTGTAAAAAATCGCCAACACACACAGAGATAGATGTACTCTTGGCTACGTAACTTTTGCAAATGTCAAGCTATGACGCTAAGATTTAGAGGGAATATCAGCAACAAATGTACCAACTTAACAAAAAAAAAACAGAACTCAAATCGGAACGATGAAAGCGCCACACTTCCGGAAACTTTTTGATCAAGGTGGTATGTGTAGTTATAGGTGTTTTTAATCAAAGAATCTTTTTAAATATATAGAATTTAATAGAGTAAAATATTGTACTTTATAAAAGTTTTTATAAATAATCTAGAAAATTCACAATTATAAGCACAATTTTTTTTCTGTTAAAAAATTTTCATTAATTTCACTCAGTGTATTTAAGAAAGAACTTTCTGTGATAAAATTTGAGCATAATTGAAATTTAGAAACGTGATATAAATAGATGAAAAGCAATTTGTTAAAATAGAAAAATTTTTAAATTGTTAAAATATTTTTTACTTCTTTTTATAAAAAAGTATCATAATAATAAATATTTGTCCTTAAATATACGCTTCCAAAATTTACCAGCAATATCAAAACTCTTTAGTATCCATCCAGTCATATCTATTGTATATTTGAAAGTGGTTATTTTGGAAGCGTATATTTAAGGACAAATATTTATTATGGATACAGCGTCTAGTAAAATTGCTACAGCATACTTATGCAATACGAGTATTTTTTTAAATATATTTTTATTCCTTTTCAGTAATAAAATGAAAATTCAATTTTCTTTCAATACACAGAATTGGTGTGATTTTTAGTATAAAATTTAAACTGATGAGAATTTTTCAATAACGCATCCGGTAAATTTATAATGAATTTTTGATTTTCAAATAATTTTTTTTTACTGTAACATATCGTTTCATAAAAAATTATATATTTGAAAAGTGGAAAATTGTTTTGGTAAACTTTCATTATTACCAAATCTGATGGGAAAAATAGACGCAACAGTGGCTATTTCGCGATGCTTTTTGAACTCACCTCGTATTTATTCTGTTGAGGGAAATTGACAATAAATCAATAGAAATAACTTTACAAAATTAACTATTTATAGACTAGACGTATATTAAATTGATTTGATTGTTAATAATATATTATAATTTATTATTAAAATTAATAGAAATTATTATTTATACTGCAGGTAAAAAAGTTATTTAAACTTTATTTAATGAAAATAAATTGGAGCATTTTATAGTTATGGGCTATGTTTAAAAATTTCAAAGATCTACTTTCATAGAAGTATTGAAACGCTATAATTATATCAGAAGTTATCTACTTTAAGAAAGAACTGCCTAATTTTTACAACATGTAAAAGGAAATGGGGGACTTACAGAATCTCAAATTCGGTGAAAAGGCGATTGTGGAAATGCTGGTCTTTTTAAGCGCAAAGGGCGGTAAGAAAATCATTAAACGATTAATAAAAAAAGATTGAATTCGGCTTTATGCCATCAGAACTATACTGCTGAGGACTTTAAAAATGTATTCTGAACGGATGAGTCAAAGTTCCAGACATTCGGGCTACAAAGAAGAGTTTAGGTGTCTCGTAGTGCTGGAAAAAAGGCTGCCAGAAGCTGTAGTGCCAACCATCAATTATGGTTTATCGTTGCTTTTCTAACCGAATAGTTTTCCATCATTATGTCGGTTAATTGGTAAAGCATTCGTCTTGCAACAAGATAACGATCTTAAACATAGTTCAAATTTATGTTGAGACTAAATACAAAATAAAAAACAAGTTGCCATTTAAAAAAAAATTACATTGATTGAAGAAAGTCTTCCAACATGCCCCGATAGCATCCTCAAAGAAATATGACTCCAAATGCCGTGCCATACAGTTACTCTACGAGTGTATAGTGGTATTTGGTGTATCAGTTGAGGGTTTTTAGTGCCCCAATAGTGACTATTCTGTTTATTAACAAAGCCAACCATGTTGAGGTGTGCTTCCTCGCTCATAATAATTTTTTTTTGAGCTGTAAAACTCGAGCACTCCAGTTTTGATGTGGCATCATCTTGTTGGAACCACATCTTCTGTAGACCCAATTGATCAAATTCGGGCAGAAGAAAATTTTTCAGCATGTCTCCCGATAGTGGTCACCTTTAACTGTTACAGAATTGCCTCCAGAATCCTCAAAGAAAATATGACCCAATAATGCAGCCGGCCGAAATGTCGCACTGTACATTTATTCTACGAGAGTGTAGTGGTGTTTGGTATATCAGTTGAGGGGTTTCAGTGCCCCAATAGCGGCTATTCTATTTATTAACAAAGTCAGCCAAGTGGAGGTGTGCTTCGATGTTCAAAAATGGTGAACAATTATTTAATAAACTGTTTTAAAAATTTTAACACTTTTTGCTGCCTTAGATGCCTTAAAATACATTTTTATCAACCAATCTCTACGACTGTCAAATGCCAACAGACGAATGTCATCTAAACCAAAATGGCGGCCAAATGACATCGATCTAAAACATATAAAGCACCCTGTAAAGAACTTTTTTTTTTAAATATTTAATATCAAAATTAATATAATTTTAAAAATATAAAAAACCTTTTTACTTGTTCAATTCAATTTTGGAGTTTTATTTTGGTGTCTATCAACTTTTTTAATAGAATCATTCTAAATTTATTTCAAACTACTTAGATAACTATACCAAAGAAAACAAATACGATTGATAATAATGGCGCACATTACACGATCATAAATGTTTATAAACTGATCGATTAATTTGTTCAAGCGTAGCAAAGTTTCCTTCAACTTTGTGTTTAAATGCCAATGGCGGTGGGCATGTACACGTAATTAAGAGAAATTAATTTCAATTTATAACCTTTTGTGTGGCTGCCTACTAATGTTATCGGGTTTAGTGATCGTTTTTCATGGTTCGATAACTTTGATCAATGGACGACTTATGATAACTACATCAGGTGTAAGAAGTGTTTACACTTTACCACTCGTGTGTATCTCAAAACAAGCTTCATGCATAATTGTACTCAACAGAGTGTTTATTTAGTCACTTTGAGTATTGTTCAAATCAATTTAGTTAAGTTATTTATTATTGATTTATTTTGTATTAAGTATTTGTTATTGTATAACATAACAAAATTTTAAATACAATTTCAGCTTCTGAAACAAAAGTCAAATGAAATATACTTAAAATTTTGATTTTATTAAATTTTTTATTTTACTATAATGCTTAAGCTTTATTGTTATGTATCAAATATAATACACATACACATATTATTCAAATAATTGCCATTAAACCTTTTTTAGAAATCAATTATTTTGAGGTAATTTTTTAATTACTTTTTTGCACATTTTATATTGTTATTTGGTTATTTCCTGATAGATGTTTATTTATAAATGTTTTAAAATTTGAAAATTACGACCTTTTGTATAGTTTTATAAGAAAAAGTCCAATGGCGTTAAATCGGATGAGCTTGGAGGCCAATTTATATAACAAAATATTGAAATTACGTATTTTAGGAGGTTTTCGCGCAATACAGTCACGTTATGTGGTTTAGGTGGAACCTTTTTTTTAAACGCTATATAGTCGAACTTAAAATCATTAAATTCAGATTAAAATTTAGTCAGTTTTTAGGTCATAGCAGTCAGTATTGATGATAAAAATCTTTCCTTCTTCATCTTTAAAGAAATGCGGGCCAAATACAATGGCTTTTTCACTGTCACCTGTGGATTGTTAAAATCACACATATTCCAATTTAGCTTATTAACATATTCACCGAGAGAAAAATTAGCCTCATAGCAGTTCAAAAAATCAGCACTCAATAGAAGGTCTGTTAAAAAAGAATCGCGAATTTTGAATTTCCGCGGGTTACGTATATTCGATTTTCGATTTTTTGTGGCGTTATGTTGGTACTCATGTCTCTCACTTATGCCGACAAGTTCGGCCATTTTGAATGTTCAGTTAATTTTTGACAGCTGCTTTGCTTGCACGTGTTTTGGCTCGTCTTCGATTTTTGCCCATTTTCGATCAAAAACAGCATCGCATTAACATTGCGACGATCCAAATTTGCTCCAGAGGGTCATAACTGATGACGAAACATGGGTTTGTATTTATGATGTAGAAACCAAAGCTCAATCATCCGAATGGAAGCTGCCGCACGAGCCAAGACCGTAAAAAGCGCGCCAAGTTCGTTCGAATGCAAAGGTTTTGCTTACAGTTTTCTTCGATTGCAGGGGTGTGGTGCATTATGAGTTCTTGCCTCAGAGTAGAACGATCAATAAGGAATATTACCTGCAAGTTATGCGCAAGTTGCGTGAAGCAATCCACCAGAAACACCCGGATTTGTGGAAGAACAAAAATTGGCTTTTAAACCATGATAACGCCCCTGCTCACGCATCGTTGCTTTTTTTGCCCAAAAACAATTTTTGCCCAAAAACAACACACTAATAATACCGCAGGCACCGTATTCCGCAGATCTGGCCCCCTGTGACTTTTTCTTGTTCCCGAAACTGAAGAGCCCCATGAAAGGCCGATGCTACGCTCCGATTGAGGAGATAAAGACGGAATCGAAGGAGGAGCTGAATAAGATAAAAAAAAAATGATTTTTTGAAGTGCTTCATGGATTAGAAAAAACGTTGGCATAAGTGTATAGTATCTGGTGGGGATTACTTTGAAGGACACAAAATAGATATTCATGAATAAATAAATATTTTTTGAAAAAAACAAAATTCGCGATACTTTTTGAACAGACCTCGTATATTGTAAGCAATTTATCATTTATATAATATTATTAAATGGCAAACTTTAAGCTTAACAATTATTATTTTGAAAAATATATTTGTTTAGTAATTATGAAATGAGAGAATGGATAATCCGTTAATTGGTTAAATAAAATGTAAATAACGAACAAATATCAAACAATTTATTTGAAACAAATAACAAAATTTTCATAACAATTTCTATATAAAATAACAAAACTATTTAGCTTAAATATTTTATCCTAATTAACTTATATACTAAAATGAAAATCAACAATTTCATATAATAAATACATGTTAAAGTAAAAATATTAATAGAATCTAGTCTTCGTAGTTTTGATGTCGGTGAGAATTGCTCAATAAAAAATGGGCAAAAAGTTTTCTTTATTAATATTAAATAAAATATTGATCAGAATTATAACGTGCGTAACTGGAACCCATTGGAGATTTGTCCCTTTTAATCATAGATTCCACCATTCTAGCTGATGCAGCTCTCTGCTCTAAGGAGTCATCCGTTAAGAAATATTCTCTTTCGTTACCAAATTTACTTTTTTTTGGTGAACTATGCTGAACGTATGCTGAGTAGTCTGTTAGTTTACTATGTGCTTTTGTATTGAAATGTTTTGGAAATCTTGAATAATATTTTAAAGCAGGCGTTGTGATGATAGGTTTTAGTGGTCCTTTCTTAATAAAACTATTATTTGATGGGCCTTGTTTTCTCAAGCCATGTGACAATGGTTTTGAAGAAATGAAATCGGTTAGCCTATGTCCAGATGATGGTCGTCGAAAATTACTATTACTTACTTTGGTAAATTTTGCAGATGGTATATAGTCGTATGAGCTGTAATCCTTATGTGATTGTAGAAAGTCATCATTGTTTATACCACTGGTAGCTTTCCAGGACCCTTCTTCTGTTCCATACTCAACGTATGGCGATATTGGTTTATATTTGGATAGATCTGGTGCAGGTACGGTACGAATTTCTGACTTTATCTGTTCACTTGGATAAAAATACTGTTCATTGATTGTTTCTCGGACTGGTTTTGGAGCATGTTTAGTTTTTATTTCAAACTCTACGACTGGCTGTGGTTTTATCTCAACGTGCGGTTTTAATTCGACTAATGATGGAATCGATTGCCTCGAATATGTTAAATCTTCAATTGGCTTTTTATAATTCTTAATATCTGAACTTAGAACAATGTGCTCTTGATCTTTACTATAATGATTGATTTTCGATTGTGATGATGATCCATCGATAATGTGTTCTGAATGTGGAGTATCTGTTATTGGATGCATATTGGGGCCATGTGTTTTTACAACAGCATTAAAGCCATTTTTTTCATCTGCTGTATAATCAACAGTACGTATAGAACCATCTGGTTCTAAGACACTATAGTGACCTTTAACAACACCATCATCTCGTGATTCCCATTGTGATTTAACATCACCTGTATGCAAATCTTTTACACCATAGCTAAATGCATATTCAGGGTGTTCCTGTTAAATATAAATTTTCTGATTATCATTTTAATAAAATAATAATTAAGTTATTTTGTATACAATTAATGAAATAAATTAATCTAGTAAATGTGATAAACTCAATGAAAAATAATCTTGATTAAAATTAATATCTACTTTGAAAATTATTTATCTCCATTTTTCAATTAATACAACACCTTCCCTCAAATATACTTAGATGTGGTGTGCCCATTATCGATAATATTGACAAATCATGGAAAATAGTTCAATTAAAAATGTTCATATTTTAGATATTGTTGGTACTTAGTTATCGGCTATCGATTATCCATGAAATAATCTATATTGAATTTTTAAATGTAGGATAAGTTTTTTTTGTGGACGATGGAAAATTAAATAAAAAAAAACATTTGCCTCAAACCATAATCAGGCAAATAAAAACGAAAGCGCATGAAATATATTTTGTGAAATCACTTAATTAGTGGTTTCTGGCATAATTAGTTTGACGATATACGAAACTGTACAAAATTGAAGCCACCCAGAGCAATATAAAACTGTTGGGCTAATGGAGAGTATTAAAGGTAGTTGGCCAGTGTGGATAACTTGACACAACCCAATATAAAATATATCGCCGCAACAAATATGAAATTGTAAATGCAATTTTACTTTTAGATGACGTGAAGAAAAATACATCAATCTGCATATGCTAATAAACGATATGGTATAGTATAAAATATTTCGTATAATTTAATTTATATTTTAATGGGAATAGGAAATTTTTCTTTAATTATACATACACCTTAAGGCTTTGAAAATTCCTTTTTAAACGATGCTGTACGTACTTTAAAGTTTATGTTTAAATAAAAATTTTAAATGTTGGAATTTTATAAAAACAAAAATAAAATCCAACATGAAAATATGAAAATCTTTTTTTTATTTGAATTTACTTAATATACATGTGGTAATATTTCATAATGAATAAATAAATTTTTCCTATATTGTACACCTAAAGGCTTTGAAAATTAAATTCTTATAATACCATTTGACTGTATAATGGAAAGGTTTAATTTTTATTCTTGAGCATAGTCTATATAAATTATTCTGCATAAATTATTTATGAGTAATCCAAACTTTTCTAAATAGGCACGTTTACTTATTGCTCACGATATTTACGTAGAATAATAAATCACCGTTTTTGGCACAGAATATATTAGAAAATTATTTTCGATATACTGAAATGGCTTACAACCACCCACTACTTTTGGTAGTAATAAAATCAGGTGACTGAATAAAATAGAAACAACTGCTCTAAACTATAAATTATTTGAAAACTATAATAATAATAATATCATCATATCAGTCAGTGTGCACACAAAAGTGTACAAGAATTTATTGATCCTCTACAGACATTTCGATTGAAAAAAGAGACAGGGCTTTTTTTTTGAAAAATTATAGGTAAATCGATCATAATTTATATATTCGACAGAATGGGCTTATAGAATTAGAATATTTCATTATAAATTTTTTAACGAAATATTTCTATTAGCTGTGGCAGCAAAGAAATGATTTTAGTATCACTGAGATCGATCTGGAAATACTGTAAGCTTCTCCTTCATATATCTTAGACATACAGAATATTCTGTTTATTTAACGTACTGTATCGATCGTTAGACATGACGAGTCACAATGACCATAAGGATTGAGATACGCCCAATCAGCGCACTATCATCAATGATAGTTAATTGTCAGTAATCAGTTACAAGCTGACTACTGCAACTGTTAGTGGCGAGGCCTATCTAAACCTCTACTGTCATAAGCAGTGACAGCGCCCGAGATAATTACCAGTATCTCTCACTAGCGATCCGGAGACCGTACCCATGGTATAGGTATTAACTACAGCCACCACATGTGTTTTAACACCATGGGGCCCCCGAATCCACTGGTACAAATTTTTGTTTTTAGAGTACTTCGGTTTGTACTCCGCTTATTGACCCACGGTAAGGAAACTATCCTAGACGCACAGTACAAGAGTCTTGATTGATCCTTGTTTGTTTGTGTATATGTAAGGTCCCCAAAATATGAACGATGTAGCACCACTACCATCAGGCCATTTGGCGATGAAGTTATGATAAGTAATGTGATAACTGAAGTTGTAAATTTTGAGTAATGATCTGCCATCAAGTTATTATGAACTCCGAAAACTTGCAACGAGACTACTCCTTATCAAGTGAAAAAGTTTTTCGGTAGCGTAGGATATTTTTGTGGAGCCCAGTAGCATTGGAAGGATTACATCACTCAGAGAGGCTTTCAACATCGGAAATTGATGAACATCGACTCTCGAAATTTCAGAACCTCAATTAACATAGAAGCTGATGAGTAATTCCTTGAAAGGTTCAGAAAAAGAGTTCTTCACGTTAGATCAGTCCTTGAAGACACTAAGATTATCCATGATACAAAAATCCACACCTACCTCTCCTCCCCTTCCCCTCTTAACATTACACGAACAACCCTTTCAACGAGTTTTTGTCAGAAAATGTGGTTTTCTAGCCTCTCAATTCCCCTGATTAAAGCCGCATGAATTTGTGTTTTTCTCAAGATCAAAATATACTTGCAAGGACGTCATCTTGGTTCTGTCGATAAAATGCAAAAGATTTCAGTTAAACCCTTCCAATATTGCTACGAAGAGTGGAAAATACACCGCCGCCGATAATATTGTTCAAAATAAAATAAAATCAGTCTTATTACTTTTCGGGTACATCTTGTATGTAATGATCTACCATAAATACTATATAGGGAACCTTTATGACACTCTTAGTAAAATCTTTCAATATAGTTTCAACCAATAATAATTATTGAAATTTATCTTTAGGAATTTAATTTTCTTCACTCCAGGTTAATGGATAATATAGGGAAAAAAAACATTTGACTACGCAGAATTTTTGAATTTCTCTAATAATTATTAAAAGTATAATTTTTTTTAAATTATTTTATTTATAAATAAATAAAAAAAATCGTAAAAAAAGTTTCTATTCATTTTAAAGTAGTTAAAAAAAACATAAAGTTTGGTTTAGAACTTCTCTAAAATAATATTGGGTTGCTCAGAAAGTAATTTCGTTTTTTCCCAACAGAGGACTTAATTGTATTTTTTCATAACCAACTTCACACTTAAGCCGTACAATCATATCTATTTTGATAGCTAACATAACAAGGCTTAATTGTGAAAAAATTCTATAGATTCTGCACAGTAGTTTTTGTTTGATACCCTTTTAAATATGGAAAGTGAAAAACATCATTTTCGGCATATTTTACATTTTTACTATAGAAAAGATAAAAATGCTGTTCAGGCAAGAAAAAAAATTATCCGATGTGTATGGAGAAAATGTGTTAAGTGAGTGCCAAAACTGGTTTGCAAAATTTCGATCCGGCAATATTGATCTCGAAGATGCAGCACATTCTGGAAGACCAGTTGAAGATGATGAAGACACAATAAAGGCGAATAACAACTTGTGAGATCGCTGAGAGATTAAATTTATTGAATTCGACCGTTCATGATTATTTGAAACGGTTAGGTTTAATCTCAAAGCTTGACATATGAATTCCTTGCTTCTCAAACGCCAGGAAAATGATCCATTTTTGAAGCGTATCATCACTGGAGATGAAAAATGGATTATCTACAATACGGGGGTCGTTCAATAAGTCCTTAGAAAATCCGAGAAATTGCGCTCGTAATGTCGGTAAAGATTTTGTAAGCAGCATTACAAACAGGAAAGCTATTAAAATTTCAGCTCGATCCATAGCGTAGGTCAATTTCTATCGTCGATTAAAATTAACGACATTTATTTGTGCATAACAATGGAAATAGCGAGTTTAGGGCTGTCATCATGGCACATCTGCACCTGTGCCGAAAGAAATCAAAGCCGAGTTGGATGCAGTTCATGGCACATCTGCACCTGTGTTTGCGATGGTTTACAATTGGGTGAATGAATTTAAACGTGGCCGTTCATCCACAAAAGATGAATATCGTTCAGGACGCCCAGTTGAGGTGTCTTCTCCTGAAATCATCGACAAAATTCATGATCTGATTTTGAACGATCGGCGAACTAAAGTGCGCGAATTAGTTGAGGCCACGGGCATATCACAAGGTACAGTCGCTTCAATTTTGCATGAAAAATTGTCTGTGAAAAAAATTTCGGCAAGATGGGTGCCGCGTTTGCTCTCAGAGGAGAATAAGCGCAATCGTGTAGTGGACTCTGAGGCTATGTTGGCACTCTTTCATCGCAATCCTACCGAATTCCTTCGTCGATATGTCTCTGTGGACGAAACCTGGATACACTGCTACACTCCAGAAACGAAGAGACATTCATCACAGTGGATTTTCAAGGGTGAACGGGCTCCGAAGAAGGCAAAAACTGTGCCATCGGCCGGCAAGGTGATGGCCACGGTCTTTTGGGATTCGCAGGGCATCATTTTTGTCGACTACTTGGAAAAAGGAAAAACAATAACAGGAGCGTATTACGCGTCCTTTTTGCAACGGTTGAGCGAGGAAATGAAAGAGAAACGCCCCCATCTGAAGAAGAAAAAAATCCTCTTGCATCAGGACAATGCGCGTGTGCACACCTGCGCTGTTTCCATGGCCAAAATTGTGGAATTGAGAATGGAATTGTTGCATCATCCCGCTTATTCACCAGATTTGGCCCCGAGTGACTATTTTCTTTTCCCCAATCTGAAGAAATGGCTTGGCGGACGACGGTTCACTTCCAACGAGGACGTCATTGCTCAAACGAGTGAGTATTTAGCAGAACTTCCGAAATCCTATTTTTGGGACGGGATTAAAATTTTGGAAAAACGGTTGGAAAAGTGTATAGAACAAAAAGGAGATTATGTTGAAAAATAAAATTTTTTTTTTTTAAAAACAGTTTTTTTCCATCTTTTTCGAAGGACTTATTGAACGACCCTCGTAATGTTAAGCGCAAAAGATCCTGGAGTAGAATAGATGAACCGGCTTCAAAAGCCAATATTCATCAAAAAAAGGTTATGCTATCTGTTTGGTGGGATTTCAAAGGAATCGTTTATTTTGACCTTCTACCGAGCAACACAACGATCAATTCTGATGTGTACTGTCATCAGTTGGACAAATTGAATGATTCGCTTAAAGAAAAAAAAGCCAGAATAAAATATAAATTCACTATAAGAAAATCGTCTTTCCGAACCCAATATAAAAGACATGCCCTAATTTAGTTTTTGTGGTCATAAAAATATCTATAAAATTGTGCAAAATACAATTAATTAAAGACCATTGCCTATTTTGAGAAAAATTAATATATATGAACTATTATTCATATCATTACGTTTGTGGAACAGTCTGCAAATTATTGCAAAACGAGTGTTACGCATTAGTAACATAAATTAAAAGATTTCCCATAAAATATTGAGTCTTATAGTATCCCACATACACATACTTATACGATTTTCCACAATATTTATGAAATATTTTTCAAAAAAAAAAGGTAATGTCTTTGGTCAGTTTTCATATTTACTGAAGGCACATTGATCAGACCATGTTTGTCCACCCACTTGCAAGTGTGTTTTCAGTCGTTCTCATGATCGACGAGCATCAGAATAATTTTTTACTATTAAATTTTTTTTGACTATCTTAAATGATAGGCTGTGAAAATAGTTGTAATTCGAAAAAGTAGATGAATTAATAAGAGTGTGGAAAACTAAAAACGCTGAATAATAATTGATATATGCACGTACATGTGTGAATGAAATGAATTTGTTTTTAAAGTAGTTTTAATTAAGATTATGTCAAGTATGATAGGTGCGTACATGGATGCTTATATACAATATATGGTATACTTGTAAAGCAAAGCAATGAAACTGGTCCAAGAAGCACGTCTAAGTAAACTGTTGACCCAAATTTTAATAGTTTTTCTTTCGAAGGTGGACTGTCGGATGTCTTTGAGTCGACTTGGCGCCAAATAACAAGAAAAACTCCATGGACTAACTGTTATTTTCGTTTATATGAAGATAAACAAACTAATGCCATGTATTCAGTTGAATTTTTCCGTTTTGTGTCGTTTCAACGATATGAAACCGCTCTGAAGCACTTTTGCGATTCTCATTAACGTTTTATACGAAAACTGAATAGCTCTCCATTGTAAAGGTATTGACTATATACTAAGTGGGGATAATGAGTGAAAAAGCATTTGTATAAAATTTAAAGTGAAAGTTATTTATTAGTATTATCGTTATTTAATTTTTATGCTTTGTTCTTCTTTTCTAGTCACGCATAAATTTTGATAGAACTTTTATTATTTTTTGTGGCAAATTAATTGACAAATTATCTCTTAATAAATTATAGAAAACTCTTAAGAAAATTTACATTTTCCAATCCAAATAAATAGTATATATATATATATATTTCATGTCAATTGGTAGAAAAGATAAATGTACTTATTGTTGCTTAATAAATCTTGTATAATTTTGTTAAAATTTTTGATTGCTTTTCTAACTTTTTGTTAAATGTATGTACATATTTATTATATATTAGGTTATTAATTATTTACATATATGCATTTTATAAGAGACTAATTTCTATGTTGAAGTATCTTGTTCACACATATCTTGGTGCACTTTCAAGCGTATTTCAGGTCCGAAAATTACTTAAATAAGAGTCATACCGACGATTTAGTATTGAATATCTGGTAAGTTGTTGAATGCCTGGAAGGCTAGCCGAATAGTTAAATAGCTGGTTAACTGGCATATGGAGCGACACTTTAATTAAAATTGTCACAAAATAATTAACAGTACAAGAGGCTATTTATCTTAAAGCATTACTGAATGCTATCTTGCTTAAATATCGATCGAATTTAATTAATAGCCTTATCGATTTCAACCAAATCAATTATCATTTTAACGTTTACTTGTAAACAATTCAGCATAATTGTAATGCTATTGATTTTAATAATAACAATTCATTATATTCAAATTGGAAATATTTGTAATAATTTCAAATTATAAATAAAATAGAAAAAATTACAATAAAAGAAAACAAATCTTAAATTTGTAACAATTTGTAAGATGGGATATAAATGGCTACCATTTATCCATGTAATTAATTAACATTTACATGTATTAATTTAATATACGAGCATGTACCTATTAAGATAATTACAGAAACAAATTTTTTATAGATTGTAATTATAATTGAAATATCTGGCTCCTCTGGAAATTCAGGAGCTTCCTTTCTCACATATACTATCTTATTGTAAATTCATATCTCTTCCAATAGCATTTTCAAGTAGCAGTTAATTTAAAATACACAGAAATATATTCTATTTGAGGTGGATTTATCTTCATGCCATCCCATTTGATTCTAAAACTATCATACGGCCATAATTACTACCCTTACAAATCCTGTTATAGCTCCAAATAATTTGCAATTCCAATCTTCCTTTTCGAGGAATGTTGCACTTGGTAAAGACAAAAAAATGTGCACACATTACTTTTACTCTTTACCAAGGGCAACCTTCCCATTTATACCTTAATGGTAACATGATTCGACATGGTGATAAAGTGCGTTAGTTACAACTTCACCTCAACAAGAGATTAACCTGGAACTAACATAATAGACTGAAAAGACTTAAAACTAATTGAAATTATAAACAACTGCTCAGATTAATGGATAATCATTCAAAACGATAAACTTTTACAATACAACGCAGTTATAAAACCAATTTGGACTTATGAAACTGAAACGTTCCAATTCCTATCACATCCACTCCTTACAAATCAATATCTTCTTTTATGTTTAAATGTTCCCTTTGTTCACTACCTCCTTTTATGTTTAAATGTTCCCTTTGTTCACTCCAATTACAAAAAATTTCATTCCTGTCATTATAACTTACTCGTAAGAGAACTTTCCCCCACAAAAACAATCATCGGATACTAAAGTGACATTGTCCATAAGACTTATTAGAATCTTCTAGCTCTTATTAGTTGAGTTGAAGACTAGTGGATGAGTGTTTACTCCGCAGTATTATAACTTAATTTACGATAAAAATCTTATATTTTACAATACATTTATAGTTGTAGATAGAAGTAAAAGAATAGTATAGTTTTCTAATCTAATAGTTTAAAATGATTTTAAGAATTTCAGTTATTGAATTAATCATTTTTAAAGAAATTATGCATAAACTATATCATAAATATATCAATTTAATTTTCTATTAATAAAATAAAAGTATTTTTTTTTTTAAATTTTCTTTTCATTAATAAGCAAATACCTTGAATATTATTTGGAAAATTCAGTTTGAATGAAAAGCTGATTGTTACAAGATAAGAGTTATAAGAGTAATGATACCAGTAAATTTGCTGTTAAAATTTTGAAAGTTTCTGTCACGATTCAATGTTTCATATTGAATTGTAATAATTAAAGGTTAATTATAATCTTATTTTAAGTTCTTTTTAAGCTTTATTCAAAAACATATTTTCTTATTATATATTTTTTTATGAGTACAGACATATAGTTGCTTGTATACAAACATCATATTAAATGGGTAAGAATATTTTGTAGTTACAATACATTGAAGAAAAAAAAAAAATACAATAATAATCAGATAATGAAAGTTTTTACTTTTTAAATAAAAATTTCAGTTTTTTTCGATACTATATTCTCTTTTGTGGAATTATCTACACAAAAAGTATAAAATACTTATTGCACAATTTAAAAAAAAAAAACTAAACGAATGGGAATTATAGTTATAATAATAGTAGTTTAATTATTGTTAAGTAGTTTTAAGTAGTTTTGGAGGTCATTTCTAGATACATAGTTTTATACGTAGGAAAATAATAGTTTACATTATGTTCTTTTTATGTAATAATAAGCTAGATGGTTGAATGAACTATAACTGAATATTTTAATATTACGTAAAATAGTACAAGAAAAATTATTAAAAATAAAAGTTCTATTAGGAAAAACTCATTTCAAAAAATTTAAAAAAAAACGATATTTTAATTTAATATTATAATATTATTGATTTTTAAAAAATACTATTTAGTTCAACGAATAATTTTTTATCAATCTATTGATCAAAATAATAGCAATGTTTGATTACTTGCGAAATGATTAGTTTTTTTTCCTATCAAGAATCAAAAGATATTTTTATCGCTTTATATAGGGTAGCTTATCTGTTCAATTTAATTTCGACTTTGAAAATATCTATTAAAACAAACATCTTAAGACTTTTTTTTTTTAAATTTTAGTGATATTGTCATTAATAATCACTCAAACTTACTACGAAAACCGACATTCTGTAAAAATGACATTTAATTAAAAATGACATTTTTAGCGACGAAGCACTACTTTAACAAATAAAATTGTCGAATCTGGGGCACCGAAAAACCTCATGTGATTTACGAAAAATTGATGCATCCTAAAAAGGTGACGGTTTGGTGCGATTTTGTGAGCTTCTTTGAAGATGATCGTGAAGCGGCCATTACAGGGAATTATGAACGATATTGTGACATGTTAATGAATTTTTTGTGGTAGGAATTGTATAAATTGAATGTGAATGATGAGGTTTGATTTCAACGAGACGGCGCTACGAGTTACGTAACATGTCAGAATATGGGTGTGTTGCTGCACTAAATTCGGTAATAGAATAATGTCAGCAAACTGCATTGCCCGCCAAGATCTTGCAATTTGACACCGTTGAACTTTTTTCTCTGTGACTTTATAAATCCGGGGCGCGGAAAAATCTCATATGATCTACGAAAAATTGATGCTTCCTAAAAAAATGACTGTTTGGTGCAGTTTTTGTGAGCCTCTTAGACAATGATCTTGAATCGACCATTACAGGGAATTCTAAACGATATTGTGACATGTCAATTAACTTTGTGTGGCTGAAATTGTATAAATTGAATGTGAATGATGAGGTTTGATATAAACAAGATGGCGCTACGAGTCACACAACATGTAAGAATATGGGTATTTTGCGAATAATGTCACGAAACTGCGAAGTGAATTTTGCGGTAAGATCTTGCGATTTGACACCGTTGGCACTTTTTTCTTTGGGACTATATAAATCTGGAGCGCGGACAAACCTCATGTGATCTACGAAAAACCTATGCATTATGTCACGAAACTGTTAAGTAAATTTGCCGCTAAGATCTTGCGATTTGACTCCGTTGGAATTTTTACTTTGGGACTATATAAAGAATAATATTCGACAAGAAATTACGGCCGTTGATCCAATTTTTTTAGGAAAAGTCATCGACAATTTCGATGTTCGGATGTATGCTTACAAACTGCGTCATAGTGATAATCTGAATGATATTATGCATAATTATATTTAGATTCAACTTGCTTTTAATATGTGTATTTTCTTTTGACTTTAAGGAAACTAATAAATGGCTCACCCTTTAGATTTTAAGTACTTTTATTTATTATTTCATTAAAAAAATATTAAATATTTATAAAAAATTTAAAATAAAAACGCAATTAAAAGTGAAATATTTTTACAAAGTGGGTTTTTAAGCATGTTATAGATTAAAAACAGAAGACCATAGAATTAATATCGAGTTTTCCACCAAAAAAAATTCATTCTTATTGTAAAATTAAAAGTTTTGATTTTTTTTTTAAAGTTATAGTAACTTACATATTCTGGGGCATACGATAAGTGACTTGCCTTCGATGTAGAACAGACCAAGGTCACCATCGATAATATTGCAATAAATTCCATAAATAAGGTCGGTTGTTTCTGTGAAAAATAATTGTTTATATTATAATTATATCTTTTTTACATAAAATTTTAAATTTAAATTATTGATACTCTTATCAGATAGGAAATAGGCTAAAAATTGATATAGATAATTGTATTTAAAAGAAAATAGAAATTAATAGCCACCGAAACTAATTTTTTTCTACATGAAAAAATTCAACAAGTTGATAACATTTTAATAGACAATTTAATATAAAAATAAATTTTAAAATCACATAAAACGTATTTTTTTCACCTTACCGAGATTGGTGTAATTTCTCTGATACATAATATATAGAGTCAAAGTATAACGCTTGCGGTAAATTGTTTAAACATATTTCAAAAATCTCAATTTAGCTGACAGTTTTCGATAACCTTAGTTGTGTTGTCGCCTAAGAAAATGTGGAAAATAGGCTTGACCAGAGCTATTTTATTTGATTTTAAATCAATTTTTTTACTTGTTAAAATGAAGAAAATCCTAAAGAAACTGGTTAAAAATAAAACCAAGTATCGAATGGATAAAGTAAAATTGATTATCATAGGTGCACATATTATTGTGCAAATACTCGAATACTTCTATAGATGGTATTGACTATTTGGTTCAATCAAAACTGACTCTACTCAGAAAATAAATATTGTTTTTTCTTTTCTTTTCAATTGAATACTATGATAAAATTTTTTTTGAGCTAGTTTATATACATAAATTATAGCGTAAATAAATTTTTATTTTAAATATGAAATATTTTTTGTTGTTGTTGTTGTATAGAATTAATAAAGATAATTTTCAATATAAATAATATTTAATATAAAATTTCCGAAATATTAAAAATATCCAATATAAAAGTTTACTTGATTTATAGTATAACAATATATAAGAGTGAATTTATATTACTTTTTATTATTTGGTTGTAGAAAATCAATAAAAAAATGAATTTTTAATGGAAAAATTAAGTAAAAGTTAAGTAATAACTAAGAAATATGATATCAAATTATTTGTTTGCCCATTTTATATACAATTTATTATCTACATACCATATATTAAAATATGTTTTTCGTAAAAGTATACTTTCATCAAAAACGAAAACACTTTTGGGCAATTTAAGATCAAGAGCGATGAAAAATTTGCAGTAGCAATTATTGTAAATAAAGTTAAAAATATTCTTTCAATAATGCTAAATTTTAATAATATCAATTTAAAAAAAAAGTTATATTTTTATATAATTTACATTAAACATACTATTGAAATTGAGTGAAATGTTAGAACTAGATTTTCATAATAGTTAATTATAAAAAGTTAGTATATTCAAAAAAAAGAAGAAGAAAATCCTAATTTCTACCAAGAATTTATTGATATTTATTACCAACAAATAATTATACATTTCAAAATTGATAAAATAAGCTTTTCTGTACATTCAATTTACAAAAATATAATCAAATTTTATATTAAAAACACTTAATTGCATATTAGAATAATTATTTGTATAAAATTAGGGGTTAAATAAAAAGGATCATTAAAAAATTTAAAAAAAAAACACAATAATAAAAAAAAAACCTTCAAACTCAAATAAAATATTGTGTCCTTTTGTTTTTTTTTTTAAAGAAGAAAAAACCAAATCGAAAGCAATTACACTTAATAATACATTATAAACTACGAGTATTATAATCCTTTAAAAAAGGATATTTTTCTTCTATTCATAAATTTAAGTCAAAAAAAAAAGAACAAACACTTATTATATATTTGATCAAGTTATCTAAACATGTTTAATTCAATATTTATTTAGGTTACTTTCTTTCACTTTCGATATATGAAAATGGATTTGCAAAGTAAAAGCACTTTCACTTCGGAAGGAGTAAATTTTATTAAAATTATCATATTATAAAGAGAAACTGATAGAAGAGTACTTACGAACAACCACATTTTAATTTTAAAATTTTCTAATACAAAAATCACTATGAATCTTAACTAAAATTCGAATATTTTTATGAACAAAAATTCTGTACTGTTTATTGCTTAGTAATTATTACTCCAAAAGACGAATGAACTCCTGAAGCTTCGTTTCGACTAGAATTCGATATGTGTGTTCACTTGAAGGACAAACTAATAATTGATTCGAATAAAGCACATCGTTAAACTATTTATACTCGATAATATTAAGGTTTTCATATGAAAAAGTCTACAATGCCACTTGGATGCCATTAGAGTGCATTTGATGATCTATGACGACCAGTTGCATTAGCTCTATTGGAGGAGATGCGGTTCCATTAGCAGCATCTGCAATAGTATCTAAAGCTGGAGCCGTGACTTGATCTTGACTTTGCAATCTGAACTGTGCTAGTATTGTGTTCGGCTACAAATATTTCCAGTATTACAGATAAACATACATGGTAGTAGAATCAGATGTAGTGAATCTTAACGTTAAAATACGTTAAAGATTCACTACCTTCACCAATAAATCTATCTTTAGTTTTGATATAGAAAATGCTGTTGGGAAAAGTAAAGTTTTCTAAGCAGGTTTCTCAGCCATTTTGTGCGATACCATTCACCGATAGTATATGTTAACTCATCTATGAAAATAAGAATAAATTCATTTTTAAATGAAGGAGAATAAACATGTTTAAAGTAAAAAAAAATTAATTTCTTTTTTGGTTTAGGCAACAGTGTTTGAAGTTTTGTCAGTTTTTATCAAGTTTCAGAAAACACAAGATACAATTTAAGCATCACTGTGATTTTTTCTAGATACATTAAATGTTATATTTTATAGATAATTGTATTTGTTAACAGTTAGTCATAGATCTTCTATAATGAAAATATTGAAACAGGATTTTCTCCTCAACATGACGGCACGTTATTATGTTGCTGTTGGATCTGATCCAACCTGTCTTGGGATTTGTGGGTCACTCTTAGTTAGGATGATTGAATGAAAATTTTTTGACTTTCGGTGATTTCTATATTTTTAATACACGCTTTCATAACTTAATATATAGTCAATATATATGTGCATACGTATATATTGCAATTAGATTTGATATTGATTTTAATCGGCCTAACAATTTCTATCAGCCAGTTAAGAGTAAAGAAAATTTCTCAATTTCACTTTCAAAATGTTGCAATTTGGACATGTGAACAATTTATTTATAAATCGTATAGAGAATATATTTAAATATTTATAAAAAAAGAACTTGTTGACAAATAAGTGAATATTATTGAAACTGCTCTAATGAAAGTGAACTTGCACGTTTAATATTTATGATGAGTGAAAACTGTATGACTCAAGAGCGCTGCTCTCCTGTTTATAATACGATTAAATAAAAACCAGTAATATAAAATAAGGTGTCTTAAATTTAAACACATAAGTTAAAAATTATTGTAATTTAATTTTCAAAATAACTTTTCTAAATGTATAAATTTATCTTGAAATGTAAAATGCCATTTATTTTAGGTTAGTTTTTTTTTTTGCGTCAGAAGGTGTCAACTCAAATTTCTCATGTTTCATCTTAATTAATATTTTTGTTTCATAAATGTTTATTTTAATTTATATTTTATTTATCTATTATTAAATACTATTTTTGAAGGAGATGAGGCTCTGAAATAAGCACAATTGCCACATATAAGACTCTGGAAACTGACAAGTGCGTGTGGAGAAGCCATTGTATCCGCGAAAAATGACTCTTTGCTGTGTATGTGTATGTCTTTTGGTTTGAAAGTACCATTGATATGTACTTCTTTGAAAATAAAGAAGAAGAGACTATTGCGGCCAACCAGATTTTTTTGACCTAAACTTGAAAATTTTACTTTTTTTATTTTTTATAAATCACTTGCGCTAAAGGAATTGTGAATATCCTTATGATGTTATTGTATATCATCCGAAAAGAGGATTGAGGATAAACTGCTGTGTATTCTTGCCGAAACGGGTATTAATGTGAAATATTGGGTTGTTCGAAGAGTAAGTTCGTTGTTTCCCAACAGGGGATTTCATTGCATTTTTTTACAACCAACTTCACACTTAAGCCACATTATCATATGGATTTTGACAGCTGACATAACCAGGCTTGCTTGTGAAAAAATGGATTTTGACAGCTATTATATATTGGGTTGTCCGGAAAGTAAATTCGTTTTTTTTCTTAAGGCTCGATTGATTCTTTATTGATACCCTTCTAAATATGGAAAGTGAAAAACAGTAGTTTTTATTGATACCCTTCTAAATATGGAAAGTGAAAAACAGAATTTTCGGCATATTTTACATTTTTACTATAGAAAAGATAAAAATGCTGTTCAAGAAACAAAAAATTATCCGATGTGTATGGAGAAGATGTGTTAAGTGAGCGCCAGTGCCAGAACTGGTTTGCAAAATTTCGATCCGGCAATTTTGATCTCGAAGATGCAGCACATTCTGGAAGGTCAGTTGAAACTGATGAAGACACAATAGAGGCATTAATTGATGCAAACCGGCGAATAACAACTCGTGAGATCGCTGAGAGATTAAATTTATCGAATTTGTCCGTTCATGATCATTTGAAATGGCTAGGTTTAATCTCAAAGCTCGACATATGGGTTCCTCATCTTCTTACGGAAAAAAATTTGTGCCGTCGCATTGACGTTTGTGATTTGCTTCTCAAACGTCAAGAAAATGATCAATTTCTGAAGTGTATCATCTCTGGGGATGAGAAATACGTTATATACAATAATGTTTAGCGCAAAAGATCCTGGAGTAGAAAAGATTAACCGGATCAAAGCACTTCGCAAGCCAATATTCATCAAAAATAGGTTATACTATCTGTTTGCTGGGATTTCAAAGGAATCGTTTATTTTGATCTTCTACCGAGCAACACAATCATCAATTCTGAAGTGTACTGTCATCAGTTAGACAAATTGAATGATTCACTTCAAGAAAAAAGGCCAGAATTGGTCAATAGGAAAGGTATAATGTTCCAACAGGATAATGCGAAGCCACATACAAGTCTGACCACTAGGCAAAAGCTTTCAGAGCTGGGATGGGATATACTGCCACACGCACCATACTCTCCAGACTTACCACCTTCCGATTATCATTTGTTCCAGTCTGTACAATATTTTTTAGACGGTAAAACGTTTAATTCAAATAAGAAGGTCAAAAATCACTTAGATCAGTTTTTTGCCAGTAAAGAACAAAAATTTTATGCGAGTGGAATCATGCTACTGCCAAAAAGATGGCAAAGGGTATTGGATCAGACTAGACAATATTTAATTGAATAAAATATTAATTCACTATAAGAAAATCGTCTTTAATTTTTATTTAAAAAAAAAACGAAATTACTTCCCGGACAACCCAATAATTTCATTACTTGATTTTGTATCTAATCTTATAAGTGCAATAAAGTTTTAAAAGCACACAGTTTCAACATACTTTGCCATAATCCACATAATACGACCAATTTCAGTTTTATTGCAATTTGACATCGTTGGGCATTTTCTTACAAATCCTCATCAAAAGCCATTTTCACGCTGACAATTTTCAAAATTTTCACCATTTAAAAAAAACCCATCCGCCAAGTCATGGCCAAATTACATCCTGAAATGATGATATTTTTTCTCTAATAATTTTATATTTAATGCATAATAGAAAAACTTATAAAATATATTTAAATTATATTTTAAAAAAAATTAAAATCCAAATTTTACATGATTTTTTTTAAACTTTTCCAAACTTTTTTACAAATCGGATAACTTTTTTATTAATACTTTTTAACATAAAAATTCGTCCGAACAATTCAATTTCAAGTGATTAAATGAATGGCATGATTAAATTATAGCATTTATTTTTAATTTCAATTAAACTTTCCTTAAGGAAGTTTAATTTTGCTTGTTTAATTGTTGTTGCATTTCAATTATGATCAGTTGCATATTTAATTAGAATGGCGAGCAATCATTTATGCCTTAAATCACACGCGCCAATTTTATATTGTAATTAAATATTGAAAATAGTACAAAAGAAGAAACTATTAAATGCTTGAAAAACTATATTTTTCCACTTAAAAAAAAAGTCTAAGCTTTCCAGGTGAATGATTCTCAAAATTTTATAAAAATACGATAGTTTTTATTTCTTTTCTTTAAGATTAAAAAGCGCTAATACAAAAAGTGAATTTAAAGCGGAATGCATATTACGAAATTTCTCTGCAAAAGAATTCCAGAAAAGCAAAAACAAACAATCGCGTACAAACACACTTTGATTACAATTAAATTGGAATGAAATTGAAAATGAATTAAATTAAGACAATTTTCCATTAACTTTCATGCATATATCGATAACTTAATAAATAAAAAAAACGTATCTAATTATTGTACTTACCTTGTTTTGTTGTCTAGCCATGCCCAATGATCCAGTCAAATTTTGTACTATGGTTTACGGCGATGTGGGCATTAAAGTATAATTATATTTGGATTATGTAATTTTGTGGTTAACAACGGTCACTATTGTGTTATATATAGAATAGTTGGGGGTTGTCCAGGTATGTTTCTTCCCTTTAAATGTTGCCAAATTTAAAATATTTATTCGCTTGGCTAATCATAGGAAATCAATTTGCATTTCTGAGATATCAGTACAAAGATTGTGAGATAAAAAATATTTATTCAACTGTTATAGATGGTAGAATTTATACACATTAATTAGTCTACTATATAATGAAGATAACTAAATGATCATCCGGTTTTTCTTTTTAAAGTAGTGTAAACTTAATTTGCATTTGTGATATAAAAGCCACATCGTCGTTGGTAATGCCATCAGTTTAATTCGATTTGTCGCAGTAACAATTTCCTAATTTCCTAACGATCGGAAGTAATTTAACGGAACAAACGAAATTATGCAATCTCTTAAGGTATACCTTAATTAATTAATTTTTTTATTTTTTGGTATTTAAGATAAATCTAAGCCAAAAAAATGTTCTTTCTTTTGCGGTTCTGTTATACACAGCACCTAATTGGTTTTGGATTTGTCTGTTTGGTGGCTAGTTCCGGATCTGAAAGCTATGGTCATCAGCATGCTGACTACTTTAGTTACCCGAAGTACAATTTTGACTATGGAGTCCATGATGCGCATACAGGCGATCAGAAAAAACAGTGGGAGACTCGTGATGGGGATGTTGTTAAAGGTAGACTTTCTGATATTGAAAAGAATTTTTTGATAATATATTTTATTCAAAAATGCAGGTGGATACCAATTTCATGAAGCTGATGGAAGGATACGCGTAGTTGAGTACTATTCTGACAAACATGGTGGATTTAATGCTGTTGTTAAACATATTGGCCATGGATCCCATCCACATATACATGGAAATGGGCATGGGCATACAGGAGGAGGTCTTGGCCATTATTCTGATAATGGTCATGGGCATGCGACAAGCTATGCCAATTACAATCTTCATTTACACTAAGTTACACAAGTTCGTACCATTTGGATTGTTAAAAAAAAATCTGGCCATTCTTTGATTGATTGTTTTTGTTTATTTTAATTAGAGTTAAAATTTTTATGAATTTTTATTCTATTCTTGAAAATAACGAAAATTTGTTGTACATTTTATGATTACGATAATTAAAATATATTAAAAATAAAAATGAGTTTAAATAATAAAAATTGACAGATTTATAAAATTTTTGTGTTCATCTTTTCTGTGTTACTACGATGGGTGGTAAAAAAAAATTAAGAGACTATGTTTATTTTTTACAATAATTTTACTTATTTTTTTTTATCCATAATATCCTCTTTAAAATAGTTCCCTTTGGCAGTTATAAATCGGCGTAGGTGTTGTTACTACTCTTCAAAGCAGTGTTAAAACGATTTAATTACCGACAATACCAAGATGACGTGCTTTCAAGTAGTTTTCGGTCTTGGGGAACAAAAAAAATCACTACGACTAAGATCAGATGCTGGGAGTCTGCGGAAGCACAAATATCCATTTTTTCAATGAAGAACGCGTTGATGGACAAATGATTTTTTTTCTATAAAAGGTTGCTCACCAACGACAAGTTGAGCATTCAAGTAACATATCTGCAATGTCTGATATAACCTGAAAAATTCTTGTTCTAAGCCTTTCGGAAAAACGGTTCTTTATATCAGATCGGGGAGTCATTCAATTCCGAAAACTAATAAAAATAATCCACATTTTTATCAGCTTCCATTGTTGAAAAAACCTCCTTGAGCAAAGTTCGTCGTCTACTGTTATTCGGCCATCCAAAAATGTCATCTGCCACCAAAAATCTCTGCCACAAAAGAATTTTTTCTAGTCAAACCCGCTGATTCATCAAGCTTAACACAAAATTTGATGGTACATCTTATCTCGATATTTTTTGGCCATTTGGTGACAAAGGATATCGAGATAAGGGAGTTAAAATATAAATGGATTTTTAGGAAAAAGCATTCAAACCCACTACTATATAGATAATAGTCCAGTACGCTAACGATTTTTTTAATTGAAATTACTATAAAATTAATAAAAATATGCAAATATGTTGTCTAGTGTAAAAATCTTTCAAAATATTTTTTAATACTACAATCACGCTAAAAATATTATTAGTGATACTAAAAAAATTCTTTTTACAGTTTTTTGATTGTCGAGTCAGTAGTGAGTTACAGGGTAAAAAGTTCAAAAAGTATCGCGAATTTTGAATTTCCGCGGGTTACGTATATTCGATTTTTGATTTTTTACTCATGTCTCTCACTTAATTACGCCGTTATGTTGGTACTCATGTCTCTCACTTATGCCGACAAGTTCGGCCATTTCGAATGTTCAGCTGCTTTGCTTTCACGTGTTTTGGCTCGTCTTCGGTTTTGCCCATTCCAAAAAATGGGTCAGAGAATCTGTATCAAAACAAAATTGAAAAACAAAATTAATTGCGCGGACTCATTCCGAATATTGACTGTGGCATATGGTGAAGCTACCTTGCACCGAAGAAACGTTTATCGGTGGTACAAAATGTTCTCAGAGGGCCGAGAAGATGTGAAGGTTTTGCTTACAGTTTTCTTCGATTGCAGGGGCATAGTGCATCAAGAGTTTTTGACACAGGGTAGAACAGTCCATAAGGAATATTACCTGCAAGTTATGCGCAAGTTGCATGAAGCAATCCGCCAGAAACGCCCGGATTTGTGGAAGAACAAAAATTGGCAAACACAAATCGGATAACTTTTTTTATTAATACTTTTTAACATAACAGTTCGTCCGAACAATTCAATTTCAAGTTATTAAATGAATGGCATGATTAAATTATAGCATTTATTTTTAATTTCAAATAAACTTTCCTTAAGGAAGTTTGAATTTGCTTGTTTTTATGGTTGTTGCATTTCAATTATGTGTATGATCAGTTGCATCATGATAATGCCCCTGCTCTTGCATCGTTGCTTGTGCGCGAATTTTTGGCCAAAAACAATACACTAATAATACCGCAGCCACCGTATTCCCAAGATCTGCCCCCCTTGTGACTTTTTCTTGTTCCCGAAACTGAAGAAACTGAAAAGGACGACGCTACACTACGATTGAGGAGATAAAGACGGAGCTGAACAAGATAAAAAAAATGATTTTTTGAAGTGCTTCGAGGATTGGAAAAACGTTTGCACAAGTGTATAATATCTGATGGGGATTACTTTGAAGGGGACAAAATAGATATTCATAAGTAAATGAATAATTTTTGAAAAAACACAAAATTCGCGATACTTTTTGAACAGACCTCGTAATTTACAATTTTGATTTGATAACGGTCAAGCGGCTGAAATTGTGAATATTGGTCTATGGTCCCGATATTGTCACAGCCAATTATTCGCAAGTTTAGTTTTGTCTATTCCATTCCGATATTTTTGATGTTAAAGATATACCTTGGAAGGTAGATCTGTTGAATTTGTCAATAAAATCATGCAAATAATCGAAGTACGCCGGCATGTTAGCAATCTTAGCATCGCGTAGGAGCTAAAGATAGGCCACAAATTAGTTCTAAACCGTCTGCATAAAAAAAATCGATGTTTAGAGTGCCTCATGAATTGAGTGGAAAAAATAAGATGAACGGATAGCTGAAGCCCAATGAAATCGAGCCATTTCTGAAGCGAATCGTAACTGCCAATAAAAAATGGGTAAAATACGGGAATATCGTTCGAAAGAGATCATGGGAAAAGAGAGATGAACGATCATAAACAATTTCATAGCCAGGATTAACGATCAACAGATTATGCTGAGTGTGTGATGGGACTGGAAGAGAATCGTTCGTTATGAACTGCTACCGCACGTTCAAACTGATAAGTCGGTACTGTACTGCGAGCAACGGCGGCGGGATGTTAAGTATATACCAGCTTCTCATCCCAATGATAGCATAAAAAGGAAAAATTTTGCTAACATGAGGCAAAAGTAGTGGATATGCCGTGGCTGGCAAATGTGATATTAAAAATAATAATCACATGATTACCCCCACGGGAATTTGTGCATGGTACACAAAAAAGTCCTGTAGCTCTATGAGCGGAGTTCAAATCTACTACTCTTAAAACTTTAATTTGTATCACGGGAATCGAATTAGCTTTCTGTGCTCGGTTTTGGTGAGGTGCTTCGGCACACGTGGTGGCTGTGGTTAAAACCTACACTGTGGGTAAGATCTCCGGATCGCCAGCAGGAGATACTGGAAATTATATCTGGCGCTGTCAGCGCTAATGAGCCTCACCACAAGCAGTTGGAATAATCAGCTTGTAACTGATTACTGACTGCTAACTATCAGTTATGTACCTGTGTGGCCAAACCAGGACTAACGGCTAGGAAGGTTTTGCTGTGCGTTTCGTGAGACTCAAAGGCAATAATCTACTTTGAGCTGCTTTCATATGGCCAACCTCTAAATTCAGACCTCAACTGTCAGAAATTAGACCGTTTGAAGCTAGGACTTGGCAGAAACTCCTGGAAAAAAACACTAATTTTGGACCTCAACTGTCAACAATTGGACCGTTTCAAGCTGCGAAAATTAGTGACTCGGCAGGACCTTATAGTCCGGACCTAGCAGCAAGCGATTTATAATTGCAAAACTTCCTTAGTGATAAGAAATTGGCATCAAGAGAGGATTGTGAAAATCGCTCTGTCGAGTTTTTCGCCAATAAGGACCAGGACTTCTATGAGAGAGGCACTATGTAGTTGCCTTTAAAATGGCAACAAATTATAAAACAGAACGGTGCCCATTTGAACCAAATCGGACAATCCGAACTATGTTAAATAAAGTCGTAAAAATAATGCATTTCTTTTTCTCTAAATCAATATTATATAAGCGAAATATTCATGTTACTTCTTCTGTTATGTATTACGTATTTAATGAGTATTCTTAAATAATAAGTTAAAAACAACATGTTATATTTCATAATTCACCATTCAGAAAGTCACAATTATATAAAAAAATGAATATGAATATAAAAAAATAATAGAAGAAAATTTTACCATATGTTTTTTAATTTATGACAAATTATTATATACAACAATGTGTATAACTCTTTTTGCTTCAATAAAGCAGTTGTTTTGTTTGTCTTAAGACTTTGATGCGGTTTTGCGAACAACAAATGAACTTTAACTCTTTATTAAGTGAAATTATATTGTCTTCATATAATATTAATAATGAATTTTACATACTCGTTTCTTAAAAATAATTTTTGTAAAAAATATTATTACAGAAAGATATACTTCTAAACTCTTCATCTATAAAACTGTTAGTTTAACTCTTCATCTATAAAACTGTTAGTTTAACTTCTAAACTCTTCATCTATAAAACGACTTTATTCAAAATTTTTACCCTAATGCATAATTAATGCATAAAAATTACATTTATTAATTATAAGAAAAAAACATATTTAAAAAGCAATGAACTCTACGATGTTGTGTAGATTGTCAAATGATTACATATAATTTCATGTAATTTCCTTAATCGAATTTCGATAACAATTGAAGTCTATGCAGTAACACCAATGAACAAAACAAAAAGTTAAATTGGTGAGATAATAAAAAAAACCTATTCAATCAAATCCAATTTCGTGCAAATCAAAAAAAGGCTAAAATGAAAATCTCATTCACCTTGTAAGGTGTTTGAATGTTCCACATTCATTTTTTGGGGCGGGTGGTCAATAGCCATGTAAATGGGAATTTCTTATCTAGACTCGGTTAATTGTCAAATCTTGGAATGCAAAAATTTTTATATTTATCTATGTAATGATAATAATTTTTTGTTTTGATAGAAAAATATGTTGAAAGTCAATAAATTGATTGGAAATTTTCTTTTTATTTTATTTTGCACAAAAAAAACCTGTGGATTGTTACGAGTACTTTGTATTAAAAGAAATTTTTTTTTACCGATTTATAGAAATATATAAAAGGCTGGTCTGAGTAGGTGGAAAATATCAGTTGTTCAGTTTGCTTCAGGCAATTATAACATAGAAAAAAATCTTCTGTTTTTAAAAGAAATTTTCGCAAAACTTTAAAAATTCTAACAATGCAGTTTGTTATGGTAAAATTATCCTGATTTGTTCTAAGATTTCTTTTCGATAACTTTGCCAAAGTAAATCGAAAAGGATAATAAAATTTACTTACATATGCATTAATATTTTTTTAATCTAATTATAGTTAGCAGTACTATTCGGTTTAGTTTGCTTGGCAGCTGGTCAAGGATGGGGCGATCATGGTCATGGTGGACATGATCATCATGTTGACTATCATGCGCATCCTAAATATAAGTTTGATTATGGTGTTAAGGATGGACATACAGGCGATAAGAAAAGTCAGTGGGAAGAACGCGATGGACATCATACTAAAGGTAAAATTTAATCTTCTATTCATAAATAATAAATATCTTTTTTAATGGGAATGGCAATAATTTTTAAAATGAATAGGTGCTTATGAATTGCATGAACCCGATGGTACAACACGCCTTGTAGAGTATACTTCAGACAAACATGGAGGATTCCATGCCCATATTACTAAACACGGACACTACCATCATCCACATGGCGGAAGCAGCTATCATAACTTCAATCTCTTCCATCATTAAAACTTATTATTCCTGAAACAATGACAAATTCGAGGCTAAATAAATTGCTTTAAAAAAAATTTCATATTTTCTTTTATGGATTAGTTTTTTTTATTTAAACTGCATTCTATTAGTGTAGCGATATTTTATTCTGAATTCAGCTGTTCAAATGGAAATTAAATGCCATAAAAATAGTATTTAATTTGAGTCCTAGATTTTCTTTCCCCAAGTATTTGGAAATATTTGTATAATTTAGGCTATTCTGCATAATTTTTGGCATACAGTATTTAACAAAAAAATTATTATGATTAGTAATCGTCAATTATAATTTTGGTTTTAAGGGCCAAGTCTATAGTTTTTAATGAAATTACGAAAATGGCATTACTCAACTGCCATAGAATAGTAGAAAATATTATAAGTACTATTAATACTGAAGAAATGTTAATGGGCACTTATGCGCTACGACACTAATGAGCACTTGTCTGCAGGATATCCTAACCCGTCTTGGTCTAGTAGTAAACTTATTCAATTTCTTTATACCAGAGGATGATAGAAGAAATATTATAAATACATTTTTAATCTGAATAATGAATAAACAGAATACATTTTTAATGTATTACTATAAATTTCAACAAAATTTTAAATAATATACTTTACTCATAAATAAATAAATTTTGTACGATTCTATTAATAATTTATTTTATTTAGAAATTAGAATTTTAATAAACAGAGGATATAGGCTTGTCCTTAATTCTGTCCGTATGAGCTTGCATTTCTTAATTCGTCTACACATTGTTTTTTTTTGGGTCTAAAAGCGTATATGACCTTACTCCTAACCCCTTTAAATAATATGTGTAAGTCCATTTGCTTAAAAAACTGGCATCACTGAGACCGACTTAAATGTATAAATGTACAGGTTTCGACTTCGTCCGATAAGTACACAACCCTATAAGCGCGATAAGTGACATTGCGTTTTTATAGTTCGTGACTGAATATGGAAATTTTGTGTTGAGGTCAATATATTCGCAAGTTTAACTTACGGAAAGTTGCAACAAGCTTATAGGGAATATTCCTTATCAAGAGCACAAGTGTTTTGATGACCGAGAAGCGGTGGAAGGCGAACGTCGCACAGGGAGGTATTCAATATAAAAAATTGAGGAAAATGTAAGTCTTTCAAGGACTTCTTTATAAGGAGAACTTCTTTTTCTAAAGAAGTACTTGACAGGCTATGGAAAAAGGTTCATGATGCTGCACCATGAATGACATTGTCTCATCAAAGAGTTTTGGTCGGAAAAAGAGATTTCTGTAGTTTCCCAGTCACCTATTCACCTGATCTTAGTCTGTATGACTTTATTTTTTGTTCCCCCAAATAAAAAATACACCTGAAAAGACGTAATCTTGATATGGTCGAAAACATTAGTAGAAGTTTAACCGACGAGCTGAAGGCTATTCCAGTTAAAGCATTACAGAACTGTAACGAAAAAGGATAATAATATGCAGCTGCCCAAGAAAAGTTAGTTTTCTTTTTTTCTGCCACACCTCGTACGATTGAGCTTTTTAAGAACATAATTAATGTTATTTTTACCTGCTTATCTAACGGCGGATATTTGCCTGATCCGTGATGTTTGTGAATATTTAATTTACGTTAAAGTTAATTGTGAAAAATTCTCTGTTTTGAGCAGTATGGATTAGTTCGCCGATTGTGTTTATGCCTATACCTTTGCTACCTTCAATTCTGCCTTGAGTCATTAGCTGTAATACCTCATATTTGGTGTTTCTAATTATATGACCAAAATATCTTCTCTTGCGTTGCATTATCATTGAAAATAATTTCCTGTGTTTCTTGATGCCTCTTAACATAGTATGTCAATGTTAGTTACCTTGTCTATCCAGAGAACTTTTAGGATTCTACGATAACATATCATTTCGAAAGCTTCTATTTTGTTTATTGTAGAGATCTTCTATATGGCTGTACAGACCATACATAATATTTAAGATAATATCGAAATTGTAGGTTCATACCACCGCTCCAAAGTATTTGTTTGTATCTACAGAAGGTAGACTTTGCCATTACTATTCTATTGCGAAATTACTTGTCTGATGACTATGAATCGTTAAAATCCCATCCACAATATTTGACAGTCGTAATGCCGCGTGCTAAATGCAACAAGGTGTTGAAATTATTAAAATTATTAACAAGTCAACCGTTCAGCGTGTAATGAATAATTTTGAAAATATGTATATACTGGGAGATAAAGCGAAGACTGGAAGACAACTAAGCAAACGTACACCTAAATAGATTGATGCAGTGAGGCAGAGTGCTGCTGAATGTCCGGGTACCTGTCATCGTCGCCGTGTACAAGAATTGGGAATATCTCCATCATGTTTGTTAATAATTCTCCAAAAAACTTTGCTATCGTACCCGTATAAAATTCAATTGACACAACAGCTGCTAATGACGATGCACGTGGCGAGACTGGGGTGCTCGAGCTTTACAGTTCGGCATAGACGACCACCATTTTTGGCACACTTCGACTCGGCTGGCTTTGTTAATAAATAGAATAGCCGCTATTGGGGTACTAAAAACCCTCAACTGATATACCAAAAACCGCTATATCCTCGTATGGAGCGGCATTGGGGCCAGCGGCATCGTTGGGCTATATTTTTTTTAGGATGCTGGAGGCAATGCTGTAACATTCACTAGTGACCGCTATCGGGACATGTTGGAAAACTTTTTGCTCCCCGAATTTGGTGAATTGGTCCTACAGAATATGTGGTAAGATGCAAATTTTGAGAGATGCAAATTTTGAGAGAAATTTTTCCCGGTCGAATAATGAAAAAAAGTGGAGATATCAAGAGGCTCCCACGATGCCCTGATTTGTACCCTCCTGCTGTCTTCATATGGTGGTATTTAAAGAAAAAGGTATACACTAACAAACCAACCATAACCTCGATGCTTAAGGACAACATTCGAAACAAAATTGCTGAAATAACACCAGAAGTCTGCGAACATTTTATGGCAAATGTGCTTAAAAGGGGGCCTTTGAGCTGCAGCCAGAGGAGGGCATTTGATTGACATAATATTCCATACATAATTATAAAGCCCATATAATCAATTAATAAAATATAAATTATATGATTATATTTTATTCAAAACTTATTTAAAAAAATACTTCAACCTGGGACCTAAAACGCACTCTATATTTACATTTATTAAGAAGAACTTGTAAGCTGTCTGCAATAATTGATATATTTCCCGTTTACTTTAATCCCTTTCCTTGAGTCAATAATTGAATCTTTGGAGTAGATCTTGAAAAATGGAGAAGATTTGTGGACCTTCATTCTGTATATTAGTTACTCTCAGTTCTGCTGAGAAATCAATCTTACTCAATATATCTACGAGGTCTGTTTAAAAAGTATCGCGAATTTTGAATTTCCCCAGGTTACGTATATTCGATTTTCGATTTTTTATGGCGTTATGTTGGTACTTATGCCTCTCACTTATGCCGATAAGTTCGGCCATTTTCAATGTTCAGTTAATTTTTGACAGGTGCTTTGCTTACACGTGTTTTGGCTCGTCTTCGATTTTTGCCCATTCCAAAAAATGTATCAATGAATCTGTTTCGAGAACGAGAAAAAGTTACAGGGGCTAAGATCTGGGGAACACGGTGGTTGCGACATTATTAGTGTGTTGTTTTTGTACAAAAATTCACTCACAAGCAACGATGCGTGAGCAGGGGCGTTATCATGGTGAGAAAGCCAATATTTGTTCTTCCACAAATCCGGGCGTTTCTGGCGGATTGCTTCACGCAACTTGCGCATAACTTGCAGGTAATATTCATTATTTACCGTTCTACCCTGCGGCAAGAATTCATGATGCACCATGCCCCTGCAATCGAAGAAAACTGTAAGTAAGCGGCCGCTTCCATTGGGATAATTGAGCTTTGCTTTCCACGTCATAACTATAAACCCATGATTCGTCACCAGTTATGACCCTCTAGAGCAAATTTGGGTCTTCGCGGACAGAGTCCAACAGCTCCTTAGCAATGTTAATGTGATTCTGTTTTTGGTCGAAAATGGGCAAAAATCGAAGACGAGCCAAAACACCTGTCAAAAATTAACTGAACATTCAAAATGAGTACCAACATAACGCCATAAAAAAATCAAAAATCGAAAATACGAGAATAAGCATATCATGCTGCATTCTATCGAAAGCTTTCTCATAGTCGATCAAATATATGAATAAAATTTTTTGGACATTTTTGAAGTTTTTGGTCTAAAACTTGAAGTGTGAATAAAGTATCTGTTATTCCCATAGCATCTCTGAAACCAAACTGAGTGCGACCTACTGATTTTTCATATCACTTGTCTACTCAGCACAAGTTTTAGAATTAATCGTTTTTCTAGAATTAAAGTGCTGTGAATGAAAATAGATTTATTACTACGAGGGTCGTTCAATAAGTCCTTAGAAAAAGATGGAAAAAAACTGTGTTTAAAAAAAAAAATTTATTTTTCAACATAATCTCCTTCAAGCTCTATACACTTTTCCACCCATTTTTCCAAAATTTTTATCCCGTCCAAAAAATAGGATTTCGGAAGTTCTGCAAAATACTCATCCGTTTGAGCAATGACGTCCTCGTTGGAAGTGAACCAAATCTGGTGAATAAGCGGGATGCTGCAACAATTCCATTCTCAATTCCACAATTTTGGCCATGGAAACAGCGCAGGTGTGCACACGCGCATTGTCCTGATGCAAGAGGATTTTTTTCTTCTTCAGATGGGGGCGTTTCTCTTTGATTTCCTCGCTCAACCGTTTCAATAACGACGCGTAATACGCTCCTGTTATTGTTTTTCCTTTTTCCAAGTAGTCGATAAAAATGATGCCCTGCGAATCCCAAAAGACCGTGGCCATCACCTTGCCGGCCGATGGCACAGTTTTTGCCTTCTTCGGAGCCGGTTCACCCTTGAAAATCCACTGTGATGACTGTCTCTTCGTTTCTGGAGTGTAGTAGTGTATCCAGATTTCGTCCACAGTGACATATCGACGAAGGAATTCGGCAGGATTGCGATGAAAGAGTGCCAACATAGCCTCAGAGTCCACTACACGATTGCGCTTATTCTCCTCTGAGAGCAAACGCGGCACCCATCTTGCCGAAATTTTTTTCACAGACAATTTTTCATGCAAAATTGAAGCGACTGTACCTTGTGATATGCCCGTGGCCTCAATTAATTCGCGCACTTTAATTCGCCGATCGTTCAAAATCAGATCGTGGATTTTGTCGATGATTTCAGGAGTAGACACCTCAACTGGGCGTCCTGAACGATGTTCATCTTTTGTGGATGAACCGCCACGTTTAAATTCATTCACCCAATTGTAAACCGTCGCAAACACAGGTGCAGATGTGCCATGAACTGCATCCAACTCGGCTTTGATTTCTTTCGGGCTTAAGCCTTTCAAATGGAGATGTTTGATGACAGCCCTAAACTCGCTTTTTTTCATTGTTATGCACAAATAAATGTCGTTAACTTTAATCGCTGATAGAAATTGACTTAAGCTATGGATCGAGCTGAAATTTTGACAGCTTTCCTACTTACAAAAAAAAAATCTTTACCGACACTACGAGCGCAATTTCTCGGATTTTCTAAGGACTTATTGAACGACCCTCGTAATTAAAATATTTCAATAATAATAATTCTGATGTAAAATATATTTTAGAAAATCATGAAAACTCTCCATATTCAATATTTTTTTGATACTTTTACTTAGAACGAAATATCAAAATAAGCTTTTATATTAATGAATGGCCATTAAAAATTGAATATATCGGATTATATTAATTCGGTGTTATATAATTGAAATGATAAGATTGAATAGTAAAAGAGAAAAAAAGGAAGCAATATCGTTTTGCTTTTATTGTACAAGTAAAAGCAACTAAATATTAATAATATTATTTGTGGGTGACAATTTTGTCTACAATCAGGTAATATTTGGTGGTAACGGAAAACAATTTTCTTAAGGCCATTTGAAAACAATTTCAATATCGATTGTGTAAATTAATTTATTCAAATAATAATGTAATATGCCAATTAGAATTGAGTCACACTTTCAATTATTATCGATTAAATGTGCCAATCATTGGAGACAAAAAGTACCAATTTTGTGCGCTACTGCGAGTAGCATTTGACAGCTACCACCAGGTAACCGAATAGTCTGGATGTGGATACTGTAGAATGAATGACGGACAGGTTGACGGGTTATGGTCACCACTATGATCAGGTGTGTGAATAATTATTATTGTTCGTATTATTTGCAAATATATATTAGACACCCTGGCTACCGAAATGTAACACCTTCGTATCGATGTGAAAAAATTGATTTGAGTTGATATAAAGTTTGAATAGGTTACTAAACGCTTCGTTGAGTAGAGAAAGACTTCAGAAATTTCAAGAACAATGAATTTTAAGAAAAATTTAAATTATTTCCAACGAAACGATTCGTATAAAAGGGTTTTCCAGATATGCTAGAGTAACAGTTGTAACTCAACAATAGCCCAACAGGAATATTTACGAATAAAGAATAAAATTTCGAAATGAAAATTATTACGGTTTGTGCTAATATTTTTACTATGAAATATTAATTATTTTATCGTATTTTTTTTAATAAATATTTCTAGTTGGAACTTGCAATTTTAGCTTTTTGCCTAGGGCAAGCATACTCATACGGTGGATTTGGTTATGGCTATAATAGTGAATCTATCGAACAAGGATATGGACATGGAAACGACGATCACCATGGACATGCTAAATACAAATTCGAGTATGGTGTTAAGGATGGGCATACCGGAGACCATAAAAGTCAATGGGAAAGTCGTGATGGTGATTTAGTTAAAGGTAAAATTATTATTTTCATAAATATTATAGATAATTATAACTCAATGTGAACTCTTAGGTGCATATGAGCTTCGTGAGCCTGATGGCAGTCATCGTTTGGTTGAATACACTTCAGATAAACATCATGGTTTCCATGCTCATATAACTAAGCACGGACACTATCACCATCCTCATGGTGGCAGCAGTTACCATAATTTTAATTTGTTCCATCATTAAAAAAAAGAAACTCGAATTTGATACGAAGTAATAGAAAACATTTCCATAGTAATTAAATAGATTTATAAATAAATTCTTAAAAAAAAGATATTCAAAAAAGATTAATTGTACTTAATTAAATGTTTTGGTTGATGCTTTAAAAATAAAATTTAAAATAATTTCAATTATGAATTTTTATTATAAATTTATTAGATTTTTTTTGTTGAAACTACAGATTATTGTGTGATAGTTAGAAAAGGAATAAAATTTGACTCAAATGGATAAAAGTATAAGTAGAAAATTTCCCATTGATATAAATAAGATTTAATTATTGTAAATAATGTGGCAGACGAAATTTTCAACGCTGATGAAACAGATTCTATTCTGGTAAAAAATATTGTAGCTTCCAGAATATTACAGAAAATGCTGGTGAATTTTGTTTGTTTATTTGTATAGAAGTTTGCTAGGATATAAGCCAAGGGCCAAGATACAGTGTCACGATCATGTGACTATTTGGCGACTCTTAGATGCGTGGGTCAGATGAAATCAGTCACTGGTTGGATGGATGGACAAAATATAGGTGGTTGGATTTTGTAGAGCATATTAGTTTGATTTAAAAAATTTAAAAAGCAAACTTAGAAAGGGTATTGAGGGACAACATCCGTTAGAAGGTGAACGGTAGTGACTTGAACCTCACAGAATAGAGGGTAGTTTCCAAAAAGGAAATTATATATAAGAGCAAAATGTTCTGTCGGAATTCTAAGCAGTTTCTATGCCCAAAATTTTGCTAACGTTGTCGAGACGACTGGTTTTACCAATGTTTCCAATCAAAACTTTCGTTATTTGTCCTGGTCATGTAGCAATGAATGGCTACAGGTGTTATTTGCCATTTGGATAGCTGGTGCGGTAAATCAAAACACCAGACGATAAAAAGTCACCACCGCTTGTTTCGAAAAGTTTCGAAAGACCAAATCCCTTTTTTATTTTCTGGAAGTGCTGATTTGTAAAGTCTGTGATAATAAATCGAGCAATTGTTACTACGTGCATGAACATTGAACAGTTGTGCTAGTTCAATGGATAATAAATAAAAAGGCATGGATAACGGCAGGTCTATTGATAGATTAATTTAAAAAATGCTTTGTTTTTGAAGTTCCAAAAAGAAACTTGAAGAATTTTGTTCCAAAAAATTCACAGAAGAAAATAAACTTGATTTTTAAAGTGATTTAACGCATTGATAATGTTCCTTGTTATTATGTAGAAAATGGTCCTAATTTGTAGGTACTATTTTTGAATTTTATCATTGGATCGGATAATAATCGCTACTTTCAAGTTTGTATTATTGGATTGTCCGGGAAGTAATTTCGTTTTAAAAAAAATAAAAATGAAAGACTATTTTCTTATAGTGAATTAATATTTTATTCAATTAAATATTGTTTAGTCTGATCTAATACCCTTTGCCATATTTTTGGTAGTAGCATGATCCCACGCTCATAAATTTTTTGTTTGCAGTATATCCCATCCAAGCTCTAAAAGCTTTTGCCGAGTGGTCAAACTTGTATGTGGTTTCGCATTATCCTGTTGGAATACATATTTCTTTCCTATGGACCAATTCTAACCTTTTTTCTTTAAGTGAATCATTCAATTTGTCCAACTGATGACAGTACACTTCAGAATTGATCGTTGTATTGCTCGGTAGAAGCTCAAAATAAACGATTTCTTTGAAATCCCACCAAACAGATAGCATAACCTTTTTTTGATGAATATTGGCTTTCGAAGTGTTTTGATCCGGTTCATCTTTTCTACTCCAGGATCTTTTGCCCTTAACATTTTTGAAAACATCCCATTTCTCGTCTCCAGCGATGATACGCTTAAAAAATGGATAATTTTCTTGGCGTTTGAGAAGCAAATCACATACGTCAATGCAATGGCACAAATTTTTGCAATGTGATCTCACGAGTTGCTATTCGCCGGACCTTTATTGTGTCTTTATCAGCTTCAACTGGTCTTCCAGAACGTGGTGCATCTTCGGTTATGGTATTGGCGCTAAATGCTGTTTTTCACTTTCCATATTTAAAAGGGTATCAACCAAGAACTACTGTGCATCGAATTTTTTCACTATCAAGCCTCGATATGTCAGCTGTCAAAATACATATGATTATGCGGTTTAAGTGTGAAGTTGGTTGTGAAAAAATACAATTAAGTCTCCTGTTGAGAAAAAACGAAATTACTTTCCAGACAATGCAATACATTAAATGAACATTTGTTTTGGATTTGATTAAGGACGATTACAATAAGATTTTGTAAAACTTACATATGGAAACAAATTTTGAAAAATTTACTTGTTTGGAAAACTTACAAATAATTTTTTGGAAATCAATATTTTTATGATTTCTAGCATTTTATTATATCAAACAAACATTTTAACAACTATTCTTAAAATACTATAAATAGTAAATCGTAAAATCTTTATGTTCTGAATTATGCTAGTTTGGATTAAAAAAAGTCATTTTCCATATTATTGTAGGTATTATCGAAAATTGACTTCCAGTATACAAATGTAATAATGCTTTTCTAAATTGAACACAATTTATATTTTAGTTAAAATGCAATTTTAACTTAAAAGCGATCAAGTGTAAATCTGAAGTGAGATTCCATTTATACAGAATAAAAATTTGATTAATTGGACTAGGCCACACTATTTTAGCTTTTTGTTATTATCGCAAATCATATTTGCAATTAACTTCTGTTCAGTTTTCTCTATCGATCGATCTACTGATTCGGTGATTGAACAGAAAAAAACTCAATTATATCGAGCAATGATCAAAAAAAAAAATATCAAGTGATCGGCACATTTTAAATTGGAATTTAATAAACTAAAAATTCACTAGGCTAGTGTTATATGAAAAGAAAACAAAGCAAAAATAAATTGTTTCCTAATCGTCATTGCATTCACTATGTTATAGACATACACTTTCTGTAGAGTGCATATTTAATGGCTGAGTGAAATGGAATTATTTAAAAAATTTTCAAGAACAACGAAATTTTTTCAGTAACTTTAAGGTGGTGGGAAGTAAATGCACGAAATCATTACGGACTTTAATAAAAATTAATCATATATAAAGAAACTCGACTAGGCAAACGGTATCAGTTGTAATTACGAATTCAACAGAACAACCAAAGTACACTACTCCGGAAAATTCGTTGAATTTCTACAAAACATTTCAAAATGAAACTATTCACGGTATTTTAAATGAAGAAGAAAAAAAAATCACGATTTCAATTTTAAAATTACCCAAAAAAAAAAAAATTAACAGAAAATAATAAATTCTATATTACAGTTGACTGCTATTGCTGCTCTAGTCGGCTTAGCTGCTGCTCAAGGATATGGAGGACACGGCGCTGGACATGGACACGGCCATGAAGGATATGGACATGATGATGGCCATGGACATGATCATTACGTTGATTATCATGCTCATCCTAAATATAAATTTGAATATGGTGTAAAAGATGGTCATACAGGCGACAACAAAAATCAATGGGAAGAACGTGATGGCCACCATACAAAAGGTAAAAAGTAAATGTTTTCTAGAATATATCAAAGAAATAACATATCATCTTTAGGATCCTATGAGCTTCATGAACCTGACGGTACACATCGCGTTGTTGAATACGTTTCCGATAAACATGGAGGATTCCATGCACATGTAAAGCGTATTGGACATGCCCACCATCCACAAATTTATGGACATGGTGACGGACATGGTGACGGACATGGTGACGGACATGATCATGGCCATGGACACGGACATGGACACGGACATGCTACCAGCTATGCAAATTTCAATCTTTACCATCATCATCATTAGGACGCCATTGTTTACTAACGAAATATATTGTAGATAAATTTAATTAAATGAAATAAATATAATCTAAAACTAATGCGATTACTACTGTTGATTTATTGTATCAGTGTTTTATGTTTGGTCAATAGTTGAGAGTTTGTGGTCATTTGAAATAAGTTGAGGGTTGCTTGAAGGATTTTGTCTGTGTTGATCCTGAAACAATATTTAACGGAATTTTCTTTCCAAATAGGATAATTGTGATTTAGAATGTCATGAAATTGAATAAAACCCTTTTCGTATGTTATTCTTATGTTATTCCATAACGATTATTTTTTTTGTTCGAATATAAGATTTTTATAAGAATAAAATATTTTCAAATAAGAAAAAGAGGTTTTATTTTCATGAGTACTATGAAGTTTTTGGAAAAACAGAATTCTTTAAGAAAAACGATTTATAAGTGGTTGCTGAAATTATATTTATTATATTCTTTTGCATTGCGATAAATAAATGTAATTTTCGGTATTATTGGAATTAATTTTATTTATGCTTGTTTATCTATTTAATAGTTTTAAATAGATAAACAAGCATAAATAAAATTAATTCCAATAATACCGAAAATTACATTTGTTTATCGCAATTTTTTCGCATTTTAAATTAATTCCAATAATACCGAAAATTACATTTGTTTATCGCAGATATATTTTCGCATTTTAAATTAAAGATTACACATTTATAATATGAAAACATTTAATTATCCATTTTCGGTAGTTTGAAAAATATAGCTTATCATTTAATAGCTGTTAAATACATTTAACATTTGAAGCAATATTTATTTATTGGTTGTATGGGAAAGTTCTGTCGGTTTTTTCTAAAGAAAAAACTAAATTTTTTTTCATTTTTTATTCAAATATTAATCCAAAATATAATTTTATTTATTATAAAAACTGCCTCTTGTCCAAACCCTCTGGAAAAGAAGTCCTCGTTTTTGGATGCAAAGTATTCTTTCACTGCCATTTGGACATCTTCAAAATTTATATATTAATTTCCATCAAGAAAGTTTTGCAGCGACCTGAACAGATGATAGTCAGATGGTGGAATATCTGGAGAATATGATGGCTGAGGTAGAGTTTCCCAACCAAACTCTGCAATTTTTTATATGGATTTTTCTTGCCACATGCGGTCTAGCTTTGTAATGGTGAAGAATTACATCCTGTCTGTTGGCCAAATATGGACATTTAAGTTGAATTTGTTTATTCAAAACATCAAATTGCGAACAGTAACGATCAGTATCGACCGTATAATTTTCTTTCAGCAAGTCATAGTAGACAATACCCCTCCTATTCCACCAACAATACAACATAACTTTTCTTTAATGCAAGTCAGCTTTAGATGTGGTCGGTGGTATCTCACCTTTGTAAACATACGAGGTGTGTTCAAAAAGTATCGCGAATTTTGAATTTCCGCGTGTTACGCGCATTCGATTTTCGATTTTTTGTGGCATTATATTGGTACTCATGTGTCTCACTTATGCCAACAAGTTCGACCATTTTGAATATTGAGTTAATTTTTGACAGCTGCTTTGCTTGCACGTGTTTTGGCTCGTCTTCAATTTTTGGCCATTCCAAAAAATGGATCAAAGAATCTGTATCAAATTTTGTGTGAAAAAAAAAATCAATTGCGCGGATGCCTTCCAAGTGTTGACTGTGGCATATGGTGAAGTTACCTTGGACCAAAGAAACGTTTATCGGTGGTACAAAATGTTCTCAGAGGGCCGAGTTGTGAACGACGAAAAAAGCTTCTTAGAGATTATATGAAAAATTTCTTATAGATTCGAAGTTCGGTCGAATGTGTGGGTTTTGCTTACAGTTTTCTTCGATTGCAGGGGCGAGGTACATCATGAGTTCTTACCACAGAGTAGAACGGTCAAGTTGCGCGAAGTAATCCACCAAAGACGCCCAGATTTGCGGAAGAACAAAAATTGGCTTTTGCACCATGATAACGCCCCTGCTCACGCATCGTTGCTTGTGCGCAAATTTATATCCAAAAACAACACACTAATAATGCCACAGCCACCGTATTTCCCAGATCTGGCCCCCTGTAACTTTTTCTTGTTCCCGAAACCGAAGAGCCCCATGAAAGGATGACGCTATGCTCCGATTGAGGAGATAAAGACGACATCGAAGGAGGAGCTGAAATAGATCACAAAAAATGATTTTTTGAAGTGGTTCGAGGATTGGAAAAAACGTTGGCACAAGTGTATAATATATGGTGGGGATTACTTTGAAGGTAACAAAATAGATATTCGTGAATAAATAAATAATTTTTGAAAAAACACAAAATTCGCGATACTTTTTGAACAGACCCCGTATGCTCTTTTTCTTACCACATTTCTTACTAATCACTTTTCATTGCCAGTTACCAATCGGTCCAAAAATGGTTCCCTTTTGTGGCGAGCAAAATTTGAACAAACCTATTGAAATTCGATCCATTAAATTTTTTTCGCTTAATTCGTGTGGCACCCAAACAGAGAGTTTGGATTTAAAACCAAACCTTTTAATGTGCTCTAAACCAGTAGTCTTATAAATTCCAAGCTTGTAGGCCACTTCTGTGGAATTTAACATTGGATTTGTCCTGATCATATTGCGTACCACTTCGTCTGATGGTTTTCCCGATCTGGGTTCATCTTTCAAAGAAAAATCACCCGAACAAAATTTCGCAAACCATCTCTGGTATATTCGAGCTGTTACTGGGTCTTCTCCAAACACGCCACACGAGTTTTTTTTGCCTCCATTGCGTTGTTCCCTTTTTGGAACTCATACAACATACAATGTCTTAAGTGCACTTTTTCTTCACACATGTTGACTGTTTTATTAGTTTAGAAAAACTGACAAAAATACGAAAAAAGTGTATAAACCATCAATTATACAGTAATCTAGTGGCTTAAATCAATTTCAGTCAAATTAGAATTCTCGCTAAGAATCGACAACGCATATACACGTAAGTGCAAGTGTTCAAAAACGATAGAACTTTCCCTTACACTCAATAGAATAAACAAGATTGGGTAATTTCCAAACAATTCCTTAAAGTTGTAAAAATTTCCTATGAAATGAGAAACTGTTACCGTCGATTTTAAGCACTATGGCCATATGATAACTGCCATTTACTGGCCAGAATTTGAAAATTTTAAACTGGAACTGAAGTAACACAACATGTCCAACTTTGGTTTTTTTGAGCTAAAACTTTCCAGGAAGCCGGTGAACTTTTTAGTTTGTGTTTACGTAAATAATCCTAAAGTTTAATCCATTAAGTAATGTCCAAACAAGTCATCGAATATGGGTGAAAAAAAATCATCACACATTTTCTCCAAAAGGGATTGAATCCTGCTAAAAGTCTTTTTACTAAATAACATTATTTTAGCAGTAAAATAAAATAAAATTTAATCAAAAAGTAAATTTTTAGTATTATTTATTTAGCTTTACTTTCCAAAGCACAAATTTGATAGTTCTTGATTTTTATAAGTGAGAAATTTCAAATGTTATTTTTTTACTTTTAAAGATTTTTCTTTTTTAATTTGAGTAATATAATTTTATTTTAAATAATATATTTATTATTTATATATTTTTAGATCACATAATATAATTTAATTACTATAAGGTTTATCATATAAATGCACATAAATTTTTTTTAAGCATTAAGTTCGCCCGAAAAATCAACTATGATTTTTAATGGTGTTGATTGTCATTTTGGTAATTGGCATAGCTACTCGCATGACCATGTCCATATCCTTGTGCGTAGGCTCCGTGTCCATGTCCGCCATTTTCGTATCCGCCATGTCCGTAGCCTCCATATCCGTATCCGTCATCATGTCCCTTTCCATAGACTTGTGGGTGACTAGCATGGCCAATTTTTTTAACAATAGCATTAAAACCATTGTGCTTGTCCGATGTATATTCAACAATACGTTTTGTACCATCAGGTTCATCTAATTCGTATCCACCTAGAAATAATTTCATTTAGTATTATTCACAAATCTTAAGATGTGATTCTTGTAAAGCAATCAACCTTTTACAACATCTCCGTCACGTGTTTCCCATGCACTTTTGTGATCGCCAGTATGTCCATCCTTAACTCCATATTCAAATTTATATTTTGGATAATCATAGTAATCAGCATAGTGTCCAGCATGTCCACCATCGTCACCATCATATCCACCGTGGCCATAACCACTATGTCCATACAAGCCATGGTTATATATGCCATGCGTGTATCCATCCTGATCATGTCCATCATATCCTCCATGTCCGTGGCCATCATCTCCACCGTGATAGTCGTGCTTTGTTATATAACTATACCCACCATGATCATTTAGTTGGTAAGCTGACGCCAAGCAAATAAATCCAATTGCAACTATAATCTTCACAAGTAAAATTATTGCGTTATTAAAAGGGATCAAAGTTTTCTGCAAATTTTATTACCTTAACACTTAACATTTTTTCTTTTTTTTTTCTTTTTCTTATTTATTTAAAGAAATCCTTTTTTATTAGAAATATTTCTATGAATTTTAAATTTTTTTTTTTTAACAAACGATAATGTCAGAACAAATGCTGTCATAAACTGATGCTCTTCAATTCATTGTTCGGCTCTTATATAGTGAGTGATTGATTGGCATTTTAACTAACAAAAAAAAAAAAACTGCCGATTTCGATACCAACAATAAATCAAAATCAATATGCGTAAATTAATTGTTTATTGTTAATTTTATGGGTATTACTTGAAATTTCGCGTTCTTGAAACGAGAAACTTTCTTAGATTTCTTTCCACCAGTCAAGCGTCAACGGTCTACGAGTAAATATTCCAAAAATTCTTCAATTATACAAAAAAGATTGCCATGATCATGCTTTCAAAATTTCCCTTCAATTAATGTCTTACCAAACACTTATTTTTTTCATAATATCTATTGCAAAGAATTTATTATTAGCACACAGGAAGTAATCGTATCTATCATAGGTGACATTATTATTAATTTTCTCTAATTTAAAGAGTTTAATAATAAAAAGACTAAATTACATATTAGAGAAATACAAATCAATACAGTTACATTACAAGGTAAAATGTTTTTTCATTCATAGATCAACAGGTAAAATATTCACAGGTAAACGGATAGGGTGATCGTGCAATTATTAAAAGCCTAACTCGTGCCAAGCTAATTCTAAATTAAGTACTATATGGTGTAGGTTGATTTGGTCAATTGTATTGTATGTACTGCAGCATAAAAAAAAACAATAAAAAAAGAAAACAAAATCTCCAATGAAATGTCTCTATCATTTCGATTATTTAATAATTATTATTTAATAGATAAATACGATTAAATACAATTATTGGGCATTCTCTTTAATGGCCTTTCTGATTTTCTTCATTTATTCGATCACAAGAAAAGAACAATTTGTGATGTCCAATTCCATGAAATCTAATGTTCATGTTCTCTTAAGATTATGAAACTTTTGCCAAAAGCTGAAACTAAGGTCAAATAAGATTTTTCGTGTCAGATAGGAGAAATGATTTTAATTTTTAACTTTTCTTTTTTTTAATAAATTGTTTAATTGAGGGCTATTTATTTGCCAAAATTTTTATATTTTATTTTAGAATATATTAAAATTTATTCAAATCAATGAAAGTTAGTTCCATTATAATAAGAAAAAAAAAGTATATAATAAATAACAATAGATTTATGCTATATAACAAAATACTTTTTATAGTGATATTTATATTTTTGACTTTAGAAAAAAATACGCAAAATTATATTTTATAACTTTTATTATTGATGTATTGTATAATCTACTGAAAAAGCATAGGAAAAATATTTTCTATTTATTTTTCCAAATACTTGTAGATTTGCTAGATTAAGTATATTTAAAGTATTATAATAAATATCTATGAAGCCTACGAGTAAAATATCTTATTAGGGTATTTTTTTTCAGGACACGATAGTTTTAATATTAGCTGTCTTCCATTGGAAAAAATTTGCTACTCGCAGCTACTCTTGCTAATACAAATGAGTAGATCGCATAAGTACTTACGCATACAATTTACGGTAGGGGGAATTTAGTTCCCAAAATGAAAATAGATGGCTTACTGGGTTCGTTGGTTGAAGTGTCATATTTTTGTTTTTATTGTTTATGTTTTGAAATATTCCTCTTTTCGGTTGGCATAAATATTTATTAATGCTTTACCCATGTTATACGTGTAGGTGCAATTTCATTATGTAATATTTATCAAATTAAAAGGGTGTACGAAACACATTCACTTCACGTTGACAAGCTGAATAAACTCAGTATTGTTGTTGACTATTTTGAGGTTATATTTTACTTCTGTCAGTAAATTCTGCGTTCCATTGGGCATCTACTCCCAAGTACTTGTCAGTAGCAAAATTTTCCCAATTGAAGACAGCTATTATATATTGGGTTGTCCGGAAAGTAATTTCGTTTTTTTTTACCAACAGAGGACTTAATTGTATTTTTTCAAAACCAGCTTCACACTTAAGTAGCATAATTATATATATTTTGACAGCTGAAATAGCAGGGCTCGATTGATTCTGCACAGTAGTTTTTATTGATACCCTTTTAAATATGGAAAGTGAAAAACAACATTTTCGGCATTTTTTATTTTTTTGGTATAAAAAAAATAAAAATACTGTTCAAGCAAGAAAAAAATTATCCGACGTGTATGGAGACGATGTGTTCAGGTTGTAAACCAATTCAAAATTGGTTTACAAAATTTCAATTCGGCAATTTTGATCTCGAAGATGCACCACGTTCTGGAAGGCCAGTTGAAGTTGATGAAGACACAATAAAGGCATTAACTGATCAAACCGGCGAATAACAACTCGTTAGATTACTGATAGATTAAATTTATCGAATACGACCGGTTTGAATCTTAAGCACAAAATATCCTGCAGTAGAAAAGATGAACCGGATCAAAGCACTTCGAAAACCAATATTCATCAAAAAAAGTTTATGCTATCTGTTTGATAGGATTTAAAAGGAATCGTTTATTTTGAGCTTCTACTGAGCAACACAACAATCAATTCTGAAGTGTACTGTCATCAGTTGGATAAATTGAATGATTCACTTAAAGAAAAAAGGCCAGAATTGGTCAATAGGAAAGGTATAGTGTTCCTACAAGATAAGGCTAAGCCCACCATACTCTCCAGACCTAGCACCTTCCGATTATCATTTGTTTCGGTCTGTTCAAAATTTTTTAGATGGTAAAAGGTTAAATTCAAATGAGGATGTCAAAAATCACTTGGATCAGTTTTTTGCCAGCAAAAAACAAAAATTTTATGAGCGTGTGATCATGCTACTGCCAAAAAGATGGCAAAGAGTATTGGATCACACTGAACAATATTTAATTCAATAAAATATTAATTCACTATATGAAAATCGTCTCTAATTTTTATTTTCCGGACAACCCAATATATAGTAGATATTTGAAAAATCAAGAAGAGAGTACATTTTAAAAAAAAAATTCCAATTGCTATATGGTTTATAGATACTTACTAACTCATATATTTACATGCTCAATAAACTGTGTTAACAAAATTAAAATGGGAATTTTACTAACTGATGAGTAAATAAATGCCAATAAAAACTTTTTAATTGTACTTTAAAAAAATTTTTTTCTCCAGAAAATTTAACTTAAAGCAGAAAAAAGGTAAATTTTTCGAATGACTAGATACTCAATGCTATGAAACAATAATATTTCGTAATATTTTTTTGGTTTTCTCAGAAAATGTTGAAAATCGTAGCGAATTTCAATGCCAACGAGGACGCATTTTGCTGCTGCTGCTGATCTAGTAAAATTGTTCTTTATTTTCTAGTAGCTAATTTGATGGGCATTAATTCAGTAAATAAATGTGACACAAATAAATCGCAAGAGCCTCTGGTAAATTGTAATTGGGTAATTTTTGGCATTGTACCATGAAATTAAATGTAACTTTAAAATTATCCAAGTAAATGGTTAAAAAGTTTAATTGAAAGTCAATTGAGAAAAGCTTATTTATTGTTTATGCTTGTATATTTATGAAAATAAATCGTAATAATTTTTAATGAATGTAATCGAATAATTTTGCATTTCTTTTCCGAATACGATTCTACTCGTATTTCGATCAGTCCATTTCTACACAATATCTAGCATACACATATATAGGTAGTTATTTTAGTTTAATTATATGTAATTTTATTATAAATATCCGTGTATGTAGTAAAAGGAAACACATTTTCTTAAAGAAAAATGCTACAGGCGTGCGATTACTTTTTTGACTCGTGACCAAACCATATCGAAAGATTAATTTTATTTTGATAATTGGAAATGTTTTGAAATGTTCATTTTTTTCTCCCCTTTTAGTTATAGCAAAAAATCGTTCAATTATCCTGTATTTTTATTTGTAATTTAATTTCTTCTCATTAGAAATTACTAATATAGTGCATCGCTAATAAGTACCAAAAAAAAAAAAAAAAACAAAAAAAAACTACGAATATTAACTGTGATAAAAAAAACCAAATTCCAAATTGTTATGTGAGAGAACGGCTATTGTTACAAAATAATATGTGTCATGGTCATGAGGAAATTAAGCCGTGAAGAAAAATGTTGAGTAATATAAACTTTTATTCAATTAAAGATAGTCATAGTTTGGCATTTTTCTTAACTAACTAAAAACTATATCATTTTTCTTTTCATGTTTGTCTTAATATTTTTTTAATGAAATTTCTGATATATTTTACTTTAAATTTTCTAACTTAACATTAATAAAAAGTAGTAAATTGTCATTATTTTATCAAATATTTATTATTTGAAAGTGACATTTACCTGGTATACCAAAATACTGGCTGATCCATTTCATAATTCAGAAAGTAAAACTCTGTCATTTGATAGCTGTCAAAACATTTATTTAGTTTTTTTAATTCTCATTTTTTATTATGAATATTGTTACTACCGCACTATGCGTTAAAATTGTAAACGATTTATCCAAAAGTGTTAATTTCTTAGAAGCTAATATTTCGAATAAATATTTCTCAAGCCATGTGGCTTATTTATCTATTGGTGGATATGTTAATAAATAATTTACCATATAGAGAGCTTTGAAAACTCGCATAATTACTGCGGGTTTCCTCAAAAAGTGACTGTCTAGCTTGCATGTCGGTCTAAAGGTATTATTGACCTGTATTTTATTAAAAATGAAGAAAGAAAGATAATTGCCATTAATTCTGAGCGCTATGTCCGTATGATAACCGATTTATTTTGATCTCAACTTGACGATTTTGATTTAGGTTTTTGTGTGGTTTTAATACGAGGGTCGTTCAATAAGTCCTTAGAAAAAGATGGAAAAAAACTGTTTTTAAAAAAAAAAATTTTTATTTCTTAACATAATCTCGTTTTAGCTCTATACACTTTTCCAACCGTTTTTCCAAAATTTTCATCCCATCCAAAAAATAGGATTTCGGAAGTTCTGCAAAATACTCATCCGTTTGAGCAATGACGTCCTCGTTGGAAGTGAACCGTCGTCCGCCAACCCATTTCTTCATATTGGGGAAAAGAAAATAGTCACTCGGGGCCAAATCTGGTGAATAAGCGGGATGCTGCAACAATTCCATTCTCAATTCCACAATTTTGGCCATGGAAACAGCGCAGGTGTGCACACGCGCATTGTCATGATGCAAGAGGATTTTTTTCTTCTTCAGATGGGGGCGTTTCTCTTTGATTTCCTCACTCAACCGTTGCAATAACGAGGCGTAATATGCTCCTGTTATTGGTTTTCCTTTTTCCAAGTAGTCGATAAAAATGATGGCCTGCGTATCCCAAAAGACCGTGGCCATCACCTTGCCGGTCGATGGCACAGTTTTTGCCTTCTTCGGAGCCCGTTCACCCTTGAAAATCCACTGTGATGACTGTCTCTTCGTTTCTGGAGTGTAGTAGTGTATCCAGGTTTCGTCCACAGTGACAAATCGACGAAGGAATTCGGCAGGATTGCGATGAAAGAGTGCCAACATAGTCTCAGAGTCCACTACACGATTGCGCTTATTCTCCTCTGAGAGCAAACGCTGCACCCATCTTGCCGAAATTTTTTTCACAAACAATTTTTCATACAAAATTGAAGCGACTGTACCTTGTGATATGCCCGTGGCCTCAATTAATTCGCGCACTTTAATTCGCCGATCGTTCAAAATCAGATCGTGGATTTTGTCGATGATTTCAGGAGTAGACACCTCAACTGGGCGTCCTGAACGATGTTCATCTTTTGTGGATGAACGGCCACGTTTAAATTCATTCACCCAATTGTAAACCGTCGCAAACACAGGTGCAGATGTGACATGAACTGCATCCAACTCGGCTTAGATTTCTTTCGGGCTTAAGCCTTTCAAATGGAGATGTTTGATGACAGCCCTAAAACCGCTTTTTTCCATTGTTATGCACAAATAAATGTCGTTAACTTTAATCGGCGATAGAAATTGACCTACGCTATGGATCGAGCTGAAATTTTGACAGCTTTCCTGTCGATAATGCTACTTACAAAAAAAAGTCTTTACCGACACTACGAGCGCAATTTTTTAGATTTTCTAAGGACTTATTGAACGACCCACGTAAGAGCGTATTACAAGCTTTATTGTGCGCTTCCAAGACGCCTAAGATTTACATTGAAGCTAACAATTTGTTTAGCTTTATTGTGCGCTTCCAGGACGCCTAATTTTGAGATTTGGTCGTAAAATTAAACAAAGTAAAATATCACTTCAACGTAAATCTTCCAATTATAGACTATTTTTAAACTAACATCATTTAAAGTAATTCCGAAAATGTCAGTAAATGTGCAAAAGAGTCTTCAAAAATTACCTCAAAAAGATCAGGTCCTGTAATTAGTCTTTTGATCGTTATTTGTATAATGGTATTATTCACGCAAAATAGCACAAATAATGCAATGAAAAATATAGAAAATATTTTTTTTTTTTACTTTTCAACCGACAAATTGAATAATTAATTTTATACCAAATTACGAGGTTAACCAAATTAGATTTTATACTAATTATTAAAAAAATATTGTTTAATAGTTTTCTAGAATATATTTTTGAGGGTATTATATTAATAATATTACCTCAAAAATAAATTCGAGAAAGCTTTTATCGATATTTTTAATTAATATATCATACACTTGCGGACAGATAATTAGAAACGACAAGTTTTTTTTAGTAAATCCTTCGTAAAATCTGAATGACTTCACGGAAATTGAAAAACAAAGACTTTTTAATTTAATAAATTAATATTTAATAATAATGATTAATAAAACAAATTTTTTTCAAAAAAATGTATTGCGCTATTGATATAAAACAAAAATGGCGCTTCATTGCCTGGTCATATAATTAGAAACTTAATATTAAAAGTGTATTATACATATGAATTAGATAAAAAAAATAAAATTTTAAATAAGGATATCTATTGCAAATTACTAATATTTTGTTGGATATCCTTTATTTTTTATAACTGCCAAACAACGCCTTGGCATACTGTAAATTAGCTGTTGCACTCTGCTAATGGGGATGTTATCCCATATATCCTTTATATTGTTAAAAAGGTCGGTTGCGTTCTTGGAAGTCCTGGTCCTTAATCCTCTCTTAACATCCCCCCACAGATTTTCGATAGGATTAAGGTCAGGACTTTGCGCTGGCCACTCCATTACGTCTACTTTTTCGTCCATAAACCAACTCTTCACTAGGCGTGAAGTGTGTTTAGGATCATTATCCTGTTGAAACGTATACGTAATGGGCATATTTTCAAACGCGTAAGGCTCCATAACATTTACCAATATATTTTTGTACACATGTTGGTCCATGCGTCCATCAATACGGTGTAGTGGACCAACGCCATACCACGAAAACGCTCCCCAAACCATAACACTACCACCTCCATGTTTAATTGTTTTTTGTGTGTAGTTGGGGTTTATTTCTTGGTTTTTGGGGCGACGGACATAAACCTTACCATCGGACCCAAACATGCAAAACTTGGATTCATCGCTCCACAACACTTTTTTCCAAAATCCAATCGGTTTGTCCTTGTGAGTTTTGGCGAAGCATAATCTGCGCTTTTTATTTATCGCCGAAACAAGTGGCTTTTTCTTAGCCACGCACCCACGCAAACCAGATTCACCCAGTCGACGTCTAACGGTCCTGTCCGACAATTTATTTGTCAATTGACTTGACAAGGACTCCTTAATTTTGTTGGCCGTCAAAAATGGGTCAGCTTTACTCGCCCGCAAAATCAACCTATCTTCTCTTTTGGTTGTTTTTCGACTCCGTTTTCTCCTAATTTTGTTGTTGCATGAGCCAGTGCTGGTATACGTTTTTATAGCTGTAAAAACCATTTTTTTTGAACATCCCAAGTCCTTCGCAACAGTTGCCATTGAGGAATTTTTCATCGCATATTTATTTATTATTAGTTGCCTAAATTCTGGTGTGCAGCTTCTTCGTTTTCCCATTATTTACCTAATTTTACATAATTTCGAATGAGTTTGTAGCATAATATAACATAACTTTATTACATAATAAAAATTCAAAAATATTACACTTAATTCAAAACACTGGTTCTAATTATACGTCCACACTCTATGGCAAAGTATTAAGAATGAAATTAATATCATTCCAATAATTACCGTTGCATACATTATATAAAAAAAATTTCATCAAATTCTATTTATAGAACAATGCAGAATATTACAGCAAAAAAAAACCGTACTATTTTGCTGCAATTTTATACCCGAAAATCTGATACGAATTCCAAAAAAAATAATTTTTGAATCGTTTCTAATTATCTGTCCGCAAGTGTATATTCTAGAAAGCTTTTATTGAAAATATTAATTATTGAATTATCAGCCACTTTTACTTTCAAATAGCTTCAAAATTTGGAGTTCTTAAAAAATATTTTTTTTTTAATCATATTTTCTTGAATTTAATTAAGGGGAACTATAAATAATTTTTAAAAAATCCAAATTTTGAAGCTATGTGTCGAACCTTAGTATATTTATACAATACTTGTATTTTAAAACTTTACTACTTCTTCAAAGTTTAATTTAAATTTTTTGCATAATGTTACAATTTTACTTTGTGTATAAAAATATTAGTACAATATATCTCAAATTCTCTCTTTTATTTAAGCATATTCAATCAAATATATCGATTAAAAGTGCATTTGATTGAGAAGTACCTTCTCATAACATATTGATATGAATTAATTATTTAATTATTGTAAAATATATTTATTTATAGCCATTGATGCAAATCCGTTATGTTACGCGGAAGCTTGTGTAAAATATTTTCTATTGATTGATTTGTAACAGTCTGTTTATGAAACTTTTTCAACCAGATCTGTTTTTATTCATTTTAAATTCGAAATTATTAATATTTTAACAAAAATTTATTTTACAATTTTAAATTAAATTGTTTTTATCATATTTGAAAAATAACATATATAAAAATACTTTTTAATAAGAAGAATCAATGTTCAAATAGAAAATGCTACTAAAGACGTTAAAAATGTTTTCTATAAATTTAGGCGCAATTAATATTGCCTAGTTTATAAAGCTTTTTTGTACTAAAATAAGTTCTCTTTTATTTCAAATAATGATCAGTTCCGCCGATGCTCATTGAATGCAGAGCTTTATGAGAAATGCTTTTCAAGTAAGCCGTAAGTTACTGAAACTTGATTTAAACAAATTTGAGAAATAAAAGCTTTTGCTCAATGGAATTCATGTCCCACCATGTATATCAAAAGCTCTTAGAATGAAGTATATATAATGTATATACTTAATACGATTGCCATATTAGTCGTATATGTTGATTTACATCAATTACAAGAGATAGATTATCTTTGATCAAGCTTAATGGCAAATAATAATCTCAAATTATAGATTGTAAATTGGACTTTGAAAATAATTATGACCATAAAGGAGTTTGTGTTACTATGACAATGAACTTCAAATAAGTTTTATTAGTTTGTAAATGATTAAATTAATTAATAAAAATAAATTTTGAACAATAAAAGGTTAGTTTTTCAATATATTAAATATAATGGATTTATTTCAAGAACGTTGAACATTTGTTTCAGTAATTTGTTACGTTATCTTTATTTTAGTTTTATTTTATGTATACAAATGATTATTTTCCGAATCTATTGAATATATACGAGTATCTGTTGATGAAAGTACAATTTTATACTATTATTGCACATAAAAATTTAGTTTTTTTTTAGCCCCATTTGCTTTATTTATTATTGTATCAATGCAACAGGTGTTTTATGTTTAAAAGGTTCTTTTGGCTGTGATCGTATATTGTGGAAGAATTGATGCATTTGACTTCCTGTAAGAAAAAAAAAACATTATATAAAAATTAATATTATATAAGATTACTTTTTTTTGGGTAGTAAATTTTAACAATTTATATTATTTGCTTTGTTTAATTTACCTAAAATATGTAAACATAATTTACCTGGTGTTCTTGTTCTTACTGCAGTTCTAAATCCATCATTTCCGTTTACTTCATATCGAACATTTCTTACATAGCCACCGGGTTCGACTAGCCCATATTGTCCAGTCACATAAGATCCTCGTCGGCCTTCCCAATGGTCAAGCGTCACACCTGAAGCTGGATGATCGATGTAGTATCGAAATGAGTAATTTATCTGACAAATGAAACGATTGAGATTTAAAATAACCCTTCATTAAGCTATTTATATTAGTTTTCTTTTTACAGCAATTATATTGTAGATTGAATAAAATACACTTTTTTAAATAATTAAATGACAAGTTAAATTGGAAAGAAAGTATTAAATAAATAATAATCTATTGTTTAAATTCGAAATATACAAATAGAAAATATTCTAGATACCAGTTAAATATTTATTTATATGGCATTAGTTTGATATTCAAAATCTACAAATATATTACATATTTTTAATTCTTTGAATGAATATCTTACTTATTTGGAGCAGATGTCAATTATCATATTTTAAATCAATTTACTGTATACCAAAAGCCCATTTGCATAATTTTTTAAATATTGTATTTTAATTAGTTATTCATAAATTTGTTACTATATAACTAGATAGTCTTATAGTATCATTCGATTGTGGTTAGAGTTGTATAGAACTTTCTAATATGACTTTTTAAGTTCATATTCCTAGCCGCTTGTGGCACTATCCATGACATAGAAAATTAATTGTACTTATAATAATTACAAGTGCTTATGAAAACAATTCATATGCAAACAATTTAGATACCTTTTTAGCCATTGGAATATTTTAACTTGACTTAAGTTTTAAATTTGTAAAAATTTATTCTTAGAATCGATATGAATAGAAAAAATATTTAATTTTATATGCTTTTGGAGGAATATATCAATTTTGCTAATAGTGGATTTATATTTTTCAAAATAAGAATTTTGTCTAAAATTTTTGACATAAATATAAATTACTGTATTGAGTATACATTAATTATAATATTTATTTTCCAAACGGCTTGTATATTGTAGGATTGATTTTTATTTGAACTTTCAAAATATCTATTAAAAAACACACATGTCATAATTTTTTTTTACAGCATCAAGTAAAAAATAGTACGAGTATAATTTAAGTGATTGAATCATTAATAATAGGATAACTCATTTTAATCATTAAAATTTACTAAAGAAGCGATGACAACGCATTTTAATCATTACATTAATAAACAAAATTTTTGTATCTGGGGCTCTGAAAACCCTTATGTCAAAAATGAACATCTGAAAAAAGTCACTGTTTCGTGCAGTTAATGGTCTGGTTGAGGCATTGAGTCGTTCTTCTTCGAAAATGCTTGTTATGAGGTCAATGTTAATGAACTTTTTGTAGCCGAAATTGGATAAATTGAATGTAAATAAACTTTGGTTTCAACAAGGCTATGAGCCCTACAACAAAGCAAAACATCGGTTGATCGAAATACTGCTGTGAATTATCCGCCAAGGTTTTGCTATTTATACTAAAAAAGTGTATTCCAATTATCCAAGAACAATTCAAGACTTAAAGAACAATATTTGTCAAGAAATTGGGCCGCTAATCTACTTTTATTGGGAAAAGTCATTGAAACTATGTTCTATGTTCGAATGCAAGACTGCAAAATGGGTCGTGCTGGTTACACTAATAATATTATTTTTTGAACTTAATTGTATTAGATTAAACTTTTTTTTGCAGTAAAATTTTTTTATGACAGCTTATGCTATGGGATTTTTCTTTGATTTAGAGATGACTTACCCTCTAAAATAACCACTGTGGCTGACTAGTTTTTATTTTCATCCATTATTAATTTAAATATGCCGATTATTTTATAAATGTATAATAATTTTGGAATTTTACAAATCAAAAGAAACAAAATAAAATTTAATTTGACTTTTTCTTATGTATATAACCAGATGAAATATTGAAAAAAATATTTTTTTAATGCATTCAAAAGATAAAGTTCGGCCATTTTAAGTGTTCAGTTAATTTTTGACAGCTGCTTTGCTTACACGTGTTTTGGCTCGTCTTCGATTTTTGCCCATTCCAAAAAATGGATCAAAGAATCTGTATCAAATTTTGTGTGAAAAACAAAATTAATTGCGCGGACCGAAGCAACGTTTATCGGTGATACAAAATGTTCTCAGAGAACCGAGAAGATGTGAACGACGAAAAGCGTGTAGGACGCCCGAGCACGTCAACAACAGACGAAAACATTGATGAAGTGAAGGAAATAGTATTGGCCAATTGTCGAATCACCATTAGAGAAGTTTCTGAGGACCTAAACACATCGATTTGCTCGTACCATTCGATTTTTACCAATGATTTGAGCGTGAGACGAGCAAAATTGCTCAATTTCGACCAAAAACAGCATCGCATTAACATTGCTAAGGAGCTGTTGGGCTCCATCTGCCATGACCCAAATTTTCTCGAGAGGCTCATAACTGGTGACGAATCATGGGCTTATGGTTATGACGTGGAAACCAAAGGTCGATAATCCCAATGGAAGCTGCCGCAACAGCCAAGACCGAAAAAAGCGCGCCAAGTTCGGTCGAATGTGAAAGTTTTGCTTACAGTTTTCTTAGTTTGTAGAGGCGTGATGCATCATGAGTTCTTGCCACAGGGTAGAACGGTCAATAAGGAATATTACCTGCAAGTTATGCGCAAGTTGCGCGAAGCAGTCCGTCAGAAACGCCCGGATTTGTGGAAGAACAAAAATTGGCTTTTGCACCATGATAACGCCCCTGCTCACACATCGTTGCTTGTGCGCGAATTTTTGGCCAAAAACAATACACTAATAATGCCGCAGCCACCGTATTCTCCAAATCTGGCCCCCTGTGTTGTTTTTTCTTGTTCCAGAAATTGAAGAGCCCCATGAAAGGACGACGCTACGCTACGATTGAGGAGATAATGACGGCATCGATAGAGGAGCTGAACAAGATCACAAAAAATGATTTTTTGAAGTGTTTAATATCTGGTGAGGATTATTTTGAAGGGAACAAAATAGATATTCATGAACAAATAAATAATTTTTGAAAAAACACAAAATTCGCGATACTTTTTGAACAGAGCTCGCATACTCTCTTAGAATTCTAAATAATATTAATTTAAAAATAATAGAATTCTTTAGTAAATCTAATTTAATCCAGTTTAAATAGGAAATGAATTATTAAATAATATTTATACGAATCATATTAACTTTTTTTATTCAAACTTAATCTGCTTGTCTACGATTAATTCTGAATGTTTAATCAATTGCATAGTAAGTATTGTAATTAAATTAATATAAAAACAAATTTATTTATTTTATTTTATCGATAACTTGTTTAAAATGTAATTATTTTCAAAGTACTGCAAAACAGCATAAAATTTTATATATAATTGATAAATACTCATTCAATTTAATATAAATTATACGAATTTATAATTTTGTCAACATTTTAAAGAAGATAAAATCTGATTTCAATCAAGGAACAGATGATAATTATATATTTTCTTATTTATAATAATATGGAATTTTTCAAAACATAAACTTTATTTGTTGTCAGCATAATTTACTAATTTATTTTGCAGTTTATAATTGAAGGTTAATCGATTTTGTTTACGTAAGCAATCATCAATAGTTCACAATAACAAAACAAAAAATGCAAATTTACTTATGACACAATATATATTTATTCATTTAAAACTCATAATAATTTTGTTTGCAAATAGGTAATGAAACATTTACAATACTTCCCAAATAAATTCATTTATTTACCTTGGAAGAATAAACAATTTATATACGTGTATGTACGTATAAGTACGAGTGAAAAGTGATATTTGCACCAAAAAATTTCAGTTGCATAATTTTGAAATTAATTAAAATACTCTTATTGATGGTGGTAAGTCTAGTATTGTTGATTAATTTTATTTTGACAATGAACAATTGACTTTTGATGGTATCAGTATCACGTACTAAATGAACTAAGTACTTGCACATTTTAAAAGTAAGTTTATCATTTTATTTTCATAGGTTTTTACCGTGTGAACAATTAATCTATGTTATACCAGTAACTATTTTTAATTTATTTCATATAATTACTAATGTATGTGTGTGTGTGTGTTTTAAAGTTAAATTAATATTTACCTTATCTTCTCGATGATTATTCTTATAGTCTGCATAGAACTCGACATATTGGCCGAATGCCACATTATTAATAAACTTTGTGTTACTTTTGAATGTCACAAGTAACAGAAAGAATATAAGCAGCTTTTTTGAAAATGATAAACCGATCTCGTATCTCTATAAATGTTATCGTAAAAAATTTTTAAAAAATATCTTTAGACATTTTTTTAAAATAATATATTATATTAAAATTTTACAAAAAAAACCAAAAGTGAAAATTTATTTATCAACCGAATTATTTATAATAATAATATTTAATAAATTATTATAGCCAGCGGAAAAAAATAATATTTTTACCCATGAAATATTGGTATTTTCTTATAAAAACAAAATATTTAAGCATGCAGAATGTGGACAAATTTCATAAATTATTAGGAAATATTTCAAATTTAATTTCACATAAGATATAGTGGTTTATGGTGCAAAATTACATTGGACATGTAATTTCAACTGACAATTGTAATAAAAACCTGTCCATTGGTAAATGTAAGATGAGCTAATTAAAAATAATACTTTCAACTATAAGATGAAAAGTCATGATTAATCATGAAATGACAAATATGAAGGTTGTTAGTACTGAGATTTTGAAAATAATATTCTTCACTTTAAGAAGAATTCATTTTTCCTTAAATAATTGAAAAGTTAATTTCAATAAAATGGTTAAAAATGCCTCAATCAATTTAAATATTTATTTTAGCAAAATCGTTTTTTTTACAAATTAATTATTATAAATTATAATTATTATCATACCAAGTTCAATTTATTTTTATGTATTGTAGAATTTCATATAGAGTCTAGCAATAAAAAACTCTCTTTTTAAATTTTTAATGAACTACACGTTTTGTATGAAAATTGCATCATTCTTAATTGAAAGATGTTGTAGTAGAGACTTTACCATTTATGACTGAAAATCAAATTTTCGGCCAATATTTATCATAACTATGTTGATAGACATCAATTCTTTTTAAAAAATTATTTTTGATCAGAATTTTGCATAATTGTGGCTCTATTTTACGGATCACACGCAGCGCCATCCTGTCGAAACCACAAGTCGTCGATATTTATGTCATCAAAAATGATCATAAGAAATTTGTTACCATGTCTCTGTAGCGCTTTTTATTAACAGTAATTGTAGCATCAGCTTCATTTTCGAAAAAATATGGACCAATGATGCACCCGACCCAGAGAGCGCACCATACAGGGACACACATCATGAATGCTAGTCAATAATTGATCTGGGATTTTCTGATGCCCAATGATCCAATCAAAAAATTGATGACATTGAAAATAACCGGATAACTTTAATTTCAGCACCAATTGGACCTTTAAAGGATTAAGAGCCAAATCCTTGTGAACATTTTTACCTTGTGGTTATTGTTAAGAACGTCGTGAAACTGATAAAACTCCAACCTCTGCAACACTTTCACTCACGGCTGAACGGTCTATACGAACACGTGTTGTACTTGGTATGTTTTGTACCGAACCAATTGACTAAAATTATTCCACCAAATTCATGATTGCAGTCTCAGATGGACGATAATTACGCCGAAAAATATCGTAAATTTCATGAAATGGGGCTTTCGTATTATTCTAAAAAAAATGTTTGAGCAAAATTGAAAACATTTTAACAATTTCATAAACCTCTTACGATCAATATGTTGAAAAAATTATATAACAAAACTGTCAATAGTTTTTGTATTTAAAAATTTATTATTAAGTTATAGCCGATTCTGAAGTTGGCAAAAATATGCTATGTTACGCGCATGGTATAAATAATATGATGAAGTGTATTAATCTAAAAGGAGATTATTTAAAAAAATAAATCAATTGTTATTGGATAAGCTGATTTTTTGCATAATTTATCATTGACTTATCAGATTGGTCTTGTTAAAATATCAATAATTCTATGATAAAAAAGATTTAGTCAATTTGAATTTTATTATGTTCAGTATTGATCTGCTATTATTATTTTCAATTAGAATTCTATTATTTTAAAAAGAAATTTTTAACAAAAATCCTACACATTATAAAAAATTGTATCTAAAACTAAGTACAGACAATATCAAATTGCTTATTTGAATAGATCACTTGTCTGCTTATTCAATCTGAATTAATAAGCAAATCCATTTAAAAATTACAAAATATTTAAGAGCATATCATCGTTTTATATATAAAATATTAATTTTTTTAAACTACAAAAAAAAAATCCCATAATTTTTACACCGCTTCTAATATTATTCCAATACTCGAAATTGAATTTCTATTTAAATGATAGTATCAATTATTCATAAGTGAATATCTACAAAAACTATGCGTACACTAAAGATATTATGTCATATAAAAAAATCAAGTGCAAAAGTTAAAATATTAGAAACGTTTCGGCCTGAAAGAAGGGAGAACTGGTAATCGGGCATTTAAACGGTGTTGCCGTTTTACGAAATAAAATTGAATAAAATCAATGCATTTCCATAACATCTTCAAAGAGTTTTGTACTCGATTTACTTTCACTTATCACGTAATCTTGAATGAGTGCATCGAATATATGATGCGATTAGCAATATGAACTGATAGGTAATAATATTGGCAGAGGAGGGCAGATTAAAGTATGCTTACAATAATATCTAAAGATATACTCGTACATACACAATGATGACGTTTACGCAGTTAGAAGAATATGCCTTGAAAACGGAGTCATTTCTTGTTCCTCAATTGAGTTCAGATCGAACTACGATTTGGTGACAAAAGTGCAATTTCACTTTTCGTGTCTGACGAGTACATTCCAACTTCCTGCTCTGATGTGGGCTAGTGTGTTTTGGCATATAGTAAAAAGTGAGCCTTTCCACATTTATTCCTGTTTTTCCCTTACTTAGAAGTGATTCCAATTGGCGATGGGGATCCATTTGACGGTTCATTTCCGCCTTGATTTTATCAATTTTAATTTTATTAGAGTGGCAGGGCACAATAAATATTTCTAACTATGCAAATTTACCGGAACATGGACTGTGTCATCGACCACCAAACACTGCGCTGGTTTATTTAACTCAGTTAGTAAATCTTTTTGCATTTATCTATCAAGACTGTGTGCTTGTACTTGTAACAATTATTACATAATCAATAGCATTATCCAAATAAATATTTCCTGAAATTATTTTTTAAATATATTTCCTATAATTATTTTATGAATTGAATATTGTTAGGTTATGGTAAGTACTTGTATTTTTATTTAATCCATTTTGATAACATTTTAAATTAATTGCTAATAAATTTTGAAACAATTAGAATTTGAAGTAATAAAATTATTTGGTCAACATTTACACTCTTCTATAAAATAAAATTCATATTCTATCTTTTATATTAATAAAATGAATTTTCTTTTAAACTGACAATAGTAAACAAATTTATTTAATTATTTTCGGATTCTATCTTAAGTTATCTTGCGAAATATGATAGTGTAGAAAATTTCTAAGCTACTTACTATAATTGAATAAATCAGATATAATTTATTAGCATTGTAAAACGATTATGCACACTTAAAATTTTATTTAAAATATTTATTCAGAAAATTTACATATATTTATATATTTTACTATCTCATATTTAAGTTGAATCTTTTAACTTAATAAATTATAATGATAATTATCATAAATAAATCTTGTACATATAAATCAATATCTTTTAATTATTTACGATTTGAAATTAATTTTTTTTTCCATACAAAAGATATTAAAATTAAATGAATTCAATAGAATTTTTCAAAGAATATTTTTTCAAATGGAAATTTTTTTCTGCATTTGAAAATTACAATCAATTATAATTTATTCAATATTCTAGGGAATCATCATCATTATTGAATTGCATAAACTTTTCTAATCAAATAGCTTTTATATGTGAAAATTTATTAAGTTATGCTAATAATACGAGTGCAGCCTGATAAGTTAGTGATAAATGTAAAAAATATTGCTGATATTAGCAAAACAATATTCTTTTTATCAACTGACATTCTTCAAAAGACGCCATACAAACATTTATCATCTGGCGTCATATTTTACAAATAATCTGTTCATTAGTTTAATTTTGACAGGTACTAAAATCAGACAAGATTTGTGTTTTTTTTTTTTAATTAATATGGAAAGAGTGAATTTTGTATGTTCACACTATTTTTTTAAGGTAAAAAAAAACAATCTCTGAAAAAAAAAAACAGTCTTGGAAGTATTAAGGAGAATATACGTGCGAGCTCCAGAACGGCCAATTTAGGTCACCATCGATTAAATAATTCATAAAATCTATGATATTATTTTTTAAAAGACCTTCGAGTGAAAGTGTTTCAGATAGCTGATATGGTAATCATTTCAAAATAATATGTAGGCAAATTCTTACATGAAATTTTGGGTAAGAGAAAGCTATCGGCGAGATGGTTGCTGCGTTTGCTAACACCTCACCGAAAACGTGTTTGTATTCTTAAGTGTGATCCAATTTTTGTATTGATTCATATCCGTTGATACATCATGTAAATAAATTTTAGTTAAAACAATGGACTTCAATTAGCAAATGTACACCAGAAGGTTATGGGTACTTTTTTTTGGGATGCACATAATATATTCTTCATCGACTATCTTGAAGAAAAAAACTATAACAGGACACCATTAGACAATTTGATTAGTCCATCTGAACATTTGGACTAATCATGTTATCTAATGATTGCAATAGCAAAATAAGAGAATTTTTTTTAGCCGATTCTGAAATTTTCAAAAACATACTACATGGATGGTATAAATAAGATGAAGTATATTAAGCTAAAAGGAGATTAATTAAAAACATATATCAATTATTATTGTATAAACTGATTTTTTGCATAATTTATCACTGACTTATCAGAGTGCCTTCGTTATTATATCAATAATTTTCCGATAAAAACATTTTGGTAATTTGAATATTATATATATAAATATATATATTTTTTAAATGAATAATAGTATGTAAAATTTTTTTATTTATGATCTGTGGTTTAAGAGCAAAACCATTATGATACGAAAATATTAATATAAATAAAAAGATTATTAAAAAATGTTGCTATATACAAAGAGCTAAAAGAAGAAAGGCATAATATTGTATTTACTTAGATATTTTTTATTATATCTAAATAAATTCTAACAATTTTTAATTATGTTTTGTTTATTTATCTTCCGCTACTTTGATTTTCATCATAGTCACGTAATGATATGAAAGAAAAATAAACGATATCGTCTGTTATAAAGTTTTAATTTTTCGATTAAATTAATAATCCAGCGATAATGAAAACCTTTCGTATATTTCAGTTTTTTCCCTCGCAAATAGTACATTTACAAAGTGTAATATCAGCTAAATAATAATTATTAATTTTTGTTGTTGTATATAAATACAAATTACTTGTTGTAATGAAAACAATTCATCATCTGAGAATGTCGATAATTTTGAAAGCATAAAAAAAAACCACTTAAATTGACTTTTGATTTGAATCTTATTTGATATTAAAAGAAGATCCCATAGTGGCAGATTGATGTGGAAGGCCAAAATCCTAAGTGATTTTTCTCATCATCTAGTTTTTTGTTGTTGTTGTTGAAGTAAGTATATTAATTTTTTGTTTGCAATATTTTATTATTAAATTATTTATATAAAAACACTTTTAAGAAATTACAAAAATACGAAAAAACCACTTTTATTTATTTCTACTTTAATTTTTTTTATGTTTAAACAAAAATAAAATTTTAAAAAAAAAATACTTTAGCTCTAAATAATTTCTAATAAATACATTTTTAAATTTATTAATTAAATAGCATATGGCATTTAAATAAGTAATTAATCATTATACGTAAAAAATTATATTATATTATTTATGAACAAATATAATTAGCACAATATATAGATCGATAAAAATTTTTTGCAGTAGAATAATGTTGTCAAAACGTCTATTATACGTTTGAATGTAAATACAATTAGTAAATATTATTTCGATTATCTATTAGCATATCGATATGACACTTGCTGGTAAGTAATTTATCAGCAAAAGGAACAGTAATTTTTAGAACTTACCATATTTTGTTATTGGTTACTTTTATCTTTTACGAAACAGCTTTTAAAATGTAGGAAAATAAAAAAAAACGAACTTATTATAACTGATAATATGCGAGCATAATTCAAACTAAGTGCTTTTGTACTGTTTTAAAATGCAGTAAACATCTATTAGAATAATTTGAGAATACTAACTAGATCTTAACTTGGTAATAAATAAATACTTTAAAATAATTTTAGTCACTCGAATTTGTTGGATTTTAGTCACGCGCAAATTGTAAATATCAAAAAAAAAATTTTTTTTATATATATTTACTACACAAAGAGTCAAATACTATTTATAATGTGTACTCAAACTAACTATATACTATGAATTTGTAGATGAAAAAAAAAATATTTAGTACACTTATAATAAACCTCCAAAACGGCCTCAAAACTCTTCATAAAAAAAACAACTACTTTTCCTTTCAATATATTGTAAAAGAAGATGCTACGAATGGCTTTAAGAAACTCGTACAAACGACGTGTTAGAATCGCGCGGCACAACTACTATAAATGATGTTAAATCGAGTTCATCTTCTTTACTTTGCTTAGATGCGATTTTCTTCATCTTCAACATTAGCTTTTCCCATTTTTCTACTATTCCAATTCATTGGATTGTATTATTGTAGATAGGAACGGTTCCGTGCAATTTGGTCTGACTTAGCAAAATGATTGAAACCGAAAAGATTTCATTGAGTTCAGGTCGGTGATTGGATTGGGTTGGATTGAATTTCGATCAAATGTGTTAGTTCATAGTAACTACAATTACTATTATTTAATAGTATGTATTATTTATTTCTATTATTTCATACAATATATAAATATAAAAGCATATAAAACGGTATACTCTGAATGGTTGTCCTCAGTACGAAATTCGTGGTCAATATTGCTGCTGAATATGCATACTTATAAGAGTACTGCTTGGCATCTGAAGTACAATATACCATTTTCGTTTTAATTTTAGACTTTCAAAATGTGTATGTTGTTGATTGTTTGGCTATCTTAATAAATTTATTGTACGAGTATGAAGATACTTCTTTACCATAGTCAGATTCTGATTACATTGAGTTGAGATCTATCGACATATCCGTAAATAATCGTGCATATGAACATGTTCTGACGCTCTGACTTCAAATGGAACAAACAACTTACAGCAAATTGATTTGGAATCTTTGGGGTATCGTTAATGTAACTAACATAACGTTGTCATTTTGACTTTAAAGTCTAAGGTTTTGACTCAGGCCCCACATACTCACATTCAACACAATTTATCATCGATTGAGAAATATGATGATACGAGTCGACTACATGGCATTAATATTATGAATGTTCATATTGTGTTGTATCTATTTTGATTTAATTATTATATATTAAAAGAGAAAGGAATGCTTCATTGTCTGTATAGTTATTTTGTATTTGAATATTATTTCTAAGAAAGTAAGTACATTATTGATCTTAAAATTTAATTAATTAAAATTAACACTCTTTCTTCTACAATTATAACAATGGCCTTGTAACATCAAAGATAAATATTTGAATTATTCTATTCTATATTAAAAAAATAAAATATTAACTTCTAGTTTTCTGTTTAAATATTTTATTGCAAGGTAATCGACTCAAAAAACATTTCGCCATTCTTTTGGATGTAAGGAAAAGTTCTGTCGTTTTTTTCTAAAGAAAAAACAAAATTTTTTTTTTACTTTTTATTCAAATAATAATCCAAAATATAATTTCCTTTCTTAACATAGTTACAGTTTTTTCTTATCCAAACACCCTGGAAAAGAAGTCCTCGTTTTTGGACGCAAAGTATTCATCCACTGCCATTTGGACAACCCTCATAATTAATATATTCATTTCCATCAAGAAAGTTTTGCAGCCATCTGAACAGATGATAGTCAGATGGTGCAATATCTGGAGAATATGCTGGCTGAGGTACGAGGGTCATTCAACAAGTACTTAGCTTACAAAAGAAAAACGAAAATTTTGGAAAGGTGGCAATTTATTTTTCCACATAATTTCCTTCAAGCTCGATACACTTGGCCCAGCGATGCTCTAACTTTTTTAACGCGTCCAAAAAATACATTTTCTCGAGGGAAGCAAAATAGGCCTCCGTGGCGACGATGACCTCCTCATTCGACCCAAATCTATTCCCGGCGAGTGATTTTTTCAGGTTTGGAAACAAAAAGTAGTCACAGGGGGCCAAATCTGGAGAGTACGGTGGATGGGGCAGCAATTCGTAGCGCAATTCGACCAATTTGGCCATGGCGACGGCGGAGGTGTGAGCCGGCGCGTTGTCGTGGTGGAACAGCACTTTTTTCTTCGCAAAGCGGGGCCGCTTTTTCTTCAATTCGACGTCAAATCGGCCCAATAAGTCCGCATAGTAGCGCCCCGTGATTGTTTTACCCATCTCGAGGTAATCGATGTGGATCACACCTTGTGAATTTCAGAAAACGGTGGCCATCACCTTTCCGGCCGATCGAACAGTCTTCACCTTCTTCGGAGCATGTTCGCCGGGTGAAGTCCACTGTTTCGACTGTTCCTTGGTCTCTGGTGTGTACCAGTGAATCCATGTTTCGTCGACGGTCACGAAACGACGCAACAACTCCGCTGAATTGCGCTGAAACAGCGGCAAACACGTCGCCGATGTGGTCTCACGGTTGCGCTTGTTTTCCGGTGTGAGCAAACGCGGCACCCATCGCGCTAACAGCTTTCTCATGCCCAGTTCTTCGTGTAGAATATGATGCACCATTCCTACTGCGATGCCCACAGTCTCAGCTATCTCGTGAACCTTCAATCGACGGTCTGCCAACACGAGATCGTGGACTTTTTTAACGTTTTCCTCCGTAGCAGCCGTTTTTGGGGCACCTGGGCGTGGCTCATCAAAAACCGACGTGCGGCCACGAACAAACTCGTTGAACCAATTCTTGACGGTCTTCATCGAAGGAGAAGAGTCACCATACACAGTATCCAAGCGATCTTTGATTTCGCTGCGCGTTTTCCCTTCCAAAAACAAGAATCTAATCACCGACCGATATTGTTCTTTTTCCATTTTTGTGCAACCGACCGACACGCTCGCTTTCAAAGGCTCTCAAAACAAAGCTAATGAAGGGAATCGACTGAAACTTTGACAGTAGGCTATTAAAAGAATGTACTGCACGATGGTAAATTTCTTTTGTGACAGCAGTTCCATCGGGCGGTGAGCCTAAGTACTTGTTGAATGACCCTCGTAGAGTTTCCCAACTCAACTCTGCAATTTTTTATGCCGTTTTTCTTGCCACGTGCGGTCTAGCGTTGTCATGGTGAATAATTAGACCCTTTCTGTTCGCCAAATATGGATATTTACGTTGAATCTCTTTATTCAAAACATCAAGTTGCGAACAGTAACGATCAGCATCGACTATATAATTTTCTTTCAGCAACTCATAGTGGACAATACCCCTCAGATTCCACCAACAAGACAACATAACTTTCTTTTGATGCACGCCAGCTTTGGATGTGGTCGGTGGTGTCTCCCCTTTCTTAACACATGTCCTTTTTCTTACCACAAGAAAGAAACTATCCACGTTTCATTAAATTTTTTTCGCTTAATTCGTATGGCATTCACCAGATTCATTAATTTTTTTTCGCTTAATTCGTATGGCACCCAAACAGAGAGTTTGGACACAAAACCAAGCCTTATAATGCGCTCTAAAGCAGCAGTCTGATAAATTCCAAGCTTGAAGGCCACTCCTGTGGAATGTAACATGGGATTTATCCTGATCATATTGTGTAGCACTTCGTCATTGACATATCTGATGGCCTTCCTGATCTGGGTTCACCTTTGAAAGAAAAAATCACCCGAACGAAATTTCGCAAACCATCTCTGATATTTTCGCGCTGTTACTGCGTCTTCTCCAAATACGCTACACAAGGTTTTTTTTGCCACCATCGCGTTGTTCCCTTTTTGGAACGCATACAACATACAATGTCTTAAGTGCACTTTTTCTTCATACAGGTTGACTGTTTTCCAAGTTTAAAAAATAACTAACAAAAATACGAAAAAATGTGTATAAACTATCAATCAAACAGTAGTCTTACGATTTAAATCGATTTCAGTCGAATCAGAATTCTCGCTAAGAATCGACAACGCATACAAGTGCAAGTGTTCAAAAACGACACAACTTTCCCTTACACCAAATAATAATAATTCGCCAGTTCCTGCAACTAAACTGGTTCTATTAATCTACTCTAAATATTAAGTCTTATAAAAAAGCACATCTTAGAAATTAACAATAAATATTTACATTAGCGTATTATTTATATATTAAGAAGAGAAGTCCAACGAAACACTACGTAAAAAACAATACTCTGAAAGTACGAAACAAAAAACGAGGAATAAATTCAACATAGCTTCACTTAACACAAGATCAATAAAGTCACAAGAATCTTTACTAGAGCTAGAACATGCATTAGAAACCGTGAACTGGGACATTATAGGCTTAAGCGACGTAAGAAGAGCGGAGGAGAAAACGGAAGAACATGACAAATACATATTATATCACCTTAATGTAAAGGCTGGGATATACGGAGTAGGGTTTATGATTAAAAAATATTTGAAAAAAGAGATAACAGAATTCCGAGGAATATCAGACAGGATTGCCATTTTGAATATAAAACTCCCTGGATATAAAGAACCAACTTCAATAGTCCAAGTATATGCCCGAACTGAAGTTACGCAGAAAGACCTAAAAGATGAATTTTACAATAAACTTAACCAAATTATGCCTAATTTAAGTAAAACAATTATCTTAATGGGAGATTTTAACAGTCAAATTGGAAAGAGAAACAAGAACGAGGACAATGTACTCGGACCATACTTTACTGGAAAAAGGAATGATAATGGACAAAGACTGATAAATTTTGCATTAGAAAATAACCTACACATAATGAACAGCTACTACAATAGAAAACAAAACAGAAAATGGACATGGGTGTCACCAGATGGGAAGACAAGAAATGAAATAGATTATATTCTCACCAACAAACCTAAAATATTTTCGAATATTGATGTTGTCCATCAACTCAACTACAGCACAGATCACAGAATGCTTAGAGGACAAATGTACACATTAGAGCCAAAAATACCGAGGAAAATTATTCATAGTAGCAAAAAACCATTACCTCTCCCAATTGTAAGCGATATTCTAGAATCATTGAAATGTAATTTGAAAACAAAAAACAATGCCAAATATGTTCAGGAGAAATATGACGCTCTTGAAAACGAACTAAAGAAAGTAGAAAACGAATCTAAAACAAATAACAAAATTAAGGACAAAATAGGTCCAGAGGCAAGAAGTCTACTTATGCAGAGGAAGTCCATATTTAAAGACAGAAAAAACAACAAGAAGAAGATCGAAAGTCTAAGTAAAGAAATAAATATACAAATCAGGAAATATAGACAAGAAAAAAGGAATAATATAATAAATGATTATATAGAAAAAACAGGAGGAGTTAGGATAGCATTAAAAGAGCTTCGAGAAAGTACAAACTGGATAGACAATATGACACACCAGAAAAATAAGAGAAAGAAGACCGATAGAATCGAAATATTAGACATATCCACGGATTACTACCGTGAGCTATACGACAACGACAAAACACCAGACGAAATCCACCAACTAACTGAAAACGATACAAATAATAACGAAGAAATTCCAAGTATACTGAAGGAAGAAGTAGAAAAAGCTATTAAATCTCAAAAAAGAGGCAAAGCACCGGGAGAAGATGGCATATCTAACGAACTTATGATAGGAACATCTGATATTATAGTAGACACTATTACAGATTTATTTAACCAAATTTTTGAGACAGAATGTATACCTCACCAGTGGACCACGTCAACTATAATACTACTACATAAAAAGGGAAATAAAGACAACATAAATAACTACAGACCCATCAGCCTGATGTCGAACGTATATAAAATCTTTTCCAAAATACTGTTGAATCGTTTAACAAAGACTTTGGATGAAAACCAACCCAGAGAACAAGCAGGCTTTCGCAAGGACTTTTCAACAATCGACCACATACACACCATAAAACAAGTTATCCAGAAATGTACAGAATATGGTATCAATTAATATTTGGCGTTTGTAGACTATAATAAAGCTTTCGACTCATTAAAACATACAAAAATATGGGAAGCGCTTACAACACAAGGGGTTGAAAACAAGTACATACAAATTGTTAAAAATATATACAAGAACATGAAAGCGAAAATAAGAACAGAAAGAGTAGGTGTATACTTCCCTATAAAAAGAGGAGTCCGACAGGGAGACCCACTATCACCCAAACTTTTCTCGGCGGTGCTTGAATATATATTTAGACGTCTCGAATGGAGTCAATATGGACTAAACATTAACGGAATGCAACTAAACCATTTAAGATTTGCAGACGATCTAATTCTAATCTCTGAAGACCCGAGAAGCCTGCAAGCAATGCTTGAACAGTTGGTGTACGAAAGCGATAAAGTCGGACTCTCCATGAATAATACAAAAACCAAAGTAATGACTAATTCCGACAAAATCACCATTACAGTCAACGGCAACAAAATAGAGTACGTCGATGAATATACATATCTAGGACAGATAATATCACCAAAAGACCTTACAACCAAAGAAATAAACAACAGGTTAAAATTAGCATGGAAAAGATACTGGTCTCTTAAAGAAATTGTCAAAAACCCTCAGGTACCACTTAAAGCTAAGAAAAAAATATTTGATTCCTGTGTTCTACCTATCATGACATACGGATGTCAAACTTGGAGTCTAACAAAACAAAACTTACACAAACTAGAAACCTGTCAACACAGCATGGAGCGAAGTATGCTCAAAGTCAAGTTAAGAGACAAAGTAAAACTACGAACATTACGTAACCAAACTAAAATTAACGATGTAACATACTGCATAAGAAAACTAAAATGGAGTTGGGCAGGTCATATGATGAGGAGTAAACAAGAAAAATGGGCTAAGGATGCAACCGAATGGTGTCCAAGACAAAATAAAAGAAAGAAAGGGAGGCAGCTTCTGAGATGGGAGGACGATATTCGGAAAATAGCCGGTGCTACTTGGAAGAGGACGACTCATGACCGGAAAGTATGGCAAGCTCTAGGGGAGGCCTTTGCGGAAACGCAAGACAATCTCAAAACCGGTGTCAATTAACATAAGTGATAGTAACTTTTTTCTAAGATTGTTAAATAAAGGCTATTATTATTATTTATATTATAAGATTTTGTAATTATAATTGATTGATTTTATAAAATTATAAAATTATTTTAGTGGATAATATTTATTTATTTGCAAATGGCCATTTATTTATATGTACTCTAATCTACTGGATTTATGTAGAAATTATTAATTTTTTGGTGAGGAAAATACAGTCTTATGGGGGAAATGCACATTTTAAGGTATGGTTAAAGCGTGGCATTTTACATTATGAATTATTTTAATTTTATACCAATTGGTAATTCTGCCGTAGCCCAATTTTTTAAACCATGAGGTTCATTTCTTGCTGGCTGAATACATAAATAAGCTATATTGCCATATGGGAGGCAATAAAATGCACAAATGACTATGAAAAAGATATTATCAATCCACGAAAAGTAACTTTCTGGTGTGGATTTTAGTCTGAAATTGTCGGTCGGCCATTTTTTTTTAAATGAAAAAGGAAAATCCGTTACAGTCAAATCTGAATGCTATGGCCGTATGATAACCGACTTTTTTGGCCCTATTTCGAATATTTGCTTCTGTACTTAACTGATTTTAATGATATGGCGCTACAAGCCACATAACATAATAATTTTGGATTTTTAGCGTTTCCAGAATGCATAATTTTGAGATTTGCTTATATCAGTTGAGATCCAAAATCGTGCGATCTGATGCTGATGTACTTTTTCTACCAAATGTTTTCAGGTGGTGCTATTAATTATAAATTAATTTTCAAATCTTATATTGTAGTTAACTTACCGTTACCATTTATTTACCGTAGTTATCATACACGTAACCACAAATAGAAGTAGTAAATTAGACTACATTTTCAAGTGCGTATTCCTCTAAAATTAATTCAAAACTGTTTCTTTAAAGGTAAAATCTTCTTTTTATACCAAAATTCTAACATATTTTATACATAAAATACGTATGATCAAATAAAATAGTTTTTTTTTCTTTTTTTTTTGTTTTAAATATTTAATATTAAAAGTTGCCAAAAAAATATTTATCATATAGGTGTATTTAAGATGTATGTTATTGGTGTGTGTTTTTTTAAAAAGAAAAGAAATTTTTGGAATATTAGATTTTTAATATTTGAAAATATATTTCCATCTGACATTTTTATAGTGTCAAAATGTTTAAGTATTTTTCTCTAATTATTGTATAATTTTCCATTTCAATTTAATCAAGTATTTGTTTTTTTTTTTTTTGAAAATCTATGATTTACCTATTATAGAAATTACTCTATAAGAACAGAATACAATATATATACACTAATTAAAAATAATTAATAATTAAATACAATCGTAGCATTATTATTTTAAACTAATTATTTTTCACTAAAAGGAATACAAATAGATAGAAATAAAAGACAAAATCTGAAAACATCAAAAATAAAAGTACAGAGAAAAAAATAGCAAAACTTTGTCCGTATTTACTCATGTTGAGAATAAGTATTACTAACTAAATAAGGTGGCTGTACGTGAAAGTGTCAACGATGGATCCATCTGTGTATACTACTTTGCGTGCTACGTAATTGGGCATCTACAGAACATCGCTACGACGCATTTTGAAACTTAATATGAGCATGTTTCCATACAAAATTCAATTGCCTCAAAAATTATTTCCGAGGGATGCAGCAGAACGGCTACAGTATGCCAAAGTCAGTCCAAGTTAGCACACCCTGTAAATATATTTGTCTGTCCCGGAGTATAGACCTTTGGGAATAAAAATATCATGCGAAAAAATTCTATAGTTACCATAAGAAACCGATAGTATTGAGTTGTAACAGAAAAAGAGACTCTTGATTTTTGTCTTGTGTAAAGCGGATTGATCGTTGCAAAAATTTGCAAAATTTAAAATTTAAATAACAATAGTTAGTATTTCTTTAAATTAGTTAATTAACAAACATTTAAAAGTATTTATTTCTATTTTATAAATAAATTTATCAAATATTGTAAAGATCAATTGATCGTATTCCATACAAACTCGTTAATCGCTTAATTGTCGCAATATATTATATTTTTCGCTTCCAATTTCTCTATACTTTAATATATATTATAATTTTTGCAAACTCATTCTTTAGTAGATGTACTAGGATTAGGATATAGCACAATTAACTTTGAAATTACTCTTGTATAATGACTGCCTTTAGAAATCATCAAATGTATTGGGAGTATATACATATTCATGCTTCAATTTTTTGTCTCTTCGTTAGATCGGAAGTGCAGCTTAGCCAGGCTATCCATCCTCGATCGGAAGAGGTAGTAGTGGCCGAGCGTTGTCGTCCTGCAAAATAACTTTATCATGTCTTTGCTCGCATTTTGTTCATTTTTCCTTCAATGCTCGTCTCAAACGCATCAGTTGTGTTCGGTAGCAACCCTGGTGCAACAGCTCATAATATACCACGCCAAGCTGGTGCCACCAAAAACATAGCATGAGCTTCGAACCGTGGGTGTATTCACTCTTCAGCGCCAGTCACAACACAATGCAGAATACCCTTACGTTTTTGCCGTTGGAGAAGCTGTTCGCACGTGAAACAACGCCGTTCGACGTCTTTCGACTTTAACTCGTATGACACCCAATTTCCTTGCTTTGGATCATTTCCAAGGCTTTCAAACGATGAGAAATGGCTTGTTGAGTCACGTTTAATGAATCTACAATTTCTGGTTACGTTTGACATGTATCTTCATCCAGCAATACCTCCAATTCTGGTGCGGGACGTTCCTTGTCTTCCGCGTCAAAATCATCACTTTTGTAATGTTGGAACGTGATAAAGTTTCACCATAAATTTCTACAATCATTCGACGCGCCTCAGCCGCAGATTTTTTCGAATTTAAGGGGAAAAGCAAAACTTCCCGCAGATGCCACTTATTTGGCTCAAATTTCAATATTTTCACACACAAAAAAATATATAACGCCGATAAAAAGTCCCAAATTTAATGATGAGGAGTTGTTGACAGATGCCTAAGCTTACGATTTGAAATTTGTGCTCCGATATTTTGGACCAGCATTTACTGCTAGCACCATCTATTGGCAAACGGCGATATCCCATATTGCGCATACATACATATTTCTCATACGACTGCTTATATTTCCTATATAATATTTACATACACTACATCGATTATTTTTATTGATTTTAATACTTTAATTTTAGGTAGAATATATTTTTAAAATTTTTTCATTTTTTTTTTAATTATGTATAAATTATTACAGCTTAGGTGGTTTGAGCAATAAATTTGACGTGACAAATTTTCCTTCGGAAGTGGAGAGTAACGTGGCGGTATGGAAGGACCTGTTAGAGAGGATAGACCTGGAAATGGACTGCGTGGAATTGATGGGAGACCGCGTGTACTTGGTGGTGGCACAAATACACTTGAAGGTGGACCTAATAGACCTGATGGTGGACCAGATGGCCCCTGAGATAGATTTGGAGCCACGGATGGACTTAATGGGAAACCTAACGGATGATCGAGTGGACCTTGTGGTAGATCTAATTTTGGACGTGAAGATCCAACTGGCGGTCAGGGTAGACTTGGAGATCGGAGTGGCTCTGGAGCTGGACCAAATATTCCGGTTGAACCTTCAGTTTCGGTTGGATTTGCGGTAGTTGGAATATATTTGAGAGTTTGTCTAGGAGCTGCTTCTAACGATCGATATTTTTTTGTGCAAGCTGTTTATTTTCATGTCTGCGTTCTATTGCCACATATTCCCTTAATGCATGTTTGCCCAAACTTGGATATTTTGAATATATTTTGAAATGTTTGTCCTCTTCGTCTTTGCATAAAATACAGTACTTCTCATTTTTGGAAAGTTTTTTATTATCAATTTTGTTATTAATTACAAAAAATTATTTTATTCAAAACACAATCAACATCAATTACCATAAGCTTTTATTGCATTTACTAATTAAGAGATGGAAGAACAATTTTCCAAAAAAAAAACTAATAATTTTTATAAAAGTTAAGTTTAAATAGCCTAAAGTTATTATGTAATAAATAATTTAGAAAAATTTAAAATTCGAATTCTCAGTTGAATGAAAATCAAACTTGTATAATAAGTGTATTGTTAGTGGTATCTATTTATTAAATAATTTCGATATTTGCCTTTGTAAATATATTACCAAAATATAATTTTTTTTTAATAAAATTTAATACCTTTATTAGCAGTAATACTGAAAAAATGCAAAAGTCTCATAAGCTAGTTAGAAACATTTTTGAAATGGTGATAAAATTTAGAATAAAATATTTCTAACAATAATTAATATGAAAATGTTACACAATTATTTAAAAAAAAAACAGCCGTTTGATATTTAACAAGTCTCTTTTTATATAAATTACATTTGATAGTATTTTCATATGTGTTTTATCAAAAAATATTTAATTAATAATCAGAACTAATTGAATAAGTGACGAATCGGAATTTAATTAGAACAGAAACGGCTTTGATAACTTACCTGTATGACTGGCGTGTACTTTTGTTGGCATTTGTGACATTGTACACAATATTTTTGAATCGTTATAACTTTGTAAAATTACCTGTAACAATAAATTCCTATCAAACAATATTGAGATAAGAGCTAATTTATTATACGAGTATATTGTTATTATACAATATTTTTAATTAATGTTTTTTGATGTGATTATTAACTCAATTAATATTGATTAAATGTGGTAATTTGCATTACACATATGGACAGAAAAACCTGCCAGTTCTTGTGTCCTTTTGCAATTTGTTTATTAAATACTAGTAAGACACCACTTTGCCTTTTTTAATAAAATTGTTTTATTATAATTGAAATTTTAAATTGAACCCAAATGTATGGCCACACAAAATTGTACTTAAAATAATTTTAATAAAAATACGGAATTTGTTTTTATTTAATTCATAATTTATTTTATTTACATATACAATACATATTTACATAAGAGAATCATATAATATATAATTTTAAAATATAACGAAAGTCAAATAAATGGATTAACATGATAATGACACTGTCGAAATCAAAAATAAAATATGTAATAATAATTTTTAAAAAGGATACAGCAGACTAACAATAAAATAAAATCAGGACCAAACACTATAATATATATATATATTTTTTTTTTTTTATAGCGTAATAGACCAATATTATTTATTAATTTACCTACTTGACTGTATATGACTATTTTTATATTGTTTTTCTGAATATTTTAATGCATCGTATTTACTGGCAAATTGTACTTTTTGAAATGGAATTTGAATATTTTTATTGAATACTTGATTCTGATGTATCTCTGGTAATTGTTGTGTCATCGGTGTAACGACCTAAAATTGAATTGATATTGAAAAAAAAATTCCATATAAAAAATTATATTTGATTGGGATTTGAATTATTACAAAATAATAAACTACAAGTGCATATACAAATGTGACAGGAATTTAATTGTTTGTTTTTTTACAAAAAAAATTATTTTTAATCATTAATAAATTTTGTTAAAAAAAGTGTTTGATTATTAATAAAGAATTTTTTTTTAATTGATCATTTTTAAAACTGTTTTTATTTTTAATTGAATTCCAATTTAAACACTTAACTAAAAAGTATACCATATAATTTTTTTAAAAATATAATTTGCTATAAAATTTTTTTTGTTTTGAACAGAAAACGGCAAGTAGTAGTTTTCCTGCTGTGTAGGTTTTTTTTTTTTTTAAATTTCCCAAAATAAGAATTGCTATTAATAAAAAAATAAGAAATTTTAACAGCATTGATAGATAACATGAATAAATTTGATCTTTCAAACAAAATTAGGCTTCTTCTATTAAGAATTTAAAAAAATAAAGAAATGTTCCAATTACAATATCTAAGAATATATTTCTAAAAACTAATAAAAAAAATGTTTATATTTTTTCTCTCTTAAAAAAAATTCTTAAGATTATCGATAATATGAAATCTATTATATTATTTATACAATAGATTTCATATTAGAAAATCATGGTAATATGCAATATCCTTAGTATACAGAGTAAGATAGAATTTATTATATCCTTGATGCATAATTAGATTTATTTAATTGGTAAACTTTCTTCATAATAATGTACAATGCCTTTGCTAAATTGATTTATAATAGATTATCCATTTTGTGGATCGGAAAATACATCCTTTTTATATAATAGTAATCGAATATTTATATCATTGTAGATGGTATTGGTTTACCTTGTCATTTAGATGATTTATATACTCATTGAGGTGGAAATAATCATAGAATATGCAGAAGATTGAGTGCTGAAGCATTAGGCTTTTTCTCAATTTTTTTTTTAAGTGATGAGGCTCACTAAAATTCCGATAAGCCAAATGACGAGGATCGTTCAATAAGGTAAAGATTTTTTTTGTAAGTAGCCTTACGACAGGAAAGCTGTCAAAATTTCAGCTCGATCCATAGCGTAGGTCAATTTCTATCGTCGATTAAAATTAACGACATTTATTTGTGCATAACAATGGAAAAAAGCGAGTTTAGGGCTGTCATCAAACTTCTCCATTTGAAAGGCTTAAGCCCGAAAGAAATCAAAGCCGAGTTGGATGCAGTTCATGGCACATCTGCACCTGTGTTTGCGACGGTTTACAATTGGGTGAATGAATTTAAACGTGGCCGTTCATCCACAAAAGATGAACATCGTTCAGGACGCCCAGTTGAGGTGTCTACTCCTGAAATCATCGACAAAATCCACGATCTGATTTTGAACGATCGGCGAATTAAAGTGCGCGAATAAGTTGAGGCCACGGGCTTATCACAAGGTATAGTCGCTTCAATTTTGCATGAAAAAAAAATTGAACGGGCTCCGAAGAAGGCAAAAAATGTGCCATCGGCCGGCAAGGTGATGGCCACGGTCTTTTGGGATTCGCAGGGCATCATTTTTATCGACTACTTGGAAAAAGGAAAAACAATAACAGGAGCGTATTACGCGTCGTTATTGCAACGGTTGAGCGAGGAAATCAAAGAGAAACGCCTCCATCTGAAGAAGAAAAAAATCCTCTTGCATCAGGACAATGCGCGTGTGCACACCTGCGCTGTTTCCATGGCCAAAATTGTGGAATTGAGAATGGAATTGTTGCAGCATCCCGCTTATTCACCAGATTTGGCCCCGAGTGACTATTTTCTTTTCCCCAATCTGAAGAAATGGCTTGGCGGACGACGGTTCACTTCCAACGAGGACTTCGTTGCTCAAACGGATGAGTATTTTGCAGAACTTCCGAAATCCTATTTTTTGGACGGGATAAAAATTTTGGAAAAACGGTTGGAAAAGTGTATAGAGCTAAGGACTTATTGAACGACCCTCGTACTTCTGACTACCGATAAGTGTCTATAGAAAAGTAACTATCTGGTATGTGTATGCTTTATGGTTTTGAGGTGTCATTGGCCCGCATTTCTTTGAACCATCAATTTTGAGCCTAAGTTAATAAAGAAAAACCAACTTTTTCTGTTCTTAACTTGAAGATTTTAATTTAAACCAATTGTAGTTTGAACAAAACGGATTTATATGCCACATAAAACGAATAATTTAGGATGTTTAGCTCGGAAAATTACCAAGAATCGTAATTTTAAAATTTGTAAACGTCAATTGGTCGTGGAATTTATAATTGGTTGTGGATAATCTCTAAGCTTCAAACTACTTAAAAATCAATGTTCATCAAGTAATAGCCGAGAGGATTGAGTCCTGCAAAAAATGTCGTAGCAAACATTTGACCAATATTATATTTCGTTCATTATGACAAGATATAAATATTAAAATAAAATAAAAATTTTATCAAAATTTGAATTTTAAATCTGAAATTTATATTTAAATTTACTTTCTAAAGCACAAATTTAATTATTCTTGTATGAAATATGCAACAACAATAAATCATAAAAGTATTTAAAATTGGTTTGACAGTATATATTAATTGGAATATACCATTTTCTTCTATTCATTATTTTTAAATAAATAATTTTATTTATTTTGAATTTGATAAATTCACCATTTATATTTAAATTATACTAAGAATAATTTAGTAAATTTATGTAATTATTGACAATTTTATAAAGTATAATCTGACATCAATTAAATTCTAAAAGAGATTGAAAAATTGTATTTATATCCATTATTAGAATGATATTAGCGAAATGGGCAATAATTTTTCTATAAGAAATCTTAACACGCTACTTTATATGAATATAAAGTATACAACAAAAAAAATCGGAAATGAAACTATAATTAGTTGGAAATTTTCAACTATTTAAATAAATTATATAATTTTAATAGAATGACTTATCAATAATATTAATATAAAAATCTATGCGATGATAAAAAAAAATTTATTCTCATTAAATAAGATGAATAAGGTAATAAGATTAAAGATGAATAAGGTAATTGTACCTTATTCATCTTTAATCTTATTACCTTATTCATCTTATTGAATAAGGTAATTGTACGAGTAAATAATTATACTAATGTAATAAATTACAAAGATTACCTATAATAATGATAATTCTTTTAAATTGTGTATCTTATTTTTTCCATAGTAAAGGCATAATGTACATAAGAATGTCAATAAAAATTATTATCATAATATAACTTTTTGCCTAGATGACCTAGAGTCCTTCTTAACAATATAATAAAAACTATTTCAATGTTATTTTCTGAAAATGTTTAATATAAACTATTTAAAATGAAATATATCATTTAATTGATATTTTAATTAGGACTATATATTTTTATATATCAAAAAAAAAAATTCCCATAAAAACATAAAATTTATGTATTCTTTCGTTAAAAAAAAAATTCAAATCAAAAATATCAAAAGTCATCAATTTAAGTTTCCAATTTGGTTCACCGTCAACCGAAGCTTTTTGATGATCTTGTCTCTACAATTTTAGTGAGTGTTTTAAATTATAAATAATACATTCCTTTATTTAAATTTATTCAAATAGTTTGCTATAAATTTTATATATCAACACCAAAACTGGCTGCATTCATACCTATGGATAATCATCATACCTGTTATTATAATTTCGATATATAAGAAAAAAAACATTCGATTGTTTTATTGAAAACATAATATATTCAAGTTTTATGTAAAAAAAAGAAAAATTTATTGAATATAATTTAATATAACATTTTGTAAACAACAATTAATTAATTCTAAATATCACATCAGTCAGTAGTAGAACGGTTCAAAGTTGACAAATTGCCAAAATAATTGATTCTAAAAAAAAATAGGAATTTATTGTATAATAAATAATTCCAATTATATATCATCATTAATGATAAAGAGTAATGGAAAAATTCCGAAAATTAGCAAATTTGTCAATAATTAAAAAGCAAATTGAAAGTTTATGAAAATCTATTTTGGTAAAACATGGATGCACTGAAAAATATTAATATTTTTTTTCTTTTGATTTTAATATTTATAATGTTTTGTTTGGAAGCAAATATTGATGGAATTTATTATTAATAAAAGTTTAAAACTAATAAGAGAGTTGTTAAAAAAAAAAATTATAATATGTTATGCAAAATAGAAAAGCAATAAAAGATAATAAAGAGCGGACAAAAATTGAAGCATAAACTAAATTGAATAGTCCGAAAGGAAAGCTTTCTGCTAAACTTTCAGAATAGTAAATTTATTTATATTTCGTAAATAGTACTAAATATTCTTATATGTTTTTAATAAATTTTACTATTCAAAATAATCACTACCACCATAATGACATTTATTTGTACTAATCCTTCTTCAAATCGCAACAAAACAAAAACCACACAACAAATAATTCATAAAATCAAAGTGAACCTATTAAAATTCAATATTTATTAATTTTTACTTAATTCAAGGAAATATTCACGATTGAATACATCCTTGAATAAAGTATTCTTCTAAGAATGAAAGTTAAATCGATAAAAAAAGGCCTAATGATTTGAAGAGTTGGAAAATTAATTGAAGGATTTTCCGGCAACGATATTGACTGAATGGCAAATAAATATCTTTGACCTATGGCTATTACGATGAGGTATTAAGTATTAAGTATGAATTTGATATTCAATTTCGTATTGATGTGTGAGTGTGTGTGTGTATGTACTTAAGGGAGGTGCAAAGATTGAAGAATCATGAAATTGCAGAATCATTTATTGTACTTACGTAGACGAACGGCGAGTATTTGACTTTCTCGTATGCCTTGTATTTCTTTAACTTGGGATTATACTTTCCATTTAGTTTATGTGGTTTTGAATAAAATGTTGTATCCTTGAAGTATTGAGCTTTGCCAGAGGAAGGCACCACTGCGTGATACTTGAAACCAACATTTGGTACATATTGTACTGATAGTGCGGGAACCGATTGAATATCGTTCGGACGAGTCGACAGTATTTGGCCATAGTTTGGATTGTTCTGTTGCTGGAAATTAGTCTGAATTGATAGTGGTGATTGGGCATAATTATTAGTTGGAGGTCTCGGCCTAGATGGCGGTGGCAGCACATACCTAGAAGAGAAGAAATTTTTATTCAATATTTATTAATGGGGAATAGCTATGTCATCTGATGCCTACTGGTATGGATTTGGATTTGGAATATCATCATCTTGATTCTCCCAAACTGGTGCTGGTTCTCTATACGGTGGCCTAGGTTGCGGAGCTAATGTTGAAGTTGGCGGAATAATTGGTCCATGATTTGTATTGTAATCAACTCTTATCGACTCTGAGAGTGATAGAATCGATAAAGCAATAAAAATACTTTCTAGCAGGAACTGCAAAAAAAATATAATATTCAATTAAAAAAAAATGTTAACATATTATTAGCGATATATTAATTATATTTATTATAAAAATTCATAATGTAGAGGGAGCGCCATCTGTTGGGTTTTTTTAAACCAAAAAAAGGATGGCATGTCGTTAGTAAATATCAAAAAATTTTATTGAAAATGACAGTTGCATATATTACAATTTAGTATGAAAAATAATATTATTCATATAATCACTACGACCCAGTTTGCAGGCCTGCATCTGAACGTTGACTTTTCCCAATAAAAATGGATCAACAATGGCTTCAATTTTTTTTGTGGAATATTATTCTTGAACTGTTTTCGATGATTGGCATATACTTTTCCTTTCGAATAAAACCAAAGAAAAAAGTCCAACGGTGTCAAATTGCAAGATCTTGGTCAAAAATTCTCATAAACGTTTCGTGGGATTATCCGATCATCGAATTTGAGGCTCGTAGCGCCAGCTTGTTAGAACCGAGGCTGATTCACATTCAATTTATTTAATTATGGCCATCAAAAAGTTTATTTACATGTCATGATTCAACTAACCCATAAGCCGCATCAAACAGTGACTTTTTTTTAGAATTCATCGGTTTTTCGTAGATCACGAGGGTTTTCCGGACCCCAGATTAGCCAATTTTGTTTGGCAAGGTAGTGGCCGATCTGCAAATGTACTTTGTCACTAAAGATAATTTTGTTTTTTTATTATAAACGACCGTATTCACAGCAAATTTGGATGATTAAAATGTGTAGGTCAGTTGTTACTGACTCTATGACTAAAATTACACTATTTTCTACTTGACAGCTTTAAAAAAATTATGATATATGTTTCGACAGATATTTTGATAGTTAAAAAGAAAAACCCAACAGAGGACATCCCATTTTCAATTCAATGATCTTTTATATATGTTTTTTATATACGAGGTCTGTTAAAAAAATATGTGTTTTTTCAAAAATTATTTATTTATTCATGAATATCTTTTTTGTTCCCCTCAAAGTAATCCCCACCAGATATTATACACTTGTGCCAACTTTTTTTCCAATCTTCGATGCACGTTCAAAAATCATTTTTTGTGATCTTGTTCAGCTCCTAATTCGATGCCGTCTTTATCTCCTCAATCGTAGCGTAGCGTCGTCCTTTCATGGAGCCCTTCAGTTTCAGGAACAAGAAAAAGTCACAGGGGGCCAGAGCTGGGGAATACGGTGGCTGCGGCATTATTAGTGTATTGTTTTTGGCCAAAAATTCGCGCACAAGCAACGATGCGTGAGCAGGGGCGTTATCATGGTGCAAAAGCCAATTTTTGTTCTTCCACAAATCCGGACGTTTCTGGTGGATTGCTTCACGCAACTTGCGCATAACTTGCAGATAATATTCCTAATTGACAGTTCTACCCTGTGGCAAGAACTTATGATGCACCACGCCCTTGTAATCCAAGAAAACTGTAAGCAAAACTTTCACATTCGACCGAACTTGGCGCGCTTTTTTCGGTCTTGGCTCGTGCGGCAGCTTCCATTGGGATGATTGAGCTTTGGTTTTCACGTCATAATCATAAACCCATGATTCGTTACCAGTTATGACTCTCTGGAGCAAATTTGGGTCGTCATGGACAGCTCCTTAGCAATGTTAATGCGATGCTATTTTTGGTCGAAATTGAGCCATTTTGGTACGAATTTCGCGGCGACCCGTCTCACGCTCAAATCATTTGTAAAAATCAAATAGTACGAGCCAATCGATATGTTTAATTTCTCAGCAACTTCTCTAACGGTGATTCGATGATTGGTCAATACTATTTTTTTCACTTCATCAATGTTTTTGTCTGTTGTTGACGCGATCGGGCGTCCGGCATGCTTTTCGTCGTTCACATCCGCTCGGTCCTCTTGGAACAGTTTGTACCACCGATAAACGTTGCTTCAGTCCAAGGTAGCTTGCCACAGTCGACATATGCCATAGTCAACATTCGGAATGCGTCCGCACAATTAATTTTGTTTTTCACACAAAATTTTATACAGATTCTTTGATCCATTTTTTGGAATTGGCAAAAATCGAAGACGAGCCAAAACACGTGCAAAAAAAGCAGCTGTTAAAAATTAACGGAATATTCGAAATAGCCGAACTTATCAGCATAAGTGAGAGATATAAGTACCAACATAACGCCAAAATAAAATTGAAAATGGAACATACGTAACCCGCGGAAATTCAAAATTCGCGATACTTTTTGAACAGACCTCGTATATCTAAATATCTAAATGAATATATAGGGTGCTTTTTGATAATTTTTTTTATTTAATTTGATTAATAAATATTTAAGTTTATTATAGCAAGTTATATAATAATAAAATACATTGTTAAAGAGGAAATTTATCCAAAAATACATAATACATAAATGTAATCTTATTCATGTTTTGTTTAAAACATTCATTTTCGAAATTAATTTTTAAATAATTTTTAAAGAGATTTCAAAATTCTTAAAGCTTTTACTACAAATTATATCTTATTATATTGTTCGAATATTGCAGTGAAAGTTATGACTATTAAATAATAATTTTTATTAATAGTAATATTCATTTTGTGTGGGTTAAAATAAATGAAATATTTTTGAAGGTTCTTTTATAGGTTATGATTGCTAGGAATTTTAAGAATTCAAGTCTCTATAAAAAAATTAGTATATTAACTAATATGAAAATATTGATAGAAGAGAAAATCTTATGTCTAAATTGGTATCAGTTAAGTGAATTTTCCAATTGCTTAATTGTGAGTTCGTGGAGAATAATACTTAAGTTGGCGGATAAAACAAAACATTTTTCCTGTTTATAATATAGTAGTAGGTGGTCACTGATAGGTTCAAATTTATTTGCTGTCCATAAATAATAATATTGTTTTATAGATTGTGCACGACCTTAACTATTATCACTTTTCAAAGACCATGTTGGAACAATGTCTTTTCCTGTAATACGGCTCATGTCCGTATGTATTCATATTGATAATCAATGAATGGTTTAGCTTTCAATAAATACTTTTACTTTTCAAAATACAATTATAACTTATTTTATTAATTTTATTTTACTTCATAAATCCACAGATTTTTTTAATGATTAATCCATAAAACTTCACTAGTCTGAAGAAACTTTAAATACGATCAAGAAAAATCACAATTATGTTAAGCGTGACTAAAATTCATAAATTGACACAAATCATTATACTACTCGTATTATACGATTTACTTTGAATAATTTCCATTTAGTTGTAGAATATGTGATAAATAACGATCATATTTCAGTTACTTGAAGGTGTAATACACGTAGATATAAAAGTTTTTATCTTTGATGACAATTACTCCAAAAAGGGAAAGAATAAACTCACAATTATCTTGTATGGATCAATAAAACTTATTCAGTTATTCTTTAGTTGTAACAATATTCAAAAAATAATTAATTAATCTGTCTTATATTATTGACTTGTATTAAAGATTTACCACTTTTGATAACTTCAGAAGATAAGATAAAAACGAAAGGTAACAACTCCACAGGCATATGGTTTCATTGTTTTTATTCGGTTTTGGAAAATTACACGCAACATTTGGATGAAAACCAAATATACCCAGTTGAGATTAGGTATTTACACTTGGATGGATTGCCAGTTACTAATGCTGGTTGAAATCTTAAAAATCACACTCGAGATTGTATAAGAGTTAGGCAAAAAGATAGCAAGAGGTCATCCTATGTTTGGTCTTTCGAAACTTTTGTAGCATAAGAAACATTAGAAATGCAAAAATATGATTTACTTTGATTGGTATCTCATTTCGAAAAATTCCTGATCAAAAAGGTAGAAATATGCACTTTTACAAGTGAAAAACAAGCTGACGTAACATAATAAAATTTATGATTGATGATATTCAAAAGAAATAATTTGTTATATATTCGTTGTGCCCTATTAATTTGTATACGCGCGTACATATATTTTTATGTTTATGCTGTGTAGAAGCAAGCATTTGTCCATAATAAATGTTAGCGAAATTATCTGAATTATTTTCACTAAAGATTAATTTAGTTCATATTCCTCATAGTATGTATTTTTTTTATTTTTTTTTTGAGCAATAAATATTTTTGCTATATTTATAAAAATATTGTGAAATTTTTAAACTTGAACCTTAGAGAAATTATTCAGCAATTAATAATAAACGATTGTGATAAATTGTGTGTTATAGTCAATTTGTTTAATAAACTTGGAGTAATCTGGCAACACTACGGACTTCCACTGGTTCCTCGTCGACCTTTTGCGATAATTATGCGGTTCCTATTGAGCGTGACAAGTGAAGTTGTGTAACAGGCAGTGATGTACCATCAAATTTTGTGTTTCGGTGGCATAACATTTTTTTTGCTTTGCTGAGACGCAGTTAAAAACGTACCTTGCTCAGTTACGAGGTCTGTATAAAAAGTTCGGCCATTTTGAATGTTCAGTTAATTTATGACAGCTGAAATAGCATTTTCGACCAAAAAAAGCATCGCATTAAGATTGCTAAGGAGCTGTTAGACTCTGTCCGCGACGAGTGTCATAACTAGTGACGAATCATGGTTTATAGTTATGGCGTGGAAACCAAAGCTCGATCATCCCAATGAAAGTTGCCGTACCAGCCAAGACCGAAAAAAGCGCGCCAAGTTCGGTCGAATGTGAAGGTTTTGCTTACAGTTTTCTTCGAATGCAGGGGCGTGGTGCATCGTATCATCTTCTTGCCAGAGGGTAAAACGGTCAATAAGGAATATTACCTGCAAGTAATGCGCAAGTTGCGCAAAGCAATCTGCCAGAAACGCCCGGATTTGTGGAAGAACAAAAATTGATTTTTTGCACCTTGATAACGCCGCTGCTCACGCATCGTTGCTTGTGTGCGAATTTTTGGCCAAAACCAATACACTAATAATGCCGCAGCCACTGTATTCCCCAGATCTGGCACCCTGTAACTTTTTCTTGTTCTCGAAACAGATTCGTTGATCTATTTTTTGGAGTGGGCAAAAATCGAAGACGAGCCAAACAACGTGCAAGCAAAGCAGCTGTCAAAAATTAACTGAATATTCAAAATGGCCGAACTTTTCGGCATAAGTGAGAGACATGAGTACCAACAAAACCCCACAAAAAAATCAAAAATCGAATATACGTAACCCGCAGAAATTCAAAATTTTTGAACAGACCTCGTATACCTTAAACATCGGGAACTGATGAAAATGTGGAACGACTAAGGGCTTTGCTGAGGTCAGACCATCAATTAACATTCAGACTGTTAAAAAAATCTTTGGAAATATCAGAAAAAGGATTCTTCGAGTCAGATCCGACTTTGGATGCTCCTCGATAACAATACTAGCTGTCATATATCCATTTCCATAACGCAGATTTTGTTGGAACAATGGATTCCTGTGGTTCCTGAAAGTCCATGTGATAATTTTTTGATCTCCAAAATAAAACACATTTACATGCGCATCACCTTAGTTCTGTCGAGTTCAATTCAGAGAAGTATAAGCAATTAAAACCTTTCAACATTGCTGCGAAGAGGGGAAAAATGCCTCCACCGATGTATAGCCGCCAAAAGGAACTACTTTGATAAGAATAAAATTTATGTAAAAAAAATAAAATAAATTAATTACAAAAAAAAAATCAGTTTCAATAATTTCCCCCCAAGGCAAATTGCAATTACGTGCAAATAATCAGTTATTTTATTAATTAAATAAATTAATTACAAAAAAAAATCAGTTTCAATAATTTCCCCCCAAGGCAAATTGCAATTACGTGCAAATAATTCACAGTTATTAATGCAGTACAAAAATTGGCACGTTGCTATTCTAACAAATTAAATAACTATAAAATAATATTAATTAAGAAAATTCATTATTAAGATTTTTGATGTTTTTATAGATATTCTTCCATTTTCCGCAGCATTTATAATGAACCATTGACAGTATTTGACAAATGGTACTACAGTAAAAAAAGATAATAAAATAATAAAAGCTATTTTCATAACAGATTTTTATTGATAGTTTATCTAGAATAAAAACTATAAATTAAATATGACAATTTCAAAATAGTAAAAATTAAAAATTATTTGAATAGCGTAATTTACCTAAACCAAAATAAATCTTACTTGTTTTAATTCAAAAAATTTGCAGAAAAGTTATTAAAAATATATTTTTAATTTTAAACTTATATCCTTAAAATATTATTTTGTGTTGTAAATTAAAAAAACTGTATTTTCATTTGAATATTATAATAAAATTGTATTACTGGTTAAATGTACTCGCATTTCTATAAAAAAAAAAATTTTTAAAAGTGTGCATTTATATTTAATTTATAATAAATTTTATTTTTATGGAAATTGATTAATGATTGTTAATTACCTACAGAATACTTCAAAATTATTGTAATAATAGGTTTTATCATAAAATTTATTGTATTTAGATAAAATAGATTTTTTTTAGATCTTAGAGGATGTTCTTATTTTACAATAATACAATTTATTTCGAAACACGATTTTTCATTTTGATATTTCGAAATTGGTTTTCTTTAAAGAAAAAAAAAACATTTAAAAAAAAGTTTAATTGTAACTTTTAAGAATGATATTCTGTTGCAATGTTTCAACCGTTTCCAAGTACTTGTTATACGAAAAAGATGCTTCAATTTGAATACAAACCAAAAGTTAAACTTTTTCCGAACGCTAATTTATAGCAAGTCAAATTTTCTCACAACTGTATCATGATTTCGCAAGGTAATGTGATATGTTCTCAAAATGTATACTACCTTTTTAGATAAATTGCTTCCTTCAAACCAGATAATTATCATGGATCCACCAAACACATGAATAACTTGCATTAGTTGGTTTTTTTTGTTGTTGTTGTATCAATTTAAACATTATATGAAATAACATATTTTTTTACACTTCGATTGGTAAAAGCAAGAGGTTTTTTTTAAATAATGCATATTTTTTTTTTAAGCCATAAAAGAAGTAAAACCTTTGAATTTGATGGAGAAATTATTTGGTGAAGTTTGGAAGACTAAAAAAAGTACACTTGTTACCCTATAATATCTATTCATAGTCGGACAAGCTTCCGTAGTTAGTATAGTTCAGATTTGGAAAGGTAGTTTTCAGTGATCACTAAATGATCTACAATCATCTTGATTGTTGTACACTTATTTGATTTCTTTGTAAATCGCCTTTTCATTTCTTTCCGGATGGTATTTTTGTACGTCTGACTATACCAAATTGAAACTACATAGCTTTTTTCTATTTAAATCATGTATAAAATTTCAAATACAATAAATAATAGGTTTCAATAACAATTCTAGGTGATTCAGTTTTGGAAACCCGCCTGCACATGGACGACCTATTATTCATTTCGATTAATCTTAGCTTCGATTACAGGTGAAAGTATTTTTTTTTTTGTTTGTGCTGTACTTGTTTGAATAGATTGAATAATCGCTGACTAAAATACAATATTTATTCGTTTCGAATCAATGAGATTTATCAATGTTAGTATTTTGTTATTTCATTTTTTTTGCTAAATGAGAGAAAGGTAGGATGATTGTCAGTAGAGTATTTGGATTTGCATTGCGTTGGAGTACAAAAGTATAGAATTTCATTTAATAATAAATACTCTTCAAACAATCTCTTTATAAATTTAAATATTTCTCTTTTAGTTTAATTTGGTAAATATAGTATCATATAAAGTATTATTTATTTTGTAGTTTAAAAAGTATTAGCCCTATCATTTTCCAGTTGTTAGAGCCCCATGTTCGGCAATATTACCGTACATGGGGTTCTAAAAACCCAAAAGTGGTTTTGGAGAAGCCATTGCATCGACGAAAAGCTACCGTTTGGTGTATATTTTGGATCGTTGCCTTCCATTAAGAGCGCTGTACTCATACGAAGACCAACTTCTTTTAGTTTGAACTTAAATATATTAATATCGACTATTTGTGAATTCAATAAAACAAGCCCCAAAACGTGACAATACAAGGTTTATTCAAAAAGTATCACGAATTTTGTGTTTTTTCAAAAATCAATTATTTATTCATGAATATCTATTTTGTTCCCTTCAAAGTAATCCCCACCAGATATTATAGACTTGTGCCAACGATTTCCCCATTCCTCGAAACACTTCAAAAAATCTTTTTTTGTGATTTTGTTCAGCTCCTACTTCGATGCCGTCTTTATCTCCTCAATCGTAGCGTATCGTCATCCATTCATGGGGCTCTTCAGTTTCGGGAACAAGAAAAAGTCACAGGGGGCCAGATCTGGGGAAAACGGTGGCTGCGGCATTATTAGTGTATTGTTTTTGGCCAAAAATTCGCGCACAAGCAACGATGCGTGAGCAGGGGCGTTATCATGGTGCAAAAGCCAATTTTTGTTCTTCCACAAATCCGGGCGTTTCTGGCGGTTTACTTCACGCAACTTGCGCATTACTTGCAGGTAATATTTCTTAGTGACCGTTCTACCCTGTGGGAAGAACTCATGATGCATCACGCCCCCTGCAATCGAAGAAAACTTTAAGCAAAACCTTCACATTCGACCGAACTTATAATCTATAAGAAATTTTTCATATAATCTCTAAGAAATTTTTTTCGTCGTCCACATCTTCTCGGCCTCTGAGAATATTTTGTATCACCGATAAACGTTGCTTTGGTCCAAGGTAGCTTCACCATATGCCACAGTCAACATTTGGAAGGCATCCGCGCAATTAATTTTGTTTTTCACACAAAATTTGATATAGATTCTTTGATCCATTTTTTGGAATGGGCAAAAATCGAAGACGAGCCAAAACACGTGAAAGCAAAGCAGCTGTCAAAAATTAACTTAACATTCAAAATGGCCGAATTTATCGGCATAAGTGAGGGACATGCGTACCAACATAACGCCACAAAAAATCGAAAATCGAATATACGTAACCCGCGGAAATTCAAAATTCGCGATACTTTTTGTACATGCCTCGTATTTTGCTTTACTATACGAAAATTATCAGGACAAGTGCGATTTGATGCACGAGAAAGTTCTCAGGACTACATAAAATATCGTATTTACGCTATTTTACAATTTCTCAGGACTCCATAAACTTTAGAATCAAGTTCTATAAAAAATCTCATATCTGTCGCATAAATGGGAAAGCTTTATTAACATAATCAAATAAAAATTTTGTAATTTTCTTTATTTTTATTATGTTTTATTAAAATTTATTTTCCAAACCATAAATAAGATTATCTTTTAGTTTGAATAATTATTTTTTAATCGATTTTTATCCATCTTCCCGATGGATAAGGCAAATCGAAATACTAAGTTTAATTTCATTTAATTAAGTATTTTTAACTGTAAGGTCCTTTTTAAGTCCAATATTGATAGAAATAAATATAACCTATGATATAGCTTACAAATCGAAATCCTTTCCGGTTAAGAATTTTGAAGAATAAATGAAAATGAAAGTAAATAGATCCCCAAGTCGGTGAACTAATTGATATGGTAAATTGTATTGGCGCAATTGGCAGCACGTGCACATTAATTATTCTAACATTTCCATTTAGATTTATTTGGTATTACGATAATTTTCTTACCATTCAAATTAGAAGCAAACGAACTGACGATCATTCACATTCAACTAAAGTGAATGTGCATTCATCAAGCCATAATAAATATGATATTGTTATGGATCCGATTTCTTCCTGTAGCCTGCAGCGTTAGTAGATGTTCGGAATGTTTAATCTTGCATTCACCAAACTCTGACAACACGTGATATTCTTTTATGAAATAATAGAATGCGACGTTTATTGCACATTATAATATTGCACATGTATGTGGATGCTAATAAGTGAAGATGTTATTTCAAGTCGACGACGAGGACATATGTCGTAATGGTTGATCGGTTCCACTCACGAACCATAATGGCTTAGTCTGCATAGGTATGATCCCGTTTAGTGCCCGATTCCGTCGGGATCCCGTTTAGTGCCCGATGAAGTACCTTTCAACTGTTAAGTTTCACCATAATCGGAAATTATTCATGGCAATATTGTAACGTTTTAGCTTGCAAGTAGCAATCACCAATTTTATTGATCGTGACAAAGAAGACATGAATATACCTTAGCATAGATTTTGTCACAAATCGAGACAGTCAGTCAGGCAAAAATAATTCCTATTTGTTTTTATATTATATTTATTCCGTGTTGCCAAATATTGTGTGCAATGTAACGTGTCAAAAATACCGAGTCAGTTTAACGAATAAAAATAAATTGAAAACCATGAAGATGGCCAGCCAATAATTATTTTTAATTCAAGTGGTGCGATCGATCGATATCGAAAAACTTTTTAAAAAAAACATAAAATTTTAACTATTTCCAGTGCATCGAAGTGAAATCTGGTTCATGTAAATAAATGTTCCAAAAAATGTTGTATTTACCCAATAAATTGGAGTGAAGCGATAATTGCAAGAAAACTTTTTATTATTGTTTTTTGTTAATGCAGTTTTTGTTTCTGCACAAAATTTACTTAACTACAATTTCATACGGTTAAGCTATTATAACATAATATTTTTGATTTTTTGCTATAATTAAAATTACATAAATTTATATAAATTTGATGATATCTTTTTAAAACAAAAAAAAAACATTTACAACCAGTATTTTATTAGTTATCGGACTATCCATTTTGTGGCTTAAAAAGCACCTCCACATAATTTAACAGCTATTAAATATATATTGGGTTGTCCGGGAAGTAATTTCGTATTTTAAAATAAACATGAAAGACGATTTTCTTAGAGTGAATTAAAATTTTATTCAATTAAATATTGTCTAGTCTAATCCAATACCCTTCACCATCTTTCTGGTAGTAGCATAGTTCCACACTCATAAAATTTTTTTTTTTGAGTGTGGAATTATGCTACGTTTACCATCTAAAAATTTTGTACAGACCGGAACAAATGATAATTGGAAGATGCTAGGTCTGAAAAGTATGGTGGGTGTGGCAGTATATTCCATCTAAGCTCTAAAAGATTTTGTCGAGTGGTCTAACTTGCATTTCCCTTTTGGAACACTATACTTTTCCTATTGACCAATTTTGTTGCTGGGTAGAAATTCAAAATAAATGATTCCTTTGCAATCCCACCAAACAGGTAGCATAACCTTTTTTTTGATGAATATTGGCTATCGAAGTGCTTTGAGCCGGTTCATCTTTTCTACTCCAGGATCTTTTGCGCTTAACATTGTTGTAGACAACCCATTTCTCGTCCCCAGTGATGATACGCTTCCAAAATGGATAATTTTCCTGGCGTTTGAGAAGCAAATCGTAAACGTCAATGTGACGGCACAAATTTTTTTCTGTAAGAAGATGAGGAACCCATAAATCGAGCTTTGAGATTAAACCTAGCCATTTCAAATGATCATGAACGGTCGTATTCGATAAATTTAATCTCTCACCGATCTCACGAGTTGTTATTCGCCTTTATTGGCTTCAACTGGCCTTTCAGAACATGGTGCATCTTCGACATCAAAATTGCCGGATCGAAATTTTGCAAACTAGTTTTGGTACTGGCGCTCACTTAACACATCTTCACCATACAAATCGGATAATTTTTTTCTTGCCTGAACAACATTTTTATTTTTTCTATAGTAACAAAGTAAAATATGCCGAAAATGCTGTTTTTCACTCTCCACATTTAAAAGGGTATCAACCAAAAACTACTGTGCAGAATCAATAGAGCCTTCCTATGTCAGCTGTCAAAGTACATAGTATGATTATACAGCTGAAGTGTAAAGGTGGTTGTGAAAATGTACAATTAAGTCCTCTGTTGGGAAACAACGAAATTACTTTTCGGACAACCCAATATATTATTCAAGATGGAATTTATTTTAAGGCAAAATAAAAAACAATGCCCAAAATTTTGTAGAACTTTCTACAAAAGTAGTAAATCTGCTTTGGCAATGTTTTGCTTCAAATATAGTTCAGCGATGAGGCTCATTTCTTGCTCGGTGGATATGTTAGTAAGCAAAATCGCCATATATGAGTCTCAAAAAACTAATAAATGATTTGGTAAACGTACTATTGATCTGTAATTCATCAAAATATACCTAAAAAAAAATCGACTTCTGCTAATCATTTAAAAAATATTATACTTTATAAATAATAATATTGCTTTTCAAAATACAAATTGGAAACGTTTTTTTTTTTTTAAGAAACCCGTTTTTGATTAAAAGACGATAAAATGATTTTCTTAATTGGTAAAATCACTTTTTGATATTATAATATCACAATTAAGAGAATCGCTTTCATTTTGATCGTAATTTTCCGAGTTGATTTAGAGGTCATTATCAATATTATGAAAATAACCAATTTCAATGAGTTGAGTTGTCTTCAGTTCTCAATCAAGATATCAAAAACCAATCACGCATGCATGATCATGAAGTAATAAGACTTTGACATTATTTCTTTTCAATCTGGGACATATTTGAACATTCAACTTAATGGACTTTTGATACATATAACCACTGTTAATTAATTTTTCATATACAATAATCGCCTGATAAATGAAATGCAACTTTTGGATATGTTCGCTATCATATTGTAGATGTACGGTTGATAAATTTTTAAGAGATAATTAAATATAAAAGAGTTATATTTGTTTATATCAACATATTTAAATAAGCAAACTGAAGTAATGTAAAGGTTTCCAGGTTCCCAGGTAACGAAGCGAAATTATGATGATGACTCAAACGTATGCTTTAGATGCTTTTAGTGGATAGAAAAATTTAATCTAGAAATTATGTATTACTCAACTAAACGAGTATTATATTTTATCTAAATATTTGCCATATTCCCCATCTAAGAGATGAGCCCTGTACTGCTGTCATTTCTGGTGCATGCATTTTCTGAATATTCACATTCACAGAAAGCCAACCCGGACTTTCTCATGCCAGACAAATATCAAAGTTTAATCTGTTCAACTATGTTATTATGGTCAGGTAAGAGATGTGTTGTATTTAGAGTGTTTGCATTCAATTTTAAATTGTATTTTTGCTATCATAATCCTAAGTAAAAACTAAACCACTAATAGATGAGATGCCAGGCATTCCTTTAAAATTTATAATCTTTGCATTTGACTATCCGGTTACAGATTAACAAAAGCTATAAAAATGTCTAGTTTGGAAAATAACATCGTTGGGAATTTTCTTTGAAAATTATATAATAATTCTTAAATTTGTGGTGAATTTTTCTCTGTTTTATATTTTTAATTTAAAAAAAAATATTATGCATTGCTTAATGATGAGATGAAAATGTAGCAATTTCGAAAAGTTTGGTGTCAGTCGTTAAAATAATGAACTGGCACAGAATAATAAAAGATTTCAATTCCGACATTATTTTAGAAGTTACTTTAACATGTATATTAGTTAGTATAATTAAGAGAAGATTTTGTAAATACAATAAAAAAAAACAATTTCGGTTTTTTCTTGTATGACCATGATAATTAAAGGTTTTTTTTCATTCGATAGTAATTATAAATAAGAAGACTTTATGGTGTAACTATTTTTTTAAATAATATGTATTTGTAGACTATTGCTTAAGGCAAATCCCGTTTAAAGTAAGGATTTTTTATAGTATAATTTTATAGTACTTGTAACGATTATATTAGATATGAAATATTTTGAATCATCACGAAAATCGATTTTCGATTTTAATCGATTTTGATGAAGACATTTTATTAAATGTTATGTAGGACTTTTGTGTTTGTAATTAATTTAAAACAGCCTCCATATTATCCTATAAGCTGATTTAATTTACTTAGCTACTTAAATCAATTGTTTTTAACAAATACAATATATAATTAAATATAACCCGGAGGTCTTATTGTAAAATCTATTCCTATTTTGTTTTATGTGAAAATTTCGATACTGTCAATTTTTGTCTTGTTAATAGTTTTAATGGTTGAAAATATTTTTAATGAATATTAATAGAGTTTAAAGAAGCATAACAAGAAAAATTACATATTTTTAAATAACTATTATATTTTGCAGTAACACTTACACGTACGTATATAAATTTATTTGTCATTTAGCAACCTTGGAGATATAATCATTTTTAGTATTATTATTATTTATTTTTACGTAAGAATATCCGTGACTTGAAATAATTTTTTCTTCTTCTTTAAATGTTGTTTTGTTAACTTGCCTAAAGATAATAATCATATACGAGTACAATATTTTAATTTAGTGTGTATATTTTTGTTGAAAGCTACAACTATTAATATTATTTGTGAAAATAACAATAATTGCTATGCTTTATTGTGGGTTTAAATTTTAGCTAGTCTAATATGAGTTTAAAAAATAAAATTGCAAAAATTTTATATGGTATAAATAATAATAAAATTTTACTTTAAATAAAATTATTTTAAAAATTTACAAGTGTGGGTTGTATTAGAGAATTGTTTGAGAAAATTTCAATAGTTTCAAACTGACTTGAAAAAGGGGACATAAACAATATTGATCGTGGATATTTAATAAATTCAATTGGATAGTGTTATCGATCATGTTAAAAATTAAACCACCTTCATTACATATGTACGAGGTCTGTTCAAAAAGTATCGCAAATTTTGAATTTCCGCGGGTTACGTATATTCGATTTTCGATTTTTTGTAGCGTTATGTTGGTACTCATGTCTCTAACTTATGCCGATAAGTTCGGCCATTTTGAATGTTCAGTTAATTTTTGACAGCTGCTTTGCTTGCACGTGTTTTGGCTCGTCTTAGATTTTTGCACATTCCAAAAAATGGATCAAAGAATCTTTTTCGGGAACAAGAAAAAAATACAGGGGGATAGATCTGGAGAATACGGTGGCTGCAGCATTATTAGTGTGTTGTTTTTGGCCAAAAATTCGCTCACAAGCAACGATGCGTGAGCAGGAGCGTTATCATGATGCAAAAGCCAATTTTTTTCTTTTCACAAATCCGGGCGGTTCTGGTAAATTGCTGCGCGCAGCTTGCGCATAACTTGCATGTAATCTTCCTTATTGACCGTTAAACCCTGTGGCAAGAAATCATGATGCACCACGCCCCTGCAAACGAAGAAAACTGTAAGCAAAACCTTCACATTCAACCGAACTTGGCGCGCTTTTTTCGGTTTTGGCTCGTGCGGCAGCTTCCATTGGGATGATTGACCATAAACCCATGATTTGTCACCAGTTATGATCCTCTGGAGAAAATTTAAGTCGTCGCGGACAGACTCCAACAGCTCCTTAGCACTGTTAATGCGATGCTGTTTTTGGTCGAAAATGGGCAAAAATCGAAGACAAGCCAAAACACGTGCAAGCAAAGCAGCTGTCAAAAATTAACTGAATATTCAAAATGGCCGAACTTGTCGGCACATGTGAAAGACATGAGTAGCAACATAATGTCACTAAAAATCGAAAATCGAATATACGTAACCAGCGGAAATTCAAAATAATTTTTAAACCTCGTATATCAAATATATTATTTATAAAAATCCAAACTTCAAAAAAATATGATAATATAGAAAATGATTTATATTAAAATTATGAAAATTATCAAAATTAAATTATTTAAAAATTTTCATATATATTTAGGTTTTTAATAATTCAACAATGTTTATTTTGTATATATTTAAACTATAATGATCACTATTTAAGATAAATTATAATGTGAAGGTTAAAAAATATTCATAATATTATGTAAATTTTTGCTAAAAAAAATGTTTTTTTTTGTATTAATTTCATTATAATTATATTCAAAACATTAATTTTTTTCTTGTTAAATTATTAAATAAATATTTAATTAACTATCAAATAAAATTTATGAACATTTCAGTGTTAAATATTTAACTACGTATTTCTATATAAATAATTTTAAGCAAGTTAATTAATATTTATATAATTTTTTTTATTGATTATTATATTTAAGGTAACCAAATTAAAAATTTCATAGAAAATATTTTTATTTTATTCTTAAATAGATCCCATTTTAAAAAAATTTAACTATATTTTTTGTGCATATATTAAATAAACTCGTAGAAAATTATTTTTTAAATTAAAGTTTATCTTTTTTTTGTGAAGAATAATACCGTAACGTATTATTATTCCATATAACATTTTTATATGCAATTGTATCTATTTGCTTGAGCAATTTCATTATAAAATATAATATATCAGATTTGTCATCATGCTGATATATAAATTAATCCGATTTGAATATTAAATTACATATCTGGCATATTAAGTATAGCCTGTCCAGTTAGTTAATAGTTTCATTCTTAGAATTTAAATTATATAAAAATCGAATATCTTATAAAGATATATCTACGCCTACTTTTACTTTTTGTTTTAACTATTTTTATAAATTTTCTATAACTAAATAATAGTATACTTTATAAAAAGCTAAAACCAACTTGTATCTTAATATTAAAAATGGATTTTTTTTTTAAATATATATATTAACTAGTACCACTATAACTAAGTAATATTACATAATTTTATCTATTTTTATATTCCCAACGAATCTTTTTCTTTCAATAGACTATAAAAAAAAAGTTTGTACACTTCATTAACATAAAATTCGAGTTTGGAGATGATTGTGTGAATTTACCTAATTTAGCAAGGGAAAATTTCTTTGTGAAAAAAAAATCTTTTAAGTTTTAGTTCACAGTAAATTGTTTTTTTTTTGTCTTTTTCGTAAATTCAGTGACATTGACTTGAATTACTCCATATTATATATTTAAGTTAAACACTTATTTTCACAATTATATATCAAAGTAAGCTGTGATAGATACTCATAAAAAAAAAATTATACCATAAATTTTTGTTTACAATTCCAGATTGTGAGATAATTTATATTTTGAAATCTTTCTTTTTTTCATTGATATACGAGTGTTGTTTATTAAAGAATCTTTTTAAATATATAAAATTGAATGTAATAAAAAATACAATTTTTTTTCTGTTAAATAGTTTTAATTAATTTAACGCAGTGTATTAAATAAAAAAGTTTTTGTTATAAAATTTGAGTATAATTGAAATTTAGAATATGTGATGAAAAGTAATTTGTTAAAATGGATTACTACGAGTATCTACTATTATAAAAAAATAAATTTATTTTTTATTATAAATTTTTGTCCTTAAATAAACTCCAAAATTTACCATCAGTATCAGAACTCTTTCGTATCTATTCAGTCAATGTTAATTTATCTAGTAAAGATGCTACAGCATACTTATGCTATAATATGCCTATTGTCAATAAAATTATTTTTTTTTTAAGAAATTTTTATTCATTTTCACTTAAAAAATGAAAATTCAATTTTCTTTCAATACACAGAATTGCTGTGATTTTTTATATGAAATTTAAACTGATGAGAATTTTCAATAATGTATCCGGTAAATTTACTATGTATTTTTGATTTTTAAATAATTTTTTTTTATTGTAAAATAGCTTGTCATGAGAAATTATCTATTTGAAAGGTGGAAAATTGTTTTGGTAAACTTTCATTATTACCAAATCTGATGGGAAAAATTGACGCAACAGTGGCTAATAAGAAAACAATATAATCGAATGCAATTTACAAATGTAAATTAATAAAGAAATCGTAAGAAGATACACTTTAGCCCCTCAAGGAAAATGTAATTGTTTTGGCAATGGAAAATTTATTTTATTTTATATATTGTTGAATGAAAACTGTAGAAATTGTTTGGATTAGGCAAGCTTGAAATGTAATCGATTCGAAGGGAGATAGTTTCTGGTTATACTCATTTTTTCACGAATAAAATGCAACTATTGAAAAACAAAAATTAGATAAAGTGCGTTTTACATGCTTCCGCAAAAACCGGAAAATAGACGACTAAACATATAACATAAATCTTTAATGCTACCGTAACATAAATGATATTTCGAACGACAATTTCTCCAGAATCGTAACAGTTACATTTTCTGCATAAAGTGCATTTTAATTGAATTCAATATCATACGTTTTTTTTTTTGACTATTTTCTTTGTCAACTTTTACTTTCTATTTATTATAAAATAGATGTCAGTATGTTTGCTAGCAAAAAAAAATATTCAGCAAAACAGAATATATTTAGATACATTTTTATAAATTCATAAATAAAATAAAAAATATCAATTCTGAATATTATTATGCGTGTTGGAAATAATGAATATTTGAATTGCTTCTGATCATAAAAATATATCATCTATTAAAAATTGATTAAATTGTAGTTATTATCATACCTGCTTGCTGTCAAATTTTATTTTGTAAATATAAAATAACCAAAATTCCCATATTTTTCCACCTGCATATATGTCCAAGCAAATATCAATCAAGGCTAGTTAAATACATCTTCTTAACCATTTCGAGTATGAAAGGACCCTTCATTTGCATTGATATATAAGAAAAACTATTTATATATAATATATAAATTACTCATCTTTCTTTTTTTGAATTTATTTCAAAGAAATCATTAAAAATATGATCACACAGAACAATATGATAAGTCAGTGATAAATACAAGAGATATATCTGATATCAACAAAACAAAATTTTTTTTTTAACATTTGGCATTTTTGAAAAGACGTCATACAAAATTTTATAAATAACTTAAAATAAGTATAGTATTTTTATATATACTTATTTTAAGTTATTTATAAAATTTTGTATGATGCTGTCAAATTAAAATCACACAAGGTTTTTTTTTATTATTTTTCCCTCAAAAAAAAATGTTTTTCTTTGTGTTTTTTTTTCTTCATAAAACATTATTTATTGAAAGAAAAAATAATAATTTATATTAAAAGCAATCTTGAAAAGTATAGTTGGGATTCCTCACCATTGTATGAAATTATTCAGAGGTGGTTTACTGACCACAAGTGATGCAGATAAATTAGGTCACCACCAAAGAAAAGACCATCGAGTAAAAGTGTATGAGGTAGTTGACATGATAAACATCTCATAAAAGAACGTGTAGGCAAAATCTTACATGAAATTTTGGGCATGAGAAAGCTATTGGCAAGATGGATGCCGTGTTTACTAATATCTGAACAATGGTAAGGTTTCTTAGATATGTGCCAGCGGCCAATTCATCTCGTTACGATCATTAGCCCATTTGACAAGTGTTTTGATATTTGTAAGCGTAATTTAAATTAATTTTTGCGTCAATTAATAATTGTTGATGCAACATGGATTCACCATTTGCAGCAACAGTCAAATTTCAGTTAAAAGAATGAATTTTTTTTAGTTAACGTGTACACTAAAGAAAGCAACAACGGTTCTATCGGCAGAAAAGTTTATAGGTACTAGATTATCACGAAAAAGAAAAACAATAGCCAAATAGTATTTATTATAAAACAATATTAGTCAATTTGAATAATAAAATCCAGATGAAAAAAACCTCATTTGGCAGAGAAAAAAGTTCGTTTTTATCATAACAATATATGCATCGGCAATAGCCACTACAAAATGAGTAGAATTATATTGTGAATTACAATACTTCCACTCCCACCATTTTCTTCAGATTTGGCTTCTTCCGACTTTTTCCTTCCTCCAAACATAAAGAAATAGTTTGGTGGAAATGTATTTGCGTCCAATTCTAAAGTTATGGTCTAAAATGAGGCCTATTTTAAAGAGTTTGTCAAATCGTCCTATACAGATGGCATGAAGAAGTTGCATTTTCGTTGAACAAACTGTAACAAGTAAAAAGGGGACTTTCTTGGAGGAAAAAAAATCAATTTTTGCTAAATAAATTTATTTTTTATTTCATTTATCACTGACTTATCATACTACCTTTCTTTGAGAAAGAATTTGTAGGAAAAAAGGTAATTTTGGAGAAATATTTTCCATTTAGTATCAATTCTTACTTGGAATCAGACATTTTATAATTTTGAAGCTGTATTGCTAATATTTTGTAGTAAATTTTAAAAAAATATGCAAAAATAATATTATTTTATATAAAAAGAAGGCTATCATGCAAATGCTGTTATCACATTTACGAGTATCAAAAGTATCTTTTGATATTTCTAGACTCTACACAATGATTCTTTGTTATTGTCATTCTTCTGTTTGAGTTGTACTTGTACAATTAAATTATTCCTAATTGTATTAATAAGCTACAGAAAAACTTCACTTTTATTTAATATTGAATTTGTTATTTTTTCGTATGCTAAGTACTTCTCATACTTGAAAACTATGCAAACATGAAGAGCTACCGTCGCGTCGGATAAATAAACATTCGCCATCAAAGCAACGTAATTTTTTTCCGACTGCGGTTTTAAACTGGAAAATAAAATTTTTATTTGCATTTATTTCTATACTCATCTCTGTATTTAATGTTTATGTCATGTGAAGTTGTTAGACCTTGAATATAAACAATTGACTGATTCATGCTCGAACTATAGACTGTCAAGGTATTTCCACAATTTTCATAATTATAGTGAACACTAGAATCTTTATATTATAGTTTTTTTTTATTACTTTATGAACATTATAAAAAACTATTTGAATTTTTCTAGTGTCATAATTTTTTTTTTAATATAATAAATTCATATAGTTTTATCAAAATAATTTTAAAGATGTATAAAAATGGAGAAAAAAAAACAACAACAATATTCCAATTATTCTGAATTGACTATAAATTTGTGTGTTTAAAAAAAACTTTATAGCATAAAAAAATGGTTGGATATAAATTACAAAGAGTTTTTATAATTCTCAGAACCTATGTTTAAGTGTTATTTACAATTAAACGGTCAATAAAACAAAATTTATAAAGATGAAAATAATTCATTTTTTATTGAAAATAAAAAATTATCCGTTTCATGGTACGAAAGATACAAGACCGTCTTTTAATTTCATTTAGTTGGATTTGAAAAGCCAAAAATGGTTTTGGAGGAGCCATTGTATAGGAAAAAGTGACTATCTGGTGTGTAGTTTAGTCTGAAGCTGACGTTGCCTTGTATTTCTTTGAAAATGAAGTGGATTAGATAGTGGGCCTAAATTTAAAGATTTCAATCTGAACCATATTTGGTTTTTAACTATATTTTATTACATGCCACAAAATATACCAAATTGTGGCTTTATTAGGCATTATCAGGACACAATGTCGTTGGAATTTATCTTTTAACGCTACGTACAAAAAAGTGTTAACAGTACTTTAAAAATCAACATCTGCCAAGTAAAGTCCGAATTCTACTATGAAATGTCTGAAAAATACCACGAAAATAACCTCGGAAAGGATTAAGTACAGTAAAAGGTCACATGGTGGCCATATTGCATTTATTCAAATTACTAAGATCTGAATTTTAAATTTGTACTTGAAGATTTAAATGCAATCAATATGGTACCATAAAACGTACAATACAGTACATTTTCGTTTTATTGCGTGAAAAGCTCTCAGAATGTGATGTCAATTGGCTTCTAAGATCGTACGATTTGACGCCGTTAGATTTTATAATACACGATGTCTGTTCAAAAAGTATCACGAATGTGTTTTTTCAAAAATTATTTATTTATTCATGAATATCTATTTTGTCCGCTTTAAAGTAATCCCCACCAGACATAATACACTTGTGCCAACATTTTTCCCAATCCTCGAAGCACTTCAAAAAATCATTTTTTGTGATCTAGTTCAGCTCCTCCTTCGATGCTGTCTTTATCTCCTCAATTGTAACGTGTAGCGTCGTCTTTCATGGGGCTCTTCAGGTTCGGGAGCAAGAAAAAGTCACAGGGGGCCAGATCTGGGGAATACGGTGGCTGCGGCATTATTAGTGTATTATTTTTGGCCAAAAATTCGCGCACAAGCAACGATGCGTGAGCAGGGGCGTTATCATATTGCAAAAGCCAATTTTTGTTCTTCCACAACTTGCGCATAACTTGCAGGTAATATTCCTTATTGCCCGTTCTACCTTGTGGTAAGAACTCATGATGCACCACGCCCCTGCAATCGAAGAAAACTGTAAGCAAAACCTTCACATTCGACCGAACTTATAATCTCTAAGAAATTTTTCATATAATCTCTAAGAAATTTTTTTCGTCGTTCACATCTCGGCCCTCTGAGAACATTTTGTACCACTGATAAACGTTTCTTTGGTCCAAGGTAACTTCACCATATGCCACAGTCACCACTTAGAAGGCATCCGCGCAGTTAATTTTGTTTTTGACACAAAATTTGATATAGATTCTTTAATCCATTTTTTGGAATGGGCAAAAATCGAAGACGAGCCAAAACACATGAAAGCAAAGCAGCAGTCAAAAATTAACTTAACATTCAAAATGGCCGAACTTGTCGGCATAAGTGGGAGACATAAGTACCAATATAACGCCACAAAAAATCGAAAATCGAATACACGTAACCCGCGAAAATTCAAAAATCGTGATACTTTTTGAACAGGTCTCGTATTTTACTTTATTATACGAAAATTATCAGGACACGTGCGATTTGATGCACGAAAAAGTTCTCAGGACTACATAAAATATCGTATTTACATAATTTTACAATTTCTCAGGACTACATAAATATCGTGTTGGGCAATTTGTAATTTACAAATTACAGCCCAACATATGGGAAAAATTCAGCAAAAATTATATTAAAACGATCAAGTTCTATAAAAAATCTCATATCTGTCGCATAAATGGGAAAGCTTTGTCAACATAATCAAATAAAAATTTTGTAATTTTCTCTATTTTTATTATATTTTATTAAAATTTATTTTCCAAACCATAAATTAGATTATCTTTTAGTTTGAATAAATATTTCTTTGATCTATTTTTTGGAATGTGGAAAAATCGAAGACGAGCCAAAACACGTGCAAGCAAAGCAGCTGTCAAAAATTAACTGACATTCAAAATGGCCGAACGTATCGGCATAAGCGAGAAGCATGAGTACCAACATAACGCCACAAAAAATCGAAAATCGCGATACTTTTTGAACAGACCTCGTATAGAAAATCCTATTTTCGGAGATAACTTGAGACCATTTCACAACTACCATTTGTCAAGTAATGACCGAATTACATTTTGAAATGTCCTGTAAGAAATGCTTTAGTATATTGTATGCATAATGGCAAATAATTTTCAATACAATTAAATAAAATTTTTGTGAAACTCTTAATTTTAAGTTTATTTTATTTAATTGTACTTTCCGAACCATAAATTCGATAAATCTCTATGATAGTAATAAGACTTAAAATTAATATTGCTACCCCATCCAATTGTTTTTTAAATTTTACCCAATTTTTTCTATTAATTATTTTACAATATAAAAACAACGATTATATCTGAAAATTTTATAAAGATATTTATATAAAAAAAAATTATTTATAAAGCCCTTACGGTTAATAGGATGCACAAAAAAAAGTGTTGCATATCATAAAATAAGCAATGTCGAAGTAGTATTTAATTTTAATGAAAATCTTAAGCAAACAAAAAATATATATTTATTATCTATTTTTCTTCTTTTCAATTAAACTACAATTATTTTTATAATTGGTTTTTATATGATATTCTACCTTAAAAAAAATATTAATTCTATGAAATGAAAATTTATATACCATTTAATAATTTCTATCAGCATTAGTTTAAAATCTTTAATGATATTGAATAAACTGTAGGTTTGAATTTAATGTTTATGTATGTAATAGTAATTGACATAATTTCATAAGAAATAAATTAATTAATATTTTTTTTTAGTATTTAGTTTCATAGTACATTCACATGCGATTATTTGTAGTCGATTATTATTTGTCAAAGTACACAAATTGCATGTCATAACTTTTTGTTAGTAAATAAAGAATTTTTATAAAAATATATATTTTTATATATATATAAGAGTAATAAAATTACTCAAAAATCAAGTTCTGAAAAATTGAACACTTTTCCAGAGTTGAGACGTTATTGAAGGTGTGCCTGCGCATAGGCTTTACTTTGTAGATACAAAAAAATTAAACGCAATATAAATTTACGATAAAGACAGTTAGTTCCAGTTTAAGATTGAAATTTAACTTTAAAAAAAAAATAATAATAAAATTTATTCAGTTTATTTTATAATTACTATTAATAGAGAGAGACTGAGAGGAAAATTGTGAAATTTGTTTGATAAAAATGACGAAATTTCCCAAAAAAAATTTATTTCAATCTAAAATTGAAAAATTGTTTATTATATTTGAAAATTCTTATTTAAATAATGAACAATATTTTATAATTTACATATTAAAATAAGTGTCATATGTTATAATAATTTAGTTTAATATATCTTGGTCATTGGCCATGTAACCTTCGAAAGATGATACAATATTGGCTTTGCATATTGAATAAATATTTTTGTTTTATCAAATAGATATAAAGAATAAGAAAATTTCAAATAAATATTTAAAATAAAAAATTACTTATTGAAGATACAAGATTATTAAAGTTTACTCGATGAGACGAAATCAAATATTTTTGCATATATTAAAATAATGGTTTGGCATTTAAGTATTTACAAATTATAAACTAAATTAATAGACTTATTTTTTTATAATTAAGTAATTATCATTTTAAAATTTTCATATACAATATATATATTTAATTATTTTTAAATTGTGTTAGTTTTAAAAGGCAACATTTTACCATTAGTATTAAAATAAGTGTAAAGCTATGGTAATTATAGTATTTATGACTATCCACCCATATTGCAGTCTAATTGTTGTACTAATAGTTCATTTAATGGATAGTATTCAAAAAAAATATCAGAAAAAGAAAATAATTTAATAATAAGATAATTAAAAAGTTTCATTAATCTTCGATGTATTTTATAAAACAAAAGTTAATGCATTTCTTATGTCTATTTACAAAAATAGGAAGCAGTTATAAAAAAATTAATATTTGAATAATTTTATACTTATTATAAAATATAGGTAATAGAAGATAATTTATCTAAAATAAACACTTTCTTCAATTTATGCTTAAATAATATGCAGTAGAACAGAAATATTTTATATTTGTATGGGATCTGTTCTGATGATTTTTAGGTATTTTTCTTTAGATCCAATAAAATACAGCATCTAATATGCTATTAAAAAATACTATTTAATACTGCTTTTTTTTCGTAAAATAATCAGTAAAAATAATATTTATTTATTTTTTATATATTATATTTTGTATGTTATTTTGATTATAAAGACGCATTTATAAATTTTAGACAATACACGTGCATTATATAATATCGTTTAAATTAAAATCTACTCGTCTATTCATTAAAATAAAAATATTTACATTATAAGAATTATTTGAATAAATTTATATGATTTTTTTTAATATATTAGAACACTTTACAAGGTCTGAGAAACACATGAAATTAAACCTATTTAAAATGAGATTTTGTATGGTAGTGTTAGATGCCATTCTGATGATGATTAATAGCTTTTCTGAGACTGCATGTGATTTCTTAATTATGCTCTGAACACTTTTTGTTATGAATTGTAAGTAACAATAATAATAAATAGTTTTGTCGATTGGTATGAATATCAAAATATATTGTATTTCGAGTTAAATGATGCTGAAAATTTTTTGGGGCTGTACCACATTCACCGTTCAATTGATTTGAATGATTTGCAAACATAAAAACAACTTAGCTACTGTCCAAATCATATACTATCTAAATTGCACAAGTGGATTGCACATATTATGTAATCGTATAATCGAAACACTTACCTTTTTGCACAATTTTATCAATACTCATAATCACAATTAAAACCCAGTTTCTATCATAAACGGAAAACCGGCATAATTTATTTATGCAGTTTTATGCACTATGCACTATTCTATGATAGATATTATCATTAAATCACTATAGTTCTTTGATAGATTTAGTTATCATAAAAATTCATTTCCACTCTTATACCATTAAATTAATATTGTTTATCATAATAAATGGAAAATTTTCAAAAATAATTACCTCAATTAAAAATAGTTTGAGTGTAGTAACAATTATTAAAAAAAAAAATTTTTCCTATAAAGAATTAAACGAAAATAATTGAATAAAATTATAAATTTCCAACTTACCATTTTCAAGTAATTTTTATATTTTCTTAAATCCTGATGAAAATACAGCCACTATTTAATAACTTGCACTATTATAGGTTTTTTTTTTTGATTTAGTGTCTACTTTTCTTTAAAGACTATACTGCTTTATGTAATTTCTTGTTTTGAACTGTAGTATTAAATAACAATTTTAGTCGCTATTAAAAGTAAATATAAACCACAACAAAATCGATTTGTAGCACTATCTAGTATAATCGATTGATCGTCCGATTGATATAATATCTTTATGGATAGACAGTTTTTTTTTTTTTACAAAAAAAAAGATTTTTCCTATCATTCCATTTCGATTATAAGATCCCACCAATAAATACCAATGGATTATTTTTAGTGATGCTATTTGAAAGCTTATAAATACTAGTAAAAGTATAGGAAGAACGAAATATAATTTATCGAGAAAAAAATTTACTTCTATTACATCAGTCGACAATAAATATAATAAGATACTTAATAAGTGAGGATTACAAAAGTGTTTAGTAAAAGTAAAAATAAAATTTTGTTATATTATATAGTTGACTAAGCAAAAAGTGATAGTAATCTACAAATATCTTCCCATATCACGAAGTATTTAAGTGTTTAAAATGACAGGCTATTTTTAGGATCAAATTAAATTTAGCTACATCTTGTTAAATTTTTTACAGAAAGCCTGAAGCTTTAAAATGAAAATTGGGTAATTTCTGAAAGGAAAAGTACTCATCAATAGGCAATTTTTATACTACAACTATATTATCGATATAGATTTAAATGGATATAGATGCATGTAAGTTTCTATTATAGAAAATATAAATACAATCAACCTTCACTATAAGAATTAAGACAATTTATACAAATTCCGATAATTCAGTTTTTAACAAGTCATTTTTCTATTAAGGCTACGCGCACTTAAACTAAATATTTTCTTAATGAAAACAAATAATTGACTGTATATATTATAATTCTTAAATTGAAAAATTGACTGTATAAATTAATTAAAATCGTACGAATCGAATTGACTTTGATTTTATGATTCAACGGAAAAAAAATAGATCATTATTTTGGATGGTAACGTTTTATTAAGCTTTAATTGTACTTGGTGCATGGATTTTATTTTTAATACAATATATTTTTGTCTGTTTTAAGAATATGTTTTAAGATTTTGGTTCTCTTTAAAATTTAGTAAAAAAAAAAATAGAAAATCAAATATTTAAAAAAAAAAAACTTTAACAATTTACACTAAATGTCCGAATACTGATTGAATAATTCATTCGAAAGATAAAATATGAACTTTAATTTGAAACACTATTTTAGAAAAAATATTTAATGATAATTAGTTAATTAAATTAGATAATATTATATCAACCACAATAGTAAACATTCGGATGGAGATTAGTAGTTAGAGAGCGTGACAAACACGGTGGCGGCAAAAGTAAAACTAAAATGTTGGTGGCTTCATCAGCTGAAGGTAAGTTGGAAATTTTACGTTACGGAGCGAGAGTCCGTCGACTTTACCCGGTAATCAACAACAACAAAATGTAAATAGAAATAAAATTCGGGCCCAATGTATAGTACGACACAAGTGGGTCCATCCGTTGCGAGATACGGATTGATTGGATGACCGCCGGCCATAGTAAAAATACTATCAAAGCTGCTGTTGTGTTTAAAACAGCAGCTACAAATGATAAGTAGCCGCCACCACGGCCAATGTAGTCAAATTTGTGGTCGCGCAATTGCTAACACCGTCAACGCTAATAAATGCCGCAAAGTCTTACGAAAAAATTTGTGAGCGTCACACTAGGTCAAAAGCTTACAGACTTAGCTGCGCCATCAAAGTCGGTATTGCAGCAACTTTGCTGCTGCTTTAACAGTCGAACAGCCGTTGCGATACTGGCTTAGAATTGAGACCGGTCATTTTTGTGGCGTTTCTACCTCGTTTTACCTTCTACCTCGTCTACATTACTCGGTTAATCCGATGAACAAGGTAACTTTGTGCCGGTCAAATGATCGAGAGATCACAACATGGTAGTTTTTCCCGGCACAGCTCAAAATTTCCCACTCCTTTAAATTGATGTACTGTAGTTTGCGAGAGAAAGAAAACTCGCTTTCCAACACCAATTGAACTGAGATGGTAAATATTGTAGTCATATTTTCTCAAATACGCAAGAGTATTCCAGTTACTAATGTTGACGTTCCAGTAAAGGTAAAAGTTTCCTTATATCATAAAGAAAAAAAACCATATCATCTTAGGACTGTCTTAAAATTTTGTTCAATTTTTAACAACAAAAAAGATTCAATTCTACATAATCGTATCCAATAATTGTTAATTCATCTAAGATTCAGTTAAGAGAGCTTTTTTAATAATTTTTTTGTCCGTGTTAAAAAAAAATACAACTATTGTATAAATACGAACGTATTATATTGTAGGCTTTTGGTTTGAATACGAGGGTCGTTCAATTGTATAAATACGAACTTATTATATTGTAGCTTTTATCCTTGAATACGAGGGTCGTTCAATAAGTCCTTAGAAAAAGATGGAAAAAAAATGTTTTTAAAAATTTTTTTTTTTATTTTTCAACATAATCTCCTTTTAGCTCTATACACTTTTCCAACCGTTTTTCCAAAATTTTTATCCCGTCCAAAAAATAGGATTTCGGAAGTTCTGCAAAATACTCATCTGTTTGAGCAATGACGTCCTCGTTGGAAGTGAACCGTCGTCCGCCAAGCCATTTCCTCAGATTGGGGAAAAGAAAATAGTCACTCGGGGCCAAATCTGGTGAATAAGCGGGATGCTGCAACAATTCCATTCTCAATTCCACAATTTTGGCCATGGAAACAGCGCAGGTGTGCACACGCGCATTGTCCTGATGCAAGAGGATTTTTTTCTTTTTCAGATGGGGGCGTTTCTCTTTGATTTCCTCGCTCAACAGTTGCATTAACGACGCGTAATACGCTCCTGTTATTGTTTTTCCTTTTTCCAAGTAGTCGATAAAAATGATGCCCTGCGAATCCCAAAAGACCGTGGCCATCACCTTGCCGGCCGATGGCACAGTTTTTGCCTTCTTCGGAGCCCGTTCACCCTTGAAAATCCACTGTGATGACTGCCTCTTCGTTTCTGGAGTGTAGTAGTGTATCCAGGTTTCGTCCACAGTGACATTTCGACGAAGGAATTCGGCAGGATTGCGATGAAAGAGTGCCAACATAGCCTCAGAGTCCACTACACGATTGCGCTTATTCTCCTCTGAGAGCAAACGCGGCACCGATCTTGCCGAAATTTTTTTCACAGACAATTTTTCATGCAAAATTGAAGCGACTGTACCTTGCGATATGCCCGTGGCCTGAACTAATTCGCGCACTTTAATTCGCCGATCGTTCAAAATCAGATCGTGGATTTTGTCGATGATTTCAGGAGTAGACACCTCAACGAAATGAATTCATTCACCCAATTGTAAACCGTCGCAAACACAGGTGCAGATGTGCCATGAACTGCATACAACTCGGCTTTGATTTCTTTCGGGCTTAAGCCTTTCAAATGGAGATGTTTGATGACAGCCCTAAACTCGCTTTTTTCCATTGTTATGCACAAATAAATGTCGTTAACTTTAATCGACGATAGAAATTGATCTACGCTATGGAAAATCTTTACCGAGCGCAATTTCTCGGATTTTCTAAGGACTTATTGAACGACCCTCGTAGTAAAATGGAAGAAAATAAACCAAATTTAACATTTTTACGATAATTAAAAATAAATTCTACTTTTACAAATGCGAAAAATTGTTTACCTTAAATTTAGTGTTAATTATGAAAAAAAGGGGTCCAATTCAAATTTTATTTATGTTTATATAAAAATATAAACAAGTTAATATTTTTGTTTATGAAAAATTTAATAATAAAAACAATTTAATAATTTACTTATGAGTATATTGTTTTTAAAATCATCTTTTATAAATGTTTATAAACCAGTTTATTTTTTTATATTTGTAAACTTCTTTTCTCAGTACTCTTATTATATATCAACAATACAAACCAGAAGAACCACACCATGACCTTAAACTCAAGCCCATAAAATTGTTGAATAATTATTCCATTAATTGTAATAGCAAAAGTACCTGAAAACGTGTATTTAATTTTGAAGTAATTTTCAACAAAACCTTTACACTATCAATTAAAGAAATTGTATTAATTCTGTAAATCTAAAACTGACTATCTCTACTCAGTATTATGTAGAAAAAAGCGTCACGAATACGTAATTGGAAAGCTTTGTTATTATAAATTCCAGATTTATTGAAAACAGGCAAGAATATTTTTCGATTTTTTCAATAACTCTTCTGATGTTGAAGAAGTTGTTATTCCATCATACTGCGCCAGAAGGTCTTTTTTTCCCATCCGGACAGAGATTGAACCGATCGATGATGATGGAGCATTCACTTTCGCTTGTAATCGACCATGTGTGAAATTGAACCGCATAGAACTGAAAGTGAAGATCGCTCCAGGTACTCTTAATCAGAATCCCAACTCTATCTGATGCTGCTGCTGCTATAGCATCGGTTAGTTCAAGGTTGGATCGATGTTGATCGAAATGTTGTTGATATTGAACGGAGGCTACTACTCCACAAAGTCAAACGACATACTTGCATGATGGACGGACGGACGATATTATGTTCAGTAGAATCTTAATTGTATGCTCTGCTACTGCTAGCTAGGAAGATCATTAAATAATTTTCTTGTAGAAAAAAATCCAATTAATTAGCTATTTATGAAAATCCGTTCGAATTCTACTTGCAAATACAAATTAATGAAACTTTTATGCAAATTCTACCATCAGATCTGTTTCATTTTCAGATTCCATTCGAATAATTCAAATTCTATACAATAACGACTGCACATGATGTGTAAAATTTACAGACTTTATAGACCATATATGACAATAATAATAAAGTTTGCTTTTTAATTGATATAATAAAATATGATGGTGACTTTTTAACATAGAAGATCTTTTTATGCAATAATCCAACAAAAAAAAAAGAAGAGCTTTTTAAATTGCCTTAACAATTCTTCAACTTTCAATTTTAGTCTAATGTAGAAAATAATATAGAAGGTCTGATTACTAATAACACAAAGTGAGTGGAAATACATTTCAATTGTAGCTTCATTGAAGAATGTATAGCGCACGTGAGTTACCTCGAAAAAGCTTCATTACAATCGATTAAAAATACAATAAAAGATGAGGCAGATAATGAATGATTTGAAGAAAAAAACCAGAGACTATAAAATTTTTTTTTTTGAACAATTCCAAATCCATCGAATAGAATAGAGTTGGTCGACTTGAAATGGTGTCAATTAAGTTTTATGCCAGATTGGAACCAAATGATTGACGAGTTTGTTGATTCACTTCAAATTGCATTTCAATATTTTAACATTATTTATTATAGCCTTTTAACATTAAGTTAAACCATCTGGAAAAGAACAATTTATATATAAGAATAGATTTAGAGTAGCGAACATGATTTTATTAATTGGAAATTTGAAAAGTCGTGTGCCAGTTATTTGGTTGTAAAAGATACGTTCATGGTGGAGACTATACTCGTACTTTTAAGAAGTAATCTAAGATTGTAAATTTGCTTGTCATAATTTACTCTATTTTAATAGTTTTCTAACTTACAAACATTACTGACCCACAAAGATGATGTCACTTTATTTGGAATTAAAAACACGTTGATGTGATCGTACAAGTTTTACCCTACATACACCTTTATAAATGATGGATAGCACTCTGCTGACGTTCACATATTTTCATAATATTTTTTCTTTTTCTATTTTATAAAAAGTATTTCGAATCACAGTAAACTAAATAAGATACTTTAAAAGCAATTAATGAAGAGATGCCATTTCGGTAGAAATGGCATACATTAAAAGTTTCGGACTTCATAAAAAATTAGTACTCGTTTATACGTAGACGAGGTAAAAATTGCCACCGTATTTAAAAAACAAAAAAAAATTGGCTTTAGCTACATTGCATATGGAAGCCATGGCCATAGAATCACATTTTTTTTTTATGAGCACTAAAATAAATCATGAATGAAAAGCCATTTCGACTTGAATCGAATAGTATTCCGATTAGTTTTTTGAACATAACAGACGGTTAACCTCTCCGATAGTAAATATAAATGTGACCGTTTTTGGTCAAGGTTTTTTTGTGTCGATAATCTTCAACACCTTTGCAGAAACCACCTTTGCGCAGAAGACAAGGCATAAATAAGAAAATAAATAATAACAATGCTTACAGTATTATGATGAAAAGTGAATAGAGGTCAATTTTTGATGGTCACCAGTGTTTATAATGCGTAAAAATAAATATCCGGCTTTTTATATTACTAATAATATAATTTTTTTTAACAAAAAAAATTAAACTATTGCAAAATGGAACTTTTTAAAGAAAAGCTCTTCGCTAAGTGCTGGTAACTCATAAATGTATAATAGTTCTACGGATATGAATGAATTTTCCCATTAAAGAGTGGTAAAATTCTTAACAATTATAAAAAAATTTATAGCATAAATTAAGATACTGAAAACATAAATATGATGTGAATAGGTATTATGTCCAAATTGATGATGGCCTGTACAATATTTTCATGAGTGTTGAAAATTTGCATTGCCTTGAATTTTAGTGATGAAAATCTGCAACATATTCAAAAGCAAAATGAATAATTACCAACGAGAAATAAATTAGTTAAAACTAATTGAAAGAATAGTAAAATTTAGTCAACTTATTCTCTTAACATTAAAACTGACTGAGATCAAGATCTGATTATTTGACATTGTTTTTAATAGCAAAATGCCCTTGATACCAATCGATTGTCACTTCTGAGGCATATCAAAAACATATGACATGATTGTTTTGATTGATTATATGTTTTGTCAATAACCAATTGATAAAATGTATGTAATTGTGAATGATATCGTGTGAATTTTTTCTTGAACATAAGTGTTCATTTGATAATATTTAAGATAATAATTAGTAAAGTTTAATCATGATTATATTTATTTCAATAACAATTGCATCAACTTAAGTGCAAATGAATATTGTATATACTCGTATAATCATAATAGTCATAAAATGGAATGTTATCCAATTTTTGCTTCGGAAAATAAAGTTTAATAAATTATCATTTATATATAAAATATTTTTGTATCAAATTGTACAATTTTGGAGGCTAATTAATATTAGCAAACCTCAAAATTGCACGTTCCAGGAATTTTTCGAATAATTTCGCTAAAATTTGTCATGTTGTGTGGTTTATTGTGCCGTCTTCCTGATACCATATATGATCTATATTATAATCTTTAAGCTAAGGTTTAAAAATGTGGGTAATAATTCTGAGCGCTATATATACCTGTGTTTTTAATGAAATACGGGTCAATGACATCTTCAGACCAAAATGCATACCAAACAATCACATTTGGTGGATACAATGACTTTTCAACTATTGCTTGCAGGTCGTTAAGTGAGGCCAATAATTGGTTTAAGTGAAGAATGAGCCTCGCCGTTGAAGAAAATTTTTCTTCGAAAAATTATCATCTATATAAGCCAGTCGGTAGGAATTTTTTGGCAAACAAATTATCTATAATATCATACGGGGTCTGTTCAAAAAGTATCGCGAACTTTGAATTTCCACGGGTTATATATATTTGATTTTCGATTTTTTTGTGGCGTTATGTTGGTACTCATGTTTCTCACTTAAGCCGACAAGTGCGGGCATTTTGAATGTTCAGTTAATTTTTGACAGCTGCATTGCTTGCACGCGTTTTGGCTCGTCTTCGATTTTTGCCGATTTCAAAAAATTGATGAAATAATCTGTTTCGGGAACAAGAAAAAGTCACAGGGGGCCAGATCTGGGGAATACGGTGGCTGCAGAATTATTAGTGTGTTGTTGTTGGCCAAAAATTCGCGCACAAGCAACGATGCGTGAGCAGGGACGTTATCATGGTGCAAAAGCCAATTTTTGTTCTTCCACAAATCCGAGCGTTTCTGGCTGATTGGTTTGCGCAACTTTCGCATAACTTGCATGTAAAATTCCTTAATGACCGGTCTACCCTGTAGAAGAAAACTATAAGCAAAACTTTCACATTCGGCCGAACTTGGTGCGCTTTTTCCGGTCTTGGCTTCCATTGGGATGATTGAGCTTTGGTTTCCACGTCATAATCATAGACCCATGATTCGTCACCAGTTATGACCATCTGGAGCAGATTTGGATCGTCGCAGACAGTGTCCAACAGCTTCTTAGCAATGTTAATGCGATGCTGGTTTTGGTCGAAATTGAGCAATTTTGGTACGAATTTCGCGGCCACCTGTCGTCTCACGCGCAAATCATTGGTAAAAATCGAATGACACGAGCCAATCGATATGTTTAAGTCCTCAGCAACTTCTCTAATAGTGATTCGATGATAAGCCAATACTATTTTCTTCACTTCATCAATGTTTTCGTTTGTTGTTGACGTGCTCGGGCGTCCGGCACGCTTTTCGCCATTCACATCTTCTCGGCCCTCTGAGAACATTTTGTACCACCGATAAACGTTGCTTCGGTCCAAGGTAGCTTTGCCATATGCCTCAGTCAATATTCGGAATGCGTCCGCGCAATTAATTTTGTTTTTCACACAAAATTTTATACAGATTCTTTGATTCATTTTTTTGGAATGGGCAAAAATAGAAGACGAGCCAAAACACGTGCAAGCAAAGCAGCTGTCAATAATTAGCTGAACATTCAAAATGCCCGCACTTGTCGGCTTAAGTGAGAGATATGAGTACCAACATAACGCCACAAAAAATCGAAAATCAAATATACGTAACCCGCGGAAATTCAAAATTCGCGATACTTTTTGAACATACCTCGTATGTTTATTAAATAGTCATCAAATAAACCTGTTGTTAATTTATATTCAAATACCAGAAGAAGTAATAAAAATATTCTCATATTTAAAATTAGGTAATTTTACTCCATAAAATAAACTTTTTTAACTGATAATGAACCATTCATTCAGAGTTTAAGCAATAAAAATATGATAAAGAAAGTGTCTATTCAAAACAGTCAATAAAAATGGAAGCTAATTAATACCGACCTTTATTTCGACAGTAAACAAAATCAATTCGATCAGTATCTAATTAATTACGAGGGTCGCTCAATAAATCCTTAGAAAAAGATGGAAAAAAACTGTTTTTTAAAAAAAAAAATTTATTTTTCAACATAATCTCCTTTTAGCTCTTTTTCCAAAATTTTTATCCCGTCCAAAAAACAGGATTTCGGAAGTTCTGCAAAATACTCATCCGTTTGAGCAATGACGTCCTCGTTGGAAGTGAACCGTCGTCCGCCAAGCCATTTCTTCAGATTGGGGAAAAGAAAATAGTCACTCGGGGCCAAATCTGGTGAATAAGCGGGATGCTGCAACAATTCCATTCTCAATTCCACAATTTTGGCCATGGAAACAGCGCAGGTGTGCACACGCGCATTGTCCTGATGCAAGAGGATTTTTTTCTTCTTCAGATGGAGGCGTTTCTCTTTGATTTCCTCGCTCAACCGTTGCAATAACGACGCGTAATACGCTCCTGTTATTGTTTTTCCTTTTTCCAAGTAGTCGATAAAAATGATGCCCTGCGAATCCCAAAAGACCGTGGCCATCACCTTGCCGGCCGATGGCACAGTTTTTGCCTTCTTCGGAACCCGTTCACCATTGAAAATCCACTGTGATGACTGTCTCTTCGTTTCTGGAGTGTAGTAGTATATCCAGGTTTCGTCCACAGTGACATATCGACGAAGGAATTCGGCAGGATTGCGATGAAAGAGTGCCAACATAGCCTCAGAGTCCACTGCACGATTGCGCTTATTCTCCTCTGAGAGCAAACGCGGCACCCATCTTGCCGAAATTTTTTTCACAGACAATTTTTCATGCAAAATTGAAGCGACTGTACCTTGTGATATGCCCGTGGCCCCAAATAATTCGCGCACTTTAATTCGCCGATCGTTCAAAATCAGATCGTTGATTTTGTCGATGATTTCAGGAGTAGACACCTCAACTGGGCGTCCTGAACGATGTTCATCTTTTGTGGATGAACGGCCACGTTTAAATTCATTCACCCAATTGTAAACCATCGCAAACATAGGTGCAGATGTGCCATGAACTGCATCCAACTCGGCTTTGATTTCTTTCGGGCTTAAGCCTCTCAAATGGAGATGTTTGATGACAGCCCTAAACTCGCTTTTTTCCATTGTTATGCACAAATAAATGTCGTTAACTTTAATCGACGATAGAAATTGACCTACGCTATGGATCGAGCTGAAATTTTGACAGCTTTCCTTGCAAAAAAAAATCTTTACCGACACTACGAGCGCAATTTCTTGGATTTTCTAAGGACTTATTGAACGACCCTCGTATTATCCATTACAAATGACAAGAATATTAATAGTTTCTATTCGATTGAGCTAATCTGAATTGTTTAGTTATCGTTTCGTTAAATTTCAATAAAAGTTCACTTCAATTGACAACTGTTCCGTTTTATGATAAATTGTAAAATACCATTAAAATAATCGATTCAAAAAATTTAATAACCGATTTAATGCAGAAACTTTTGGAGTGGTTAATTTTAGTACTGAAAACTGGACAACAAGAAAGCAAATCGAATTAACGAAATTCCTAGTGTCTATGCTTGTAATAAATAAAATCATGCGTGAAAAATTCCATCTGTCAGAATATAGATTACGAGTGGTGTAAATATAATCTCATAAGTCTATCTAGTGGCGAAGAAGTATTTTTCAAATTTGGCTTTGCCCATTGAAACGCACTTACGACTGACAATCTCAAATAATAGCTGAAAACGTATACTCTAGATAAGTATGCAAAGAAATTCTGCTCACTGGAATATAATCTTTGTAATAATATCTACAGCAAATATTAAACTTCCTTTTATGATATTTTATATGTTTGATCAGATACATTGTATGAGCTTTCGATAGTATGTATGCCTGTCATGCTTTTGATCCAAAAAAAAACCCCATTTACATATACGTTTTCATTTGTAGACGATAGTCTGTGGTTAGGTGTAGTTACTACCACACAAAAAATAATCATATTTAATTGATAAATACGAATAGAATCCATATAGTAGTAGCCAGGTGAAAAGTTGACCGGCTACTATCAGATGGTAAAATCTGAAAGAAAAAAAAATTAAAAGTTATATCAAGGACACAAACTAATAATCTACTTGTAATTAAGTAATGGTTATCCAATTTCATTATTTAAAATGCATTTACATGTAAAGAAAATATTGTCAGCTAAAGAAAATTTCAAAAAAAAGTGTCCCATAAAGTTATTATTTATTGCACTAAGAAAATTCGTATTTTTGATACGACCAGAAAAAATTTATCAATACTACTAGAATCACCAAAAATTATTGGTTATTACTTCCATAAAAATGTTTATAAAAAGTTTTTAATAAATATAAGGTGTAGTAAACAGAAATCCATTATTTTTGCATTAAATTGAAGGTTTTTTTTAAGCATAGATAGAATGATACGATTTAGGTCAAATATGCACCGTTTTGTTCGATAGCTTGTTGCCATTTGGAGGTAATTTCATAATGCCTCTCTCATAGAAACCCTCGTCCCTATTGGCAAAAAACTGGGACAGTCGATTTTCACAATCTTCTTTTGAGGCGAATTTTTCACCTGCAAAATCATTCGTCATAAACAGGAAGAGGTGGTAATCACTTGGTGCCAGGTCCGGACTATAAGGTGGATGCATAAGAACATCCCAACCAAGGTCCCGGAACTTCTGGCGAGTCACTATCGATGTATGCGGCCTGGCGTTGTCCTGATGGAACACAATTCCTCTCCTATTGGCCAAAGCTGGCCGCTTTTGGGCGATTGCTTCTTTCAGACTGTCCAATTATTGGCAGTATAGGTCCGAATTAGGAGTTCGGCCATAGGGGAGCAGCTCATAGTAGATGATTCCCTGCCAGTCCCACTAAACACACAGCAAAACCTTCCTAGCTGTCAATCACAGTTTGCGCCGGGTGACCACAATTTGACCACGACCGTTGTCGCTTGACGTTGTCGTAAGTGACCCACTTTTCATCACCAGTAACCATCCGCTTCAGAAATGGATCGATATTGTTGCGATTCAGCAACGATTCGCAGATGGAAATTCGGTCCATGAGGTTTTTTTGCGATAACTCATGTGGCACCCATACATCCAGCTTCTTTTTGTATCCAGCCTTATTTAAGTGGTTCCAAATGGTTTTTTGTGTAATGTTTAGCTCCTGCGAAATCGAAACAGTGCTTACGTGACGGTCGGACTCGACGATTTCCATTATTTTATCGACATTTTCGACAATTGGCCTTCCAGAGCGTGGTGCATCTTTGACATCAAAATTACCGGAACGGAATCAACGAAACCAAAATTGCGCGTGATTGACTGTAACAGTATTAGGACCATAAACATTATTCACTTTTTCAGCTGCCTGGCATGCGTTTTCGCCTTTATCGAAGAAAAACTGTAAAATATGGCGTATTTTCTCTTTGTTGGTGTCCATCTTTGACGCGTGCTAAAAAAATACTGAGTCAAGTAATCACAAAACTGTATGAAAAGTTTTTTTAGTACGATATCTTATCTTTCTAACGCCATCTAGTGCAAGCCGATCGTACTTTTAAAACGGGAGATACAGACTCCTAAAGCCATCTATTGGCAAAATAATGGATTACTTTTTACTACAACTTATATTTTCAGCTTTACTAATAATTTCGATTAAAAAATTAAAAAAAAAACTTTTTGCACTATTATAAATTAAATTTGGTAAAAAAATTTCTTGATCACAATCTTCGCTGAAAAAGTTATTCAAAATTCTTTGAATCAATCATAAAATTCCTAGTTCAAGGATATTTTGAAATAATTTTATTATTTAGAAAAATCTTCTCCTATTTAAATGGTAAATAGTGTGTTTCATTTTAAAAATAGCATAATTTAACTATATAATAATTTCGGTTGAGACATTGCATATATTTGAATTGAAAAGAAAGAATTGAAAATATTTAAAATTTTTGTATATAGAATGTTATTTTTTAAGACCTCAAAGCCCACCATTATAGGTATAGAAATATTATATATTGTTGATTAGTAGAGCGATAACGATCGACGAATGTGTGAACATATAAAATATTTGCGATCAAAGTGGTCCACTGCAGGCAAACTTTAAGGTCTCAATACGAGTGTGCAACGGTGCAACTTAGTTAATCGTTTTAGATTTCAATCGCGGAATTGATTTGATGGAAAATGATTTGGTTGTTGTTGTTTCTGTTATGTCCAAGTCGTCGTCGATGATGATTGAACACTTTTTGTCTAAAATTCAAGGCCTATATGCTCTCATTACGGGCAGGGATCGATCGAGTTACGGTTATTAGCCGAGTATGTGTGTACCTGGGAGCACTGAATTACAATCTAAAGAATAAAATTTCAATAATGCGCTTCTAATGCTATTTACTACGAGCAAATGGATTTCTCAATATTTAATTCGATTAGAAAATAGAAGTGGACACGTACTACTGTATACATGACAGACGCTATTGGATAACTCCACTCAATATATTCAACGGGCATTTGGTCAACGTCTTTATGCAGAACCGCTCTCCTGCTGATTTAGAGCTTGCTTCTCCTACTTCTTCTGAGATTTGCTATTACATCTAAAAGGCCTTTTACAACTTTACTTATATGGCAGAATGTAAATGTTCAAAGAAATTATGACAAACGATTTAAATAAGTGTCTCTTATAAGTCTTTAGATATTGTTGAAAGTATACAAATAATTTTTTCAACTAAATTTGAATGTGTATTGTTTCGAATATTATAAATGACCACTAATGCATATGGTACTATCTAGACCTCACTATTTTCAGCTCAACATCCCATAACCATATGGCTACAAAACGCACATTGCTAGAGAAGAAACGATCGACCGATCTTATTATTGCGAATTCAATCAACTGTGCCCTCTTACAGAATCCAAGATTGACCATGATGGAACCTTAGAAATGCTTTTGTGCTATCGAAATAGTAGCTTTATGAAATTGTATAAAATTTAGTGCACACGTTATGTGTTTGTTTCTGCAATATGTACATGGACTTAAATAATGATGATCAGGCCAGCCCGATGAGATGGTGATGTAACGAGTTGGTCGTAAACTTTATTTAATATTTATTAATCATTAAACGAAATTAAAAATCATATCGGATCCATTGTGTTGGAAAATGTTTTCAATTCGCAAAAATCAAGGACTACTGTTTTCTCATAATGCAAGTGGACACATTGTTGTTGTGTGTATACTCTAAAGTGGATCCACTAAAATGGGAGATTTGGCCACACACATGGCGTCCATATTCCATAAAGTAAAATTATTTCTTACTCATCGATAACGCAGCTGGAGTAGCAATAGTTCGTTTTCAATTACCCTCGCAGCTAGAAATAAATCCCAAACTCACGCATTAAATTCCAAATGTCACAGAAAACAAGTTTGAGATTTTAATTAAAATATGTTCAAGTTGAAATGTGAACTTTTGGAAACGGGATTTCGCGTTGGTGTTGCACAGTGCGGCTTTCCTACAATAGTTTTTGCAGGCACCGTTGTTGACTGAAGTTGATGTTGATGTGATGATATTCAAATCTGTGCCGCATTTTGTAGATTGATTAATGAATACAAGAGTTTTGTACTATTCGCTGTTAATCTGTAATCGATATTAATTTTCAAAAGGTTAGCAGCTACTGCTTAGCCCCCAGCCTTATGCCGTGTCTGAAGACCTTAAGTGTTGTACAATTGAAATGGTTAGTTTTCTGCCAAAAAATATTCTTTTTAAGCAAACAGGAAGCATATTTTCAATCGATTCACTTTTATTTTCTTTTTTAGTTAAATAAAAACAAAAGGATTGTTAATCAGTTCATTGTTTCATTATGTCCAATTCCAAGAATTAGTTGACGCCATATTTGAATTGTATTATTTAATATAATATTTTACAATAAACAAAAAAATATGAACCAATTGGAATTTATAAACAATAATATTTCACACAGAAATCCGGCTCCATTGAAAATTGTTCAGCTAGATTTGAAAATATAAAATTTTTATTGGAAATTGGCAGTAAAAAAAATTTATTTCAATTGATTTTGGAAACATTTTCAACTGTAACCGCTTTCAGCTCCTTGGTTACACTGATTTGCATGTTTTCGACAGGTTAAAGATGACGCCCTAAGGAACTCCCCTTTCCGGAACCCCCCGTTTCCCCTAAGGAACCTTCCTTTCCTATAAAAAATCGTTGATGAAGAAGGTCATGCGGCAGGAGTCGTTGTTAAGGCGGAGCATCCAATATCCGATCACAAAAGCTCTCACTCATTCCACTTTTCATCATTTTTCTATATTGTTATCTACTACTGCCTCTTCAAATAATACTTTTAACCAGTAAAAAAAATGTGCTCTTGATAAGGAATAGTCTTCATAGGCTCATTCGAACTTTTCGTAATCAAATAAAATTTGACAACAAAACACAACCTCACTTTTCACGCTCTATAGTGATAGGGATTCGTCTTAGATTAAAGAATACCTGGATAGGCCCGTACGTCAAATTTTCGTATATGTGTACGCAATTTTTCTTGCAGAAGCGGCGAGAAGTCGTAACGCTTGCATACATTTGTTTATAGTTTTTTATATAGACATGACCCCACTACATCTAGTTTTCGTAATAGAAATTTATTGAATTCCAATTGCATAATTAATATTCAATTATATTTTAATTTTATTATATATTTCGTAAATATCAATTAAATATCAAGCCCCTCAATTTTGTAGACTTTTGGAGAGTTTTTAAACATACCATTCTTCATAAAAGTGGTAGTATACCGAAATGCTTGCATACTCTTGTCATTTTTCAAGTGTTTATTTTGGCATTTATCGGTAAGTTGACATCTTCAATTTTACTACATAAATTAACAAACATTTAATTTATGATATGCCTAAATGGCTTTTATTGGTATATAAGTGGTTAAAAACGGAAAAGTTCGGCATTCAATAAATGTAAACAAATGTGATGTTGACAGTTCAATGTTTACCAGACTCGTAGTTCAGTGTCGGCGTACGTAAAGTGTGAGTAAGAAAATTTAAGGGAACGAATTTTTCAGTCTGTTTCCCATTTCTGTTTTTATTGTGTAAAAATAAATAAAGTATATTTGGTAGGCTTATTATTTAAATGAATTTGTTTGCATTTGTGCTTTCGCCTGCTCTATTAGAGCATTTTGTAATGCATTTACTAAATAATATTGTTGTCAATTTTTTTAGAATATTAGTTATTAATTATTTAACTACTATTTCAGTTAACAAATACACATTGTATATTATAATGAAGCTTTTTGTATCTACTTATGCTTGTTTAACATTAAAATTTATATTTACTAAGTTGTGGTGTAGTTTCAATTTCAACATAATATCACATTCTCTCATTTAATTCGTTTTGCATTTTTGGAATGTATTTTTATTTCTGCACATAATTGTTTTAATATAATCAAATAATTTGTGATTTATATTTTTATATATGCCCTTCCACTTTATAATTCTGTTTTATTAAATAAAATGAAATAATATTTTAAAATAGAATACTGTGTTTTATTGCAAATTTCCAAATTTAATTCCATCAAACAACAAAATTTTTAATATTAAAAAATCGATTTGGTTACGCATAAATGACATCACATATGGAACTGGTTTTAAACGAACATATGAAACTGGTTTTAAGTAAAGTTAAAATTGGCCCCCTATGATTTACGCCGTTTCTGTTATTTTTCATGTGTGTGCGTTCTACGAATGTAGGGCTACAATATTGGTGTAAAGGCCTATCCCTTAGATAAAAGAAGTACTGGATAGGCCTCTACACAAAAATTCTGTCCAAATTTTGTTGGCAATACATTCATAGAACGCACACACATGCAATACAACAGAAACGGCGTAAATCATTGGGCGCCAATTTAAAAATTCAGTATGCGATTGAAGCGGTTCGTTTAAAATCATTTTTCATGTGTCATATCATTTACACATAAACGTATGCGTAAAGAAGCAGATTTTTTAATATTGCGGGTCTTGTTTGATGGAATTAGTTTTGTAAATATGCAATAAAACACAGTATTCTATTTTTAAATATTTATTTATTAATTATGTATTTTCATTTTATTTATTTCACTGTATATTATTTATTAAAACAGAATTTTTAAAGTGGGGAATAGTATAAAAAAATATGAATTGTAAGTTATTTGATTATATGAAAGCAATTATGTGCACAATAAGATGTTAATCGTATACAACATTAAAGGAAATGCTTTAAAACTAAATTACAATATGAAAAATTTAATGTACTTAAATAATTAATAACTTATATTCTAAAAAAAATGAAAACAATATTATTTAGTAAATGCATTATAATATGGTGTAATAGAGCAATCAAAACAAATTTATTTAAATAATAAGCTTACCGAAGAATAAACTTTAATTATTCTAACACAATGAAAACAGCAATGGAAAATAGATAGAAAAATTCGGTCCCTTAAACTTTCTTACACACACTTTATATACACCGGCACTGTTCTATTTTATGGTAAACATTGAACTGTCAACATCGGATTCACAAATGACAAAGCTAACCCCCAAGTTTCCACTTTCATGGAGAATTAAAGTTTTCAAACTCTCCGAAAGTCTACAAAATTGAGGCGGTTTGTATTTGATTGATATTTACGAAATGTATAATAAACTTAAAATAGAATTCCATTTCGTATCAAAAGATTGTACAAAAAATAAAAATTACCTATCGTTGTATTTAAATTGTATTTTTGTTTCCAATAAGTGAATTAAAATAAATATAAATTATGCTTTTGCAATTAAATAAATTTCCATTACAACACATAGATGACAGTGGGTGTAATGTCTACATAAAAAAATTTTGACAGTCATATCCCCCTAGTCAATATTTGTACACAAAATTGCATATACATATACGGTAAGGGCCTATCCAGGTATTCTTTAATCTAAGGGACTCGTAGTAAACAAATGAGGTTCTGTTTTCACTTCACCTCATCTGTTAATTACTATTGCCAGATCGATCCCACTGATTCTAGTCTGATCTGTTATTGGAATTATGGTAATAATTATGTTAATTTTCAGTAATTTCAAACAGAAGAGCACAAAAATATGAATGATAAAAAAAATTATTTTTATTGTAAAAATTTAACAAAAAATTATATGTTTTATTAATTTGATACTTATAATTGTTTTGATTTAGTTATTTAACAATGTAATTTTAAATAGAAATAAATCAAAATACATATGATATCAAAGGGAAGTTTGCACTGTTGCCAAATTGCTTGAAGCACTGTTGCCAAATCGTCTCATTACATTATTGCAGATATTCTTATATAATAAATTAGATATTGAAATTGATTTTATTAAAATTAAGTAGTATCAAAGTATTATGAGGGGAGATATTTATTTTGTAATCGAATACATCAGAAACTTAATCAAATTTTCAATGCCAAATAACCGCATAAATGCATAAGATCTGTAATCCGAGATCAATAATAAGGGAGGAAATGCTAAGTAAAAGATTTGTGGTTTATTAATTGTAAACTTTAAAGGGAAATCAAATCGATCTAATCGGATGTAATGATTTTTCAATTATTTTCATAATGAAAAGCTTTGAACTTGAAGACGAGAGCATTTGTTTGTTTATTGTAAATCTATGTGAAAAGATTTTTTTTTTATTAACTGCAAAACAATTCTACAATATTTGCAATAGGTACTGCAACTGTGTGAAGAAAATGTTGTTGAATTAATTGATTTGTAAAAATTTTCCTCTCACACTAATTACTTGCGAAATTATTTACGATTACTTCCTAGGACACAGAGTTCAATGTGAACCGTCATTAAGTGTGGTAGGAATTTGTAAATATTGATTTTTTCAAACTAACATTCAATTATGAATTTCCGTACACAAAAAGATGAGATTTTTAATAATTGATTTTTTATTAATATTTTTTTTCTTTTTTTTTACGGAAGTGTTACAAGAATTACCTTTTTTGACAAGTGTACAAATTACAATTATTTTAGTTTATAGTCATTAGTACAATTACAAAGCATAATTTTTTGGATAAGTTCAAATAATACGAACATGAAATTGTGGAATTTCGTGTTCGTATTATTTGAACTTATCCAAAATTGAGTTTTTTTTTTAATTTCGAAAAAAATGTTTTTCGAAATTAAAATTTTGGAATTTTCGAAAATATGAAAAAAAAATTGTTTTTTTAAATTTTTTCTTTTCAATAAAGATAATCTAAAACTCCAATGAACTATTATAAAATGAATAATATTTATAAACGAAAAAAAGAAAAACAACAAATCAAATTGAATTGTTAGCGGCAAATTTCGATGATTGAATGTGTTTATAGACACCCACAAAATTGTCTATTCAAGCAATTTTTCTATAGAATTTTAATAATTTCCCACAAAGTACAGTTCGTGACAGATGATAAATATTGAATCAACAAGCATCTTATAAGATTAAAAATAAGTCTTTGCTTTCGACTCGAAAAAGGCTTTATGTCATATTGTTCTCGATTCAATGGGGAAATCAATTCATAGCCTAATAGAGAATGTGATTTTTGTTAGTTTTCTGTTCTTTTCTGATTATCTATCGTTAATACTATTTGTCTCAACTACTTAGAAGTAAAAAAAAAAAAAACAAAAAAAAAGTTTTCGTGGACTGTTGAGACCTTCTCCACAAATTTGAGTTCTTTTCAAAACAAACGACCGCTCGCCCTTGACGTAATTAGAAAACAATCCATTCATCCGGAATATATTGTAGATGTGGATGGATATAGATTGCTACAGAGAACGAGGTGCAATCAGTACATATTCAATTACGACTACCTGCGTACGACCTTGGAAGAATCAGTTGAGTGGTTCCGTTTTCAGGTGGGCGACGAATGCGGCCATCATTGAGCCGATCGTCGCCGAATTTCTTAAGAAGCATGCATGTATGTAATGTACTACGAGTACAAGATGCCGCGCTTAATACGAGAGTACACTACATTGTTGACAATGACAAATATTGATTTTAGCAGTTCATTATGGATAATTTTCTTTTTGTCGAGTACAGGGTGAGTGCTTTATGCTTTGTGCTAAGTGCGTGCTCAATAAGATAGCTAACCTGATAGCCTTGGGCATATACGAGTACTACTCACCCAACATTAGTAAATGCTCCTGAACTTTTGATTTTTAACCACATCTACGCAGTTAATTTCATCGAAAAATAATATTACTTAAATAGAGCCAAATTTTTACGTGACTAATAACCAATTGTTTTCATTTATTAAAAGATATCGTCAGAGTCTTAAGTTGACATAATAAAAAAGATTAATAGTAAAGTTTAAATTCAGATACTATTCATAACATACCATACAGGAATCTGTAATATATATTTTTGTTTAAAATTATTTCTAGGATATTTGTACGAACCGTAGTTGTTATACATTAACCGCAATATATATGTGGGCTGGTGAAAAATTAACTTAAATTAAGAGATATTATTTGAAGAATGTTATTTTAATACAATGCATATAAGATTAAAATCAATTGAATAATTATCTGAAAGTACATAGCTTATTGTTAGTTGAACATTTATTTAATAATATTTTTCAAGTTATATATTTATTTATAAAAATATAAGTGAATTTTCAATTTGTTCCATTTAAACCTGTCGAAAAGAAAATATCAACATGCTAATAGTTTTTTTTTTTTAATAACGAATAGAAATAGAGAATTTTTTTTCTCACATTTTAAAAAAAATAATCTACCTGGTAAATTTGTTATTTTTTCTTTTACAAAAGTAGACAATTATTATTATTGTCAATTTACATACTTACATAATAAAATTACTGAAAATATCAGTTGTTTCATGAATTAATTAATATTTTTGTAACAAGCAGATTTACATAACATTTTAATTAACAATCTTATGCGTCATGAATTGGGAGTTTCCCCAACTAATGGAAGTTAGATTCCTCTAGAAAATTTCTATGCCATCTTTATGATGAGTGTTTCCGGAAAGGGCAGTACAGGATAATTACGAGTATCTTACAAGTGGATTATGATGATAGGATAGACGGCAGTAAAATTTTTTGGTAGCCGGAAATGCACAGGTCCTGAACAAAGGGAACATTTAGATCAGGATGTATTACGTTGTGAAGAACATAAGGGGGGGGGGGGGGGGGTTGTTAACCAACAATTTTACGGAGGATCTTGGATTGTAAAGCCTGGACGTGATAGGAGTTGCAACATTTCGTTGAACCCTGAAGTTCAATTCCATATGTACAAATAGGTTTTATAATCGCGTTGTAGATTGAAGTTTACTTTTGATTGTTAGTTTCGGTGTTTGTCCAGTAGTGTAAGAAGTTGTAGGTGGCTTCAAGTTTTTTTTGGTATAGTATGAGGGTTCCATGTTAATCTCTTGTTCAGGAAAACTCCCAAATAACGTACTTTATCATATTGTGGAATCATGTTGCTGTTAAGGTATAAAGGAGTAGGTGTTCCTTGACAAAGTGTGAAAGTAATGTGAGCACTATTTTCTGTTCATTTACCTTTAAACCAGGATTAAACATTGTAGATATGGTATTGAAAATTATTGGAACCTATGCCAGGATTTGTATGCCTGGCAAGTATGGCCGTATCATCTGCATAAGTAGCAATGATAGTATTAAGATTAGGGTATAAATATTATATAAAATGGACCAAAGATACTGCCTTGTGGGACTCCAGCTAGAATAGGATAAATTTCCGAGGATTCTGAGTTAATTGCAACTTGGGCGTGACGTTGGGAGAGATTTATGATAAGGTAGTATGTTGACGGAAGAAAGCTGCTCTTGAGTTTTCAGAGGAGTCCAGGATGCCACACACGATCAAAAGCTTGGCAGATATCTAAAAATATTCTCAAGAGAGGATGCAATGTGATCAACAGTGGTGACTAGAAGTAATTTTTTTTTATTCCCGATCATCATCGTTGATCACATTCTATCCTCTCTTGAGAGGAAAGAGTATTGCTCAGGAGTATTTTTAGATATCTCCCAAGTTGCTGGATAGTGGAGTGTTCAGATCGGAAGTCAAATTGGTGATCAGGAATAATTTGTTCATCAACTAGTCGTTTTAATAAGAGTTTTTCAAAAATCTTACCAAGGATTGGAGGAAGGAGAATTAATATGTTTTTTTTTGGTTTAGGAATCATTTTAATGACCGAAAATTTTCAGAGTAAGGGAAAATAGGTTGTGCACAGGATACTATAAAAAAGTATGTAATTAAAACTAAAGCTTTTCGGTAAATTTGCTTCAGAATAGGAGCTGTTATTAGTGCATAACCAGGAGCTTTTTTATTGAAAATGCTATTTAATATCTAAATAAATTTTCGATATTTTCTATTTTTTGTCTAATAAATGCTAATAACTATCGAATTTATGCGTCGGAAAGTAAAGTTAAATAACATTAATTTTAAATTTAGATTTTTATAAATGTTATATTTCATCTATTTGCTTTAATAATGCAATTATTTAAAAAATATATATTTCTTTGAAACAAATTTTAAAGACTTTTTCGTATTGGGTGTATAACTTAAAAATGCTGGATTTTTGGCAAAATTTGAGTGTTTATTTTGAAAAATTGTTACAATATATTTTATTCAAAGTATTGTCGATCGGAAGCCACTATTTTTTCCCATCTTTCTGGCAACATATGGATTCCGCGCCAAAAAAACTGTTCCGGTTTTGAGGCCAAGAATGAATCGAGCCAATTTTTGATGCCCTGTTCTGAAGGATCTAAAAAAATGGTAGTCGGACGGGGCAAGGTCTGGGCTATAAGGCGGGTGAGGCAAAACTTCCCAGCCACTGTTTTCTAAATAATTTTTAACCGGTCTTGCAACATGAGGCCGAGCGTTGTCATGAGGGAAAATTATGGCATCGTGTCTGCCAATGCTCGCTTCAAACGGATTAATTGTGTTCGGTAGAGGTCGCCTGTGATCGTCTAGCCTGCTTTCAATAGCTGATAATAGATCACACCCTTCTGATCCCACCAAATACAGAGCATTACCTTGGCGCCATGGATATTTGGCTTTGGCGTTGATTTGTTTCGTTGGCCGGGCTTCACATACGATTTTTTGCGCTTTGGGGTGTCGTAATGAATCCATTTTTCATCGCCAGTAATGATTCGATTCAAAAACGACTTCTTTTTCTGCCGTTCAAGCAGCATTTCGGACATGCAACATCGCCTTTCAACGTCTCTCGGCTTCAATACATACGGGACCCAATTTCCTTGCTTTTTGATGAACCCTGCTGCTTTCAAACATTTTGAAATGGCTGCTTGAGTGACTCCCAATGATTTTGCAATTTCTTCTTGAGTTCGACAACACTCTTCATCGAGTAATGCCTCCAAATCTTCATCTTCAAACTTTTTTGGCTGACCTGGTCGTTCTTTGTCTTCCGTGTCAAAATCACCACTTCTGAACCGCACAAACCATCTCTCGCACGTTGAAATCGATGGAACATATTCAGGATAAGCTTCGGTGAGCAATCGATGTGCTTCAGCTGCACTTTTTTTCAAATTGAAGAAGTAAATCAACACTTCCCGCAAATGGGACTTTTTTTTTGGTACGAAATTCGACATTTTTGAAGCAAAAAAAAACTTTGTTGTTTACACTATTTCGTTCAATGACTAATCGAGAATGAATGACAGATGATTAACCTCCAAAATGCCATATGTGTTATTATTAACACAAACCATGTGTAAAAGTAATGCCATCTGTTGTCAATCCCGCATTTTTAAATTATACATTTTTAGGCTTCAAGTACTCAATCCTTTTGATATAACTTTTGATGACTTTTTCACACATTTCAGGATGTAATTCTTCCATTAATTGCTGGATATATATTTTTAAATACTTTAAAGTTTCATAAATATTGGCATAGACATAGTTTTATAAACAAAAAGAGTTCAACGGTTTTTTATATGGTTTTTTAAGAAATAGCTCAAAGGTTTTTGCACAATAAAGCCAAAATTTGTCGTATTATATGGCTTGTAGTACCATCTTGTTCAATTCAAGCTATAATCCATATTTATATATTCATTTAAAAGCTGAAAAAAATCTCTCAGAATTGATAGTAATAGTCTCTACTTCTTCAAACTAAAACGCACACAAGACTGCTATTTTTTACGGGTACAATAGCTTCTTCATAGTCACTTGTGTGTCTATAGGGTACAAGTACTTGAGGGCCTTATTGCTCAAAAAAAAGGCCTTTTAAGACGACAAATTTTATAATTTAATTGCATTTTTGGGTAGTTAAACGACACATAATGAATGTAAAATAGAAAACTTCACACTAAACATATGCTATATTAGATAATAAATGTCAAAATAATGGACTGTACTTTTGGATAAGACTTTTTTAATATTGTAAGAATAATAATATTTTGAAATTTATAAAAATTAATTAGTTTTGAAATCGTAAAATAATATATGTTTTGGAAAATTTGAATAAATTGTGCAAAAAACGTAAATTTTTCAATAGAGCGAATAATATTTTATTCAATTCTATCCTTATAATTTTGCTTATGTCTATTATGAAACAGATGGCGCGCAAGAGGCTAGTGTGACTTGGCCCGTTTTTTCAAAAAGGGTTTGGTATAAAAAATTAATTGTCGTTGAATTTGAAAAGCAAATTGGAATATTTTCGTCCAAATTGCTTGATTGTAAAAAAATTAATATCTGTAAAATTTTTTTCTTTATTATTTAGTCCTTAAAAATGTTTATTTACTTTGTAATGCTTATTGTGTTTGAATTAAAATATGTGTACCAATTGAATAAGAGATTGTAAATGCTATGATATGAAAAAATAAATTTGTCTGTAACTAAATCTCCTATTCCTGAAGATATTAGTTCTTATTTAGAAAAAAAACGGAGCTTTTGGAGTATAATACTTACTTTACATTATTGAATATCAATTTCAGTTGGCTTTATCGAAAATTTATTAAATTTTTTTTTCAGTACAAAAAACAGTTTAGATGAGAAAAATTCTAATAAAACCTGCTACTAATCATTAGCAACAATATCGAACAATCTCTTTTTAAAGAATAGATATTTCGTGAAAATTTTTTTTTCCAAATACTTTCTATTATATAAAGACTTATTTAGAAGGCAAACCCCTTCTGTCAATTCCATTAATTTGTATTTAGTAAATTATCTAAAAACTTAAAACGTGTATTAACAATAACCAAATTAATTAAAAAATTAAACACTTTAATTACATATTCAGGTCTTGTCTAAAATGATATTTGATCCAAAGTAATAGAGAGTAAACTAAAACGAATGGTGCTTTTTTAATCTAGCAAATAGAAATCGCTTTTGATTTTCATATAAATAAATGTTAACAATTGAAAAGGAAGATATCTAGCAGGTTGAAAGGTTCAGCTAATATTAGGTGGATGAGGTCTGATTGTGGGAAGTCGAAATTAGTACGGTATAAGCACGAACACCTTACGCAAGTACTTGGTACCTGTCCTCATCGCATCGGCATCAAATGTGGTCACATACTTACTTGTACCGCAACAAATCCACACGTTCGTATACCTTTCACCTCAGACCTTTCGATAAAAGAAAAGTAATTTTTTGACGCTAGCAATTACACGATTGCGGTTAGTATTTCTTCTTTCAAATAATAATGTTGTGTTTTTACTGAACATATTTTTCTAACCACTGCCGTAATAAAAGTTTTTTTTTTAGCTACTAATGAGTCAAATTTTTTTCAAACTAATTTCTGTACTCGTAACCATATTTTTATATACTTACAAATAAAACATGCCTAAAAATATTTTAATTTCGACAACCAAAGCTTATTTTTTTTTTTTTTTAAAAAGGAGAAAAAAATATTAATAAATAAATAAAATTGTGGTTTTTAATTTATTGTTTTTGCAGTTCTTTCATTAAAGGCAACAGTACAGATTTATCTTTTGTGCATTTGGAAATAATATAATACCAGCCAATATAATAAGCACGATACAAAGTTTATTAGAAAATATATATTCGCATATAAGATTTACGATCCATATTGACTATGGTTTCCTTTTTACCAATGAATCAATACGACTCATAAGTCAGTTGTTATTGATGGTATAACTAACGAAATAGTCTGCCATCTTCAATAGTTTTTTTCTCTTTTTTTTCATACTCGTTCAAGCACTTTAATACCAGCACGTACACAACAAGATGATTATTAAATTGAATACTTGAAATTTAAGACCTCTAAATAATTAAAAGCAAAAAGTGTAAATGTAAAAAAAAAAAAATTACCCAAAAGACTTTTGATGAAAAGAAAAGTTCATGCCTAAAATGTATGGTCACGAAAATAGTACCTTTCGAGTAGCTACCGAATTTCATTAAAAAAAACTTTCATTAGAAATTAAAATTTTCTTTTCAAGAGTGTGCATTTTAGAAATTTTCTATTTTAACTTTCATTTGATTGTATAACAATTTTGCTGGAGTAAATAAATTTCATACCATTGAATCGAAAAAGTTTTTGATTGCATTAAAATATTCATTTATTCTATAAAACCGAATATATAATTAGATGATATTTTCTAATATTTTAATATGTAATTGAATAAAAAATATTGTATTTTAAAAAATATTTGCTTTTGTGTATGAACGCAAACTTAAAATGTTGTTTTCATGAAATTTAAAAAGAAAAATTTGTGGTACTCAGAATTTGTTCAAGTTTTCTGTCTTAAAAGAAACTTGAAAATTCTTTACGATATTTTCAGAAAATTTCTGCAAAATGACACTATTTATTTTTGGAGGAATTTAAATGGTGGCAAAACAAAAATTTGTTCTCTAGCAGAAAAAATTCTCACTATTTCTGAAAAACATAAATCAAAGTTTAACTATTATAAAAAAATTACCTTGTAAATTATTAGACAAAACAACAAATTAGTTGTAAAAATTTTAACACATTTATTGGTCGAAAATACCACCTTTTTTTTTTATTTGATGAATTAAACTAGATTTGTTATAACTCACATGGACTAGTTCTTGTAAGATATTTGTTGAATATTGTGTCAAAAAAGCATAGAGGAAAAAACTTCGATACAAAATAGTTAATCGATCAGCCTTGATTTGATGGTTGCAATCAATATTTCAGCTAATATACACGTCACGATCGTTGATGATCAGTTTAATTTCGAGTGGTCGCAAGTTGAACCGTACATAGACTATGGTCCCATTGCAATGAGTGATCGGGAGCACCCAGCCAATAGGTCATTAATTCAAGTAATTTGATTCGACAATAATTATTCGACATTTCCATTTGTTTCCATAACTTTATCCGTTTGTGTCTGCAAGCCGACTTACCAATCACATCGATTAATCGGAGTGGTTGGTTGCTTGACTCTTGAGGGCTGCGTATAGTTTTCTTCTTAAACATTCTCTTTACGATAACCCACCTTGGCTTCAATTGAAAGCTTTCCATAGTACAGTCCAAGTCAAATACGCCGAGTTCAAAAGTGAATTTCAAAAGAATTAGTGGCGACTATCGTCAACATCGTCAATGCCATCATCACCTTTTGTCCGCGCGAATGTATGCTTTAGATGGTCCAAAGCTGTAGTGATCTATGAAATTGGAATCTAATCTGATTGTAAGATTTGCTACCTAACAGATACAGACTGAACGTATTTCGTAGAGAGTAGGAAGCAATTAATCCGAACATAAGATGCAATTAATCCGGCTAGAAATAAATCGCTTTCCCTTGATGGTGATCTCTTAAGTTAGCATACACTGCAATTGGCGATTTGTTCACAATCTTGTACACTGTCAGCTTGCCTGTCTGTCCGTTTATTTGTCTGTCTGTCTGCTGAAATCAACTATCATCGGTATTAGAACTGGAAGCTCATGTCCCAGTTCTAATACCGAATGATAGTTGATTAGTCTGTGACAGCACAATGATACTAAATAATTCGTAGAGAGGCAAAATAGCTTGACTTCTGGCTCGATTAACCCATAGTTCGAATAAACTAACAAGATTCAACACCAGAAAAAAATTGGTAACTGTTACACTTTTTCTAGTCTTTATTAAATTGTCTAGCTTTTTTTAGTATTTTTTTCTTCTTCAAAATTATTATAACTATCCATTAAAAGCGTAACAGATTTGATGGTAAAGAATAGTTTTTTGTTGGATTTTTTTTTACTCTTAAGCCGATCCTCTAAAGTAAAAGGAACAACGCTGAACAATTAGTTATGGTAATTTCTATATATTATCTTAATGGTATTCAATTAAGTATGAGTATTTATTGCACGTTAAATTGTAAAGTTAATGTTTTTATGTAAATACTTTATAAAAATAAACGTGAGCTTTATTCACACAGCAGACTATATAAAATTTCTCTTTTAAAAAGATTTAAGGAATAGACAAAAAAAAAATTACATATTTCAAAATTGTTTAACTATTTTAGACTTTTTTCTATTATTAGAGCAATTGCATTATTTCAATTTTAAAAGAATTTCTTTAGACAAGCAAAATTTACAATTACAAAATTCATTTATTTCTAACAAATTAATTATTTATATAAGATCCAAGAAGAAAAAAAAATACATATTGTACATTAAAGAGTAAGTAGTATTATTCACTTTTTTTTGTGTAGAAGATTTTCTTTCATTTAACAACTCGATGATGAAATATATCAAAAGTGTTTGTTTTTATTTTTATATTTTCTTGATTAGTCTAATCTGAACTAATTTATTTTTGTTGATTGTAACTGATTTTAGTTTTAATATCAACTCTTGTATATTATATTAAATATTATTTTTCTTTTAAAATTAACTAGAGAAAATAGTTTGTATGTTTTTAAAAAAAAAAAAAAAAATATTTTTTCAATGTTATTTTTAAATTTTTTTTAACGGAGAACAACTGAGTCTATGCCACTTTCTGGATTTAAACTCGTCACTTAATCAAGGTGCCAAAATAAACTGTCATATAACTTGTGCTTTGGGAGGTAGAGTGAAATTTTTATTTTATTATATTGCATGGATTTTGCAGTACTCGATCCTTTTGATGTAGTTTTTGATTACATTTTAGCATATTTCGGACTATTATTCAGCCATTACTTAAAGCTTGTTGGTGCATAGTACTAGAGTTAATAGTCCAACGGCATCAAATTGAATGATCTTGAAAGCCAATTTATATCAGCAAATCTTGAAATTACAGGTCCGGCGAACTTTGAGCGCAATAAAGCAAAAATTTGTCATATTGTATGGCTTATAACACCGTCTTGTTAAACCCACGTACAGTTCAGTTAAATTTTTCAAGTTCAGACGACAAAAAATGAAGAAAGAGAGGTCGTTACTATCTATTCTGAATGGCATTACCGCTCAGAATAGAGGGTAACGACCTCTCCTTCTTCGTTTTCAAACTACACTTTTAAATCAAAAACCAGACAGTCAGTTTTCGCAAATACAGTCACTTGTGGATTTTCAAATGGCTTTCATACAGTAACTTGTGGATCTTAAAATTTTCATATTTGATAATTTTGCTTATTGAAGTATCTACCAATAAGAGATGAGCCTCATTGCTCAAGAAAGTTTATTTATAAAATCAGCATCAAAAGCATGTTTTTCTAGAAATCCAGCAACCAATCTTCTGCACATTGTACGTTCAAAAATTAACAAAAAACAATTCTTAATATTATTGGGTTGTACGAAAAGCAATTTCTTTTTTTCCCAACAGAGGACTTAATTGTATTTTTTCACAACCAACTTCACACTTAAGCCGCATAATCATATGTATTTTGACAGCTGATATAGTAAGGCTTGCTTCATTCTGCACAGTAGTTTTTGGTTGATACCTTTTGAATATGGAAAATGAGAAACAGGATTTTCGGTATTTTTTTAATTTTTTACTATAGAAAAGATAAAAATGCTGTTCAAGCAAGAAAAAAATTATCCGATGTGTATGAAGAAGATGTGTTAAGTGAGCGCCAGTACCAAAACTGGTTTGCAAAATTTCGATCCGGCAATTTTGATCTCGAAGATGCACCACGTTCTGGAAGGTTAGTTGAAGCTGATGAAGACACAATAAAGTTATTAATTGATGCAAACCGGCAAATAACAACTCGTGCAATCGCTGAGAAATTAAATTTACTGAATACGATCGTTCATGATCATTTGAAACGGCTAGGTTTAATCTCAAAGCTCGACATATTGGTTCCTCATCTTCTTACGGAAAAAAATTTGTCCTGTCACATTGACGTTTGTGATTTGCTTCTCAAACGCTAAGAAAATGATCCATTTTTGAAGCGTGTCATCACTGGGGACGAGAAATGGGTTGTTTACAACAATGTTAAGCGCAAAATATCCTGGAGTAGAAAAGATGAACTGGCTCAAAGCACTTCGAAAGCCAATATTCATCAAAAAAAGGTTATGCTATCTGTTTGGTGGGATTTTAAAGGAATCGTTTATTTTGAGCTTCTAGCGAGCAAATCAATGATCAGTTCTTGGAAGAAGGCCAGAATTAGTCAATAGGAAAGATATAGTGTTCCAATAGGATAATGCAAAACCACATACAAGTTTTACCACTCGGCAAAAGCTGTTCGAGCTTGGATGGGATATACTGCCAAACCCACCATACTCTCCAGATCTAGCACCTTCCGATTACCATTTGTTCCGGTCTGTGCACAATTGCTTAGACGGTAAAATATTTAATTCAAATGAAGAGGTCAAAAATCACTTGAATCAGTTTTTTGCCAGCAAATAATAAACATTTTATGAGTGTGGAATCATGCTACTGCCAGAAAGATGGAAGAAAATCACTATAAAAAAATCGTCTTGAATTTTTATAAAAAAAACGAAATTATTTCCCGGACAACCCAATAAATGGCGTACTTTATTTTAAACAATTGTTATCTTATATGGCATATGTGCTTTAACACTATCAAATTGTAGGACTATACTTTCGAACTATGAAATTTATTAGGTTTTTTTCTTCTATAGAAATAATGACTTAACTTTTTCAGATTAGTATTTTTTTCTAAAAATATTTTAGTCAAATTATAAAAAGAAGAAATTATATTTTTGATTTTATATTGTATAAATAGTAAAAGAAATTTCTTACCACCGCAAAAATGTTGAACATTTTGGCACCTTTAAACTTTAAAAATTTCACATCACATTTTTAATTCATAAATAAACGAAATGAAAATCTTTATAAATTTTCTATATAAGGTAAGACGTGAAAATAATATGCTTAAAAATATATTTAAAAAAAATGGAAAATGTACCCGTTATAAGTTAATAATATACTGAATGAATTGTAGTTAACATTTTTGTTGGATTTTGACATTTAGCCGAGAAAGTTGCGGACGATGTCATTGTCATTGACAGAGTGTATTGTAAATCAACTTGCACATTGATAGAAGTGCACTTTTCGGAAGATGGCACATTGTAACTCAACACCAAATGGGAAAATGGGAAAGTTAAACTGACTTTAATGGTTAGAAAAATGGGAGAGTCAGCAATAATGCCATTTTGAGGAGATATAATTTGATACCATCGACTAAAAAGCCATATTTGGATGTTGATTTTACACAATTAGTTAATAGCAGAACACGTGCGAAAAATTTGTAACAAATTCGAGTCAACCATAAGCAAGCTGTGTGTATGTGTGCTTTTATTGGACTTTTAATCGATTTGAATATCAATTTGAGTGCCAGAATAACAACACTTCTATCAGTAGTATTGAATTGGGTGTAAGTGATTTTTTCATTGTCAATCTGAGGCTCTCATTTGCGGGCTGGGCTAATCGAACATAATTTTCCAGCCAAACGCCATATTGTTTGTCAATTAAAGTTTAGTTAAATCGAGTTGACAGTACAAATCAGATTGTGGCCGTTGATAATGTACCTATTTCAATATGTTTTTTTTTTTTTGCTTCTGCCAAACTGTCGATACTCTACAAGGAAATCTTCGACATAAATACGATCACCGGTTATGCTCCAAACGACGGGGTATTATACTAAATGTTACCTGATTGAGCTCTATTGGTTGCGTTGTCCTACTGTACAGGAAAGGTGTGTCTTAACCAAACTTGGACATTGTAAGCTATTATGCAAGGAAAAATTCTAAGAGCAACCTGATTTTTAGTGAATTTGTTTAAATTCCCAACAAATAGTTTTATTCAATCTTAAATAAATATTATATAGTCTGATGGATTTTTTAACGCCAATTAATTGCAATATGCAATTTTCTCATAAATAATTTAGTTTTTAAATTTTTTTTTTTCTGTATAATTACTAAAAAATTGATATTTAAACAGAGAAGCATAATGTCATAAATGTGTCTCGTTTAACATTGGAATTAATTTTTAATATTCAAATTATTTAATTTAAAAAAATAAGCAGAAATTATTTAATAATAACATTTTATATTATTCAGTTTTTTAGATCAAAAAATCTAATGAAAGTAAGTTTATTAAATGGTGAAAAATATCTGTTGCCATTAGTAGAGATACGGACTGGAAAAGTAGTGAACGTTTTTTCTTTGGAAATATTGGTTAACTATTGCCTAATTAGTCTACTGGACAATCTTACCCAAATTTTGGTCACGAAAACTGCTCAGAATCTGGATAGCACATTCTACTAGCATGCATTATCTTCCTTATCAGGAATCATCCGCCCATTCTGTGACAATCAACTTACTATCCTCATACGAGGTTTGTTCAAAAAGTATCGCGAATTTTGAATTTCCGCGGGTTACGTTTAGGGTTTTCCAATAAGAGTGATATGATTTCTAAGTGACGTTTCGGCCATTTGTAATATGTTATGATCTATAATTTTTTTTCATTGCATTCATTAATGTTTACAATTTCATCATAAATATATATACGCAAGAACAATGTTTACAAATTATTCAATTTTATTATCAAAATAATCGTTCTCCAATTGCAACTTTCCGTACGCTCACTTTCATCTGAGTGGTGCGGTAAATAAACAAAACTGTCGATTCTGGTGCGAAGAAAATCCACAAATTATTCATGAACACGCATTACATTCACCTAAATTGACAGTTTGGTGTGGTTTTTGGTCTGGTGGAATCATCGGTCCGTACTTCTTTCGAAATGAAGCTGGTAACACCGTTACTGTCAATGGAGAGCGGTATAGATCGATGATAACCAACTTTTTATGGCCGAAATTGGAACAAGTTGATCTTGACAATATCTGGTTCCAACAAGACGGGGCTACGTGCCACACAGCACGTACAACAACGGAATTATTGGGAGAAAAGTTTGGAGATTCGATTATTTCAAGAAATTGTGACATTGAATAGGCCAAGAAGTTGTGATCTAACACCATTCGACTATTTCTTGTGCGGTTATTTGAAGTTATTGGTCTTTAGCAATAAACCAGATTCTCTTCAAGCTTTAGAAGTCAATATTGAACATGATATTCATGACATACGACTTGATTTAGTGGAAAAAGTGCTCGAAAATTGGGTTCATCGAATTCGTTCCCGCAAAAGAAGTCGTGGAGGCCATTTGAATGACGTTTTATTCAGAACTTAATTGTATCGATTGTACTTTACAATAAATAAAAAACATTTGAATTTTCTTAACATTTAGGGTGCTTTTTTTTAAAAAGATATCATATCACTCATTTCGAAAAACCCTATATATTCGATTTTAGATTTTTTGTGGCGTTATGTTGGTACTCATGTCTCTCACTTATGCCGATAAGGTCGGCCATTTTGAATGTTCAGTTAAATTTTGACAGCTGCTTTGTTTGCACGCGTTTTAGCTCGTCTTCGATTTTTGCTCAATTTCGACAAAAAACAGCATCGCATTAACATTGCTAAGGAGCTGTTGGACTCTGTCCGTGACGACCCAAATTTGCTCCAGAGGGTCATAACTGGTGAAGAATCATGGATTTATGGTTATGACGTGGAAACCAAAGCTCAATAATCCCAATGGAAACTGCCGCATGAGCCAAGACCGAAAAAAGCTCCAAGTTGTGTCGAATGTGAAGGTTTTGCTTACAGTTTTCTTCGATTACAGGGGCGTGGTGCATCATGAATTCTTGCCATAGGGTAGAACAGTCAATAAGGAATAATATCTGCAAGTTATGCAGAAGTTGGACTATTACCTGCAAGTTATGCGCCAGAAACGCCCGGATTTATGGAAGAACAAAAATTGACCTTTGCACCATGATAACGCCTCTGCTCACGAATCTTTGTTTGTGCGCGAATTTTTGGCCAAAACAACACACAAATAATACCGCAGCCACCGTATTCCCCAGATCTGGCCCCCTGAGACTTTTCCTTGTTCCCGTAACTGAAGAGCCCCATGAAAGGACGACGCTACGCTACGATTCATGAAAGGACGACGCTACGCTACGAGGTAAAGACGGCATCGATGGAGGAGCTGAACGAGATCACAAAAAATGATTTTTTGAAGTGCTTCGAAGATTGGAAAATACGTTGGCACGAGTGTATAATATTACTTTGAAGGGGACAAAGTAGATATTCATGAACAAATAAAAAATTGTTCAAAAAAACACAAAATTCGTGATACTTTTTGAACAGACCTCGTATGCGAACGGAATATCACGTTACCCAAAATTTCTTCTCTTTTCAAAAAACATAACATTCTCTGCAGTATCTTATGGCTAATAGAACTAAAAACTAGTGCATCTTACCAAGAAAGGACATTATTATCATCTAATACAAAAATTAACAGATCGACAAATGACCTCTTGACACTCATAACCCTAGAAAAAAATTTTTATATTTTTTTTTAGGTTCATTGTAAATTTTAAATTTGCATTTTCTCAATTTTGCAATAATTTATAATTTTTGAAAAATTGACTCAAAATTTTTAACATAAATAAATATTTTTTTTCCAAAAAAAAATTCAGATAAAAATAATTCAGTTTGCTTGAAACAAAATAATTTCCATTCAAGGTTTAATAAATTGATGAAAACATGCACCTTAAATTATTTGCGCAACTATTGGTGAAAATTTTGCAAGGTCTTTTTTTTCTGTCGACATGACATATGGTTAAGATTATGCATACCACGTGTGTTGTTGTGTCTGATTGTCATCCATCACCAGGTGAAACTCTTAAACACAAACTTTTTTTTGTTGTAGCCACAGTAAAATATATTAATAATGAACAATTTACGAATTCAGTATGAATCCCAAAAATTGTTTCGTTTTCGTAAGTCGTCTTTTCAGAGGGTCTCATTTATGTTTCTGTTCACATTACGAGTACCACCAAATTCATTTTGAAGTTGAAAGAAATTTTGAATGAATTTATTTATCCGTTTATCAGCATATTTATATATATAAAAAAGTTTATTTACCTGATAATATAATATGAATATTTGGGTTAAATTGGTAAAAAAATAATTACAAATTTATGCACGAATTTATATAAAAATTGACGTTAACCGAAAATGGAGAATCTTGTTTTTATTTGGTATTAATTTTTAACCTGATATACGACAGTATCAATAATGCCAGATAGTGAATATAAATATATTCAGATATTAAGCTTTAAGCACATATAATTTGATTGTAATACAATATAAAATGTTGTACATCATCTTTTAAGCAAGGAGAAATTGACGAATGGTAAAGAAGATGTACCGAAATGCCATGAGAAAGAAAATTTAATTATTGGCCCAGCATATGCGAGTCAACTTAGGTACAGACCATGATATTATCCATGCAGAATTAGGGTCCCATCATTTATTTTCGATTTTGAAATTTTGCAACCTTTTGCACATGCAATCATAATCAAAAGGATAAGGTAGAGAGGAGAATTAAAGAGAATTTACTGTTATCGAATACGTCGATAGAAATAATCGAGAAGATATTAATTATTTCGATCGAAAATTAACTCGAATAATACAATAGGATTCGTACGGCGACTTTCGTAATTCATAAAATAAGCGCAACGAATTCGCGCACAATATGGATGCCATGCCCGAACGCAATAATCATTCATACTCATAGATTTTCATTAATAATCGATAAATTATCTTTTATCTTAGCTTGGCTATTTGTTTAGAGTTAAGTTGTGCAATAATTCTCTAATCAAAACATTGAAATCTCATCCTTTACATCAGAGACCCATAAAGAGGTTATCAAAAAACGATATCCATTCGGTAGTTGTGGTCGCTGCAAAAATTTTTGACTTGAGTGGAGCTATTACAATAGTAGCTGATGGCTTCTTTCCTACCAACAACACGGACATGTTCAAGCATTTAATTTTCTGTGTGGTAATCTAATGATACCTTTCTCTGTAATTATCTTATTAAAAATCTTGTCGATTAATATAAGCAGTAGTTAATTTTAAAAATATTGATCCATGCAAAGGGGAGGCAGTGGATCGAAACAAAATGAAATATGAAGAAACAGAATTAATGATTAACTAAAAAGTGGCCAGTCTATTTGTGGAAAAAGCGTTGATGCGAAAAGACACAAAGTAAGGCAAATTCTTTTGGAAACTTGTATGGTGAGCCCTGTTAATTGAACCTGAAAAAATGTTCAACATATTTCGAACTAAACATTTCATAGTTGCTCAAATTTTAAAACTACTTTACTATTGCATGATATAGTTTTTTTTCTTTCTTTAATTTGGTATGTTAAGAATTTTTTGATAAATTTTTGATTTTGGCATAAAAGATAGTTTTCCGAAATAGGCTCTATTTGAATCAATGCAATAAAACCAACGGTTAACCCACTCTGTGAAATATTTTTTGGTAAATCTATGGCAAATAGAAAATAATCGCATGAAGCTGTATTGTTCAGTTGCTCTATGCGACATTCAGTTGCTATACGATATATTCAGTTGCTCGATGAGACATTCAGTTGTTCTATGAGACATTCAGTTGCTCTATGAGACATTCAGTTGCTCTATGAGGCATTCAGTTGCTTCGTGAGAGAGTCAGTTGCTCTTTGATACATTCAGTTGCTCTATGAGACATTCAGTTGCTCGATGAGACATTAAGTTCCTCTATGAGATATTCAGTTGCTCTATGATACATTCAGTTGCTCTATGATACATTCAATTGCTCCATGAGACATTCAGTTGTTCTATGAGACATTCAGTTGCTCTATGAGACATTCAGTTGCTCTATGAGGCATTCAGTTGCTTCGTGAGAGAGTCAGTTGCTCTTTGATACATTCAGTTGCTCTATGAGACATTCAGTTGCTCGATGAGACATTAAGTTCCTCTATGAGATATTCAGTTGCTCTATGATACATTCAGTTGCTCTATGAGATATTTAGTTGCTCTATGATACATTCAATTGCTCCATGAAACATTAAGTTGCTCTATGAGACATTCAGTTGCTCGATGAGACATTCAGCTGCTTCGTGAGACAGTCAGTTGCTCTATGAGACATTCAGTTGCTCTATGAGACATTCAGTTGCTCTATGAGGCATTAAGTTCCTCTATGAGATATTCAGTTGCTCTATGATACATTCAGTTGCTCTATGATACATTCAATTGCTCCATGAGACATTCAGTTGTTCTATGAGACATTCAGTTGCTCTATGAGACATTAAGTTGCTCTATGAGACATTCAGTTGCTTCGTGAGAGAGTCAGTTGCTCTATGATACATTCAGTTGCTCTATGATACATTCAATTGCTCCATGAGACATTAAGTTGCTCTATGAGACATTCAGTTGCTCGATGAGACATTCAGCTGCTTCGTGAGACAGTCAGTTGCTCTATGAGACATTCAGTTGCTCTATGAGACATTCAGTTGCTCTATGATACATTCAATTGCTCCATGAGACATTCAGTTGTTCTATGAGACATTCAGTTGCTCTATGAGACATTCAGTTGCTCTATGAGGCATTCAGTTGCTTCGTGAGAGAGTCAGTTGCTCTTTGATACATTCAGTTGCTCTATGAGACATTCAGTTGCTCGATGAGACATTAAGTTCCTCTATGAGATATTCAGTTGCTCTATGATACATTCAGTTGCTCTATGAGATATTTAGTTGCTCTATGATACATTCAATTGCTCCATGAGACATTAAGTTGCTCTATGAGACATTCAGTTGCTCTATAAGACATTCAGTTGCTTCGTGAGACAGTCAGTTGCTCTATGATACATTCAGTTGCTCTATGAGACATTCAGTTGGTCGATGAGACATTCAGTTGCTTCGTGAGACAGTCAGTTGCTCTATGAGACATTCAGTTGCTCTATGAGACATTCAGTTGCTCTATGCGGCATTAAGTTCCTCTATGAGATATTCAGTTGCTCTATGATACATTCAATTGCTCCATGAGACATTAAGTTGCTCTATGAGACAGTCAGTTGCTCTATGAGACATTCAGTTGCTCTATGAGACATTCAGTTGCTCTATGCGGCATTAAGTTCCTCTATGAGATATTCAGTTGCTCTATGATACATTCAATTGCTCCATTAGACATTAAGTTGCTCTATGAGACATTTAGTTGCTCTATGAGGCATTAAGTTGCTCTATGCGACATTCAGTTGCTCTACGACATATTCAGTTGCTCGATGAGACATTCAATTGCTCTATGAGACATTCAGTTGCTCTATGAGACATTCAGTTGCTCTATGAGACATTCAGTTGCTCTATAAGACATTCAGTTGCTTCGTGAGACAGTCAGTTGCTCTATGATACATTCAGTTGTTCTATGAGACATTCAGTTGCTCGATGAGACATTCAGTTGCTTCGTGAGACAGTCAGTTGCTCTATGAGACATTCAGTTGCTCTATGCTACATTCAGTTGCTCTATGAGACATTCAGTTGCTCGATGAGACATTCAGTTGCTTCGTGAGACAGCCAGTTGCTCTATGAGACATTCAGTTGCTCTATGAGACATTCAGTTGCTCTATGAGACATTCAGTTTCTCTATGTGACATTCAATTACTCTTTGCGACATTCAGTTGCTCGATGAGACATTCAGTTGCTCTATGAGATATTCAGTTGCTCTATAATACATTCAGTTGCTCTATAAGATATTCAGTTGCTCTATAAGATATTCAGTTGCTTTATGAGACTTTCAGTTGCTCTATAAGCCGTTCAGTTGTTGTATAAGACATTCAATTACTCTATGAGACATTCAGTTGCTCTATGAGACATTCAGTTGCTCTATGAGACATTCAGTTATTCTATGAGACATTCAATTACTCTATGAGACGTTCAACTACTCTATGAGACATTCAGTAGCTTGATGAGATATTCAGTTGCTCTATGAAACATTCAATTACTCTATGAGATATTCAGTTGCTCTATGAGACATTCAGTTGCTCGATGAGCCATGCAGTTGCTCTATGAGATATTCAGTTGCTCTATGAGCCATTCAGTTGCTCTATGAGACATTTAGTTGCTCGATGAGACATTCAGTTGCTCGATGAGCCATGCAGTTGCTCTATGAGATATTCAGTTGCTCTATGAGCCATTCAGTTGCTCTATGAGACATTCAGTTGCTCTATGAGATATTCAGTTGTTCTATGAGACATTCAGTTATCCTATGAGACATTCAGTTGCTCTATAAGACATTCAGTTGCTTCGTGAGACAGTCAGTTGCTCTATAATACATTCAGTTGCTCTATGAGACATTCAGTTGCTCGATGAGACATTCAGTTGCTTCGTGAGACAGTCAGTTGCTCTATGAGACATTCAGTTGCTCTATGAGACATTCAGTTGCTCTATGAGGCATTAAGTTGCTCTATGAGATATTCAGTTGCTCTATGAGATATTGAGTTGCTCTATGAGACATTTAGTTGCTCTATGAGACATTCAGTTGCTCTATGAGACATTCAGTTGCTCTATGAGATATTTAGTTGCTCTATGAGACATTCAGTTGCTTCGTGAGACAGTCAGTTGCTCTATGATACATTCAGTTGCTCTATGAGACATTCAGTTGCTCGATGAGACATTCAATTGCTCTATGAGACATTCAGTTGCTCTATGAGACATTCAGTTGCTCTATGAGATATTTAGTTGCTCTATGATACATTCAATTGCTCCATGAGGCATTAAGTTGCTCTATGAGATATTCAGTTGCTCTATGAGATATTCAGTTGCTCTATGAGATATTTAGTTGCTCTATGAGACATTCAGTTGCTCTATGAGACATTCAGTTGCTCTATGAGATATTTAGTTGCTCTATGAGACATTCAGTTGCTTCGTGAGACAGTCAGTTGCTCTATGATACATTCAGTTGCTCTATGAGACATTCAGTTGCTCGATGAGACATTCAATTGCTCTATGAGACATTCAGTTGCTCTATGAGACATTCAGTTGCTCTATGAGACATTCAGTTGCTTCGTGAGACAGTCAGTTGCTCTATGATACATTCAGTTGCTCTATGAGACATTCAGTTGCTCGATGAGTCATTCAATTACTCTATGAGACATTCAGTTGCTCGATGAGACATTCAGTTGCTCTATGAGACATTCAGTTGCTTCGTGAGACAGTCAGTTGCTCTATGATACATTCAGTTGCTCTATGAGACATTCAGTTGCTCGATGAGTCATTCAATTACTCTATGAGACATTCAGTTGCTCGATGAGACATTCAGTTGCTCTATGAGACATTCAGTTGCTCTATGATACATTCAGTTGCTCTATGAGATATTCAGTTGCTCTATGAGCCATTCAGTTGCTCTATGAGACATTCAGTTGCTCTATGAGATATTCAGTTGTTCTATGAGACATTCAGTTATCCTATGAGACATTCAGTTGCTCTATAAGACATTCAGTTGCTTCGTGAGACAGTCAGTTGCTCTATAATACATTCAGTTGCTCGATGAGACATTCAGTTGCTTCGTGAGACAGTCAGTTGCTCTATGAGACATTCAGTTGCTCTATGAGACATTCAGTTGCTCTATGAGGCATTCAGTTGCTCTATGAGATATTCAGTTGCTCTATGAGATATTCAGTTGCTCTATGAGACATTTAGTTGCTCTATGAGACATTCAGTTGCTCTATGAGACATTCAGTTGCTCTATGAGATATTTAGTTGCTCTATGAGACATTCAGTTGCTTCGTGAGACAGTCAGTTGCTCTATGATACATTCAGTTGCTCTATGAGACATTCAGTTGCTCGATGAGACATTCAATTGCTCTATGAGACATTCAGTTGCTCTATGAGACATTCAGTTGCTCTATGAGATATTTAGTTGCTCTATGATATATTCAATTGCTCCATGAGGCATTAAGTTGCTCTATGAGATATTCAGTTGCTCTATAAGATATTCAGTTGCTCTATGAGATATTTAGTTGCTCTATGAGACATTCAGTTGCTCTATGAGACATTCAGTTGCTCTATGAGATATTTAGTTGCTCTATGAGACATTCAGTTGCTTCGTGAGACAGTCAGTTGCTCTATGATACATTCAGTTGCTCTATGAGACATTCAGTTGCTCGATGAGACATTCAATTGCTCTATGAGACATTCAGTTGCTCTATGAGACATTCAGTTGCTCTATGAGACATTCAGTTGCTTCGTGAGACAGTCAGTTGCTCTATGATACATTCAGTTGCTCTATGAGACATTCAGTTGCTCGATGAGTCATTCAATTACTCTATGAGACATTCAGTTGCTCGATGAGACATTCAGTTGCTCTATGAGACATTCAGTTGCTCTATGATACATTCAGTTGCTCTATGAGACATTCAGTTGCTCTTTGATACATTCAATTGCTCCATGAGACATTAAGTTGCTCTATGAGATATTCAGTTGCTCTATGAGATATGCAGTTGCTCTATGAGATATTCAGTTGCTCTATGAGACATTTAGTTGCTCTTTGAGATATTCAGTTGCTCTATGAGACATTAAGTTGCTCGATGAGACATTCAGTTGCTCTATGAGATATTCAGTTGCTCTATGAGATAGTGCATTATCGTGGTGCAAAATCTAAAATTTGTTCTGGCTGTAGCCGACAGACACACTCTATCAAAATCCTTATAACGATCAGATTATACATAAAATTCCGAGGGAGCAACATCCCGCCACTCCAAAGCTTGTTGACTGATTTGTATAAGCTCACGTTTTATCACATTCTATTATGCGTTTCTGGAAAGTAGAGTCCTGATAAAATTAGAACATGTATGATATGCGCTTTGTTAAACAAAAAACAGCTTCTTCGGAACAAGGCGCGCTGAAACGCATTTCATTTTTAAGCTAGAAAAACTATTCCCAACACTACTGTATTCATTCGGTCGATGTTTTTGACAGTAGAAGCTATTTAAGATCGACCGGAATGAGGCAAGTATAAAGCTCTAATCTTCAAGTGCTTTATACCACTCGTATGCTTATATATTCGATTAATAAGCATAGATTAGCCATATTAAATTCTGTTAGGGGAAAAATTGTAGACACCATCTTTGTTCGATATTTTTTTCCATATTAACAAAATTGAAGAGCACAGTTGAGAGCAACTAACAAAGCCAATGGCTGCACACAAGCTAATTGACAGATCGCGCCAAAACACTGCGTGACATTTATTTGCATTTGTACCAATTTTACAGCAAAACAGTTTTTTTTCTCATATCTTTTACGCGGACTTTTTAAATGAGCAATACGTTTTTGACAAAACGTAACATGTTAATTTCATTTTAATAAGTGATTTTCAAGATGATTAAGCTTTTCTTTTTAAATAAGCTTTTGTTTTTTGGCGAACGAAAATTTTTTTCAATATAAACTTAAGCAATTTATTGTTTTATGGAAATTTTCCTATTTTGTTCGACTTAAAAAGAATAGCATTTCGATATTGTTTAATAAATCTGTTCAGTCCAAATTAGTATCAGTAATCAAATTTATCATTTTATGGATAGTTCTAAATTGAACATGATTAAATATTTCCCATTAAAAAAGTATTATTTTCATAGATTTTATCTTTTGTGTATTTTTTTTGTCTATATTTCAGCAGATAAATAATTAATGATATCATTAAGATAGTTTTATTTAATACATTGATTGAGTAGCTATCGAATTAAAATTTTCTTACTACCGTATTTCTAAAAATATAAAAAACTTTAAAATTTTTAGGATTTATGAAAAAAATCCCCTTTCATTTTTCTAAAATTCGTATTAGGATGGACATTTTTGCATGATTAGAGGTAATAAATCAGTCGAAAAGTGTTCCGAGGTATTTTTTTGTAGAGAATAATAATACACTTTTTTTTTATCGCCGTATTTATTTTATCTTATAATAAAAAAAACTTTTTTAGATTTTTTAAATATTGATTAAAATCCTAAAATATCACTCGAAATTTCGGTTCTATATAAAATAAAAACCATTAATCATTTTTTTTTCAAAATAAATTTATATAAAAATTAAAACATAAAATAATAAGACTTTTTAATATAATAGAGATTTTTGTTCTGTTTTGATTTTTTCCAATAGTCTCTTTTATTCTGAACGTTTCCGTTCTTATGTTGTAATATCTTTCAATAATTGATTTTTCAAAGTAAATAAAAGCAATCTTTCACTGTATCTCTGGCAACTCTTCAACACTTAGAACACTCTGCAAGCTTTAAATCTTCTTCCCATCTTTTGTGTCGTCTTCCTCTGTTCCTTTTGCCATCTCTCGGGTATCATTCTGGCACAATTTTGCTCCAAATGTCTGGAGTGCTTCGTATCATGTGATCTGTCCATCTCCACTTTCGTTGGGCTATTTTATAGAGCATGTTAATGAGTTTGGTTTTCTACGCTTATCTGGGTAATTCGTACTCTGTTCTGTTTCTTAGTACCTATCCTACTCCTTTAGAATAAAATCTCGTATTATTTTCTCTAAGTCTTGGGGATTTTCTTCGAACAAGACTAACATATGTATATCAGCTACGAATTTGTGTTAGTTTTATTTTCTTCCGTTTATGTTGAGTCTAACTTGGTCTTAATTTAGTTTTCGATTTAGTTTTCGGAATATATTTTCTAGCATGGTCTGACACTACTTCCTATCTTTGAAACTTCCCCTAATACTTCTAGTTGTATTTTTACTTAATTGTTAACAGCTTAAGCTTAGATAATATCGTACGTGTAATGCACGATTTGAAGGTGAAATTAACTCTTTTTTGCTTATTTGACAATGCCATATATGCGCGAGCATGTACGTATTTTGTGCGCGAACAAGATTGTGCTAGTTTGCCGCAAACAAAGATTGTGTATATACACAATCTTTAATGTTGAAATATATTTTTAATCGTAGATACAATATATGGTATGCTGTTTTTATCGATGAATTCACTAGTTTTTTTTACAGACGAAATTTCCCTTCTTTTTGCTCATCTGATAATGTTATATATGTGCGAGCATGTACGCATTTTGCGCGTGAACAGGATTGTGCTAGATTGCCGCAAGCAACCATATATGTTGAAATATATTTTTAATCGTGGATATAGTATATGCTGTTTTTATTAATAAATTCACTAGATTTTTCTGCAGTTGAAGTTTTCTTTTCTTTTTTTTGCACATCTGACAATGTCCAATATGCGCGAACATGTACGCATTTTGCTCGTGAACAAGATTGTGCTAGTTCGCCGCAAACAAAGATTGTGTATACACACAATCTTTAATGTTGAAATATATTTTTAATCTTAGATACAATTTATGCTGTTTTTATTGATGAATTAACTAGTTTATCGCTGCTCTTCTTATTTTATTTACTTTGTATTATGAATGACATTTTCACATCCATTTATTTATTTGGATTACTTTATTTATTTTAATAAACATTTTTTATTTAATTTTAAAAATTTTCTTCAATATTAATTTCATATTCTATTGGCACTGGCATTTTAATTAACTTATTTATAAATTTATAAGTGAACAATTTTTTCGCTACTTTTTTATTTAATTTTCATCGCTTTACATACATTAAAATTTTATACAATATAATAAAAATTGAAATTAAATGTTAATTAAAAAACAAGTTTTTTGTATTTATTTTATTTTTTATTAAAAAATAAAATAAATACAAATGAATTTGCTGAGTAAATATGAAAACTGTGAAATGTGAAAATAAACAATGCAAAAATGACGAGGATGCAACGAGCAACATGAACAACGGTATATGTAATAAATGTACGACCTAACATACGATCATGTATAGATTCAGTCAATTTCGCCTTCTCCATGCTTGCCACGAGCTAAAATTGCTCGCCAACGTGCGAAAATCGTACAATCGCATGATTAGTGCATTATTCCGGGTGAGCTATTCGTAGCATTAAATGAACGGTGTCATCTAAGGTTTAGACTATATGGTTTTAATGACAGGCATTAACAGCTGATGGTCTAAGCTCTTGCATATGGATTCTTAGGCCATGAAACCATCATCGATTTGGATTTTTTAGCAATTACTAAATATATATTATATAAAAACCAAATAATGAATAATTTTAACTGGTCTTGTTAAAATAATGCCATACTAATTTAATAAAGTGAATATTTTGAATAAACTATATTTGGCATAGGAGTACATTAAAAATAGTTAACTTAAACTTTTACTTACACGTATTTCAACAAAATAAAAAAAACTCTTCTACTTAATAATAAATAAATTTATATTGTTAGAAAATATTAACTGTTAAATTGAAATAAAATTTAATTATGCCATATAGGCAAAATCTAAATTAATTAAGTGTATCTGCTCGATCTGTAAATATAAGTAAATTCTAAAATGTGGTATGTTAGAAAATCTGCTTTCGTATAGATTATTATCATAAATTGCTTATTATAAGTATTAGCAATTATCTTTGTCTGATAGTTATAATATCATAATTGAATTATATGGTATAACAAGTTTTTGTAAAAAAAAAAAATACTAAACTATGTGTAAGTAAATTGATAATGCAATATTATACCCTAAAACTATGATTGTCCTGTTTAATAAGTAATTATAAATTTGTATCTGTACTAGATTTTTCCATTTGAAATTGCATATTAACTTATACGTGTAGTTCGTCAATACTACTTAGTGTCGCAACTGGATTTATTCTTCGATAGAATTTATCAGAAATAATTAATTCAAATTTTATATAATTTATTATATTGGCCTTGATTGCAGTTAGTAAAACTTAAATTCATTTGCATCGATGGCAATTTAATTTTCTGATGACCAAGTGACGGAAGAATTCCTTATTTCAACTTCTCATTACAGACATTTATCTGGTTTGTCATGATTTAATCTGGTGATTTAATCTGATTTATTTTCTTATAATATATGTATTTATGAACATATTAGATAATTTCATACTACCATAAATATGCACATATGTAACTGATTTTGAGATAAAGAAACGAATAACATTAAAATCGAAGTTAATATAAGCAAATGTTACTCGTAATTAATAAACTCATTTAAATAAGTTTGAGTTGAAAGAATATTTTCATTCAAGTAATTAATAAAAATTTCTATAAAAATAATGGCCTTTATTAATTGATGAAATCGAATATTTCGAATAATTAAGATTGCTTCCATTTAAACTAAAAAGCTTTTTTTTGAGGACTTAATTTCTGTTTCTTATTTTTTGAGCGAATTTCAACTTATATTAACGGATTTTGGTAAAGTTGATTTTTCCAATTTATTTCAAGTGGTTATAATTTGAATCCAAGCATTTTGAAATAAAAATTTATATAATTGGGTTTTATTTTGGGGGTTGTTAAATAAAAGGATAATTTGTTTGTTTTTGTATTTGAAACTTTGTAGTACGAGTATGTATTTAAAATCAATATTATATAAATTGGTTTGGCAAAAAAGAAATCCAACATAATTTTTACGACTTTATTTAACATAGTTCGGATTGTCCGATTTGGATAAAATATGCACCGTTTTTTTAATTAAATTGTTGCCTTTCTAATAGAAGCCCTGATCCTTATTGGCGAAAAACTCGACTAAGCAATTTTCACAATATTCTCTTGATGCCGATTTCTTATCACTAAGGAAGTTTTGCAATTATAAAAAAAATATGGTAATCGCTTGGGGCCAGGTCCGGACTATAGAGTGGATGCATCAACACTTCTCGGTCAAGATTCCGGTGTTTCTGGCGAGTCACGTGTGTGACCTGGCGTGATCAATTTTGGACGCTTCGATCTGGCCAATCGCTAGCTTCAAACGAGAAGGGGTAAAGGTGATTAGTGCAAATGCACGCAGGCACATACCCACCCAATCGCTATTCTGATAGTCCCATGTGCTCTCATAAATTAATAATTTTGATCATGTACTACTTACGAGTATATGCATCTCAGTTCATTCATAACTATTTAAATCGCTGTGGACGAGAACGAGAGGCTTTCAGAGCCCCATGATCAGCTGTCAGAATCGATTCAAATCAAGGATTTTGTTATATTTTTGCATAGAATTTTAAATTCAACAAAAAAATGTATTGTTTTTTTTTATGTATGTTTTATTAGCAATTGGATTTTTTCTGTACAAATTCAAATAGTAAAATTCTGCTAAAAAATTAATTAATATATAAATTGAGTAAAAAAAAATTCTACATATAAATAATTGATAAAATATTTGCGTACAGTTTTTTTTTTGAGTTATCCATTTCGTAGTTTGGAAAGTACAACTAAACTATTTGACAGCTGTCAAATATATGTGTCATCCAAGATGGCATCTGTTTAAATTTAGGTTTACACATTATAAATCGTTTAATAAGCAAAAACGCCATAAAAATTGTAAAAACTTTCTGCCATAGCCACGGTTCGAAGAAAATTCATTTTTCGCATGGTGGATACGTTTATAAGCAAAATTGACATTAGAGGTCCGAATTTAGTGTTTGGCTATATGGCCCATCTACTATGAGCTACTAAGTAGATGATTACTTTCCAGTCTCACCAAATACACAGCAAAACCTTTCTGGCCGTTAGTTCTGGTTTAGCCATCGTTTGAGCCACTGCACCGTGCTTTGACCACGATCATTTTCGTACAATATTATCGTGTGCCACCTATTTCTCATCCGTTTAAGAAATGGATCGATTTCGTTTCATTTGGCCAAGACTTCGCAGATGGAAATTCGATCCATCATGTTTTTTTTACGTACATTTGTATGGGACCCAAAAATCGAGCTTCTTTTTGCATCCAGCATGAAAACTTCCCAGGCAAGCTCTTTTAATTATTGGCGAGTCATCAAAGATGTGTATGGCTGCGACGAGACCCTTCCTATTGATCAATTCTGGCCGTTTTCAATTCTCAATTCTGGTGTAATCTTTATTGATGACAGCAGAGTACCAACTTAACAGTTTGACGCGGTAGCAGCTCATAATAAACAGTTCTCTTCCAGTCCCACCATATACTCAGCATAATCTGTTGGCCGTCAATCCTGGCTATGAAATTGTTTGTGATCGTTCATCTCTCTTTTTCCATAAGCTCTTTCGAACGATATTCTCGTATTTTACCCATTTTCTCATCAGCAGTTACGATCCGCTTCAGAAATGGCTCGATTTCATTGCGCTTCAGCAGTCGGTTCATCTTGTTTTTTCCACTCAATTCATTAGGCACTCCAAATATTGAGTTTTTTTCTACATCCAGCTTTATGCAGATGGCTTGAAACTATTTTGTGGCCGATCTTTAGCTCCTGGGCGATGCTACGATTGCTAACAGGCCGGTCTACTTTGATCATTTGCATGATTTTATCGACATTTTCGACGATGGACCTATGTTACCTTTACTATCAAAAATTTACGAGATATATATCACTACAGTAATCTAGTGAAAAAATAATGGCTTTCTTTTTGCTCAAACTATTATTTTTCATAAATAATCTCATTTTTGTTTACATTTAAAGGTAACCTCCGGTATTACCTTGAGAAAAAGTTTTATTTAATAAATAAATAAATTTGAACATACAGTTCAGTTTGTTTTCAGTTTTTGTAAATTTCAAGTGCCACTTTATTGATTTGTGCAGAAATTTATAAATAGTTACTATCTAAAAAGTCAATTGAGTTGTCATATTGATTAATGATAAATAAATGAGCCTATTTTTGTGATTGTCAGAGCAATCAATGGCAATAACCAAAGTCCGTCCATTCCGTGTGCTATTATAACGTGTGCGCGTTACTTTCTTCGCTTCAAGATCAACAATAAAAAAAAACCGCCTACGATTAAAAATTTAATTAATAAAGAAAATATTGAATAAATACTTGAAAATGATTTTTTTCCCTATCTTATAAAGTTATTTGCTTTTTTATAGTTCATTAAAAACTTCAACTTAATGTAAATTTAGTTGAGGCCTTTAATGAACTATGAAAATAGAAAAGTGCTTAACTTAATGAAATGATTGTTGAAAATTGTTTCCAAATCATATTATATAATAACATACTAGTCATAATAAAAAAATGAAATTTTTTTAAAAAATTGAAATTATTTTTTTAATATTAGAAAAAAAAAATTGTTTGAATTTTGATATGTGATAATTTTTGTTACACGAAATTCGTATGTGAAATTGTACAAAATATTTATTAAAGAATAGTATAAATCCAAATAGATAATAATAAATAATTGATAGAGTGAATTTTCTGAGCAATTGACCCCATTTTGACGCAAATAAATTATTGATAGCCGCGCATTTTATACAAGACAAAATTCTGGCATTTATTTTTATGAAAATTGTATAAAATTTTAGTTATAATATAATACAAAGTGTAAGTATAAAGTGGTCAATCTGTCGACAAAATATAAAATATCAGTCTGCATACGACTGATGTAAAGGTCGTGAAGATGTTGCGTAATCTGACAGGTAATAGCCTCTGCAAGACACCTGATTTTTTATTGTATAAAGAAAACTCGTATCGATGATCAATTTCTTTAATAGAAATCAACGTCGAAAGTAAAATTTTAAACCGGTCGATACTGTACAGATATTAGTTCTCATTTTTCATCTTTGGATACGAGTATCTTATAACATTACTAAATCACCTATTTATTATACTAATATTAGTGGATCACTTGGCTAATATAAATTATAAATTATCAAACCCTGACGTGAAACTAAATCTTCAGTCAACTAGTTTTTATCTGTTCCAATTCGTTCTGCCTATTATTCATAGTACTTGTTCTACCAACTGGAACTTTTTCTTATTAAATAATGTTCAAATGAATTGTAGTCTTTACAATTTTTGGAAGCATAAATACTTAAATTGACATGCGCATTGACATTTTCCTTTCTAATAAATGAATTTCAAATATAAAAATATAAATTCGTTTAGTTCAAATCCTTTCTATTAATTCAACGATAAAAACTCACTATTATACATCAAGTCTAGAATTATTAAAAATATATTCAAATTTTCAGCAGAAATATTATTATTCCTCGCAAGATGGAGATATAAATTCAAAACACTTTCCTTTATTTGTACTAATTGCAATAATTATTTTAAGTGGAATGATAATATGCCGACTATTATTAATAATTCATTTTGTTAACTGTTGGAATTTTTTTCTCTCTGACAGATTTTATATTTGTTAAATTATTTGCCGACAGTTAATATGGGTGCACAGGCTAATCATTAGCAAAGTGACATAAAATGAGACAATTTTTCATACCAGAAATTCTTTTTTAAGAGAATAATTTATTAAAACAATTTTCTTAAAATTTTTAAATTAGTATAAAAGTTATTAATAAAATTTTTTATTAGAGTATGGTGCATTTATATTCGCAGTAAAATATTTGTAAGTTAATTTTGTATCTCGTTTTGATCTTATTATGGGAACTATCACATTTCAAATTGTGTTGCAAAAATAATTTATGTTAAGAAACATGAAAAATATGACGTGTGGCAGATAAGTTATAAAATGGGTAGATTTGAGGCATCTGGCCTGGTTGAGCCATCTGACAACTATGCGGATTACCCCGCAAATGTGAAGTCGAATTTTCATATGGCATTACGAAAAACGGAACAGCGAAATTTCGGAGGATCAATGATGTGCCTCGAAATTTTGTGTTAAGTTTGGTGAATCCGCGCATTTAAGAGCAGAGGTTTTTCGGTCGCTTAAAGGATTTTTGTAAAAAAGAGGTTCTTTGCGTCAGCTCAGAAAAATAGGTTCATTGCGTCAGCTCAGAAAAAGAGGTGTCTTGCATCAGATGGGACATTGCAAATCCTCGAAAGCTCTATCATAACAACGCTCCCTTACCAGAAAAAAAGAATTTTTGTGGTCTGCCAGGTACTCTATCCATCTGCTCGTATTACGAAAGACTATTTGTTGAGCCCCAATATAAAAAAAACTTCTAAAAGCACGTAGTTTTTGAATACTGTTGTTTTATGTGGCGTACCCATCGTTAGACATAATACCACGTGCCGCCTCTAACCGTAGGTACTGAGATAATAGCTGATTGCCCCAACTATTTGTCATTAGTAGTGGCAGCGCCTAAGGTGAAGGACGGTAACTCTTACCGTGATATGGGTATTAACCAAAGACAACACGTTGCAGCTTAAGGCACCTCAGCATTGTCGAGTACAGTGTGTCTTAACACAGTGGCACCAATTTTTGTTTTAAGAGTACTTCGATTTGTATTTCACTTATTGAGTTACGGTAAGGAGCCTTATAAATACGTAGGCACCAATATGTCAGTTCAGGTATATCTAGCACCGATATGTCAGACGAAGAGTATTTAGGAAACTACTTTGAAGGGCATAACATTAAAAAAATTTTATCAAAAAATTAGTCTTATTATTTTTTTTATATTAAGTTATTTAAGTTAATAAAACAGAGATCATATACTTAAAAATTAAATTCTAAAAACTATAATTAAAAATTAATTTTAATACTAATAGACTAATAGTATTGGTGATTTTTTTATACATAAATTTATTTAATTATATGCTAATTTACATAAAATACGGGGTCTGTTCAAAAAGAATCGTAAATTTTGAATTTCCGCGAGTTACGTATATTCGATTTTCGATTTTTTGTGGCGTTATGTTGGTATTCATGTCTCTCACTTATGCCGACAAGTTCGGCCATTTTGAATATTCAGTTAATTTTTGACAGCTGCTTTGATTTTTGCTCAATTTCGACCAAAAACAGCATCCAATTAACATTGCTGAGGAGCTGTTGGACACTGTCCACGACGAACCAAATCTGCTCCAAAGGGTCATAACTGGTGACGAATCATGGGTTTATGGTTATGACGTGAAAACCAAAGCTCAATCATCCCAATAGAAGCTGCCGCACGAGCCAAAACCGAAAAAAGCGCGCCAAGTTCACGCAAATGTGAAGCTTTTGCTTACAGTTTTCTTCGATTGCAGGGGCGTGGTGCATCATGAGTTCTTGCCAAGCAATACACCAGAAACGCCGGGATTTGTGGAAAAACAAAAATTGGCTTTTGCATCATGAGAACGCCTCTGCTCACGAATCGTTGCTTGTGCGCGAATTTTTTTGCTGAAGAGCCCCATGAAAGGACGGCGCTACGCTACGATTGAGGAGCTAAAGATGGCATAGAAGGAGGAGCTAAACAAGATCACAAAAAAATATTTTTTGAAGTGCTTCCATGATTGGAAAAAACGTTGGCACAAGTGTGTAATATCTGGTGGGGATTACTTTTAGGGGACAAAATAGATATTCTTGAATAAATAAATAATTTTTGAAAACAACATAAAATTCGCGATACTTTTTGAACAGATCTCGCATATAAAAATTAATTTTTTTTCTTCACTTATAGGGTTTTCCAAAAAAGTGATATGATTTCTTTTCAAAAAAAAAATACACTAATTGTTAAGAAAATTCAAATGTTTTTTATTTAATGTAAAGTACAATCGATACAATTAAGTTCTGAATAAAATGTCATTCAAATGGCCTCCACGACTTCTGTTGCAGGAACGAATTCGATGAACCCAATTTTCGAGCACATTTTCCACTAAATCAAGTCGTATGTCATGAATAGCACGTGCAATATTGACTTCTAAAGCTTGAAGAGAGTCTGGTTTATTGTTAAAGACCAATGACTTCAAGTAACCCCACAAGAAATAGTCTAATGGTGTTAAATCACAACTTCTTGGAGGCCATTCAATGTCACAATTTCTTGAAATAATCGAATCTCCAAACTTTTCTCGCAATAATTCGGTTGTAGCACGTGCTGTGTGGCACGTAGCCCCGTCTTGTTGGAACCACATGTTGTCAAGATCAACTTCATTTCGAAAGAGTTACGGACCGATGATTCCACCAGACCAAAAACCACACCAAACTGTCAACTTAGGTGAATGTAATGGGTGTTCATGAATAATTTGTGGATTTTCTTCGCACCAGAATCGACAGTTTTGTTTATTTACCGCACCACTCAGATGAAAGTGAGCGCACGAAAAGTTGCAATTGGAGAACGATTATTTTGATAATAAAATTGAATAATTTGTAAACGTTGTTCTTGCTTATATCTTTTCACTATAAAATTGTAAACAATACTAAATATAATGAAAATAAAATGACAGATCATGACATATCAGAAATGGCCAAAACGTCACTTAGAAATCATATCACTCTTATTGGAAAACCCTATATTTAGAATGTTCCTTTTTAATTATTTTCGTTTTATTGTATATTGATAAATATTTTTCTACTCGTATTTACAATTATTTTCTAAAATTATTTATTTATTAAATTTTATGTTAGAAATAAACTTTAACTTATTGGCATAGAAAAAAAATCTTATAATTCTTGTGTAATATCTACTTTTAAATGGAGTAAATACAATTTTTTTTTCTATTAGCAACAATGAAATGAATAAAAAACAACATTTATTACAAAGGTGTTAATTTTAACAAATATGTTCAAATATATGGTATTAAATTAAATGGTCATTAATTTATAAATAAAAACTAGCTCTAGATTTTTAGCAGAACCAAAATACCAAATAATATAAAAACAGTTGGCAAATTTTAAAGAAAACTTAAATAAAATAATAGCGCTTCATCATGAGAAATAGTTCTTTGTTTTATTGTATGTTCAAAGATGAATTCCCAAAAACTGACACGAAAAACTCGCAATTAATGCAAATTTACAATTTCTTAACCAATGAATTTTCAAATGTGGTAATAAACTTACCTTACAAAAGATTTCTTTCAAATTCGCTTAAAAACCTTAAGACAGATTTTGGCCTGATTAATGAAATCTAAAATGGATCTTTTCTGTTAATCAATTGTATTTCAAATAAAGTTCAGAAGGCTATAGTGCATAAAGATTCACACTATTCCATTAAAAATGAATTGATTTATTTATTTCGAAGATTTCTTTTTCGTAAGCTATTATATGCAAAATTATTTGTTTCTATTTTAAAATCTTTAAAGACTGTCAGTTAAGTGTATATTATTTTCAATAAATTTATTATGAACTTGAACTTTTTAAATACCATTTTGGTAAATTTATTATTACACAATAGAATCTATTTTCAGAGAAATATTTTTAAAAAAATAACATGTATGACAAAATGTTTATTATTACTTAACTTCCGTATATTTTATTATTATTTGAAAATTATTATAAAATCGATAAAAATATGGAAATATTTCAAAGTATGAGATTATTTGTGATAAAAAATTATATTGTAAGAAGAAAAGAAAAACCTTTTAAAGCTAAATAAAAGAAGACCAAATTTTAAAACAATAAATAAATATTTATTATTCATTAGAATATATAATTTATATTTGTTGTAAAAAACTTTGGAAACAATTTTAAAAATTGTGCAATAATCAAATTAACATATTTACCATGACCTGCAAATACAATAGTTCAACTTAATGAACCCTTGATCGATAATTTAATCAACAAACTAAACATATTAATTAATAAGACAACAGTTTTTCTTCTTTTTTTTTGGTCTACAAAATTTATTTACTAATATTAAAAATCTTCTCAAATTTAGTTTATGTGATTTGATTTTTTCTATTGGAAAAACTGAGCACATTAAAAAGAAAATTAGTTCAATGTCCTAAAAAATAATAAAATTGGTCTAGTACGTAGAAGTCTTGAGTTCGAATCTAGCTGTTGAAATAGACAATATGACCTTTAGTTATTATCAAAAGGTTTGAGATGTCATGGCGGTTTTATATAAAAATAAATTTTAAAACTGTTCACATGAAAACTGAAAATAGTTTGTTTAAAAAATATTTAATATTTAGTTATTTTAATACAATGAATTAAAATTCCTATATTTTGTGTTTATAAAATAAATAAATTGATAGAAATTTCCTAATTTTCTTATACTCTTAAATATAAAGCAAATTGATCAATTATTAATTGGTGGCAGAGAGATTTTCTTCAATTTCCAAATAGAGTTTATCCTAAGATGCATTCGTGATTTATGTAATATTCCCAAAAAAGGAATAATACCAATCCATATTTGATAATAACCAATAAATATTTATATACGTTGTTTTTTTTTTTTTTTTTTTTTTGTGTCCATAAAAGCCAACGCTTTATTATAAATACTTATCACGGACAGAAAGTCATCGTTGGTTCTGTATACACTACCACGAATTATTTGGTATTTGATTGACAAGAAAATTACCTTCTGTAGACTATAAAGGCATTTTTAATTTTCCATGTTGACATCATTTTTGAGGAGCTGTTCTATTAAGGCTGCGGCGCATTATCGAATTCCGATGCCGTTCAGATAGTTTTCCCAAAAATTATAAAATTATGTGTACATTTATAGGATTCAATAGAGTTTATCCTACCGCAGTTATAGAAAATGCTGTTAACCTCCGAAGAATTTCCTAAATATTTTATCTCCAATAAGTTTTATAGATTTTTACATTAAAAAAAAACTTAATAAAATCAATATTTCCTAATTTGTCAAATGAGCAAATCGAAAAGAAGTAATATTATTCAGAAATAATCAGTCAATAAAAGTTGTAGCCGATAAATAGTCCGACACCCTAAGTCAGTATATACGTATATTATATAATAGTGACCAGTGATACGATGTATCTCAATAGACGAATTTAATGCGGATATACGAGTATTTATATTGTTGTAAGCCTAACCATAAATGCACTTATATGTCACTAAGTTTAGTTGACCATTTAGAAATTTAAAGCAAAAAAATGCTGACTCAATAGCTGCATAAGTGCGGTATCTTTTTGGAAATATAATCTGAAGATTATATTACCGCATCAGGGCTGAAATCAATATTTTGTAAAAATGTCGATTTAGATCACGATGTCCATTCGTACGAGTACACGATAGTTGATTTTGATGGAATATAAATAATTTCAAAAGAAGTTGCTACTATTTACTATTGACCAACTCAATAGCTTGTTGTTGCCATTTTTGTCATCTAACGTGGACTTGTCTTGATGGAAATATATTTTTAAAAAATTCTTGACTCAATTTAAAGATATTATAGCAATTTTGCAAATAATATGTTTTTTTATTGTTGCAAAACTTTTATAACGTGAAATTCCAACAAAAAAATCATCACTACTATAAGTTATATAAAATCAATATATTTTTCTGAATGTAGAAATTCAATACTGAACATTTTTATTTATAGTAACTAATAATAGTTTTGTTAAGTTAATAAAAGATAAACTATAAACTAGTGTGCTAAATAATTTATTCATTTGCATATTGGTTCAAAAAACGTATTTTCATAAGTATTGAGAAGCACTGGTGTGTCAGCTGTTTGAACTTGAATTTGCTTAAAGTTCATCCAGCTGACTCGTTCGCCGAGCAAGAGTAGCTAGCTGGCAGAAGATGGGGCGTAATTACTTTCACGCGGAATATTCTAAAACAGGAGGTCCTATTAGGACCTTTTTGGCCGTATTTTCAGTACAAATTTACAGTAGAAATTTTTAGTAGTAATTTTCAGTAGAAATTTTTAGTAGAAATTTTCAGTAGCAATTTTCAGTAGAAGTTTTCAATTGAAATTTTTAGTAGAAATTTTAGTAGTAATTTTCAGTAGAAATTTTTAGTAGAAATTTTTAATAGAAATTTTCAGTATGATTTTTCAGTAGAAATTTTCAGCAGAAATTTTCCTTAGAATTTTTTAGTCGAAATTTTTATTTGAATTTTTTTAGTAGAAATTTTTAGTAAACATTTTTAGTAAAAATTTTCAGTAGAAATTTTCGGTGGAAATTTTTAATAGAAATTTTCAGTAGGAATTTCAGTAGAAATTTTCAGTAGAAATTTTTATTTGAATTTTTTTAGTAGAAATTTTTAGTAAACATTTTTAGTAAAAATTTTTAGTAGAAATTTTCAGTAGAAATTTTTATTAGAATTTTTCAGTAGAAATTTTTAGTAAAAATTTTTAGTAAAAATTTTCAGTAGAAATTTTCAGTAGGAATTTTCCTTAGAAATTTTCAGTAGAAATTTTTATTAGATTTTTTCAGTAAGAATTTTCAGTAGAAATTTTCAGTAAGAATTTTCAGTCGAAATTTTCAGTCGAAATTTTCAGTCGAAATTTTCAGTCGAAATTTTCAGTCGAAATTTTCAGTCGAAATTTTCAGTCGAAATTTTCAGTCGAAATTTTCAGTCGAAATTTTTAGTAGAAATTTTCAGTCGAAATTTTTCTTACAAATTTTTATTAGAATTTTTCAGTAGAAATTTTCAGTAGGAATTTTCAGTACAAATTTTCAGTCGAAATTTTTCCTTAGGAATTTTCAGTAGGAATTTTCAGTATTTTTGATTGAACTAGAATTTAAAACTTTCTGCATGATTCGTGGTTAAACAAGTTCTCTGTATCACTTATACGAGTGCAAGAGAAAAAAATTAAACTAATTATTATAAAAAACGTTTACAAATAAAATTGTCTATAATCAATAATACAATATTTATAGAAAGTTTCTTATTATTTGTGTTGGAAAAAATTATAATATAGTTTCCTTCGTTGTTCGTATAATTGGAAAAATTTTCTCAATATCGCCGCAATTATGCGGGAAACAATTCTATTTTCTAATTTGATCCTTGTATTTTTAAGAGATAAATCAGTTAAAAAATAATATGGGGGAACTCGAAGTAAAAGGTGTACACTTAAAAACTAACTACAACCTCGGTGCTTAATGACAACATTCGAAACGAAATTGCTCAAATATCACCACAAGTATGCGAAAATTTTATGAAAAATGTGTTTAGAAAATCTCGGCTTTGCGCCGCCGCCAAATCTTAAGACCATATAATCAATTAATAAAACTATATATTATAAAATTATATTCCATTTAAAAGTTATTAAAAAAAAAACTTCAACCTGGAACATAAAACGCAGCCTTTATATGGTATGTCGACACAAAAAAAATTATAAATATCGTATAATAAAATATGAATAGAATTTTTTAAATATTTTTACCCCCTGCCTGAGTTTATGCTGATCGTCTCGGCAAGCATGAACTGAGCCTAGAAAGGTATGTCGTCAAGTAAAGAAAGGGTGCTTCCAACATAAGAAAGGGTCGACGAAGTGCCAAGAGTGGATTTGGGGATGGCCTTGAAGGAGCAATTAACATCAAGACTATTTCCGAAATAGTTCTCTGTTCTCAATCCCTGTTATGC